>CM076577.1:1472005131-1472747508 GCA_034641835.2 Pinus albicaulis
GAGGACCTAAAAACTTTTGATGTAAATAACATACAGCACAAGATCCCACTCAGGGAAGATGCAAAGCCATACAAACAGAAGCTCAGGCAAATTAACCCCCTGCTTCTTCCCTCAATTGAGAAAGAAATTAGAAAATTGTTGAAGGCCAAAATAATTGTGCCCTTGAGGTACTCAGAATGGATAGCGAATCTTGTTCCTGTCAGAAAGAAGAATGGAGAAATCAGGCTATGTGTAGACTTCAGAAATTTGAATAGAGCATCTCTCAAAGACAACTATCCATTGCCTAAAATGGATCACATCCTGCAGAAAGTGGTGGGAGCATCCAGAATGTCAATGATGGATGGATTTTCAGGCTACAACCAGGTAGCTGTTTTCCCAGAAGATCAGAAGAAGACTGCGTTCACCACGCCATGGGGAACCTTTATGTATGCAAGGATGCCATTTGGACTGATCAATGCAGGTGCTACTTTTCAAAGGGCAATGGATATAGCCTTTGTGGGAGAACAGGACAAGTTCCTAGTAGTATATCTCGATGATATCACGGTGTTCTCAAAGAATGATGATGAACATATTATGCATTTGAGAAGAACTTTCGAAAAATGCAGAAGGTATGGCCTTTCTCTGAATCCCCAAAAATCTTTGTTTGCATTAGATGAAGGAAAACTCTTAGGACATATCGTGACTAAGGATGGTGTAAAAATTGATCCTAAGAGAGTTGAAGTAATAAATAGCATTTCTCTGCCAAGAAATAAGAAAGAAGTACAGGTGTTTTTGGGTCGAATAAACTTTTTAAGGAGATTCATTCCTAACTATGCAAAGATAGTTAGGCACATTACCAATATGTTGAAAAAGGACAGTGAAGTTAAGTGGTCCCAGGAGTCTAGGGATGCATTTACAAGAATTAAACAAGCATTTGCCGAAGCTCCTGTGCTAGCAGGACCGGATTATAGCAAGCCATTTTTGGTATTTTCATTTGCTTCACCTCATACAATTGCTGGAGTGTTATTGCAGAAAAATGAAGAAGGATATGAACAGCCCATAGCTTTCTTCAGTCAGGTATTGTATGATGCTGAATTGAAATATAATATACTGGAGAAGCAAGCATATGCCCTGGTAAAGTCTCTTAAAGATTTTAGAGTTTATATTTTACAATCCCATATTACTGCCTATGTTCCCACAGCAGCTGTAAAAGACATTCTAGTTCAGGGAGACAGTGAAGGCAGGAGGGGAAGATGGATCGCAAAAATCCAGGAGTATGATTTAGACATAAAGCCTACTAAATTGATCAAAGGACAGGGACTTGCCAAGATGTTATCGGAATCTAATCATCAGGCTTTGGGCATTAATTTATCCATAATGGAAAATGAAGAATCAGAAAAAGAAGAGGAGCAACATGGACTAGAAATGGCCACACAAAAGGTACATGTGAAGTATCTGACTAGTCCATGGTATAAGCAAATAGTTGAATACCTGTTGACACTTAGCTGTCCTCCAGGATGTGACAAGGCAAAATACAGAGCTGTAAGGATGAGATCTCAGAAGTATGTCATTTCCAATGGACAGCTCTATTGGAGAGACCCCTTGGGTATATTACTGTTATGCCTCACAGAAAATGAAGTGCAGAATATAATGACAGAATTCCATGAAGGAATATGTGGAGGACACTACAGCTGGAAGGCTACTACCAATAAAATCTTGAAAGCTGGTTTTTACTGGCCAAAATTATATTCAGATACCTTTTCTTGGGTCAAAACATGTGACAAATGCCAAAGATTTGCAGAAAGACAGAAATTAGCATCTTTGCCCTTAATTCCTGTTCATGTAAATGAACCCTTCCAGAAATGGGGGTTAGATTTTATAGGAGAAATACACCCCCCATCAAGTGGCCAACATAAATGGATACTCACAGCTACAGACTATTTTACGAAATGGGTGGAAGCCATACCTACAAGAAGGGCTACAGATGCTGTAATCATGAATTTTCTAGAAGACAATATTATATCTAGGTTTGGCTGTCCTGCAAGGATTGTAACTGATAATGCTCAAGCTTTTAAGTCTGCCAGATTTGTAAATTTCTGCCAAAGGTATAATATTATATTAACTCATTCCACGGCCTATTACCCCCAGGGGAACGGTTTAGCAGAATCATCTAATAAAACCCTGGTGAGGGCCCTGAAGAAAACGATAGCTGAAAATCAGAAAAACTGGGACTCTCAGTTGAAGTTTGCTCTATGGGCAAACAGGATAACCAGCAAAAGAGCAACAGGCAAGTCTCCATATGAGCTGGTGTATGGGCGGACTGCAGTGTTTCCTGTGCAACTGGCGCTGCCCGTGGCACGATTTATGCAGGAAAACCAAGAAGAACCAGACGAGATAATTAGGAGAATTTATCAGTTAGTAGAATTGGAGGAGATGAGGAACCAGGTAGACCAGAGACTAATAGAATACCAGGAAAAAATGAAGAAGGTCTTTGATCAGCACGCAAAAGATAGGAATTTTCAAGTTGGAGACCTGGTTCTCAGGTGGGATGTTCGCAGAGCAGAAAAGGGCAATCATGCTAAATTCGATCCATTATGGTTCGGGTCGTTCAAAATAGTCAAGCTGGGAGGAAACAACACTTTCTATTTAGAAAATATACAGGGTGAATTGTTGGATGCCCCCGTGAATGGCCAATTCCTCAAGCCGTATTTTCAATTCTGACCCAGGTTGGAAACGCCCCACTGTATATACTGTACATAAGCTGTTTTTGGTTTCTAATCTCTATAAGGGAAAAAGGGGGATGTTGATAGTTACCTGAAGAGAAAGCGTAACAGAAATTAAACAGCAGAATGAAAATTTTGAATGGTCTGCGTGTTCTCGACATGCCCGAGGACGAGCATGCCGTCCCCAGATGGAGCCAGTGTTGTACATATCCCCTTCCCCATTTAAAATTCGGCCACCACCTTCTCTAAAATCCATTTCAAATGTTTTTGAGAGCAAAAACCCCAGGCCCCCGTTTAATTCTATCATCTCCGCCCGAAAATCTGCTTTATAACATTTAAAAATGTATATTTTATATATCGGGTCGAAGCCCCTAAACCTTAGCCCCTCCCGCCTTGATTTTCATGTGACCCGAGCTACAGGACCACGGGCCGGGAGAAAAGGGATCTTATCATTTAAGTCCCAGGCGCCGTCACAGCCGTCCGATCAAAGTTCAACCAACGGCGCAGAGATTGTCAGGAGTGAGGGCCCTACCTCTGGCCCCGGCGCACAGCAAAACCGGCGGTTCTTCCCCCGCACCACTCTTGTCGGCTGGCGGTATTTACAGCGGGGTCAGCGATCCCACACAAGCGATGCCACGTGTCCTCGGTACGAGCGGGAAACCGCTCTCTCCCCGCGCGCTAATCTTCGGCCGATGTCCGGGCAGCGGGATCCATCCGCTCCGTCCGATCTGCCTACCTCTATCCGACGGTAGATATGTCCTAGAGCTGCTCATCCATCAATACGTATCCGCCACGTCCCATGACCCGCCATCGTGTCACTGTTTCACGCTTCCGCCCATCAACTCACTCGCCACGTCATCTCCTGTTTGCCCTCCGCTCGCCTATGTGTCTCGCCCCCGTACATCCATACTATGCCCCCGCGCCAATATATATATATATATACGTGTGTTTTTATATATTTAACTCATAATCTACCGCTATTCTTCCTCCACGACCATCCTGTGTCGCACTTCGCCCATTCACGAAAATCTCCATCGTCTCCATTCCACTACACCCTGAGTGTCTTCTTCCTCCGTTCGCATCCTTCTCATCTTCCCCATTTTCACCTCCATCATTCACGCCTTCGTATGTGTCCATTCCTCTAATAATTTTGAGGGTTTTGCAGGTTACGGAATTGCAGGAAGATATTTTAACACTGCTGCTATTACAAATGTCGAGGGCCCATAAAGGACGTTTTCTGTGGATGAAGTTTAATGAAGAAGCAGAGGGTAGGTCCGAGAAATGACCATTATTAAAGAAAACGCAGATCGATATTATCAGAACCCTCCAGAGAAGTTCTCTTCTTATTTAAGGCTCGGGACTCTAATTCAAAATCAAATGCCGGGCGTACAGTACTGAATGGAAGATTTTCTCAGAACTCTTATGGTAGCAGATTTGCCTTCACCCAGAAGCATCCTGATGTATATATTTTATTATTTCTGTCTTGTACATAAGGAGATTTTTATCTCCCAGCATTTATTTCTTTAGACAGAATGTTAGGTATATTCATTTATGGTCAGTCATTCATAAAAAAGGCGCCGATGTTTTCCGCCATTTCATCTAAGTCATTAATTGTACATCATCTTCCCCCTCCTCTAGAAGTTTCTCTTTTTTTTCTATAAATACGGAACAGCAAGACATTGTTGAGGTTCCAGATTTCTGTAAGCAAGCTGTGCAACGAGAAGACTATTGTATACATCTTGTGACATTTCTGTGTGAAGTTTCAGAGCCCGTTGGGTCTCAGTGAGGAGGGGTTATGACTGTATTGAGGATTCCGGTCTTTGATGTATTGCAGTATGTAATTTCTCTCATGTGTTAATATATCATCTTTTTCATGCATATTTTCTTCTTGTATCATGTTCTAGAATGCGAGTGGCTCACTAATTTGCAGTAAGGATTCATCTTAAATGGTGCCCTTTCTGGAATTGGTCAAGCGCTTTAAATAGGCCTAGAAGTGATATGTTGTTCCATGCTCACTCTTTCATAATTTCTGCTATATTAGTGGCTTGAGGATTCGTAAATTGATGCGCCCTTTTGTCAGTAATATCTTCTTATGTTTCCTTCCTGCCCGCACTTCTTGATATATGATTTCTGTAATATATTATTTGAATCGGCCCTCTTTACAGTAAAGCGGTCTCTTAACTGTCTGATACTATCATGCTGAAGTTTTACCTGATGTCTTTACCTTATTCCTATCTGTGTATCAGCCACTGAAAGAGAATTGGGACCAATTCAATCTTTTTCAATTTCCTTGTTTAGAACAAGAGATAGTAAGTGAGCCCCTTGGACTGACAACCCAAATTATAAAGGACTCCTTATTATATTAAGATGTCCTAGGCACTGGTCTATGGCAACTCTAGGCTGTCCCTAGGAGGGTGACAAAATCATCCACAACACACAGTAGAGAGAGAGGGAGACTGCACCGAGGTAGAGCTTGGAAAACAACATCCTTGCATCGGGACCTAGAAACATTGTTTAGGGGCCCTTTGGCAAGTGGGTAAAATTTCTTCTTTGTATCAAACGTTTAATAAGAAGGGGCCTAGAGCCACCGTTTGCATTATTATCATTTGACTCTCTTCAATAGCTTCTGTATATTTGTGTTTGTAATATTCCCAATTATCCCAAGCTAATGGGAATATACAAATTTGTTTCATTTTCTTGTTGCATGAATAAAATTGTAAAGGAGGATCAATAAAACTTCTGAAACAGTAAAATAAATCAATGCCCCATGTGAACAAGGCTAAATCTAGGATGCCTTAATAAAACACCCTTATGTGTGAAAGGGATTGAGACATTTGACTGGGTAAACAGGACCAAATCAACAACGTTTTCTAGATTCAATGAGCCTCCTAGATGCACAACACAGTTTTAGTTGGAGGCTACACATTTGAATGGAGCTAAAGCATTGAGATGGTTTAGGGTTTGGAAAGATTTATATCCTATAAAAGGAAGAGGAGGAAAACAAGAGAAGGGTTGTTGAATGTATAATATTTTTTAATATATTTTCTATTTAGACATATATCATTCTCTTGGCTGTTTAGCAGAGAATAGTGTTGTTTAGCACTAGGTGTTACTGATCAGGAATCCCACCTCTTCCATTGAGTAGCTCAAGGAGGAGTCTTGTACATCTTGTCCACTATCAGGAATTTGGCCAGGCTTCATCTTCCAACTACAACTCAGATCCTGTTGAGGGTTTTGTTGTCCTTGTAAGATGCAGCAAGTGGAGGCTAGATCTATTCAGATCTAGGCCAATCTAGTGCCTCTTTTCAGTGGGAAAGTATTCTATCTCATTGGCAAGAGTGTATTGGACCTTTGGAGCTAAATTTTCAGATCTTGGCACCAGGCCAAACTAGTACTAAAGCCTACAATGCAGTTTCACTTCCAGGACTGCGTTATTTGCAAGTTTACAGTTGCAGAGAGTTTTGGCATACTTTTGGAGGAGAGATCTCTAGCGTTGGTATTCTGCCCTTCACTGTGGTGATCCATGGATTACAGATCTAATCCATGTCATGTTCAGATCTGATCTGCTTGTTATTGTATTTACTTCAGAAATTCTGAATATTACTGCAGATCTGCAACTTTAGATCTCAGATCTACTCTTTGTATTTCATATTTTTCTCGAAACCCCAAGGGGAATTTGTAGAGGAGCTCATCTAGTGTATAGATTTGATATGGATCTAATATTTTGTACAAAAATATACTATAGATCTTAAGTGTAATGTACAGCTGCGGCAAATTTTTAAAATAACGTTGTCAAGCCTTTTTGCAGTCAATATATGTATTGCAGCACCTCTTTTTGAGGGATTTCTTCCACTATTGTCTTCTCTTTCCTATTATACATTGTATGCGCCTCATTATGAATCTGATTTGTTGATGTATACATGAATTTTGAGCCTTCTTATTGGCCTCCTGATGCTATTTAGTCAAACTACGTTATTTCTGAAGCAATATTGTTGCATATTGCTGCAGCCCCATTCTTGGTCGTTTTCCAGCCATACTAGGTGTGGGAGGTCTATTTACCTCACCTAGTTTGATTTTTTTTTCTCTCCTCTTGGATTTAGATGCTAGATCTCTAGATATAAGGGATTCGTGAGCTGCAAATTCATTTCATTGCACATACTTCTGAAGAATGCGTTATTCTAATATGTATTACTGACAATCCCCATTTGGGAATATTATAGTGGTATCAGAGCTCTAATCTTGGCACAACCTGTGCTTTTCTTGAAGAGAAAATATGTTTACAGAAGAATATGAGCCTCTTACTGATAGAGAGAAGAGGTATCTGAAAAGAAGACAGAAGAAATTTTATTACACTAATGATGATCAAGACAAGGGTAAAGCCCCTGAAACTGGAAGTGATGAAGAAGGGAAGGAGTTTGCAAAAAATCTTCTAAAATCCATTCAAGACCTTGCTAGAGAGATCAAAGAGATGAGACTGGACAGAATCAAAGAATCTCCTAAGAGATTTCATCTTGGAGAGAGCTCTGGCATATCTCACCACTGGAATGATCAACCAGTGAATCAGCCACAAGTTTCCTAACGCTCCACTCTGCCTACCTTTTTGGCTATGGGAAATGAAGGGCCACAAGAACAAGCATACCTTGAAGACTACTTTGAAGAATATGAGTCTCAGAATCAGAGATTCAAAGATCAGTTGAGTTTTCAAGAGTTCTATCACCTAAAGGACAAAAGAAGACCAAGGCATCAGCATAGAGATGGTGGATTCACTCAGAATCATGAACGAAATCACTCTATGGACAAATTCTTCCTACCCAATTTTGATGGTTCATCCAAAATTTCTGCCAAAGCATGGGTAGAAAATCTTGACATCTACTTCTAGCTGAACAAAGTCCTTGAAATGGAAGCTATCAAGATTGCAGCGCTACACTTTGAAGGTGATGCGCATGACTGGTGGTTCCATGACTTGTCTACATTGGGTCATGCCAATGTGACTGCCTATTTTGAGTTCACTAGAAGAGTGGTGGAGAGATTTTACTGAAGATATCCAGAGGAACCTTTCATGAGCCTTGCAAAGATGAAGCAATCAAGTAATACATAATCTTACATTTCTGAATTTTTAAGATTATCTGTTATGGTTCCTGACTTGTCTGCAGCAAGAAGGGTGTATATGTTCATCGATGGTCTAGATGAACCTCTTCATGGGTTGGTAAAATATACCAAGCCCACTATCTTGCATGATGCCATTGAGAGGGCTAGAGACCTTCAAGATTCCTTGCCAAAAGCAAAGGAAAACTTTCAGAACAAGCCCTCTTTCCTTTCTACAAGGAAGGAAGAGAAATTTGCTCCTTCCAAGGAGAGGACATTCAAGAAGCCTCTTGATATTGAAGTCCAGAGAGATCTAAGAAGAAAGAAGCTATGCTTCACTTACCAAGAACCATGGGTACCTGGACATAGATGTGCTGTTGGTAAAGCACATTACATAGAGGTCTTCTCAGATCTTGAAGAAGATGAATATGATGAACCAAGAAGGGGTCACAACGCTAACAATGTTGAAGGAGATCCAACACCATCAGGAGATGGAAATGGAGCATTTTATCCTATTGGAGGAACTGTTGCATCTTTGATGGGAGTACCTAAGTACTTGACCTTAAGAGTTCATGGTTCAATCATGAATCAGAGGGTATTTGTTCTTATTGAAAGTGGGGCCACCCACAACTTTATTGATTCCCATCTTGTGCAAAGGAGGGCAATACCCACTGATACTTTTGAGGGATTCTCTATTTTGGTCCCAGGAGATGGAACAATGCAATGCATGTATTATGTCCCATCACTTTCAGTCACCATGGGATCCTACACTTTGGTGGATCACCTCTTTATAGTTGACATACTGGACACCAATGTTATTTTGGGTGTTCAATGGCTGATTACATTGGGGAAATTCACCACTGATTGGGAGGCTTTGCAAATGGAATGGGTGGACAAGAAGAGTGGTGCACCTCAAATGATCATAGGCATGCATTCTTACCCCTACAAAACACTTCCACGCAGAAAACAAAGATGGATTTGTGTAGTGGAAGCAAGGACCTTACAGTCCCATCTATTATGTTCATGAAATTTTTGCATGGCTCACTCTTATCTAGTGGCGAACCACCTGGGAGGCCACCCGATTCATCTTTTGTGAGGAATATCTCACAAATTTCTACTCCAAAATTAGATACAGGATGGATTGGAGCACTTGAAGACAAAGCTACAACACTGGGAGGCTTGGGTAAGCTCAAGAAGGAGGGAGATCTTCTTCCCTTCTCATCATCACCCACTCTCATTTCTATATCTACGCTATGGGAGGAGAAAAATGGAAGGATAAGCCTTCCAACATACACCTTTGGCATAGGAGATGTCAAGGAAGAGATCAAAAACATGACATAAATTTATGTTGATGTACCATCAGCGCTGTCATTGTTGAGCAGTGTAGATCTATATTGGAAATCCCAACTGCTAGTGGACTATTCCAAATATCTTCACACATGTATGATACTTTATGACCAGCTACATGAAGAGGGCTACTTAGTCCATGAGGGAGTCATCTATCCTCATGGTAGGGTCTTATTGTCTAGAGCTTCTAAGCTCAAGCAGAAGATACTACAAGGAGCATGCAAAGATTTTTGTTTCAGCCAAATGCATTCCATGAGGATCTACAACATCATCATGAGGAGCTTTGATTGGGAAGGCTTGAAAGAGGAACTACATCATCATTTTCAAGAATGCATGAGCTATGTGGAGTTGGGGTAGCCAAGGGACTCTATGCAAGAGTCATTTCAGCCATCTCTTCCTTCTTTTGAAAGAGGAGAAAGATCCATGCACAACTCCATGTGTATGAGAGACATTGTTGGTAAAGGATCTGATCATGTAAAGCAAGTTTCATTTTCTAGTTGTACATGTTCTTTTACCATTTTTATGTAGGCCATGAATCCTAAGAGGAGTAATGTATCATGTAAATCTCATGGCAATTTTTGGGCCACTAAAATTTCTGAACTTGGCCACTCCCTTGATGTGCAAAGGGAGATTTCATTTCATGATGGGTGCTTCCCAAAAGCACCAAACATATCTCACACTTTCAGCCATAGTGAGATGACATGTGCAGCAAGTAAGTGGTGGGGAAACCACTTACCACACCTTGATCTGATGCAAGCAGGAGATTCACTATGACGGTACCATATGTGGGACTATGACCCACCTCCTCATGCTCAAATTTATGTTTTTGTATATGTAGTTTTTCTTCCATACATTGATGATATACTTGTACTATTTATGGGACTGTATGGAGGGAGGATGGGGAGCATGTATGTACCTCATGGGATGGAGACTCTCCATGTACCTTATGCTACATGTTTTAGGGAGAGTATTGGTTCATCCATGTTTGTTTCATATGAGTTCTTGACTCCTTGTGGGATGGACTATGCACATATCATAATGACTTTGGAGGAACAATTCATGGAGGGTTGGATTGGTGAACACTTAGCTTGTGAAGAAAGCTTGATCCTTGATGGTGTCACCAAAGGAGGAGGAGAAGTGTTGCAACACTTACCCTAACAGTTGCTTGAGGACAAGCAACATTTTGGAGGGGAGGAATATAATATTCCCAATTAGCCCAAGCTAATGGGAATATACAAAGTTGTTTCATTTTCTTGTTGCATGAATAAAATTGTAAAGGAGGATCAATAAAAATCCTGAAACAATAAAATAAATCAATGCCCCATGTGAACAAGGCTAAATCTAGGCTGCCTTAATAAAACACCCTTATGTGCGAAAGGGATTCAGACATTTTACTGGGTCAACATGACCAAATCAACAGCGTTGTCTAGATGCAATGAACCTCCTAGATGCACAATGAAATTTTAGTTGGAGGCTAGACATGTGAATGGAGCTAAATCATTGAGATGGTTTAGGGTTTGGCAATATTTCTATCCTATAAAAGGAAGAGGAGGACAACAAGATAAGGGTTGTTGAATGTAAAATATTTCTGTATATATTGTCTGTTTAGACATATATAATTCTCTTGGCTGTTTAGCAGGGAATAGTGTTGTTTAGCACTGGGTGTTCCAGATCGGGAATCCCACCTCTTCCATTGAGTAGCTCAAGGAGGAGTCTTGTACATATTTTCCACTATCAAGCATTTGGCCAAGCTTCATCTTCCAAATACAACTCAGGTCCTGTTGAGGGTTTGGTTGTCCTTGTAAGATGCAACAAGTGGAGGCTAGATCTATTCAGATCTAGGCCAATCTAGTGCCTCTTTTCAGTGGGAAAGTCTTCTATATCATTGGCAAGAGTGTATTGGACCTTTGGAGCTGCATTTTCAGATCTTGGTATCAAGCCACACTAGTACTAGAGCCTACAACGTAGTTTCCCTTCCAAGACTACATTATTTGCAAGTTTACAGTTGCAGGGAGTTTTGGCATACTTTTGGAGGAGAGATCTCTAGTGTTGGGGTTTTGCCCTTCACTATGGTGATCCATGGATTATAGGTCTAATCCATGTCATGTTCAGATATGATCTTCTTTTTATTGTATTTACTTCAAAAATTCTAAATATTACTGCAGATCTGCAACTTTAGATTTCAGATCTACTCTTTGTATTTCATGTTTTGCTCAAAACCCCAAGTGGAATTTGCAGAGGAGCTCATCTAGTGTACAGATCTGATATGGATCTAATATTTAGTACACAGATCTGCTCTAGATTTGAAGTGTAATGTATAGTTTCTGCAACTCTTTAAAATAATGTTGTCAAGCCTTTTTGCAGTCAATATATGTATTGCAACACCTCTTTTTGAGGGATTTCTTCCACTATTGTCTTCTCTTTCCTATTATACATTGTATGGGCCTCATTATGAATCTGATTTTCTGATGTATACATGAATTTTGAGCCTTCTTATTGGCCTCCTGATGTTGTTTAGTCAAACTGTGTTTTTTCTGAAGCACTATTGTTGCATATTGTTGCAACCCCATTCTTGGGTGTTTTCTAGCCATACTAGGTGTGGGAGGTCTGTTTACCTCACCTAGTTTGATTTGTTTTTGCTCTCCTCTTGGATTTAGATGCTAGATCTCTAGATCTACGGGATCCATGAGCTGTAAATTCATTTCATTTCAGATACTTCTAAAGAATGCGTTATTCTAATATGCATTGCTGACAATCCCCATTTGGGAATATTACAGTGTTTTGGTTTTAGTTTAATTTGAGTATACATTTGTATGATTTTTCCTTTAGATTGTATGCTTTTGAACTCCACCACTTTCTTCCTGTTACCAATAGTTTAAAGGGGTAAACCACACCCCTTAAACTAGTGCGATTTTGTACATCTGTGTGTCAAATCCACCACAACACTATGAATGGACCAATTTGAGATTTTAGTTTGAATTAATCCTTTTTCTTTCTTTATACAAAATTAATTTCATCCATATTCATGTTTTGACATATGAATTCAAAAGAAAAAATCCTCCTCGGAACACAAGCTCGCAGTTTGTATGGTGGAAACTCACAACCGTAAACTTCGATCTCTATGAAATTATGATATAAGTACCAATCTCCCACCTTTGAATGTTCACTCAGATGAAAAATTATTTTAATTTATGTTGATATCCTTGGGACTGCAGCACTGCTAATGAGACACAATGACAAATATATAAATTGAACTACAAAATCACTAAAAGAGTAATCCTTTCAATTCCTTCTAGCTAATGAAGTCCAATGAATGATAGACTGTGGCCTTCCCTGTGGGCCAATATTTTGGAGTGGAATTTTGAATCTTTCAGATTGATGATAAAAAAAATAATTACATCAATACAAAATGATGTTTAAAATATCTCTCCACACTGAATTTCAAGAATTTTTCATGGATGAAATTTGAAATAAACTGACCAAAGTTGAAAAGAACAGAGGGATTTTTACCACATGAAAAGACTGAAAAAAATCCTAAAATGACTTCATCAACCCATTCATCACTCTAGTAGCCTAAAAGGCAACATAGCATAGAAATCACTTGTTCGGACATTTTTGGAAAGGTTGTTGAAGAATATGGTGGATTATGGAAAGGTAATTCAGATCCTTCTAGCATAAAAGAATCAAACATACTAGCTCGTTGTTGAAAGGTAAGTTTATGGTATATTTCCATCATTCAATCAACTAAAAATGGGTGAAGGGAAATTGGGGGATTATTCTTCAGAGCCTGGAAAATAGATTCTGGAGTTATGGAGAATAGAGATTCACCATTTCTAGCTACTAATTCTCTTTGACTAGGTAGATAATGATTTGCATACCAAGAAACAAATTCATGGAAATTACAAGTTTGAGGTAACATGTATTCCCAAAAGCTGAATTCATCACTAACATCTTTGAATTTTTGAAATTCCCAACTGTGAAGTTCATAGAAGTCAAATTCACATTTGGTTTAGATGATTTTTAAATCAACATCTTCTAGAGGAAATTCATCAAGATTAGGGACAATGGGAAGCATATGGTTTTCAATAGAAATATTAGCTTTTCCCTCTAACTAGCCATTTTGAAATAAGAGGAACAAAAGGGGTTAAGAATACTCAATGATCAACTAGTTGATTGACTTATTCAACTACACCATCTGGAAGTTTTCTATCACTGAGAACTTCTACAAACACTGGAAAGATGAAGGAAAATGATACAATTGATGGAGGGTAATTAAGTTTAGCAGCTGAGTTTGCCAATATCCATTGATGAAATTAATGTTTGGCGCATAAAAAAAAAACTATGGGAACATTGGAAGGAGTTAATTAATGATTTAACATTTAAATCGTTAAATTATTGGAGGAAATGGTGGGGGCTAATTTTGCAGAAGGGATAAAGTGGCGAAAATGGTGGCAGAGGAATAAACTGAGAGGAAAGGGGTTTGCAGGGACGGGTGGGGTGGGGGGGGTGGGTGGTCGTGGTAAGTCACATTTCTGAGGGGGGGTGCTACAATGATTGTGTGCTTGACAGGTATTAATGAGCAGTTTTTATGAAATAGGTTTTCGGACCCCCCCACCCCCCACCCCTTCATTAAACGTCAAGAGTGCAGACGGGTCTTGTAATTTATTCTTGACCATAGATTGCAGTGGAGGAATTGAATGTCATTGAAACTTGCATGATAAATAACTACTAGTGGCTTTATTACAATAATCCATTAAACAAAATTTATTAACTCTAAAACTTTAACTAAAGTGGCATTTATAAATATATGCCCAACTTTATTACAAAGTGCAAAAAAAATATTTTTTATTTTTTTTGAAAAATATACAATTTAAAAAATAAATTGTATGGGTAAAAAATAGTTGCAACATCGGCTCCATATGGGGGCTACTTCCCCTTGTGGGATTCATAGAACATGCAGATCCATGTTCCTTTTCCTCGTGCTATGGATTCATTGTTGTAGAAAATCATACTTTCTTTGAAAATATAATTCACACCGATCATTTACAATGATAATTAAAGACATATGCTTTTTATTGAATATGATGTTTCAAATATTTCCATTTGACTGGCAATGAAAAATATTTTTCTTGCAAATTATAAAGAATGAATGTGTTATTCCCTTTTATCTATGCAATTTTAAAAGGTCCTAGTCAAATATTATCAAACTTTCCATGCTTTCCTTTTTCCTATATTCTTGCATCCCATCTTAGAACTAGGTCTCCCTATCTAAAATATCTCTCATTGGCCTTCCTGTCAAATAAATTTTTAATATTATCATGATACTGTAGGAGTTTGTGTTGAAATTATTATCTGTCTTGATTGAGTTCAATTATTTTATTGATTCTTTTTGAGAAATCATTAGTCTCCTCATAAGAATCCTGCAAAACCTTTATGACTGGAAATTCAAATTGGGTAGGGAAAATTAATTTAGTACCATAAACAAATTGGAAAGGATATTTACCAGTATATCTCTTAGGTGAAACTCTGTTTTCCTAGACTATATACTTCAAATGGTTTTCCCAATTTATTTGATGATCTTCTAACACCTTCTTAATAACTTTAATCAAGCTTTTTTTATGATTCTGCAACTCCATTCCCTTGTGGATAGTATGGTGTAGAGTGATGTAAATAAATTTGGTATTTTTGACAAAGCTCAATCATTTTAATGGAACTAAAATCTTGTACATTATCTGTAACTATTTTTGTTGGACAACCAAACCTGGATAAAATGTTTTCTTCAATAAATTTCATGACAATAGAATCAGTCGCATTTATCACAGGGATAAATTCTACCCATTTTGTGAAATAATTCGTTGTTGTTAGGATCCATATATGTTAATTATTGGAAGAATGAATTATTTCACCAATGAAATATATACTTCTTTATAAGAAAGGAGCTTCTACCAACACTGGAATAAGAGGGAGAGAAACCATTTTTTCCTTATGTGAAAATATTTGGCAAGGAATAAAACTTCATACTTTCACACAAACTTGGGAAAATAATTTATGCCAATAGAATCCTGCCCTCAATATCTTATGTGCAGTTTCTTTCTAAGCATAGTGTACTCAAGGAAAATTTTAATGGTGGAAGTTTACCCTAAAGTTTAGAAACCTTGGTGAATCTTACTAGTCCCCAATATGTAAATTGTAAACTATTTTATGATATTTTTGTAAAAATATTTAGGTTCTAATTATTTATATTATTATATATAAATTTTTGGCGATTTTTAAGGTAAAATAATTTTATACTATAAAATTTGGGTGAATCAATTTAAAAAAAAAAAAATGGAAATTGGCGAATCTTTTTTTTGGAAAAAGCATGGAAAATTAGCCCACCTTCGAATATTAGCCCCTAAAATTTTCCCTGAGTGTACTCCACATAATACTTCATGAAAATTCTCAATTAAACCTTATGTTTCACTTTTAGTTAAACATAGTAAAAGAATATTTAGTGGATCCTTCCAATATAGATTTGAATTAAGTATACAATACTTCATTGATTTCTGTTGAACTCATGAGGATATTCAAAATCCCTCAGAAAATGTAAAATGTATTTATACCAGATTAATAATAAAACCTTTTCATCAATATGCAAAGGGAGAAAAATGGCATTGAACTAGGAGAAGAGGAGAAGGTTCTTATGGATTCTTCTCCTCTGGAACATGAGAAGGCTCTTGTGTATTCTTCTCCTCTAGAACTTCTTTTACTAGCTTTGTTGGTCTGATATCCAAATCAAACTCCAAGATTCTAGCTATCCACCTTCCCCTTTTCCCATTTGTATTAGGTTGAGTGAGTATTGTCTTTACTCCACTATTGGGAACAAAATCTATTACTAGAGAATGAAGCACATAGATTCTAGAATTTTTTTAAAGGATTGTACCAAAGCATAAGCTTGTTTTTCAATTATATCATACTTTAGTTCCACATACATCATAACTTTGCTAAAGAAAGCAAATGGTTGCTCATAATGATCTTCATTTTTTTGTAATAAAACTATTTTTATTGTACTGTCTGATGCAAAAGAGAAAATATTGAAAGGCTTTGTATAATCTCGATTGGCTAATATTGGTGCTTCTGAAAGTGCATTTTTTATCTAAGAAAAGGAATATGTGGCTTGTGCATTCCACTTAACTTCAAGATTATTTTTAATTATATCATTAATATCCTTCATAATTAGTTATAAATATTCTCAAGAAATTGATTTTACCTAAAAATGCTCGAATTTCTATCTTCTTCCTTCGAAAACTGATTGACTAAATGGCTAAGATTATTTTAGAATCTATTGTGACTCCTTCATTTGAAATAATATGACATATAAATTTTCCTTCTTTTAAAGTAAATATTTATTTCTTGGGATTAAGATAAATCCCAATTTTTCTGCATCTCTCAAAAAATTTCTTGAAAAAAATTATATGTTTTGCATCAAATTCTAAAAATACAGTCAAATCATCAAGGTAAATTACTATGAATTTATTTAATTTTCCAACAAATTCCAATTTCATGGCCCTCTAAAAGGTCTCCCTTGCATTTATTAGGCCAAAAGGAATCTTAGGACACATGAATGTACCCCATGGTGTTGTAAAACTTGTCTTTTCTCTATCTTCTTCATTGACCAATATCTGATTGTATCCAGAAAAACCATCTAACATTGAAATTTGGTTATATCCTATTACTCTCTGAAGCATGTGGTCCATTTTTGACAATGGATTATTATCCTTCAATGATAATTTGTTCATATTCCTGAAGTCAACACACAGTCTAATTTCTCCATTCTTTCTCCTTACAAGAACCATAATGGCTAAATAAGCATAATATCTTAAAGGAACTATTATTTTATAATCAAGTAGTTTCTTTACTTCCTTTTTTTGTTATAGGAAGCATAATTGTATTTATCCTCCTCAATTTTTGTTGAAATGATTTATCTCATGGTTTTAAGGGAATCTTATTTACAATGATAAATGTGTCATAAGTATTTAAATCTTCATATATCCATGAAAACATGCCCTTATATTCCTTAAATAACTTAACATATTTATCTTTAATCTCCTGTGGTAGCGTTGTTGAAAATTCAATGTTTCTAACCTCTTCTTTTGTACCAATATTACAATCTTGTACATCAACTTGTTGTGAATTCAACATTGAAGGTTTTATAACATCATTCTGGTCAAACAATATCTCAAGGTGAACCAAGCCTTTAGGAACATGATTTTTGGATAGCTGAATAATATCATGGTTAGTTATTTTCTATTTGAAACTTGTTTTTGAATATACGATACTTCCTATGGTTGTTTCATTGTATTCTTCATCAATATGCAAACAAGAAAATTCCTCAATAGCCTGAATACAAATTTTCGATTGTTCATCATCTTCAAACACTTTCCAATGCTTTAAATTATCTAAGATTGAAGGTTTGTACCTAACCTCAATCTAATATTGCAATTGAAAAGATTCTGGGACTTTGAAAGTACTTGCAGAAACTTCCAACGAGTGTGCTTGCATGTTATCCTCTCTTGGTATAGCTTCAATATTAAAAGCTTTAAAATAGTTCTATATATAACCCCATGTATCATTTATGTAATATTTTAATATAGGATGTTTTGTCTGATAAAATTTTCTAACTTGTCTCACCACTAATTTAGAATCACCGAATATTGAAAATCTATGAACTTTCATTTCCTTGGCCAGTTCTAATCCTAGTATCAAAGCTTCATATTCTGATAAATTGTTTGTGACCTCAAAGTCTAGTTTAAAAGTTTTAGTAATCATTTTATTTTAAGGTGAAACCAAAGCAATCCCAACTCCAAACCCTTCTCTAGAAATAGCCCCTTCAAAATAAATCTTCCATTCATCATTTTCTAAAGACTGAGAAATATTTAAAGTGTCTTCAATTCTATTATGTACATTACATTCATCATTTACAACCAAAATGAAACATCCTAAATATTGGTCCACACCAAATATAGGATGATTTATGGCTTGACTAGCATTATACACAATATTTATGAATTTCACTTCTTTGTATAGCCTTGAATTTTCTCCTCCATAAACTAGGATGGTAGCATATGACATGTCCATTTGTAAAATTCCTCCTAATTTAGCACACCAAGATCTTGATAACAACATACCAAATTTTGGGGGAATATCTATAACCACTATATCCATAACAACACTTTTAACAGGAATCTGTGTTAAAGTTACTACCATATCTTTGATTAGCCCCAGACACTGCACCTTTTTTGAGTCAAATGTATATAAATTATGGTAGGGTCTTTTCACTTGAAACTGAAGTTGATCCATAATAATTTTTGGCATTAGATTATGAGATGCCCTAGAATCTAACATGTAATTATAAAGGAGAAAATCATGAGTCTTTAGAGTCAAATAGAAAGGGGAAACAATTTCATCTTGAACATCCAGACTTGGTCCAAAAATAACATAGGGGTTTTCATCTTGTAAACTGATTACATCTCCTTCAACATCCACACTTGAAGAATGAATCCATTTGGACACCTGTTATTTACAAGTAGGATATATATTGAGTTCCGATAAAGGAATTTGACTTTTTAATTTTTCAAGATCCTATTCTACATTGAACACGGGTGGAACAAGTATTTTTGTTATAGATTGATCTAATGGTTGATTTTGAGACTTTGGAGATAAAGTTTCAATAGTTTTATCTTGTGAAATATTAAAGGTAACTTTCTTTACAAGTCTACCACGACCTTGTCTTAGTCTTAGATCATATCTTTTGTTTATCTCAACAATTAAGAACTCAAAAAAGGCTTGGTATTTAGAAACTTCAGAAGATTATATATTCTGAGATACAAGCTAAAATTGGTTCATGGAGATAATACCATTTTCTTGATGTTGATCACCAAAATAAATTATGTCATCTACAACAGGTGTTATTTCTTCCTCATCCTTAGCATCTATCATCAATGAAGGTTAAATTTATTGGTCATTATTTTGTCTTTCCCTCTATAAAATTTGTGGCTGAAAAGGAATTTTGTAGTTTCCTGGTGGTCTATTCACATTTTTTTACTTATATAGGTTGTGTTTCCATTATTGAAATTCAATTAGATGAGTTCCTCAACATTGAAGTGATTTCATCAATTTTGTGTTCCTCGTCCTTAATTTTTGAAGATGAACTAGCTTCCATTATGTCCATCAATTTCCTTTTTTCTTTTTCTTCCTTTTCTATCAATTTAATTGACACTGCTCTATTAGCCTCAACTTCATCTGCATTAGTTTTCATGTATGCCAAGGTTCTATATTTTTTTTCCCTCAACATTAAAGAAAAATCATCATCAAATGCCTTAAAAAATATAACATTTCCTACAGTGACTAGAGGTTTACAATATGCAAGCATATTATTGTAAATTTTATTAAACCTATGAATGAAGTCTGACTCGGGTTCATTAGGATTCCTTTTGAGGTCTTCAAAATTAGTCAAATAATAAGCATGATGTTTCTTATTCCCCGCTGATTTATGAATATATTGGTTAATTTTTCTGATTTAGAAATAGAATTTGGTTGCAACTATCTAAACCAAATCACAAAATTTCCTTATAATGATTGAAAAAACAACCTCATATAAAAATATTCATGTTATATCTTCATATTATCTGCAAAATCCAAAAATACAGCTAAATGATCTTCTACATTTTCTCATGTTTCCCCATTATATCCACATAGATG
Organism: Pinus albicaulis; assembly: GCA_034641835.2. NCBI lineage: Eukaryota > Viridiplantae > Streptophyta > Pinopsida > Pinales > Pinaceae > Pinus > Pinus albicaulis. The sequence goes on from CM076577.1 coordinate 1,472,025,006, forward strand.
TTTTAAATAACCTTGAGGAAAATCATGAATCTGAGTTGCTGGTGGTAGCACTAAATTTTCTTACTTATCTACCACAATTGGTCCTTGCCAAACATTTGTTGTTGTTGTGAAATGGATTTTATTGTATACAACAATTTCTTAGGAGATTTTTGCCCTGGAATTATAGGATTCTTTGAAAATTGAGGGTGAATAACTAACTTTTCAATTTTAGGCACAATTTTCCCTTGATCTTGAAAATCTAAAGAATTTGTATAAAATTTAAGATCCTCTCTAGGATGATCGGAAGTGGAAGAACAGGTGTGGACAACAGAGGATATAAAATCTATAGGTTTAAGCTCATGAAATTTTAGTTCAAGATCTCCTTCTATATTAGAAGATTCTGAAAGGGAATAGGAAGCTCAAAATATTCAAGTTGATGGACCAGTAAAGTAGATTGTATGTCTACTCCCTTAGAAAGAAGTTCTAATACTTTGGGAGGTAAATTAGATAACTCAACAGTTATAGGAATTGATTCAAATTGTTCAGGTTGTGAAATTTTTTTTGGTGGAAGTGGAGTAGAAGTAGAGGCTTCAATCTATGTTTGAGGGAGAAATTCATACAACTCTATCTGGAACCAATGGAGTGTAGAGTTCAGGATCAAAGTGAGATTTGGTATACCTGTGTGAAGCCAAATATAATTTATGAAGTTTCAAGGAGAAATATTTTATCCTTCTAGCCTCTTATTCACCAGTAAGAGGTAAGTCTTATCATTGTCCCAGGGAAATAAACTTCAAAAATATGTTCCCTGACAACATCGCCAACATGATTTTATTTCTTGGTAGGCATTTCTAGGCTCAGGAACTGTGCCAAAGAATATAAATGGGGATTTGTTTAAATGAATGGTCAATGACTCAAATCATTCACATGTATATAACTTAAATATTTCTCAAAGTGTTGATTCAAATACTAACAACATGCAATCTTTAAATTTTTATGATAGATGAAAAAGAAGATATCTGATAATTAAATACCCTTCCTGAGTATGTATATTATCAAATAAGCAAAGATGTATAGAATTATTTCTATAGCTAAGACTTATACATTTGATAGATGAAAAAAGGAAATTTTAAGATGCAAAGGTACTAATTTAAACAAAATATGTAATCTAATCTAAGTAATGATAATAAATTTGCAGGGGCTATCAGGGAGATTAAAAATCGACCTAGCATTACCCAATACTTTTATATTACCTCAAACATATGAAGAATAACATAATTGATCACACAAGGAAGAATCACATGAACACAAAATTCTTTTAAGAACTAAAGCGAGAAGCCTTTGATTATCTTTGAAAATTCCAAAGTACAATAATGTTTCTGGTTCTATCAAGGTATCAACCCTTGAAACTTTGATTTATAAAGTATTTATAGAGTCTTCTAAAAAATACCTAATCTATTTCAACATTTTACATAAAAATAAAGTTTTATGCAAAATAATTTGGATAACTCTAATCAATATAACTAAAAATAGAAATTATGGAACTGATTTAGTGGGATCAACACACTATTTGAGGAATTAATTTCCAACTATTACCATTAAATCTGATTCTGTTGATTCTGCTCTTGTTTCTTTGCCCAAATCCTGCCTTTACACCTGCTTTCTGTTTACTTGATAATTCATGGAAATTATCCCACTTATCATCATATGGATATGAAAAATTTATTAATTTCATGTATGTTTCATCCACCTTAGTGTATTTTTCAAATATGGACTTGGTTACAAAAAGATGGTGAATTTCATATGAAATGAATAAACCATTTTCAAAACCTTGGAGAAAACTTCTACCACCAATATTTCCTTTTAATTTAGAAAATTGTGAGTTGTTTATTGTTATATCATGTAACTTATTTTGATAACCTTCCTATTGGATCAATTGGCCACGAGAATTCCTTAATGATGGGAGTCCTTTTTTATGAATAATATAAAACTTTTTATGAAACCTTTTGATATGAACTTCTAGGTTTTGGCATTTGTTTTCTATTTGTAGCATCAAATTTCTCTTTTTCAATACTTTTATTAATCAAATACTGCACCCATCATATCTTCAATACCCATTTATTCAAGTTCCTCTTTATTTTTTTAATACATAACATTGATAATCCTTGTTGCTTCTCCAGGTTTATTATCCAGTTCCTCTTTGATATCAACAATAACTTCTTTTTCTTTATGCATCAGTTGTTCCTGTTCAAAAATAATTTATATTTATGTCCAAACATATGAAATGGTTGAGTTTATGTCTATCCAGATATTCTCTTTAGCTTCTTCCAAATTTTGTGCATTAATTGATTCATCCATATATTTTTCAAACTGTCTAGTAAGCTTGAAATTATTTTGTATTTCTGCCAGATATGCATTATCTGCCTTAATTTTATTATCTTCTACCTTTTGTAACAATGCCTTTAGTTTCTCAATTTCAATGTTTCTCTGTGATAGATATCACATGGATTTAGAGAAATGTTCAGTTGAATCCTAGTTAGTTGACCCTATTTCTATTGTAGAAGTACCTGTATTGACTTGTTTCTCTTTCTCCTTTACAACTTTTTCCATGTCAACCTTCATTTTCTATATTTGGATTTTCTGCTCAACAATCATGCAAAACATGTTTCTTTCTACTTCTCTAATTTTCCTACTTCTTGAGCTTGAGGATGTTTTTTTGTTGGAAATTTTAACTGTTTCTAGAGTGCTTGAATATCTAAATATCCATTTCTAATAATTTCTTTAGCAGCATCAATATCATTAGGATATAATCCTAATTTGAGTACAAGGTATTCCAAACCTTTTATCCTTGTATCCTTTTCTAATGAAGACATATTTTCTAATTTAAGTTGAAAATGAATATTATTGAAAGAAGCTTGTAGCTTTGAAGCAACCATTGTTGAACTTGTTAGAGAAGAATATATCATATCACCAGCTTGTTTGTGTAGATTAATTTGATCTATGGGATGAATCTGTTTTGTGTCAAATGAAAACAAGGAATATTTGTAATCCTCTGTTGTTTTTGGAGCTGTAATTGTTGGCTCAATAGATGCCAATTGAAATTGTTCTATGTCATGGTCTAGTGCAGACAACATTATGGTTTGATTAGTATAATTAAATTTCCAGAACTCGGTATTGGTGGAAATATTTAGCAATTCATTCTTATTCATTTCTCTGAATCTATCAAAAATAATTTGTTCACCAGAAGAAGGGGAAGCAGATGCATCATGAATTGTTTCTTCAGGCTGTTGCAAAGTGAACACGGGCTCACTTGATAACATGACTATAGTAGACACCTCTATATTTCTCCCCTCTGATGATTCTTCTTCTGTATTCTTTGTCTTTCTCCTCTTAAAATATTTGAATTTTTTGATTTTGAACCTAAACTAGTAGGGCTTATAATCTCACTTGGTCTCTTTAACTCTTTCTCTTTAAGTCTTGGAGTTCCAAGGCTATTTGACTAGAAACATGCTCTTCAACCTCTTGTAAATTTTTCTCCTCCCATACTTCCTGATTGGAATATTGTTCAATTTTTTGTTTTGAGATATGATTATAAGGAGAATATTTTTTCTCAACTCTAATGGATGAAATTACTCCCAAGGGGTCATAAGTCCAGTTGAAACTTAATATAAACTTCATTTGACTTTATATATTTTCCACCTCCTTATTATTTGTTCTGATATTTACTATGAATGGGCCACTTTGAGCTTTTAGTTTGAATTGAGCCTTTTTATTTTTGGATATAAAATGAATTTCATCCATATTCATGTTTTGCATTATGAATTCAAGAGAAAAAAACCTCATGGTAACAACAACTGGCATTTTTTATGGTGGAAACTCATGACCATAAACTCTAATCTCTTTGAGATTCTGATATAAGTACTAATATCCCACCTTTGATTATTCACTTAGATGTAAAATTATTTTAATTTCTATTCATATCCTTGGAACTACATCACTTCTAAGGAGACACAATGAAAAATATAGAAATTGATCTACAAAATTACTAAAAGATTAATTCTTTGAATTTATTCTAGCTAATGAAATCCAATGAATGACATATTGTTTCCTTCCTTGTGAGTGAAACTTTTGAAGTTGCATTTTGAATCTTTCAGACTGATGATATAAAAATAAATACACCAATACAAATTGATGTTTAAAATATATCTCTGCACTGAATTTCAAGAATTGTTCATGGATGAAATCCAAAATAAACTGGCCAAAGTTGAAAATAATAGAGGGATTTTTACCAGACACTACAAGGAAAATACCCTCTAGCGTAGGTTATAAAGGAGGTTTTTAGTGTTATAAAATTGGCCAAAATTATCAAAAAAACATTTGCTACAACATCTGTTTTTGGTAACGGAGGTTTTGATGGAGCTTCTAACGAAACTTCAACAAACTAAAAAAACTGGGCGTCCAGAGGTTTTTACAGATGTATTTCTTATTGATGTGTGATTCATGTGTGAATGCGACAGTGTGTTTCAACATGTACGCACCGGTACTGTAAACATACCAAGCACCGGGATGGAAAACAAATTTCAAAAGCCCCAGGGCATTTAGCAATGTCCTAGTATGTGTCACCAACAAATATGCATAGGTACAATAGAAGGTGCATGCACCAATGTCGTTAAGTTGTAAAAGTGCATCGGGCCATTAAGGTGTAAAAACGTACCAGGCCATTAAATTGTAAAAATGCACCGGCGCGCTAAAGGAAAACCATATCGGTGCATGCAATACCTATCTACCCGGGTTGTAGTCGTCGATAAAGTGCACCGAGAATTATAATTGGTATTGGTATTTGGTGTGGTGCTCATAGGTCGTAGAAATGCACTAGTGCACAGTATCATACATATGCACCAGTGGGAAGTATCGTACACAAACACCAGTGTTCATTTTCTATTTTTTTAAAACATTGACCTGTGATAGTGCAATTATTGTGATTTTTTAAAATTCATTATTCATCAAAATTCAACACATATCTTATAATAGTATTCATATCAATTAAATTTCTATTAATGAGTTTGAATGTGATGTTTGGATGACTTTATTATATCATATCGTCAGATTTCACATCTCTATTATAATTGGTATTGGTATTTGGTGTGGTGCTCATAGGTCGTAGAAATGCACTAGTGCACAGTATCATACATACGCACCAGTGGGAAGTATCGTACACACACACCAGTGTTCATTTTCTATTTTTTTTAAAACATCAGCCTGTGATAGTGCAATTATTGTGATTTTTTAAAATCAAAATTCGACACATATCTTATAATAGTATTCATATCAATTAAATTTTTATTAATGAATTTGAATGTGATGTTTGGATGAATTTATTATATCATATCATCAGATTTCACATCTCTATTATAATTGGTATTGGTATTTGGTGCGGTGAATTATAATTGGTATTGGTATCTCTTCAATATAATATTTAATCATCCATATATTTAATCAGTGGTGCAACATTTCACAGGGACAATGGAGAACACAATAGAAAAAATTAAAACATATTTTATTATATATATATGAATAAGACACTATTTTTCATAGAAAATGGGACAGTTATTGGTATCCCTTTGTCTTTCAATTCGGACACTATGTCCATTATATTAAACAAAATTCCTGATTTCACAGACAAATATTTCAAAAATTACAATGCCTTGCGTTGATATCCAAACATATTGACCATCATTCTTTGTTGGAACTGATGTCACTGCTCAAGCTACTTCCATGACTTGGGTTATTTGGAGGAATTTTTTGTTCATTGTGTTTATTGTTTTCTTCTTCTTCAAGTTCCATCTATAAACATAAAAATAAACTGTAATGAGTGTATCTACATTGGTGAGAATAATGAAAATTGAAATATTATAATATACATCAATGTAAATCGAAAAAAATGTACCATAGCAAGAATTAACTCATGAACTATACACATTCTTTCAAAACCAAATTTCATGTGTTCTTTCAACAATCCATTTGTTGGCGTAGTTCCATACTTTGTTTCCTACAAGTTTTATACCCCATAACAAATCATAGATTTAATATAAAATATTTTTTTGTTCTATTAACTATAGATAGAGCTAAGTAAAACAAGATATATACTTATACGTTCCATGGTTAATTTCTGATATGCCAACATATACTGAAAAACCATATTTAACCCAATATCAATCAATTATTCTGATGGCTCTTTGTATGTTAGCACTTTTTTGAAGACATTCAATGATGATTGTTGTAAAATAACTTAAAATATACAAAAAAGAAGTCTAGTTAAGTTGTTATAAGGAAGTAACAATTACTCACAAACTTAGATATCAACCCTTTTCTTCCTTGTCATCCTATTTTATGCACTAAATGGGTTCCATTTTCTGTTCTTTTTTGCAAGAAAATACTTGAAAATTAATATTTAATGCTAAATTATTTATTTATTGTACCTAATCAAAAAATTCAATGATTACATATTACATTTGAAGCACGTTGTCGTTGAGATGACTCCTCGTGCGATGCAATTATGTCCATTTCTTTGACCATCTTCTTGTACACCTTTTTGGACATTCCTACTGGCATATTTCTTATATCAGCTTATTCATCCTTTGAGATTTTCATGATCTTCCTGAAAAAGTAACATAACAATAAAATATTTAATTTTTATATTGATATATGAAAACTAAATATAACAAAAGTGATATTTATAAATTATTTATTTGTAGTAATATATACATATAATTCTAGAAAAACATTTAAAGGAATATTGCTTTTTAAATCCTTCTTTTTTGTTGTTATATGTTTTTCCTATTAAAAGTCTAACATGTCTCATTGACCAATTCTCTGGAAACTCTTGCTGTAGTTTAAATAAAATTTGGTTCTTGGAATCATTGGATTGATTTTTGTATTGTAAGTGGAAAGAACGTCTATACATTCATTCCACTAGATCCCTCAAACTTTTGTAAATTTTTTCCCCCTTTCGTTAACTAAGCACCACTCCAAATGAGCTAAGGAGCAATTCATTTTCATTTGCATGTTCTATTTATTTTTCTTATCTTAGAATAACATTCATTTTCTTCATTGTTAGTCCCTGTAGAAAATTAAACATATCTGAATTAATAGATTGTTTGAAACATGTTATCTAATATTTTTAAGTATATTATTAATGAAAATTCAAAAAAGAAACTCATATTAGATCGATAGTATTTTTTTTATTCACCTGATTCATCCTTCTGCAATTTTTCCATCAAGATTTTGCGTTCTTTTGGTTTTAGATCAAAAATAATATTATTGAGATTTGTCATTTTTTGGCTCTGCATGATACACACTAAACAATACATATTGGATAAACTTACATATAGTTCAAAAATAATAATTTTTGTAAATAATTTACAAAAAACTTGCCTTTTTTTCTTTTCTCGATGTGCTATCAGTATTTTTGTTACTTGAACTCTTGTTAGCCATTTCTTTATTAATATAAAACATGTACCATTTATTAATATATTTTATAAATAAGTCACATACTTTTAAGGTAAAAAAAAATCAAGAAAACGATGTGTCTATCAAAATTAAACGTCTGGTGTGACTTTCGAAACTAAAGCACAAAAAACGGTGCGATAGGTTCTTATAAACACACTGCCACTACAGTAGAAATATTGTACAGTGCTCTGTGTCAATATGAGACCCATTGCATTATATTAATACCGGAGAATTGATTAACATAAACATTAATTAATAAAAAAATGTATCAAACAATGTTTTTTGTCAATACACGCTCAGTGTGTTATACTAAAATCACGCATCGGTGCGCTATTTTAAACAGTGTGCACTGATTAACAAAAGTTGTTTTCTAAAAAATCGTGCAAAGGCCGACAGGGATTGGGATCTAACTCTGCAAGTGGTCCCATGAGTTAGATTTCATACGCCTATATATAGTAATAAAAACCCTATAAATCTAAAATGAAAAGCCCTAATTGTGAAGTCACATAAACAAGAAGAGGCAAGGGTTTCACGTAAGAATGGATTTTTTTGTTTTTTTTCTGAATTTTAATTAAATGTAAATAGGAATAGAGATTGTAAATGATTTTATTAGTAAAATGCATAGTAAAATTTAAAATTTATACTATGCATGTATTAAATCTAATAGAAAGTAAAATACACAATTATTACAGTAAAATTTAACAATTTTACTATACTGCAGGGTTTTTGTGTGAATCACCAGATGTTTCAAATTATGATTCTCTGAATAGTGCTAATGTTCGAAAGTATTTTTCTGCTCCACAGTGCTCTCTTGCTTCACATATGTCTCTCGTGCAAATCCTTCCCTAAATTTTTTTGAAAAAATAATGAAATAATGAATATATTTTACTATTTAAAGAACTTTTTATAAAATTAGATTTCCTAAAATCATTTTTAGCTCACTTTTTAGTTTACCGCTTTTTTTCACTTCAAAAAAGTAATGTTGCATTTTTTTCCCCGATATTTGGTGCATTTTTTAACTAACAGCATCGGTGCATCTGGTAATAAAACCACACCGATGTGGTTAACAGTACATTAGCACCGATAAAAATAAGTCTTTTTTAAGGCATTGAAATTAATTTCAGCTATGTACACCAAAATTTATTGTTGATTTTGCTCAAATGCATGGAGAAAATCTCATAATTATATCAAATGGAAAATTCTTCAAAATCCAGCTCGTTCCATAATATTTGTCAAAGTCCATCGCGGAGCTTTCCCTATCCATCTCGAGACGTAATTACTTCAGATTTTATTTATATTTTCATTATATAATTGATTTTTTTTATTTATGTCAATCAGCTGAATAAAATTAATGTATATAAATTTGCAGGTCCATGCAGATTTAGAATCGATTTTAGATGCACAAAATATTCAAGTTGTTTCAAAAATTTGGAAGCTCTTATCAGGAGCAGCATACTGCAAGGCGCAGTTGGTAGATGAAAATGGAAAGCCACTTCACCCTGAAAATTGTAACATGCCATCTTCTAGCCATAATATTGGGACAATGATGGTAATAATTATTTGGTATGATGTAATTATTTCAACATCAAACCAATTAATCATACATTGACATGCTTACTAATTGATATCATCGATTTTGTACTAATCATGTTCAAATATATTTTTTGAAATTATTAGGATTCTAGTGATGATGAGCGACCCACCTACCATATTCCTTTGCACCCCACGACAATGTCAAATCGAGAGAAGCATGAATTAAGAGAAAAATTTGAAGAGGAACGATACCAACAATGGTTGAATCAACCACCTATTCAATTCCCACTATGTCCAAATTCACCAATTAGGAATGACTACAGTAATAGTAGTTCTTCACAAGTTGGAAATGGAGGCAATTAAATAGAGTTTGGTATGGATGATTACTTAAGGGATATGACTACCATGGAGACAATGCTGTTAGATTCATTCCCGAACTATGATCAACTAGGTGTTGGAAATACTGAGAGGGGGGGGGTGAATCAGTATTCCTTTCAATTAGAGCATTAGTTAATCTTCAATTACTATCAGTGTTTGTACAATGATAGCAGAAAACAAGAGGAACACAAATGCACACAATTTTTAAGGTTGAAACCCACTCTGGGACAAAAACCACCTAATTCTTTTCTAATAATTCTTTAATATTCAACTCCAATTGAAAATAAAGCTCCAACTTCCTAGAATCTAGAAAAGCATTCTTCTCTAGCTCCCATTGGATGGACGCTCCAATGCCCGAGTTTCTTCAGTAGTCAACTAAATGGACGCCCCAACACCTAATGAGCTACAACTCACCGTAGCACAACCCTACCACCCTATAGAATAATAAAATAAGAATGGACTCCCGTACCAAGGAAAATGGTCCACTTTACAATGATATAGAATGATGCAGAAGAAGAAGACATACTAGACCATAACCCCAACTTTTACACAACTACCTAATGATGATCCTAGACCTCCCAACACTGCCTCTTCAACCCTTGGTAGATAGACACTAGTACAATTTTTACAATAATGTATTTACAATGACTAAGTACAATGATACCTTTACAATGAATGTATGCAATGTTGCCCACTTGAAGACTTCATATGATGAACTTATTTCTGCTGTTATGCACCTTGTTTATTGCTCTTGTCATGCTACCCTCTGCTACATCTTTCTTTGCTTTTCTATCATAGAAATTATGGTCCTTTGCAACCCTTGACAACACATGATCTAGATTTTTCTTGCCTTTTAGGAGCTCGATATTGAATCTGGTGTATCTCTGTTATTTCAGATCCTCAATATCTAATTTTCGTTCTTGTAGTATTCTTGTTAGATTCATTCCCGAACTATGATCAACTAGGTGTTGGAAATACTGAGAGGGGGTGAATCAGTATTCCTTTCAATTAGAGCATTAGTTAATCTTCAATTACTATCAATAACATGTACAACATAGCGTAAAACAAGAGGAACACAAATGCACACGCTTTAAGGGGTGGAAACCCACTCTAGGACAAAAACCACCTAATTCTTTTCTAATAATTCTTTAATATTCAACTCCAATTGAAAATAAAGCTCCAACTTCCTAGAATCTAGAAAAGAATTCTTCTCTAGCTCCCATTGGATGGATGCTCCAATGCCCAAGTTTCTTCAGTAGTTAACTAAATGGACGCCCCAACACCTAATGAGCTACAACTCACCGTAGCACCACCCTACCACCCTATAGAATAATAAAATAAGAATGGACTCCTGTACCAGGGAAAATGGTCCACTTTACAATGATATAGAATGATGCAGAAGAAGAATATATACTAGACCATAACCCCAAATTTTACACAACTACCTAATGATGATCCTAGACCTCCCAACACTACCTCTTCAACCCTTGGTAGATAGACACTAGTACAATTTTTACGATAATGTATTTACAATGACTAAGTACAATGATACCTTTACAATGAATGTATGCAGTGCTGCCCACTTGAAGACTTCATATGATGAACTTATTGCTATTGTTATGCACCTTGTTTATTGCTCTTGTCATGCTACCCTCTACTGCACCTTTCTTTTCTTTTCTATCGTAGAAATTCTGGTCCTTTGCAACCCTTGACAACACATGATCTAGATTTTTCTTGCCTTCTAGGAGCTCGATATTGAATCTGGTGTATCTCTGTTATTTCAGATCCTCAATATCTAATTTTCGTTCTTGTAGTATTCCTCCGAGTCGTTTTTCCAATTCCATAGGTCTGACCCAATTTGGATTCTTCAAGAGAGAGTTATACCCAATCTCTCACAATGCCCTAATTATGGATTGTTTCAATAGAGCGTACTTGTACGACATGCCACATGTCATTGTTTCTTCATTTGGCTCTAAAATTGATAGAGTGAAAACTAAAGACTGTGAAATATCTATCAATTTTTACAGAATTCCAATCTGATACTCAGAGAGAGAGTTATGACGATTTTACCAAGGTCACTTCTTTGAGATGAATTTCAGGAGCCTGCAAAAACCCTGAATTCCACAGATCATATCTCCAAAACTGTTGCGCACCTTGATATGAAATTTTTACAGAAGCTTCCTTAGGATTTCAGATTTTCCTCATAAAAATTTCAGCTTCTGAACCTTCGTAGAAAAAATTTTAGAGCGAAAATTCCACGATGACTTGTTTCAGATGGTGAAATCCCTTACATAATGAGGAAATGAGGATCACAATTTATATAAATGATTAGGTTGAGAGGGGCTTCAACAAGTGAACGTGGGAGGGATTTTAGGAGCTTAAAAAATATTAATTATGACTTTTCAATCACCCATGCCCCAACCCCATGGGGTTTTAGCCCACTAACTGGGGGTACAAACTTCAAACATGAATATCTCTCAACCCGTGAAGAATTACATGGCATGCCATATATCAAAAGAAACATATTGACAAGTAGAAACCATCAAAAGCATTATTGACCCAAAATATATTAATTTTGTAGGTCAAAATTCCCATGCAATATTGGGTTAGCCGCTGATGTTGCTTGGGTTTACATCAATGACAACCATTGATCAACAATCTCCCTCTTTGGCATTGATGGAAACACAAGCACTCCCCCTGCGATCATGACACCTCTTCCTACAACATTCTATCCCCCTTTGACATCAATGGAAAAGGGTAACTCCCCCTGAAACACAACCATCCTGTGGACCTGTACACAGTTCCACTCCCCCTGACACACAACTGTCCTGCAGACCTGTAATCTACTTCCACTCCCCCTTTGTATTCTGGAAAAAGGAAAATCTAATGAGAACTTGGGAGAATCCCAAGCTTTTGGCGAAGATATTCCAATGCTGGTGAATATTTAATATGTGATTTTTTTGGTGATGCTTGGAATCTTGCTACTTGTCCACTTACTTGCATAACATCTGGTCAGGAGGTTGTTACATATAGAAGACTACTAATCATAGATCTGTACAACCTTTGATCCACATCCTTAGATGAGTCATCTATGCTCAATTTGCAACCTGTTACCATTGGAGTAAGGATGGGTTTGCAATCTTCCATTTTAAATTTCTTGAGGATTTCCTTGATGTACTTGGCTTGACATATAAATATTCCTTTCTCTTTCTGAGATATTTGAAGCCCTAAGAAGTATGTCATCTCACCAAGTAAAGACATCTCGAAATCACTTTGCACCTTTGTAGAAAACTTCTTACTTAGTCGATCATCATTGCTACCAATTATTGTATCATCCTCTTTAGCTATTAGACATGCTTTAGTTGCTTCATCCAGAACATATATGTCATTTGGAGCTCGACTTGTTGTAGCCACAATTTCACCATACACGCCTTTCTTGATTTCACATTTCATGGAGTTGAATAGTATTGTGTGTCCTTGATCACACATTTGTCCAACACTGAGCATATTGTGATTCATGTTTTCAACCAATAGAACATTCTTGGCTAGAGCATCTTTGCTTCCGAGAGTGACAGTACCTAATCGTATAACATTTGAAGATCCATCATTTCCAAAGGACACAGTTATGTCCTTCTTCTCTTTCAGAGATACAAATTTATTTCTATCTCCAGTCATATGCGTTGAGCAACCGCTATCAACAAACCACACATCTTTGTTCTTTTGAGCCTTAAAAGCGAGAGCACAATTATCATTCTTCTTCTTCTTCCATGTTCGTTTTTTCTGTGGCTTCGAAGATTCTTCTGGAGGATTTTCAAGTCTGCAGTCTTTGGCTATGTGTCCAAAGTTTCGACATTTGTAACATTCAATATTATTTCTTAAATTTTCAAATCTATTGATGTTTCGCTGAGCCTTGGGAAGTTCATATTTGACATATCTCCTGGAATTGTATTCATTCTTGGGGTACGTGTGACATTCTACAACTTTATGACCAAATTTTCCACATGAATAATAGTAGCCATAAAAAATGTGTTGGTACCTGGATGGAAATTTTCGTCGAGGAATTGTCTTCCAAGGTTGTTCTTGCGAATCTTGTCCAATGAAATCTACATGCATGTCAGATCTCATAGGTTCATTGTATTTTGTTGTATAAGGTCCCGCTTCTTCTTCTTTGTAACCGATGCTAGTTTTTTCGTTGTAAGATCGTCGATTGTTGATGAGTTCTTCCAATGCCCTTGAGTTTTTGGCATAGTTTTGGATAGTTTTTCCTTTCTTCACTTCCTCACGCAGTGAGACTACTTCGGCTTCTAATTCTTCCCTTTCTTGGTTTATTTCTTCCAACTTCTTTTGAAGTGACTCTTCAATGCATTTGTGTTCTTCAACTTCAATTTTGAGACCTTGAACTTGTTCTTCAAGAGTATTGGAACGGATCTTCTCCGCCTTGAGATCTTTTATAAGCTTGATTGCTTCCTCATAAAATTATTCTATGGTCCATCCTTATTCTTAGTTGTTTGATACCTCTTTTTTATTGTGCTTGGGTTTATTGTGCTTGGCCATAAAAAATACTCTCTCAATGGCTTCTTCTTCACTGTCATTGTCTTCATCGGATGATGAGCTATCTTCTTTAGAGAGAAAGTTCCTTTTGGATCCTTGCTTGTTGAATTTCTTAAAGCCTTTCTTTCCTTTTGAGTTGCCATTACTTCTGTTTGGATATTTTGCTGCAAAATGCCCAACCTCATTACAGCTGAAACATATCAATGGAAGTTTACCTTTGAACTTTCCCTTACCAATTTTTAGTTTTCTCGTTAAGTAAGCATATTCTTCATCTGAAATACCTTCTCCATCATCTCCATTTTCTTTGTTGGGAAAAATACTGAGAGGGGGGCATGAATCAATATTTAGAGATGACTGAAATTTTTTTCCTTTTTCTTTCTCTAAAACCCATACGCTACATTAATGAACAAAACTCGCGGATACACGCGGATATCCTTAAGTAAACTTGTGTATGTCCAGAGCTCTTATTATGCATTTAATTTTTTACTTATATCATTGCATCCTTCATTCATTAGATGTTTAGTAAGCCGTAAACATGTGCAATAATAATAGAATAAACCATCACACATAAGCAACACACATGAATACCAGTATTTAAGGTGGAAACCCAATTCGGGAGAAAACCACCGCTGCCATCGTCTCTGTCTTCAATATTTATTATAAAGAAAACTTCTTACAACCATGTGACTGCGTGACGTACATATACCAAGACGTAGGCACCCACCTGCCAGAAGGCTACAAACTCATCTCGCTTTACCAGCCTCTCCCTCGGGAAGGGAGCCACAACCCCCTCGCTGAAGTTTACTAACCTCTCCCGGGAAGGGAGCGGCTACCCCCGCTCTCGTTTGTCACCTCTCCTCGAAGGGAGCTACTACCCCCTCGCTTCCGTTTACCGTGGCCTACCACTGGAAGGGAGCTACAACCCCCTCACTGAAGGCTTCGACCCTCAGCACCGCCATGGACCACGTTTCATCAATTTTCATACTGGAACCACTCCGCACATTTAAGCTCAACATTCATCAAACTGAAACTTATAACCCCATCAATTCATTCATTGAATCATCAACCAATCAATCAACAACTTGATCTTTAATCAACAGCATAATCAACATTCAAATAACCCAGATCTGTATGAATACATCATTGACAGATAGTAGTAAGACAGCAAAACATATCAGAAAATTCATTCCACATACTTCAGCAAACCCTATATTCCATACGCGCTTTTACTTCACTGAACCTGCGTACATACGTGCTTTCATAGAGACAAACCTGCGTATGCTTCAGTGCATTTTATTCTTCAGAAACCCTAACTGCCATACGCGCTTTTCTTTGCTCGAACCCGCATATACACGCGCTTTTCATGAAACGAACCTGCATATAGATCAAAAACTTTTCAGGACTGTGCAGCTCTTCAGATCAGGTAAACAACTCAGATATCATCCTTTACTTCAGAAAAGATTCGCCAGATCACAGATTGCGAAATGTGCGAAAATTGTGACTCATTTCGCGGCAATTTATATTGACGCGAAATGTGTTTTTTGTAGGGGGCTCCACAAAAATTTCCGGCCGACGGAGAATTGCACAATAGTTCGACCGAACTTTTGATAAAAAGTTCGGCCGAACTATTAAGCCGTTAGTTTTAGCGGCCCGTAAGCGGAAAACATAGTTTGGCCGAACGGTCGCTAATAGTTCGGCCGAACTAACGCGTCACCGATTACGCAGAACCAAGCTCTGAAAACGGTTCTGCAACTTTGGACTGATTAAACTCCATGAAAACTTGTTAATTAACTGTCGGAACCAAGACAAGCATTTTCAGAATTGAATCTACTCTCAGGAAATATAAATTTTATGGAATTTCGTAAACGTTTATTAATTTTAATTATTTTTCTAATAAAATGAGTGCAAACAATTTTTGAGGGTCATCGTGATTCAGTGAAATCAAAATTTTGTATCTCCCAAAATGCATTGTAAAAAAAATTGAAAAAATTATGGGGCATTACATTGGTCCGTTGACTGTAATGGGTAGCTTTTAGATTTTTAGTTTATAACTTGTATGTTAAGAAATTTGTTGCCACGCGAAACATATCAAAAATACGCAGTTTTTCGTATTGGACCAGTTCAAAAAATTCTAGTAATTATGATATGCATCCATTGGCTTTGTAAATATGACGAAAACAAAGTAGACTCTGTCTAGATTGTTGTAACACATTTTGTTTTTTTCAAAAACACAAATTTTCAATGAATACAACATTGCGTCATAACATGACTTCTTATGAATCCTTTGATTGTTAAGAAACACACACTCAAAGAAACGCTAAGTTGACATATCAAATCTGCATTAAAAAATTTCAAAAAATAAGTAATAGAAAGCTAACAAAATTTCTCACAACTTTTATTTTTACCGCAAAATGAAATTCTACACAGAAAAATTGTTATAGTTTGCAGAAAGTTGAAGAACCGAAAAAAATGAAAAATTTTTCTCAAAAAAGGGCAAAAAGTGTAACCCAGCTTCACATTTTCACCCTCTATCTAAACACTTCATCAACAAATCTAGAAAATACATAGTCATTTTCAGAACTAGAGATCCCTCTTCATCATTTTCTTCATAGGTGCATTATTAATTCAGATCAATCAATAAACTGTTACCCTTTCCATACAGATATACTTCAGAGTGAATTATTCATTAAAACCCAGACCTCTGCTCACTCTTGCACTATGATCTTCTTCTCCTTATATAGATTTAGCCTTTATCAATACCATGAGTCAAAACCACTTCAACTACTAATGGTATTCCTAGACGGGATCAAATAGATATTCCAGCGCTCAACACTGTGTGCCAACACCATGGTAAATTCCCCTAGTTTTATAAATTTAGAGCGCAAATAGGCATACGCTACTTGGTACTTACTTTTCCGCGTACATACGTGACTTAGCCTTTACAAACCCGTGTATGCTTTGTGACATACCATTTTCATCATTGCTCTGGCCCTTACAGGAATTCCTTTCTCCACTACATCTGAACTGCTCTGTAGATACATCAAATTTACATCATTAACAAATAGGACAAGTCAGTTTCCATCAAGGAAAGCTTTATCAAGTAGGTTGCCATCAACTTTATCAAGTAGGTTGCCATCAAGGACAACACTTTGCATCATATTGCCAACAATGTCCCCCTTTAGACTTTATGGAAACCATGATGGTGTTTGATCACCACAACAGATAGATACATTGATTATAACTATTATTCAAACACCATGATGCCATCAAGGACAACACTCTGCATCATATTTCCAACAATCTCCCCCTTTGGACTTGATGGCAACCATGATGATGTTTGTTCACCACAACGGATAGGTACATTGATTATAACTATTATTCAAACACCATGATACTCTCCCACTTTGACATCAAGGGCAAAGGGCAGATCAAAACCAACACAAGGTTTTTCTTCTCTTGTAGAAAGAAGAGTTCTGTAGATCTTCTTTGCACTGAAGTTACCATGCTCCCCCGAGTTCACGCTGAATCTTCAAACATATTTTTCAATGACTCCATGGCCTTTCTTATCACCAAGGACTCATACTTACATCAATGATCCAACCAAGTGGATTTACATATGTGACTCAAGTACCCAACCAAGTGGGTTTACAAATTTGAAGAAGTCCTTACATGACTGAATACAAAAATTTACATCATAGGTCTCAACATAACCTTTTTATCAAATTACATATATGAATTTTTATAACTAATACCAAAAAGACCTCAAGAGAGAGATCATATTTCAGAACCATCATAATGCCAACAATGCACTACTCTTAGCAAGGCTAATGCTCCCCCTGAATCTGTGCTCCTATTCTTGAGCCATCTCACTATTTTCCTTAACAGAAAAACATACGCTTCTGTCTCTATTGGAACTTGTGTGTATACGCAGCTTTAGTTCATGAAACCTGCGTATGGAAAGTGAAATACAGAAAAATTTCACAACTTCATCTCCCCCTGAACTTATGCCACCTGTACCTGTCTTCTTTACATCAGATGCATTGTTAGAAATAAACATATCCAGAATTACCAAACCAATCATGGGAATCACCATACATTGCTCACCCTGTGATGATACATTACTGAATCCTATAATGTATCTCACATTACCCTTGCAGTCTTTATGAGAAGTAAGTTTTAGAAGCGGAAGACTGCAGTAGGATTATTATCCCCTACGTTTTTGACCGGTCCTCCTTCCTTTTCCAGCTTTTCTTGAAATTTCTTATTGTGTGCTGGAAATTATCCAATTTCTTAGATCTATTCATCCTGCACTCTTTTTCTACATGTCCATACTTTTGACAAGCATAACATCTTGTGTGGCCAGAAAAGTAAGCATAGGGATCATAATGTGTTTTTCTATTCTTTCTTATATTGCAATCAGCTGCTTTATGACCAAACTTGCTGCATGAAAAACAATATCCCTTAAAGAAACCTGAGTACCTTTCTGTGTAGAATCTGTTTGTTTGTGACTGAAACAATCTGCTTCTGCAATTGGCTGCAACATGCCCATAATTCTGACATTTAAAGCATTCAACATTATTGATCAAAGGAGGGAATGATTTCTTTTGAGAGTTCATGATTGTCGGTTGACCTTTTGTTTCTTTCAATACTTCAGATTTTTCATTGATATCCTTTGAATCTTTAGCACTTCCTTGTGAACTAGATTCTCCTTTAATAGTTTCATGAAAACCAAGACCAAATTTAACAGAAGGAGACCTTTGACTACTAATAATATTGTCCAGAATCTTAGTACTATATTGAAACCTCAAGAGTTTATCTTTTTCTTCTAATTTACCTTTCAAAATATTTACCTCAACCTCCAATCTTTGGCATTGCTTCTTCATACTTTCTTGGACCCTTCTTCCTTCTTCTACTTGATCATTCAATTTTAAAATCTCTTCTTTCAACCCATTTTCTTGTTCTTCAAAATTTTGTAAAATTTCTTCATTCTTCTTATTTGATTTTTCCAGATCTGTTTTGAGAGAGATGATTTCTGCTTTAAGTCCTTCACTGTGATTGGTTGCATAATCGTACAACCTTTGATACTTGTTTATCTGTTCATTCATTCTAGAGATCACATCTTTGTAGATAGATTCCTTCCTTTTAACTTGATCTTCATCATTGATCTTGAGATTTTCTTCTATACCCATACTGTTACTTTCACTATCTTCACCATTGCATGCACAAGAAAGTGAATCGCAAGAACAACAATCAATACCTGTTTCATCTTCTTCATTTTCTGCTGCACATGTTTTCTGAGGTATCTCCTTTCTTTGAGTAGCCTTCTTCTTTTGTTTCCTTGCCATGAGAACTTGCAGATCTTGGTCAGAATCTTCTTCATCCTCATTTGACATTTCATCATTATCTTCATTTGTATAATAACTCTTTCCCTTTTCAAATTGTTTCCTTTTATCCTGATTTTCTTCATAAGGACATTTAGCAGCATAATGACCAACTCTTCCACAAGAAAAACACTTGAAGGGAAGTTTACCTCTGAATCTTTTAGTACCTGGTTGGAGTCTTCTCACAAAATTTGCTTCTTCTTCTTCTGATATATAACTTGATTCCTTGACAACTTCCTTTTCTTTTCCTTTTGCACATGCCTTAAAGGAAACTTCTCTAATTTGACAGGGACCTTCTTTTCTCATTTCAAAAGTAGTTAGAATACCATGTAGTTGAACAATAGTAAGAGTTTTCAGATCTTGCCTTTCTTCAATAGTTGATACTTTTGACTCAAATTTTGAAGTCAAAGATCTTAAGATTTTTTCCACCAGAGTAGTATCGGTTATGGTTTCACCCAAATTTCTCATACGATTTACAATATCATCTAGACGTAAGAATAAACTAGCAGTACTCTCATCACTATGCATCCTTAAATTTTCATATTCAATTCTGAGAGTTTGGAGTTTTGCACTTTTTACCTTTGTGTCTCCTTCATAGCTTTGAATGATTTTGTCCCATATTTCTTTTGCTGAATTTAGCTGCATCACTTTAAAAAATTCTGATTCAGACATGCTTCCTAATAAAACATTGACTGCTTTGGCATTGATTTCATATTTCTTCCTTTCTGCTACATTAGTAGGAATAATTGCCGGACACTGATAACCTTCTTCCACGATTTCCCATACTTCTGCACCAAGACTTTGCAAATATTCTTTTGTTCGTATCTTCCAGAATAACAGATTAATTCCATTGAATAGAGGTGGCTTTAAAGAAAATACTCCTTCATGACTTCCCATTGCGACGGATCTCCTTCAAGCGATAAAGCTTCTGCAGAAGGACTAGCTCTGATACCAATTGTTGGGAAAAATACTGAGAAGGGGGGGGGTGTGAATCAGTATTTAGAGATGACTGAAATTTTTTTCCTTTTTCTTTCTCTAAAACCCATACGCTACTTTATTGAACAAAACTCGTGTATACACGCGGATATCCTTAAGTAAACTTGCGTATGTCCAGAGCTCTTATTATGCATTTAATTCTTTACTTAGATCATTGCATCCTTCATTCATTAGATGTTTAGTAAGCAGTAAACATGTGAAATAATAATAGAATAAACCATCACACATAAGCAACACACATGAACACCAGTATTTAAGGTGGAAACCCAATTCGAGAGAAAACCACCGTTGTCGTCATCTCCGTCTTCAATATTTGTTATAAAGAAAACTTCTTACAACCATGTACTGGCGTAGACTCATACTAGCACACAAGCACCCACCTGCAGAAGGCTACAACCTTCTCTCGTTTACCAGCCTCTCCTAGAAGGGAGCTACAACCCCTTGTTCTCGTTTACCAGCCTCTCCTGGAAGGGAGCTACTACCCCCTGCTCTCGTTTACCAGCCTCTCCTGGAAGGGAGCTACTACCACCTGCTCTCGTTTACCAGCTACCACTATAAGGGAGCTACAACCCCCTCACTGAAGGCTTCGACCCTCAGCAGCACCATGGACCACGTTTCATCAATTTTCATACTGGAACCACTCCACACATTTAAGCTCAACATTCATCAAACTAAAACTTATAACCCCATCAATTCATTCATTGAATCATCAACCAATCAACCAAAAACTTGATCTTTAATCAACAGCATAATCAACATTCAAACAACCCAGATCTGTATGAATACATCATTGACAGATAGCAGTAAGATAGCAAAACAGATCAGACAATTCATTCCACTTACTTCAGCAAACCCTAGATTCCATACGCGCTTTCATAGAGACAAACCTGCATATACTTCAGTGCATTTTATTCTTTAGAAACCCTAACTGCCATACGCGCTTTTCTTTACTTGGAGCCGCGTATACACGCGATTTTCATAAAACGAACCTGCATATAGATCAGAAACTTTTCAGGACTGTGCATCTCTTCAGATCAGGTAAACAACTCAGATATCATCCTTTACTTCAGAAAAGATTCGCCAGATCACAGATCTAAACACTTCATCAACAGATCTAGAAAATACATAGTCATTTTCAAAACTAGAGATCCCTCTTCATCATTTTCTTCATAGGTGCATTATTAATTCAGATCAATCAATAAACTGTTACCCTTTCCATACAGATATACTTCAGAGTGAAGAATTCATTAAAACCCAGACCTCTGCTCACTCTTGCACTATGATCTTCTTCTCCTTATATAGATTTAGCCTTTATCAATACCATGAGTCAAAACCACTTCAACTACTAATGGTATTCCTAGACAGGATCAAATAGATATTCCAGCGCTCAACACTGTGTGCCAATACCATGGTAAATTCCCCTGGTTTTATCAATTTAGAGCGCAAAAAGGCATACGCTACTTGGTATGTACTTTTCTGCGTACATACGCGACTTAGCCTTTACAAATCCACGTATGCTTTGTGACATACCATTTTCATCATTGCTTTGGCCCTTACAGGATTTCCTTCTCCACTACATCTGAACTGCTCTGTAGATACATCAGATTTACATCATTAACAAATAGGACAAGTCAGTTTCCATCAAGGACAACTTTATCAAGTAGGTTGCCATCAAGGACAACACTCTGCATCATATTGCCAACAATCTCCCCCTTTGGACTTGATGGCAACCATGATGGTGTTTGATCACCACAACAGATAGATACATTGATTATAAATATTATTCAAACACCATGATCCCATCAAGGACAACACTCTGCATCATATTTCCAACATTCTTCACACTTGTAGGTGCATGTATTTTCAATTAAAGGTTGTTTATCCTTATTGGTTTTCTTAGATGCAACAAACGTAGTTTGTAGATGCGAAGTACCCTTTTCTTCATCAAGTCTCATTTCATATGCTATGAGAACTCCATGTAAGTCCTCTTTGCTGAGTTTGTCCAGATTTGCACCGTATTCTAAGACCGATACCTTTGGGTTGAATCTCCCTGGTAACATTCTAAGAATATTCCATATAATAATCTTCTCGTCAACTGCCTCTCCTAATCCTTCTAGAGTATTGGTTATTTCATCAACGTATTGGAAGTATGCAGCAATGTTGCAATCTTCTTTCATTCTGAGTTGCCCAAATTTTCTCTATAGATTTTAAGCTTTGCTTCTTTGACATTTGAGTCACCTGCATATATATTCTCAAGCTTGTCCCATACATTTTTGGTAGTTTTACAAACCAACACTTTATGATAAGCTGATTTAATAATTCCACTGATAATAATATTCTTTGATTTTGCATCATTTACCAAATAATTCTTACCTTGTTCATCCGTATTTTATGTAAATCCATTTTGAATAGTGTCCCATACTTCGTAACCTTGTGCCAAGAGATAGACCTCCATTCTTCCTTTCCAAAGTGCATAATTATTTTTATTGAATAGAGGTACACCATTCTTGGTATGCTCCATGACCTCCTTCCAGTTGTTAAACTGCTATTGAAGGAACCAAGCTCCGAAACCAATTTAATCAATATTCCTTTCAATTAGAGCATTAGTTAATCTTCAATTATTATCAGTGTTTGTACAATGATAGCAGCAAACAAGAGGAAAAAAAATGCACACAGTTTTTAAGGTGGAAACCCACTCTGGGACAAAAACCACCTAATGTTTTTCTAACAATTTTTTAATATTCAACTCCAATTGAAAATAAAGCTCCAACTTTCTAGAATCTAGAAAAGCATTCTTCTCCAGCTCCCACTGGATGGACGCTCCAACGCTCGAGATTCTTCAGTAGTCAACTGAACGGATGCCCCAAAACCCAATGAGCTACAACTCACCCTACCACCACCCTACCACCCTATAGAAGAATAAAAGAAGAATGGACTCACGTACCAGGGAAAATGGTCCACATTACAATGACATAGAATGATGCAGAAGAAGAAGATATACTAGACCATAACCCAAAATTTGACACAACCACCTAATGATGATCCTAGATCTCCCAAAACTTCCTCTTCAACCCTTGGCAGATAGACACTAATACAATTTTTACAATAATGTATTTCTAATGACTAAATACAATGATACCTTTACAATGATTGTATGCAGTGCTGCCCACTTAAAGACTTCATATGATGAACTTCTTGTTGCTGTTATGCATCGTGGTTGCTGCTTTTGTCATGCTACCCTCTGCTGCACCTTGATTTGCTTTTTTGTCGTACAAAGTCTGGTCCTTTGCAACCCTTGACAACGCATGATCTAGATTTTTCTTGCCTTATAGGAGCTTGATATTGAATCTGGTGTATCGCTGTTATTTCAGATCCTCAATATCTAATTTTTGGTCTTGTAGTAGTCCTCTAAGTCATATTTCCAATGCCATAGGTCTGACCCAATTTGGATTCTTCAAGAGAGAGTTATACCCAATCTCTCACAATGCCCTAATTATGGACTGTTTCAGCAGAGCGCACTTTTACGGCATGCCATGTGTCACTTTTTCTTCATTTGGATCTGAATTTGATATATCAAAAACCAATGAATGTGAAATATCTGCCACTTTTTACGAAATTCCAATCTGATACTCAGAGAGAGAATTATGACGATTTTACCAAGGTCACTTCTTTGAGATGAATTTCAGGAGCCTGCAAAAACCCTGAATTCCAAAGATCATATCTCCAAAAATAGTGCGCACCTTGATTAGAAATTTTTACAGAAGCTTCCTCAGGATTTTGGCTTCACCTCATAAATATTTCAGCTTCTGAACCTTCATAGAAAAAAATTTAGAGCGAAAATTCCACGATGACCTGTTTCAGATGGAGAAATCCCTTACATAAGGAGGAAATGAGGATCACAATTTATATAAATGCTTAGGTTGAGAGGGGCTTCAACAAGTGAATGTGGGAGGGATTTTAGGAGCTTAAAAAATATTAATTATGAATTTTCAATCACCCATGCCCCAACTCCATGGGGTTTTAGCCCACTAACTGGGAGTACAAACTTCAAACATGAATATCTCTCAACCCGTGAAGAATTACATGGCGTGCCATATATCAATGGAAACATCTCGAAAAGTAGAAACCATAAAAATAATTATTGACCTATAATATATTAATTTGGTAGGTCAAAATTCCCATGCAATATTGGGTTAGCCCCTGGCACTGCTTGGGTTGACATCAATGACAACCACTGATTAACACTAGGGGATGATGCTCATATCGCTGATACCTTTTTCGAAATCCTTAAATTTTCATCCACCACCCCTCTCTTTCGACCTGGCGGTTAGTCAAATTCTACCCAATTGGGGACAATGATGTTATTGTACAACTTGAAAGAAAATTTTGTCTTGTTGAATTCATGTTTCTCGGAAATTTTGAGGTAATTGACCATCAAGTCCCTTATATTTTGAGAAATCTTGTCACACAATCAATATTATAAATGGTAAATTTTATGAACATTAATAATTATTGGCATTTTACATTTCATATTGTCCACCAACTACATTTTATTCAAATATAAGGTTCTTCCGAGTGATAATGCCTTGCCCGATAGTTGTGAAGAGGCAAATAAATTGTTGAAAATGCTGGGTGTTGAGAACATATCATATCATGCATGTCCAAATGATTGTATTCTATATAGAGGAGAATATGCAAACAAAGAGATATGTCCAAAATGTGGGCATGAGAGGTATGATAAATAAAAAAGAAGGGTAAATCATGTGGTCCTCCTTTTAAGATATTTAGGCACATGCCTATAATCCCAAGGATTAAAAGGCTCTTTCGTTGCAAAGAATTAGCTATGTTGCAGGGATGGCATGCCTCACACAGAAGTGAGATGGGAGTTATGTGAATCCCAACAAATTCAATAGCCATGAAGCATATAGAGGATACATGGCCCGAAAAATTCAAGGATGAAGTACGAAGTCTATGACTCAGCATAACCATGGATGGCGTCAACCCATATTCCCTCCAGAACACCAACTATTCTGTTTGGTCTATAGTATTGATCAATAACAATATCCCCCCATGGTTGTTCGTGATGAACGAACATCTTATGTTGGATCTCATAGTCCCTGGTAGAAGACAAGTGAAGAACATAGATGTCTACTTACAACCACTAGTAGATGAATTGAAGGAATTATGGGATGTGATAAATGTATACGATGTATCAAGACCCATCGTAGCAGAGAGGATTTTTACGTTGTATGGCATGTGCTTAAAAGACACATGATTATCCAGGTTTAGGATTTTTCTCTGGTAAATTACATGTTTATTGATTTTTTTATATACGTAACAATATTATTTCATATATTAATTTAATTCTTTGTAATTTTTTTGATCTTCATGATATTCTTTAATTTTCGCAGGTCTTGTAACAAAAGAGTATTATGAATGTAAATTTTGTGGACCTTATCTGAAAGGTAGATGGTCCAATGACCAAGCCAATGTATGACTGCTCCAAGGTATTCCTCCTAGAAGAACACCCTTACAGAAGAGAAACATCTGCTTTCAATGGTAAAAGAGAGAGAACCCAAAGGCCTGCAATAACGACACTAGTTGAATGGCCTAGAGAATTTGAGAGAGATAAGGAGAAGGATTTCATATAAATATTCAATTCAAATGGGGAGCCTATATTCGGTGATCTAGAATTCTTCGACACCTATGTTGAGAAATTTCCCATTGGGATGAAAAGGAAATATATCATTTATAACCTCCCATATTGGGAACATCTTAAGATTACCCACTTATTAGATCCCATTCATATATTTAAAAATGGTTCATCTTCTTTATGGAGGAACATATAATTGAAACAAAGTGACACATTGGTTGTTAGGAAAGAAATTATTACTTCAAAAAATAAAAATAAATATTGGCCAAAACAATTAGAAAGTATAGGACGAAAGGTTGGTCCCTATAATTGGTATTTCAAGGAAGGTGATGTCCCATGGATTTTTAAAAAAGATGATCTTTCTTTGGAAAAAGAATTTATAGTGGGTGTGAGGGTGCCATCTTCATATGGGTCTTCACTACGGCGCTGCTTCACCATGGAAGATCATTTGTCGGGGTTGAAGTCGCATGACCATTTGAATCTTCTAAGAATACGTATAATTTCAAAAGCATGATTTTATTATTTGTTATATTAATAGTTTTTATCCCATGGGATCATAAAACATAACTAATTTTGTATATTATTGCATGTGTTTATAAATTTGCAGTGCCATTATCCTTTGTTCGTGTGTGGGTGTGTGAAACATGACTTCCCCCAAGACCTAATACATGCCATATCTAAATTATCTGCATTTGTACGTTGGCTCACGTCAAAGGAGATTCATATGGCTAGCATTCCATGGTGGCATCAAGAGATAATTGAGATTGTTTGTATGTTTGAGAAGGAATTTTCGACTAGTTTCATGGACTTGCAGGTTAATCTTCTAATCCACCTAGTAGATGAGGTTGAATTAGTTGGGGTGGTTTCTTATCTTTGCACATCCTTCTTAGAGAGTTACATGAAGAAATTGAAATTTTTTGTTCGACAAAGGGAAAAACCCGAAGGGTCTATGGAAGAGGGGTACATATTGTATGAGCCTTTCTATTATGCTAATGAGTACATCAATCAGATCGAAAACACACCAAGTGTGGTGATTTGGGACGATGAAAGGGAGGAAGACAAAAGAGAAAGGGAGATTCTCCAAAAGAATGGAAAAATATGCTTGATAAAGAGTAAGTGACTTGTAATTTTTCAAATTTACACAAAGTAAATATTCACATTGAACTTCAATATAATATATATTTGATCTCAAATGTACTATATGTCGGTTCTATTTCATCAGCGAATGGAGAAATTGAAGAAATCAATAAATTCATTCTTTACAATTCTGAAGTGACACAATCGTGGGTCGCATTGTATGAAAAAAAGAGGATGAAATGGGATAGTGACAGGAAACAATTCATATGGTTGAATGGTAGAAGTGTGCCTTATCTCGACAATTTAAAAGAAAATGTGCCAATTATATGCCCCAACAGTTGGGTTGCTGACCAAACCAAAGAGAAATATGGTGCAACTAATCGTTACTCGCGTGTTGAAGAGGATGCACTAAACGTAGGGATTGGGTGTAGCAACTCGGTAATAATCTATTTATGTAAATTTTAAACTTAATAATGCACCTTTGAAATGTAACATCTATATTTTATATTTTAACAGTTGTGTTATTAGACACATGACACTATCATTTTAAAATTTTTTATAGGTGAATTTGTTCCCATCTATGTGGGAATATGGACACCATTTTCGCACAGAAAATATCGATGATGGACACATGACACAAGACTGTGGAGTATAAGTCGAGTTCGATCAATCTAGTCGAGCTAGCCACCGTGATCAAAGCCTAGTACAAGGGACGTTAGGTTTTGTCGGAAAGATATAAGAGATCATTGAAGTGTACTTCTCTTCTTTCCAATGTTTAATTATTAGGTGCAAGTGGTGGGACACCTTTGATTGGAATAATGTAAAGGAAGATCGTCATAGTAGGTTGATATGTATCAAATCTAGAAAGATGTGGGATGAAGCTAAGGAGCCTTATGTTTTCCCCAAACATTACAACCAAGTGTTTTTTTTACCTAGATGTGTTGGATAGGGATTGGTGATTCGTATTGAGACATTAGCCTATATCAAAACATATTTTTGATAACAATAGTGTTATCGTGCCAAGCGAGCTGGAAGATAATGAGGGTGATCATGAGAACATAGAGTGATATGGTAGGTGTGTTATTTTATCATTTCTACTATTTAAGATGGGTTTTTATAAAGAAGAGGACTTAACCTTATAACTAAGACCATTTTTTTCCAAACATTATAATATGTATTTTGAAATAATTGGTTTGCATTGTGTTAATGTTAAAATCATTTCACTTAATAATTTTCAATTATGTTGATCTTGAAAGAAATGCACTGTGTCAAGTTCTTTTTTTATGTCAATTCCTAAAATAATACAATTACATCAAATATACATCTCATGTCAAATAACTGCTATCACATACACATCTATCTGCAAGCACATTAAATGAACATATCTAACATAACCTAACAATATACACATCAAGATGAACACCAACATGTAAATTAAGTACATAAACATGAACATAAAATACATGCACCATATATATATTTATATAACTGTATAATGTCAAAAATATACAACTGTAAGAGAAATGCATATAAATTTCAAATATCTGGTCGTACTACATCAATACTATAACTAGTACTCGACGCCTGCTTAGTCGATGGTGCCTCATGGTCAGATGGATGTTCTTTCTCAACCAAAGGTTCCTGCTCAGTCGATGGTGCATGTTGATTAGATGGATGTGCCTGCTCAGGAGGTGCCTGCTCAGATGGTATCTGCTCGTGAGGTGCCTGTTGAGATGGTGCAACCTGCTCAGTGGATGGTGCCTGATTAGATGGATGTGCTTGCTTAGGAGGTGCATGCTCAGATGGTGTTTCCTCGGGACTAGGTGCTTGCTCATAAGATGCGTACTCGAGACTAGACGTTGGTTTCTCATCTCTGGCTTAAGGTGAAGGAGGAGGAGGCATAGTACTAGAACGATCACTCCCCCCATGATCATGATCATCCATTGAGTTGTTGTGTCATGCATCTCCATGGCGCCTATCCCTCCTAGCCGCTAGTAGCCTGGAAGCTCCGACGGTATGACACATAAGGCTCATCATATCATGGGGCATGTCCCTCGAGAGCTCTGTGATCATACAATTAGCCTGGATCTCTCTGATTGTCATAGGATGGACTCCCTCATCAACCAGGAGTCTACACAGTTGATCTCCCAACTCCATCCTGAATCAAATGTCTGCCCTATGTCGCATGCCCGCAGGTATCTGCACCTGAGGAGTTCTGTCACCCTAATCCACGGCCTCTGCCATCTCCTCATCATCTACAGGATCATCTGGTGGGGCTGGAATCATGTCCCCAATGAATGTGCCAATATCTACAAATTATATAGTACACAAAAATAATTAGACAATTTAAAGAATATGCTTGAATAAATTTTATTCTAATTAATTAAGACAATAAAATGAAACTATATTAATTTAAAGAAAACACTAATATTAGCTCTAGCATCTCGTGGCTCATATTGTGTGAAGAGGATGTTGGTACACCCTCACCAATCCAAACCCGTGTAAGGACACGGCACCATCATGAACATGTGATCATCAACATTGGCTAGCAGCTCCAGTGCATCACTAGATATCCTGGCCGGATACTCGAACATGCCCCTCTTGAGCATCATCTCGCCCCACATTTGCATCCATACATGTAAAATTGTCTCTGGAAACCTCTCAAAAAATAAACAAAATAAATCTGAAGAAAAAGGGAAGGCCAACCTCTCACATGCTTGAGAACGACATCTATCTAATGCTATACAAAACTGCCACAAAAAAGTGGCAGACCATCTCACAAGTCGTGTCGTTAACAAAAAATAAAAGAGGGAAACTAATTTGTTGCCTGTCACTGGTATAATGTGCAATGGTCGTCAGTATAAATAGTGAGAGACATCTAACCTCCTCTGGACCAAATGAAGTAATGCGTAGCTGACCACCAAACACCTGAAAATCTACAAGAGAAAGTATATCATCCCTAATGTATCTCTAGGAGTACGCCAACTGACTCCCTACTACATAACCGATGGGAACATCTGGGAAGTGGGGAAAATCATGCCCTCTCCTAGATAGGCCAGTAATAAAATAAATTTCCTCCTCAGTGGGCTGGTACCACTGGCCAGGACCGACCCGGAAAGCTTGTCGATGGTCATCCCACCTATAGATGAACTATCCTAATAACCCACTGTGTCGCTTCAAGGATGTATCCTCCTTGTAAAACTTAAGGAGTCCTACCTCCCTTGAGAGCAACTAGGTGGGTGTCATAATAGGGTGAGGGTACAAAAGTATCTCTCTATCTCATGCCTCCCACTATTGTACCATGTTATAAATGCCATCCCTCTACTCTTGTTGTTTCATTCCTTCTCTCCATTGACATTGCTTAATGATTCACATATTACATACATCAACCTCCCTCATACATAGAACCTAATTTTTTATTAAATGAAAAATGTATTCAAAAATATATAAATATAACTTTTCTCTAAAAAAACATTTGGTGCGCCCAAAAAAATAGTCAAGTATTGCCACCACTGTGTACCTGTCTATCACGCACTACCCATAGTGCACACGGAAAAACTTCACGCACCGCGAAAACAGAAAATCGTACTTAAATTGACCAAAAAATCTGCCCCGGGGCGGTTGTTATAGCACAACACACCGCCAGCTGGAAATATTCTACCACTAGCAGTGGCGGTGCGTTCCCATAATATGGATGCACCGGGCCATTATGTCTGTTTTTCAAAATGCTTGGTGCATTTCGGTAAGTGACCACACCGCCGTAGATAGTGTTATTTTGAAAAAATTTAAATGGTTGGTGCGGCCAGCAACTAACATGCACCACACTATTTTATTGTTAAAGCAACACGCTTTTTCTCGATACCACACTGGGCTATCAAATTAATCCCCCGGTGTGGTTTTTGTTAACACTGTTCATGGTGCGGCCTGTAAATTTACAGGGAGCACCGAGAATGATGCGAGCCAAAAATCTCGAATGCACCGTGGTTAAATATATATTTTTTAACGATGAATTTTAACTCAATTTAAGAAATTAATCCGCTAAAAGATTAATTTGGTGAGAAACAAGTATATTATATACACATTTTCATGTTGAGGAGGAATCTTTGCAACGGAATACTAAAAATCAAAATTTCCCACCGTTTTGAAAATTTTGAAGTCCACACAGTGAGCAATGGATGAAAGAAAAGCGGGCAATGGGAGCACTGATGGCAGGGCGCATCAGAGAAGGAAAAGTCACACTAGTGCTTGAGAGCTTTACAACACTGTAACAAGTAAAAATGATTTTTTTACGGTTGGTAATTTTTTTAGAATTAACCATTTTTTGGTGCACTCGATTATGAGACACACTGGGTGGTTGTATCAATGGCGCACCGCACTTCTTTACGGTGTGTTGGATTACTAAGACACACTGGGCCGGTTTGTACAGATAACACAGTGTCTTGGTGTGCCATTTGATAGTACGCACCAGTGCGTTGTATGTATGAAGTGCACCATTGTTTTATTATGACTTAAAAATAACTCTAGAATTCTTCTTTAGCCTCTAAGTAATTAGAAATGTACCGCAAAAAAAAAACATTCACAAAAACCTCCACTAGCCAACCTCCTCTAGTGACCTCTGCTACAAACAGATATCTGGGCTATTTTTATAAGGGCTTCCTCAAAAAAATCCACTAGAGGTTCTTTTCCTTGTAGTGAGATGAAAAGACTAACAGAAACCATCCGAAATGCTTCATCAACCCATTCATTACTTTAGTAGCCTAAAAGATAACAGACCATAGAAATCACTTATTTGGGCATTTTTGGAAAGGTTGTTGAAGAATATGGTGGATTATGATGAGATAATTTATATCCTTCTGGCATAAAATATTCAAAGATACTAGCTCACTACTGAAAGGTAAGTTTCTATTATATTTCCACCAGTTTATTGACTGAAAATGGGTGAAGGGAACTTGGAGGGTTGATATGCAAATCCTAGAAAATATATTATGGGGTTATGGAGAAAAACTATTCACCATCTCTATCTATTATTACTCTTTGGCTGGGTAGATAAAAATTTTCACATCAAGAAACAAATTCAGGGAAATTATGCGTTTGAGGGAAAACAAATTGAGGTAACATGGATTCCCATGTAATATCCCAAAATGGGGATGCAGCAATACATCAACATAAAAATAGAAATAGCAGTGAACAATCAGCTCATAATAAGTTTTTTGAAATCATAGCCATCATATTATGTTATAGCAATAAAAATACGTCCCATTAGATTATCCCAAAGTGGGGAAATGCAGCAATATGGACCATAAAAAAGTTATCTTCAGGAAATTACGCTATAAATGTGAGAAATAGCACTGGGATCCCTTAGATTATGTATTATGGAACTCACAGCCATAAGGGGATCAGAAACAAATCCCTTTTGATGTGTTAAACAGATCTCCCGGTCCCAATATGGCTTAAAAATGTTCAAATCCCATGACTTAGACTATATAGAATTTTATGAAGAAAACACAGCGTGATTATGTGAGGGTTTCTGATATAATATTATATAGACAACATATTTTGATTTTATTTACTCAAATCATGAAGAAAAATAGAGATCTAGCCCCTTTTACACATTAAGAAGTTAACCTGACAAGGGTTTCATGAAAGCACAAGTACACAATGTTAGATCTGCAGATCTAGATCTGGAATAACGTAGTCTAAGTAAATATCTATATGCATACAGCTAAATAATATAAGAAATGAAGGAGGATCCTTCTTACAAGCTTTCCAAGAGAAGGGTTGGCCCTTTCCCTAAGAAGCTAGCTCAAAATCAAGGGTCTTGACCCTCACATTGCAACACTGCAAGAAATGACGCAGTTCCTACAAGGGACTACACCGTAGATGATGGAAGTACTTTGGCCAAGTGCTAAGATATGAAAATCAGCTCCAAAATCTTCCTTACTGATCTTCCAAAGGAATGAAGGCTCCCTCCTCTGAAAAACAAGCTCCATAAGTGGTGTTGTGAACCCCCACTGCAACACCCTGCAACATAATTTTATACTGCTGCAGAAATAATGTTGTATCTGAAGGAGGATGCTTGGCCTCAAGCCTAGATGTGGATAAATTCAGTACAAGCTCCCTCAAGAGGCTTCTCAAGAGAGGAGAAGTAATTCCTAAATAGGAATGCCTTGTGCTAAGCAGCACAGCAATCTCAACTAAACAGTTGGAGAAAGCAAAATAGTCATGCAGATCAACATACAATATTCAATTCATCAGATGTCTTTCTATGGCTGCCTTGCCCTCCTTTTAAACATGTGAGAGCCTTCTTGCCTTGGGCCCCACTCATTAGGGTTTCCTTCACCAAGGAATCTTCTTCCTACTTGCATTGCGTTGTTTCTATGGATGATCTCTTCCTCTCATACCAGCGCTGTTGACTTGGTCAAACTTGACCTTATCCACATGCATTTGTCCCTGTTCACACATGAGAGTGTAAAATATAGCTAGAATTATGATCCCTTTTCACATTATGAGGGATTTTATTCTTATTTCTGAAATGTATGGGCCTCCTTACCCATTTATTCATCTCCTAAGTGAAATCAACAAAATTCAATATTCCAATTAGCTACAAGCTAATTTTGGAATATTACAGTCCTCCCCTCCCAAATTTTGCTTGTCCTCAAGCAAATGCAAGGATAGAACTAAAAATTCTCCTTTCCTCCTCCTGTAGCATCCTCATATGATGAACTCCTCCAAGGAATATGATGTTGTCTCATCAATAAATCCCCATAGTGCCCCTCCCAAGCATGCAAGCTAGCATTTGGTGAGCATCCCAAATAGCCATCATCATGAAAACGTGAAATACTCAAGGAGGCAACTAGGTACTGTCTAGAGGTCCTCTCAAGGCATGGACTCTGAAATGCATTGGGAACTATCAATCCAATGTGAAACCTCCATCCCCAAGCTATCATCCATAAAAAATGAGTTACCTCTCCACATGGCAACTCCTGAAAATTATCCTCCACCTTTGGCTCCTGCAAGGTAGGTGGGTTGAATAACTTAACATGGTAGACAAAATAGCCTACCCCACGCTATCCTTCTCTCCACTTATGATAAGTGTAGAGTATTTTCTGATCTTGGGCTGCAAATAAGTTTCCCTCAAGTGGCAAGAAGAAGACTAGATCTCCAAAGATCTCCTCTCCGACGTTGTGAATCAAGTTGTCCCAAGCCATCCCATATGTGATGAATAGGACATGATCACCACATGGCATCCAAATGAGAAGAATATTGAAGGTGTTATATAATGTTGAAAGGTACCAACAGTTTCTCAAGTGATCACAGCACATTTTTCCAAACTGTTGTTTCAGAAAATAATGTGGCAAGTGGTTTCTTGACAAATTGCTAGTTATATATGTCATCATATCTACTAGTGAATAGTAAATGATTTGGTACATCAACTAAGGATACATGAAATAATATAACACTTTCCCAAGGCCATACAAAATATGGCTATCTCCATCATGTAATTTGGCCCAAAATTGACCATGGAGCTCAAAGAAAAGCTTTCCCTCTTGTGGAGCAATGCACTAAATAAAAATGATAAGAGTATGCAAATATTGTTTTAGGAAATCAATAAATGCAAAAGAAATCTTCTTACCATGTACTGAAAGTAAGATGATGATAGGATCCGAGAACAAGCTCTCCATAGTGGTATGACATATTCTCATGAAGAGAAATGAATCATATGCTGCATTGGAATCCTCCTTCTTAGGCTTGGAAATCCAAGTCAAGAATAACATATCACAATAATAGATGTCTCCATCCACTACTCCATCATTATCGCCTCCTCTTTGTCCACCAAGTGCATCAAATGTGAAGTGATCTTGGGGACACTCCATCAATAAGTCCCAGCTCCAAAGTGACAGCGTTGTTGGCCTATGCAAGTAGGCTCCTACCAACTCATAGCTCCATTCTTTGACATGCTCATTGTCAAATACATCTCCCATAATGCTGATACATATAGGAAATTCCTTCCAAAGTGGAAGTACCTCCTGATCATCCAATGCTAAGGAGTAGCCCCATTGCACCATGATAGTGCCATCTCCTACTCCTGCAACATCATGGAAAGTGTGAGAGCAAATCTGCCTTGCTTTCCCAAGAACAACCCAAGCAACAAAAGTTTTTTTTGCCTCCTCATACCTCCATCATACAAATCATGTGGTGAATACATAATGATTGATATGAAGAATGTCATATCAACACAATTCATCCATACTCCTTGCTGCCCTATGATGCAAGTGTCCTGCCAAACTTCCTCCACCCACATACCCTTAGAAAGAGGATATGTTACATGATGGCTAGACTTTTTCAAGAGTAGCCAACACAGCCAAGCCTCCTGCTTCCCGGTATCATATATTTGCAAGTAGCTTTCTAGCTTCTTTCTCTCCATCCACTCCCATTCAGTCATGTGTGGATGTCTCCTACCATTTTCCATCTTGGTACTCCTCCAATGGAGACTACCATCCTCCCAAATTAGTTTTATCTTCTTGCATTTCATGGGATGTTGAATTGCAACTCCTTGGAGGTCCCTTAGAAAATATCTCATACCCATGACCATCTTGAATCCGTAAAGATCCAAGTGTGTTGGAGGCAAAACCTCCTCATTGCTATTGATTGAAAGCGTTGTTTATAATCTCTCCAATGATGTAGTGGTTGCCTCATACTCCAACTCAAAGATGAACATATGGTTTTGCATAGGAATGTTTTGGACATAGTTCATTTCATCATCCAAAAGTTCACACCCCAACCTCAATTGTTGTGTGCAACTCAACAAAGGTACATGAGGATGATGGTTCATCCCTTCCCTGAATAAATCAAGCTTGCACAGCGCAGTGCAATTCTCTTGCTCTAGATTAGCAGTATGCAATGGTGTATATCCCTCCATAATATTTTCTTAAATGATAAGAGATGGAAACTTAGGCATACCTTTGTGACATTTGGAAGTTTCTTGCATGGCTACAAGAGTTTCTTCCTCCCATGTGTTGGCTTCCCCAACTGCTGAAGATGAAGGTTGCTCCTCCATGGTTATGATAGCGCTGGTATATGCCTCCTCCCATGGTGGTGAGGGCTTCTCTTCTTTTGATTTCTCTTTATCAAATCTCTTGATCACCTTTTGAGTGAAATCTGAAAAATTAGATACTCTTGCATGACTCACATGGCTGAACCACCAAGTTCTTGCTTCACCTTCAAGGTACATCGCTGCAATTTCTACAGCCTCTCTCTCTGCCACTGGATGTAGTAGGAAGAATACCTCTAGCTTCATCACCCAAGCCTTTGCTGCACATGTGGGTGATCCATCAAAAGTGGACAATAGAAATCTATTGCCTCTCATCATCACATTGTTGTAGGGCCTCCTTTCTTCTTCCATCTGGATAAACTGAGGAAGAGCTAGAGTCTCCTTGAAATATCTAGGTTGAGATTTGTACTCTACAAGGTACCTTCTTAGGATCTTAGGTTCCAAGTGTCCTTCATGCCTCTTGCCTTCTCCTCTTTTAGAATAGGAAGTACATGGTCCTTCCTCTTCTTGAAACCCTCTAGGAGTTTCATTGCATCTCTTCCCCTTCATCTACTTAACCTCCTTAGAGAGGTTCTTCCTGGATCTGAAAGGTGATGAGATAAGGCTCATCCTCTCCATCATTTTGATCTTTCTCCTTCTCTTTGTCTTCTTATTCTTCTAATAGCATAATGGCTGGAACTCACAGGATGAGCCAAGATTATGCTCTGATACCACTGTAATATCCCAAAATGGGGAAGTAGCAATACATCAACATAAAAATAGAAATAGTAGTGAAAAATCAGCTCATAATATGTGTGCTGAACTCATAGCCATCATATTATGTTATAGCAGCAAAAATATGTCCCATCAGATTATCCCAAAGTGGGGAAATGCAACAATATAAACCATAAAAAAGTTATCTTCAACAAATTACATTATAAATGTGAGAAATAGCACTGGGATTCCTTATCTTATGTATTATGGTACTCACAACCAGAAGGGGATCAGAAACAAATCCCTTTTGATGTGTTAAACAGATCTCCCGGTCCCAATATGGCTTAAAAATGCTCAAATCCCATGACTTAGACTATACAGAATTTTCTGAAGCAAAAACAGCGTGATTATGTGAGGGTTTCTGATATAATAATATATAGACAACATATCTAGAGTTTATTTACTCAAAGCATGAAGAAAAATAGAGATCTAGCCCCTTTTACACATTAAGAAGATAACCCGGCAAGGGTTTCATGAAAGCACAAGTACACAATGTTAGATCTGCAGATATGGATCTGGAACAATGTAGTCTAACTGAATCTCTATGTGCATACAGCTGAATAATACAAGAAATGAAGGAGGATCCTTCTTACAAGCTTTCCGGGAGAAGGGTTGGCCCTTTCCCTAAGAAGCTAGCTCAAAATCAAGGGTCCTGACCCTCACACTGCAACACTGAAAGAAATGACACATTTCCTACAAGGGACTGCGCTGTAGGTGATGGAAGTACTTTTTCCAAGTGCTAAGATATGAAAATCAGCTCCAAAATCTTCCTTACTAATCTTCCAAAGGAATGGAGGCTCCCTCCTCTGAAAAACAAGCTCCAGAAGTGGTGTTGTGAACCCCCACTGCAACACCATGCAACACAACATTATACTGCTACAGAAATAAAGTTGTAGCTGAAAGAGGATGCTTTTCCTCAAGCCTGGAAGTGGAGAAATTCAGTACACGCTCCTTCAAGAGGCTTCTCAATAGAGGAGAAGGAATTCCTAAATAGGAATGCCTTGTGCTAAGCGGCACAACAATCTCAAATAAACAGTTGGAGAAAGCAGAATAGTCATGCAGACCAACATACAATATTCAATTCATAAGATGTCTTGCTATGGTTTCCTTGCCCTCCTTTTAGACATGTGTGAGCCTTCTTGCCTTGGGCCCCACTCATTAGGGTTTCCTTCACCAAGGAATCTTCCTCCTACTTGCATTGCATTGTTTCTATGGATGATCTCTTCCTCTCATACCAGCGTTGTACCTTGTCCACATGAATTTGTCCCTGTTCGCACATGAGAGTGTAAAATCCAGCTAGCATTATGATCCCTTTTCACATTATGAGGGATTTTATTCTTATTTCTGAAATGTATGGGCCTCCTTACCCATTTATTCAT
The DNA here is from genome assembly GCA_034641835.2 of Pinus albicaulis. Lineage (NCBI taxonomy): Eukaryota > Viridiplantae > Streptophyta > Pinopsida > Pinales > Pinaceae > Pinus > Pinus albicaulis. The sequence goes on from CM076577.1 coordinate 1,472,063,244, forward strand.
CTCCTAAGTGAAATCAGAAAAATTCAATATTCCAATTAGCTGCATGCTACTTTTGGAATATTACATCCCAAAATTTGAATTCATCACTAGCATCTTCAAATTTTTGAAATTCCCAATTGTTCAGTTCATATAAGTGAAATTCACATTTGGTTTCTATGATTTTGAAATCAACATATACCACAAGAAATTCATCAAGATTAGGGATAGGGGGAATCATATGGTTTTCAACAAAAATCTTAGTGTATCCCTTCTGAATAGCCATTTCAAAATAAGAGGAACAAAAGGATTTAATAATACCCAGGGATCTGATAGCTTATTAATGTGGTCAACTACACAATCCAAAAGTTTTATGTCACTGAGCACTTCTGCAAACATTGGTGATATGAAGGAAAATGATACGGTTGATGGAGGGTAATTAGGTTTACCAAATGGTTTTGGATACTCATTGATGAAAATGTTTTTTGCGTCAAAAAAATAACTATCAGAATGTTGGTGGGAGTGAATTAATGATTTAATGTTTAAACCATTAAATTATTGGAGGAACTGGAGAGGGTTAATTTAGCGGAAGGACAAAAGTGGCGGAAGTGGTGGAGAAGGAATAAATTAAGTAGAAAGTGGTTTATGTGGGGTGTGGGGGGGTGGGGGGTGGTGGTAAGTGGAATTTTTGAGGGGGGTCCCGCAATGACTGAGTGTCCGACACATATTGATGGGTGATTTTTATGAAAAAAATTTGCAAGACAACCCCCCCCCCCCCAAATTACAGTGGAGGAATTGAATGTCATCAGAACATGCACGATAAATAGTTGTTGGAATATTTATTAAAATAATGCACTAAACAAAATTTATTAACTTTGAAACTTTAACTAAAGCAACATTTCTAAAGATATGCCCAACTTTATTACAAAGTGAAAACACATTTTTTTTTTTTTGAAGAATAAACAATTTAAACAATGAATTGTATGGGTAAAAATATTTACAATCATTTCAATATCCAACAATTTCATGGAAGAATCCCAATAATTTTATGCTCAAAATCCTATGCCTTGGCCTTAGTGTCATGTTCCTGTATGGCCTCAAACTTCATAAGGAGTTTCTCTCCCAAACCAGATGCCTCCGATGTAGCAATGACTACAAATTCCTTCCAATGTGCCTATTAGTTCCCCTGATCCTTTATTCCATCATCTTCCTACACAACTCAATCCCAATCCTAATAATAAGGCAATACAATAGGTAGAATATTCGATTTTTCCTATTTACTGCATTTCACCTATTAAATATAATGAAATCCAACTTTTCTCGGGTAGGATAGTAAACCCCACTCCTCCCCCTGTTATAATATAAAATTAGGAAGAAATTTTTTTAAGGGGAGGAGACAGGACTCAAGGTTCTATAGGGAAAAAAGAAAGGTTGTAACGGTAAATGATGTGCAAAATGTTGAAACTGCGGATGTGACTCTAACAATTGGCAGTGCTCCTGTAACAACCAACATTTCCCACGTAACAAAAAAATTCGTTTTAAGAACATATTTTTCTCACGTTGTGAAACCTATAATAACTAATAGAAATGAGACTTCTTTGAGCAGACCCTATCCAGAAATATTGAATGAGGCTAAAAATGTGATACAAGTTGAGTTTGACTTTCTAACGGAGTTGAAAATTTTGCATGTTCAAATTCCTTTTCTTCAAGAAATTCAAGATTTCCCTATTTATTCTAAGACAGTTAAAGAACTGTGTATTAAAAATCTAGGTAGGAAACCTCAAGACCCTTCTACTATGTACGTTATTGGAAAACTATATGATTTAATATTAGGAAATAATGTGCCTACCAAGTTTGAGGACCCTGGGAACCCAACTGTAAATTTAACTATTGGTGGAATGATTCTTCCTAATATCTTATTGATTTAGGAGTTTCTATCAATATAATTAGTAAGGAAACAATGGGACTACTTGCACTGACTAATCTAATACCAACTCCTATTGTTTTAGAATTGGATGATAGGTCTACGATATAACCAGAAGGGATATTAGAATATGCTATTATTACATTTGACTCTTAGCAATACCTAATTGATTTCATGGTGCTTAAAATTAAAACATGTCTAGGTGGACACCCCTTGATATTAAGGATACCATGGTTGGAAATTTTCAATGCTTATATATGATGTAGATTTGGGTGCATGACTATTTCAAATGGATATGCCACCAAGAATATTGCCATATCATCCTCCTACTAAACCAAGTGTTAAAACTAAAAACCCTTCATAATCATAATTTGAATTGGAAGAAATGAATGCTCGTCTAGTACTCACTATCAGTAAAGATTCACAATTTAAAAGTGAAATTGAATATGATGTCATCAATAATTTCACTAGTGACTCGCCTGTTGTTACACCTTGTACATCCCAATTATTAAATGATTCAATAGATGAATATGAAAATAAGGAGCCTCTTGATGAAACTATTACACATGATATACCTACTACCTCTGGCCTTGAAAGTATACTAGTATAAATTGATCCTGTAAAAACCCTTAACATCAATCCTAATTTATTTGTTGAAAAAAAAGAAAAATTAGTGTTGTTACTCGGTAAATATAAGGAAGCCTTTACATAAGGTTATAAATACATGAAGGGAATCCATCCTATTATATGTACACACCATATTTATTTAAAGGGAGGATCATGACATGTCAGACAACCTCAATGAAGAATGAATCTAGCTTTGAAGGGTGTTGTGAAAGAAGAACTCAAAAAAAATTTAGATGCAGGTTTTTTCTATCCCATTTCATAAAATCAATGGGTATCTCCACTAGTTGTTGTACCTAATAAAAATGGGAGGTGGATAATTTGTGTAGATTACAGGGAGTTGAATAAAGCCACTCAAAAGGAACACTTTCCATTACCCTTTATTGATCAAGTCTTAGATACCTTATCTGGTAAAAAGGTATTTAATTTTCATGATGGGTTCAGTGGCTAAAATAAAATTTAAATCGACCCTAAAGACCAAGATAAAAATACCTTTACTTTCCCTTGGGGTACTTATTCTTATAAATTTTTACCTTTTGGATTATGTAATGCACCAACAACCTTTCAGAGGGAAATATTGGGAATTTTTGCTGACATGGTTAATGATTGTTTGGAAATGCTTATGGGTTATTTCACACCTTATGGGAGTGGTTTTTATAAACCCTTGAAAAATTGATTGACTGTTGCATTCACAACTGCCTTTGTCTCATCACTGGAAAATTCCATATGATGATGACCGAGGGTATTGTTCTACGAAATTACCTTTTTTTTGCATGTATTCAAGTGAATCCAAAAAATATAGAGGTAATCTTAAGAGTTCCCACTCCTAAAACACAAAAATATGCATGTAGTTTTTTAGGAAAAGTGAGGTATTTTAGATGATTTATAGAAAAAATTTCTAAAATTGGATTTCCATTTTTTTCCCTACTAGAAAAGGACACAGATTTTGACGGACTAATAAGTGTGATAGTTCTTTTGTAGAATTGAAGAAACATGTAACAAGAACTCATGTTTTGAGAGGACTGGAATGGAACCTGTCATTCCACATTTCTATCGATGTTGCCGATATATCTATTGGTGTTGTGCTTGGTCAGCAAGAAGGAAATAAACCATATGCCATTTATTACGTTAGTAAGAATTTAGGCCCTATAGAGGTAAACTATACTATTATAGAGAAAGAATTTCTTTTTTTTGTACATGTTATTAATAAATTTAGGCATTATGTCACTAGTTACCAAAATTTTGTTTATACATACCATTCAACTATCAGGTTCTTAATTAACAAACATGTTACAAATGGCAGGTTTACTAGGTGGTTGTTGTTACTCCAATAATTTGATATTACTATTATAGATAAGTCTGGAAAATATAATTTTGTTGCGTATTTTGTTTCTATATTAACTAATGCTACTAATGATCTACCTATTAAGGAGTCTTTTCCAGGTGAATATCTATTTGTAGTATCTACTTATTCACATTGGTATGAAAATATTGCTAACTATCTCACTGCAAGGAAGTTGCCTCGTCACCTTTCCGCTAGAGAAAAGAAGAAAATTATAAAAAGAAGTGCCAGATATTTTTGGGTGGATGGAAACCTCTTTCACATGGGTATTTATCAACAAATTAGGATATGTGTGAGGGAGGATGAGATACATGAGATCCTAAAGGCCTATCAAGATGGCCCTTGTGGAGGAAATTTTGTAGATAGGAGGACATGTTATAAGGTGTTACAGATGGGTTATTTTTGGCCCACCATATTCTGATATGCAGGAAGGTATGTTCAGGGCTGTGACAACTGTCAAACAATGGGTCAACCAATACAATCATATAATATGTTGTTACAACCCCATCTAGTAGTGGAACCTTTTGAGAGATGGGCATTAGATTTTGTGGGACCAATTAATTCCCCATCTCAGCAGAATGTTTCCATCCTTGTCTATACAAATTATGTGACCAAGTGGGTGGAAACCAAATCACTTACCTGGGAAACTGATCACATTACCGCGTATTTTAATTTTCAATAAATATTTTCTCGATATGGATCGCCTAGAGAAATAGTAATAAATTTAGGATCACAATTCACCTCTTAGATAATACAAAATATTGTCAACAAATATGGAGTCCATCATAGAGTTACCATACCTTATCATCCTCAAGCAAATGGATAGGTGGAATGTTAAGTCCCTATATTAATAGTGTAGCCCCTTATTATGTTAGTGTAGCCCCCTTATTGTTATTATTGTACCCCTGTAACCCCCATATTGTTATTATTGTGCCCTTACATTATTATTGTTAGGTTGGCTAGGATTACATTGTGGCCCACTAGGATTACATTATGGCCCCATGGACTCCTATATATAGAAGGAGGTTTTGTTCATTTGTATCATCTAAGAATTGTTCATTTATGTAATGTATTGGAGGTTTCCCCCTCGAAGTGGCTTATTTATAAGGCGTTGATATCTATTTTCTTCTATTTCTGGAGCTGGTTACACAACATTTGGTATCAGAGCTTTGGATTCTAGGGTTTCGCTGCTCCAAACAGGTCATCGTGGCATTTTCGCTATAAATTTTTTTCTACGAAGGTTCAGAAGCTACAATTTTTAGGGTGCGAAGAAGAAATCCTGAGGAAGATTTTCTAAAACTTTCAGAGCTTGGTTCGCAATATTTTAGGAGATATGGTCTGTGGAAGTTGGGTCTTTTTTCAGGCTCCTAAACAGGTCATCGTGGCATTTGCGCTATAAATTTTTTTTCTACGAAGGTTCAGAATCTGAAATTCATATGGTGCGAAGCTGAAATCCTGAGGAATTTTTTCAAAAAATTTCAGAACTTGGTTCGCAATATTTTTGGAGATATGATCTGTGGAAGGTAGTGCTTTTTCAGGCTCCTGAATTGCATCTCAAAGAGGTGATCATGGGAAAATTTCAATAACTCTCTGTCTGGGCATCGGATTGGAGTACCGTAAAAAGATGTTGCAAGTACACAGACTGTAGTTTCTTGGCTATCAATTTCAGAGACAAAGGACGAAACAGTGACACGTGGCAAGTCCTACAATTTTGCTCTACTGAACTAGTCCAAAATTAGGTCATTGTGAGAGATTGGACACAACTTTGTCTTGGGGAATCCAAATTAGATCAGACCTGTGGAATTTGAAAGAAGCTTCAGAGGGCTACTACAGGGATGAATTTCAGATATTGAAGATTTTCAATTACAGAGATAATTGAATTTCAATATCGAGCTCCTCAAAGCAAGAAAAAGGTGTGTATTGTTTTTTCCGAATTGCATAAGTCTTGTTTGAAGAATCAAGTTGAATTGATTCCAAGGGAATATTGAAGAATTTTTGTTAGTAAAGGGTTCTATTATGCCTCCAAAAAATAATTCCATACCCATTAAGCCCTCAGAAAGATATACTATGACGCATGAGGAGGAAGAATTGCAGTATGAGATATCAAAATTACGGTATCAAGTGCAACAAATTTCGATCTTACGAAGAGCAACCGAAGATGACATAGATGGTTTAAAAGAAAAAATGGAGGCTAATTTGGATGGTTTGAAGGATCAAATAATAGCAAATATGGATGATAAATTAGTGGAAGATCACATCGAGCATCAACAACAAGTTTCCCAACTCTCAAAGGATAACCCAACTTTGGTGCAGAATCTAATGAAACAACAGGAAGATCAACATGACATCGAAAGAATTTATGAAGCAATCATAGAAACAAGAACTCGAAAAGTACAATCAATTTCAGAGTATCTCAGCAAGTGGAAGAAATTTCCCGTAGAATATTTCACATGGGAGGATGAGAATTTTATACAGAAGCATCAAGAAATAATCAAGCGTTGAGGACAACACTTGTTTGAAGGAGAGGGGCATGTTAAGTCCCTATATTAATAGTATAGCCCCTTATTATGTTAGTTTAGCCCCCCTTATTGTTATTATTGTACCCCTGTAACCCCCATATTGTTATTATTGTGCCCTTACATTATTATTGTTAGGTCGGCTAGGATTACATTGTGGTCCACTAGGATTATATTGTGGCCCCATGGACTCCTATATATAGAAGGAGGTTTTGTTCATTTGTATCATCCAAGAATTGTTCATTTATGTAATGTATTGGAGGTTTCCCCCTCGAAGTGGCTTATTTCTAAGGCGTTGATATCTATTTTCTTCTATTTCTGGAGCTGGTTACACAACATGGAAAGTACCAGTAAATTACTTGAAGCTATTCTTACAAAAATTGTGGTAAGACATAGGAAATATTAGGTGGAAAGACTTACTCAGGTATTATGGGCTTATAGGACCACTTGGAGTAATACCACAATTTTCCCCTCTTATGAACAATTTTTTGGTTAGAATCCCATCTTCCCCATTGATTTTGAGATCAAAACATTAAGGAATTCCTTGGAAGTAGACTTAAATTTAATTGTAGCCAAAGAGCATAGCCTTAAACAACTAATGGAGTTGGATGAAAAATGCATAGTTGTTGTTAGTGTTAGTATTTGCATACTTCCACCAGGGATCAAAAAACTTTTTGCATGTGCATCTTAGGTGTCCCATTTTGAAGAAATTCTCCATCATTCCATTAGATCATTATATAAAATTGTTCCACTAGTTGTTCTCCTTGTCAATAAAGCTTCATTCTCCCTTAGAAGATCATATTGGCTGACTCATTCTCATGTTTCCTTGAGAAAAAAAACACCTATGGAAATGCTCTGGTCACTTGGAAGTCTTTTAGGTCAAAATCTCATTTATGAAAGTCAGGTCAAAAGCAGTCCCATTAAGTCATTAGGTTTTTTTTATTTTTCAAGGTCACTCTTTCATCTTAGATGAGGTCAGCACATATATGAGAGGGACTAAATAAGATCATCATGATGTAATTATCATAGTTTCAAAGTTGCATTTTATCAGTTTAATGATTTTTGTATCAAAATGTCATTTTGATATAAAATTCAATATGTAATTTATTTTTGTTTTTCCAAATGTAATTTTATGTTCTCATATGTAATAAATTCAATCCCGAGCTGTCAAATGAAATCCTGCCTGGCCTAAGTGGAGCAAAGAAATCCAAACTCCATGCTTGATCAACTTGCAATGCCAAAAGGTCAAAAAGTTCAAAGAATATTAGTGCCAAAGGAAAAGTGAACATTATAAAAGTGGGTGATTCAAATTAAATTTCAAATCCACTTGGCTATAAGTCTTTCAAAGCACCTCAAAACAAGTCATTGTTTCCATTCATCCATTAGGAGTTTTCAGCAAAGGAGAAATTTCGAGTTTTTTGAGAATTTTTGGGTCAAATTTCAAGGCGCTACGCGTTTGCACTTTGGCGCTGTGCGTTTGATTTGGTGTTGCGTGTTTACCCATCCACGCTATGCATTTTCCTGATACCTCTTGAGAAATTTACATGGGCGTTGCGCGTTTACCCAACCACGCTACACGTTTGTCCGATACCTCCTGAGCAATTTACACAAGCGTTGCGCGTTCACAGAGTGGCGCTGAGCATTTGTCTTGGCACTGCGCGTTTGTCTAGAGCGCTGCGTGTTTCCAAAGTGAGGGTTTTAAAGAGTTTCACCACCTCCATCAAGCTCAAATATTCTCACAAACTTCTCCAAGAAGCTTTAAATCAATAAGTGGACCTTAAATCACCTCTATTCTCATATATTTGGTGTTCCATTAAATATTTGAAGTGTTTTTTTCCTATGAAACCCTAGTTTCCATCTCGTTCTCATTTTCATGCACCATATCCCTGTTCATGTCCCTAAAATACATATTAGTCATAAACAGTGTTAAATCTTAGGGTTTTCATAGACCTAGGTTTTCATTTACACTCATTCCCTCCATTTTCCTAAGCTAGTCATCTCATCTCTCACTCCATCTCATTCCATTTACCCTAGGGTTTCCCAAGCCTTCAAATTCAAAATGTCTGAAGAGGAGGATAGAGGTGTCAGTGAGGAACAAACACCAAAAATAAGTGACCACAAAGGAGGGAAAATCAGCATATATGAACCAATAACCACAAAGGAGCCCATGGTTTCTCCTCTCACCGTGTCATGTTTTAAACATGTTGGTTTTTTTGAGTTTTCTGAGAAAGTGTAGTAGATTCAGTATCACCATGTGTTGATAAGGTTTTTCATCACCAATATTCATGATAGGCAGGTCACTCTTGCTGGGGTCACTTTTACCATGTCCACTAATGCCATTTTAGCTACTACAGGGATCCCTAATGTGGGAGAGAAATGGTTTAAATAAGGAAACATTGATCTGAGCTATTATGAACCATATCTCAAACCTAGATACAAGGATGACAAGAAGTCCATTTTCCCTTTCTCTCATCTCCTTGACCGATATGTTCCTATGATGAAAATAATCATGAAGTACTTCACCTGTGAGGGGAGGTTTTCTCAACTCTATTCATATCATATATGACTCCTCATGCACTTCACTAGAGTCAGAATGCTTCACATACCTTACTATCTCTCTCACAGTATTGACAATATGGCATACATTGTACAAAAGAGGTATTATAATCATCAAATGCAGAGTCTTTTTTATCATTCCCTCATCAAGATGATATTCATGCATGATATTGAGAAAAATAACATCCCATGGGACACATTCATTGCAAATGAAGTTTTCATTACCCCACCTAGTCATCATGAGCAAATTATCTCTTCATCATCTCATCCTCCCATTTCCACTTCTCCATATCTGTCTACTACTCATACATCATCACCTAGTCAGACCCATTCACCTTGTGTTGATCCTACTTCTTCACCTTTCCATAACCATTCATCATCACATCATGATACTGAGGCATCAAGCAGTGAGAAAGACATTGAGGCAACTTGGGCTAATGTGACTGATGCTTAACCATTTCCCAAGAGCTATCAAAGAGGCCACATGCATTTGTTTTCTTCACTTAGAGTGAAAGGGGCCATGCCTTATTCATCATCAAAACAGGTGGACAAGGGTAAGGAAAAGGCTAAGGAGAAAATCATTGATGAGTAGGAGGATAAACATGAAAAAGAGCAGGAGTTTCAGATGATTGACCTTGATGAGGAGGATGAGGATAGAATCACCAATGCAGTAATGAGAGGAAAAGAGGTAAATATTAGTGAACTTCAAGCTAATCTTGACAGAGCACAATATGTGATTCATTTTCTCGAGCAAGAAAATCAACAGCTGAAAACCAAGAAGATTATTAGTGAGGTCAGGACCATCAAAGCACAAAGAGAGGTAGAAAAGACCAAGGCCTTGTTGGAGGAGACCTTGGAAAGATTTGGTGAGATTTATGATGAGTAGGATCAACCTCCAAGACAGAGACCAAATACAATAGGGCTAAAGAGAGCTTTATCTCGGGAAAGACAGAGAGAAGTTGAGTTGGCAGAGCAACTCACTCCAAGTGAGTTGCTTGCCATAGAGATTAGTAGAGATAGAGATTCATGGCTTGATAGAGCCAATTTGAATCTATAGATTTTGCTAGAGAAGGCCAAAAAGGACAATGATATTCAGAGGAAAATGGAAAATCACTACGCCATGAGGAACAAAATTGCAAGGGCCAAGCTCAAACGAGCCCATGCAAAAATTCAACCTTTGACTGAGCAAAAGGAGAAGGAGAGGTTAGAAATACTTGTTGAGGTGTCTCTTTATGCCTCAAGCCCTTGATCAGCAAGTAACCTCACACATTTTGGCAATTTTTTGGCACATTTGGCACTTTAGTGCATTTTTGGTTTTTTGAGCAATTTTGGCACACAGAAATATTGCCAAACGCGCAGTGCCAGTTTTGGGGCATCCAAATGAAAAATGGCCACCACCATTGTGTTCAGAATGAATATAACACCAACCCTAGCAAGTTTCAGAAATATTGGAAGAGAAATGGTCCCTCAAAAGTGAAAAAAACCACCAAATTTTCATGTCTCTGCCTCCTTTTTTACCTTGGTGCTATGCGTTTACCAGTCTTGGGAGATTCCCATTTTGATAGGGAATATGGGCACCATTTTTGAAACTAAAGGCATATTTGGAAACTATACTTAGATAGATTTCAAATGAGCTATCTTGGAGCTTATTTTGACATTGGGAAGGCCTCCAAAAGTTGCCTGCAAAAGAAGCTATTTTTCCTGTCATGGCGCTGCACGTTTGCCAGGAAAATGCAATTTTCATCATCTTCAGCAAATTTTGAATTTTTGACTTTTTATCTTGGGAAATGAGAAATTGTTGATGTAAAAGGTCAAGATAAATGTAAATGTCATTTTTTATCGCTATCTAGGGTAGATACATTAGATAAGTCCTCTAGAGGTCAAATGAATCAGTTTCCTCTCTTTTAGAGGCAAATTGTTGGGTCTTCCTAGTCTTCAGTTTCTTGTTTGGGAGTAGGTGAAATTGACCCCTATCTCATGGATTTGACTCCCTGAGGCTAGGAAGAGTGATTTTGAGGTCTATATGATGTATTTCCTTAGTCATTGTAATGTTTGGATTCACTAGGAGCTTTGGCATCTCAAGAGACATATTTTTGTATCAGTTTTGGCCTAGACATTAATCAAATTTGCAGCTATTTTTATGGGATCCATGTGGTATTATGTTTAGTTTCAGTTTCTTATTTTGTGATAATATGTTAGAATGTTTTTTTACTTCATCTATCATTTCATTGCTATTAAATGAATGTTTTCAATTTAGATGAACATAATCCATAATTTCTATGCTTTGTTTTGGGTAAACATTCATAATTTTGTAATTTCTTCAGTTTAGGAAGAAACCATGAATTCATCTGCTCTTTCTTGCTCCTCATTTTTCTTGATCATCCCATCATAAAAAATCTAAAGTGCTAAACATTGTACCTACCTTGCCCCATAGAACACCCTATAAATTTTGACCTAATTTCCCTGCCCTAGCTACTTGACTCCTCCTGATCCAACAAAACCCTAGACAATCAAAAATAAAAAAAATTTGAGCTACTATACCTATCCTAATATCTTCTTTATGCAGTCATTTCGATTGCGATCCATACAGAGAGAAACCTCTCTTGGGCTAGTAGGGCTAGTTAATTGGCTAAGCATGGTTTGAGGTTACCTCGTAAATTCCTTTCTCAGCCTAAGGTTCAATCCGAGTGATAACATTTTGGCGACCATACTGCGGTAAAAAGTGAGATCAGATCAACCCCAGTAATAATTTTTCATTGAATTCCTAAACTTGTGGATGATAAGTTTAGAGTTTATTCAAAGGCCGAATTGAAAAATTTGTAAAGTGATAATCTGTTTTTGAAATTGGACATATTGGCTTCCCGAAGATACACTAGATCCAATCCTGATCCGAATCCTCCCACCATTTTTAGTGATCCTCAGAACATTGGAAGAAAAGCTAAATCTGTTGTTGAGACATCTAGTATAGCCGAAAATCAATCAGAGAGAAGTTCCATTCCCAGAGCTAATTCATTCCCTGGAAAGTTAGAAAACTTGCAAGATATTGAATTTGATATAAATTTTGAACAAATATTATTCCGGAGCAAATCTTTGAGTTGGATCGACGAAACAGTTTTTGATTACTCCATTTCTTTTCACAATCCTGTTGAAGATCGCTTTTCACATTCACAATCAGGTTCACAATCAGGGTCACAACTTTTACAAGTTCTTAAAGATCTGTAGAACTATTATTCGCAAGTAAATTCTTGTGTAATAAATAGACCTCAGATCTCAGCTTCTTCTACCATCACTTTTCACACTACTCAATCAGTGACCAATCCTCCCTTGATCACATCCAGCACCCATATCCCTGTTATAAATCCTCCACCTCCAGTCATCATGGTTGCAATATATTCCCCCCTTGTTCTCCCTCAAAACCCCAAATCCCTATTATAAACCCTGTTATAAATCCTCCACCTCTAGTCATCATGGCTGCAAGATATGCCCCCCTTGTTCTCCCTTAGAACCTTGGTGCCATGCCCCAAGATTACTAAACTAAAATCCCTTTATTTGACAATACTCAGCCTCTGCCAACACAAAATCACGTAGATAAGATGAATGACTTCTTTGATCTTCATGAGATTGATATAGAGGATGTGAAGATGAAGCTCTTTGCACAGAGTCTGGGAGGGGAAGTAAGAAAATGGTTCAGAGCTCTACCAGCAGCCACTATTGACACTTTATAATTTTTGCATCTTCAGTTTGTAAAAAGATGGGAAGGAAAGAAAAATCCCCTTCAAATTCTGTCAGTCTATGAGAACATCAAAAGGAATGTTGGTGAGACTGTGAAAGATTATTGTGTGAGATTTAATGCATTGTATAATTCTCTTCCTACACATATCAAACCACTGGAGGGTTTGTCTTTAGTCAATTTTCCAGACGTATTTGAGACTGATATGGCATATAAGCTACGTGAACATGATCCTACAACTTTAGTAGAGATGCAAAAGAATGTTGTAGGTGTGGAATCTAATTTGTTGGCCAAGAGAGCAAGGATGAGATCTGAAAATAGGGTGACCATCAAAGAGGATACATCTAATTTTGATGCTAAAATGGATTCATTACTCCGAACTATGGAAAGAATGGTTGACCAATTTTCTATCTCAGATGGACCTAAACCACAGATCTAGAACCCAAATTTCAGAGGGTAGCAGCAACCTCAGTTTAGAATCAAACAGAGAGAGCAGAAAGCACCCGAGCAAGCAGCACAACAACAACAACAGATTTGGACCCCGTTGCAACAGAATTATGTCCAAGGAGTGGAAGAGGAAGAAGATGAAGATCCGGTGGTTCAAACAAATCATTTTTTTACAGCTGATGGTTTGCCCATGTTCCCGACTGAAGATGAAGAGTATACTGAAAATTTGGATTCTCCAAAATATGAGGACTATAACTTAGCAAATGATGATGATTTGGAAACTAAATCTGATAATTACTAGTGTGGGTATATGAATGCTTTGAATGCATAGCAGAAACAATATTCTTTAAGGATCAGAGATGTACCTGTCAATCATATTCAGAAAAGGAAAGAGGTCCAGTCAAAGAATGATCTTTTGAATAATCAGAGAAAGGGTAAAGAGAATCCAGATCAGAATCATAGTAACATAAACCAGCCATCAACAAGCTTAGCTACCAAAGAGAAGGACACTCAGAAAAAGGAGAATATAACAAAGGATCCTGTTGTCAAAGAGGTAGATAAAGTCACAATTTTTAATTTAGAAAATGAGATAGCTAAATTTAAAGTGTCCATTCCTTTGACAGAATTAGTAAAGAATAGTCATTACAAACATCAGGTGTCTAAAATGTTGCTAGCTGATCCTTTTTCCGATATGGTTAATGTTGAAGATGACCACCCTGAGCTCATTTTCGGTCCAGCTATAGATGGTCGATTAGAAGAGAGTGAATTTCACCCCTTTTATTTAAGCCTTATATTACATGAGTACATTCTTCATAATGTTATTCTTGATTCGAGGGCTTCTCACAATTTAATGCCTAAGGCTATTATGGAAAATATGGGCATGGATATCACCCAACCATATCATGATTTGTATTCATTTGATTTTGGTAGAGTTTGCTGCATTGGTCTCATTAAATATTTAGTGGTTTCCTTAGACCAAATCCCACCCAAGAATGTTTTGATGGATGTGGTGGTGGCTGATATACCACCTCGGTTCGGCATGCTATTGTCTAGATCATGGGGAGCCAAACTCAAAGGTACTTTACAACTTGACTTATCTTATGCTACTATTCCTGTTTTCGGGCAATTGAGGAAATTGTGCCGGGAAAAAAAAATGAAGTATATGATATCTAGTAAGGAGAAGCCCATAAATCATCCAATACAGGTTGTACATACAGATCTAGAATCTTTTATTTTGTATAATGATGGTGATTTGAATGATGTAAATAATCAGCTAGTAGTGATAGAGGATGTACCATAAATTTCAGAGAGTTTAGGAGTAGTTCTTGTTAAGGAAAAAGAAAAGGTGAATTCTTCTAAATAGCCTTTAGAAGAACAAAAAATCAATGTAGATCAGAAAAATGAGGTGACCAGCCAAGGTAAATCAGAACCAATAGTTAAGTTTCAGCATCTAGAAGACGAAGATGGAATTTGGAGCATGGATTTCGATGGTGCTTTGGGTAAGGAAGGTGCAGGTATTGGTATCTGGTTCCGAAGTCCTGTTGGTAAGTCAGGTGGAATTCCAAGTAATGTTAGAGAATGCTCTTGTACATTGGCTTTTGACTGTTCTAACAATGAATTAGAGTATGAAGCATTGATCAGAGGTCTCAAAATTTTGAAGAAACTTGGTGAAAAAATAATTTTTGTTATGGTGATTCTGAACTTGTCATAAAGTAAGTGAAAGGAGAATATCAAGAAAAACATCTGCGAATGAGAGCCTATAGGAATGCAGTCTTGGATATATTAAAAATGTTTCTTGAATATACATTAACAGCGGTACCAAGAAGTCAAATTATCATTGCAGATTCACTTGCTACAGTAGCAAGTAAGCTCAAAATTCCTATGAACTCTAGTAATAAATTTGAAATTCATGTCAAACATAGACCTAGTGTTCCTGATAATTTAAGGTACTGGCAAGTTTTTTGGGATGACAAAGAAATTAATAGATTTTTTCAGAATGAAGGGAAGTTCAAAGATGCTTTTATTGATGATGTTTGTGATTTTGATGATCAAAACATAGAGGCCAATTAGATGATTATTTTGCAGCTAAAAGATAATATTATTCCTAGAGGTCTCATACCTTTAGAAGAAATATTTGATCAAGATGATGTGGTGAGAAAACCAACATTGACTCCTACAGAAAAGGGTGTGGAAGACATGAACATTGGAACAAAAAATAAGCCCAAGATGGTTATGTTGTCTAAGACATTATCTCTCGAGGCAAAAGATAAGTACGTCAAATTGTTATCTGAATTTTCTGATATTTTTGCATGGGATTATACAGATTTGAAGGTCTATGACAAGAATATCATTCAGCACACTATTCCCATCAAGCTGGATCAAAAACCCTTCAGATAGAAGTTAAGAAGGATAAATCCAAGATTGTTTCCATCCACCGAGAAAGAGGTAAATCGATTGTATAAATCTAGTATCATTGTGCCAATTAGGTTTTCTGATTGGATTTCAAATTTGGTTCCGATAAGGAAAAAGACCAGAGAAATAAGGTTTTGCATTTATTTCCGAAATTTTAATAAATTGTCTTTAAAGGATAATTACCCCCTTCCTAAGATGGATCATGTTTTTCAAAGGGTGGTTGGAGCATCACGGATGTCGCTGCTTGATGGTTATTCAGGTTATAATCAGATTTTTGTACATGAAGAAGACCAAGGTAAAACTGCTTTCACCACACCATGGGGGACCTTTCAATATGTTAAAATTCCATTTGGACTCAAGAATGTAGGGGTTAGTTTTCAACAGGAGATGGATATATCCTTTGATAATGAGAAAATGTTTTTCTTAGTGGTGTATTTAGATGATTTGACAGTGTTTTCGAGTTTTAATGATCAACATTTGTATCATCTGAGAATTTTTTTCAGAAATGCAGGGAGTTCAGAATTTCTCTGAATCTAAAAAAGAGTCTTTTTGCCATGGAAGAAGACAAACTTCTCGGTCATATAATTTACAAGGATGGCATTCGCATTGATCCTTCTAGAGTAAAAGAAATTCAACAAGTAGATTTTCTGCATAATAAAAAGGAGATACAAGCTTTCAATGGTAAGATGAACTTCTTACACATATTTGTTCCTAATTTGGCTGAGAATTTACATGAAATTACTAATATGTTGAAAAAGGACAGCAGTGTGAAATGGACCACTGATGTTATGAAATCTTTCAACTTGGTAAATCTTGCTTTAACCACAACCCCTGTTTTGGTTAGTCCAGATTATACTAGTGATTTTATAATATTTTCATTTGCATCTAAGCACACCTTGGCTGCGGTTTTGATGCAAAAGAAGGATTAGGTTGAGCAGCCCATTTCTTTCTTCAGTCAAGCCATTAGAGATGCTTCTCTTTTCTATAATATTATTTAGCCTTAATCAAAGCTTTGAATGATTTCTGGATCTATATTCTACGTTCACATACTATAGCTTATGTTCAAAATGTAGCGGTAAACGAAGTTCTCACACAGACTGATCCTAAAGGTCGGAGAGGTAAGTGGATAGCAGCAATGCTAGAGTATGATCTCGAGATCAGGCCCACCAAGCTGATCAAGGGATAGGGGTTAGCCAAACTCATGGTTGAATCCAATTTGCATGCTCTAGACACAAACCTTATTGCAGCAATGTCAGATGATGAAGAAGATAGCGCTCCAATACAGGTATCAGAAATGTTTCTCACTTCACCATGGTATTCAGATATAGTGTATGTTCTTCAGCACTTATGTCCTCCTCCTGGAATGTCAAAAATTAAGGGTAGGTATTTGAAATTAAAATCTACTAAATATTGCATTCTAGCTAGTGCCCTTTATTGGAAATATCTAGGAGGTGTTAATTTGAATTGTCTGGTTGAAGATGAAGCTAAGCAGGTAATGGATGACTTCCATAGGGGAGATTGTGGAGGCCACTAGTTTTGGAAAACAACAGCTAACAAAGTGTTGAGAGTAGGGTATTATTGGCCGTCTCTATTTTCAGATTTATACAAAACTATCACAAACTATCATGAATGTCAAGTTTTTCAAGGAAAAAGGAAACTCCTTCCTCTTCCATTGAAGCCTATTGTGGTAAATGTTCCTTTTCAATAGTGGGGACTTGATTCTATTGGGTAAATTCATCCCACATCATCAGCACAACATAGATGGATTCTAACAGCCATTGACTGCTTCACCAAGTGGATAAAGGCTATTCCTACAAGGCGAGCTACGGACACTGTAATTATTCAATTTTTAGAATCCAATATTTTGTCTCATTTTGGTTGTCCTCACAATATTATTACAGATAATTCAACAGCATTCAAGTCAAATAATATGATTGAGTTTTGTCACAAGTATAACATCAGGTTGGTCCATTCCACCACATATTATCCGCAAGGCAATGAATTAGTTGAGTCCTCTAATAAATCTTTAGTTAATATCATTAAGAAAATGTTAGAGGAGAACAAGAAAAATTGGCATAGAAAGCTTACCAATGCTTTGTGGGTAGACCGAGTGGGCACTAAGAAGTCTATAGGTATGTCACTCTTTGAACTGGTTTATGGTATAGATACAATGTTTCCTACATCACTTGTAGTCCCGGTTATGAGATTATTACAGGAAGTGGGCAGTGAAGAAGATGATATTCAACGTCGGATCAATAAAATGATTCACCTTGAGCAAAAAAGGGAGGAATTTTCTTAGACTACTTCTAAACTTCAGAAGAAAATAAAAAATATTTATGATTGGAAAACCAAGGTAGATAAGTTTCAGCTGGAGGATGTAGTGTTGCGGTGGGATGCAAGAAATGAAGATAAAGGAAAGCACAG
Organism: Pinus albicaulis; assembly: GCA_034641835.2. Classification (NCBI taxonomy): domain Eukaryota; kingdom Viridiplantae; phylum Streptophyta; class Pinopsida; order Pinales; family Pinaceae; genus Pinus; species Pinus albicaulis. The sequence goes on from CM076577.1 coordinate 1,472,081,195, forward strand.
GAAGTTTGAAAATATTTGGAAAGGACCCTATAAGAGCTTAGCTTATCGAGGACAAAATGACTATTTTCTGAAAGAGATGAATGGACAAGAATTTTCAGGAGGACCAGTCAATGGTAGGCTCTTTAAACATTATTATTTTTGATGCAACTTCTGAGAGAATGTTTCACTTTCATTGTAAATACCAGTTTATATTTTCTACAAGTTTTGGAGTAGAAAATCATCTAGGCTTGGGGCGCAAAGTGAATTCTATAAATATTGTTGATTTTTTGTTCTTTACAAAGTTTTTGAGTCAGTTTTGAGTTAGTGTCAGAGTCAGTTTTATAGTCTGCAGTATTTTAAATTGTTTGACCGTATTTGCCCAATGGTTAGGCACTTGGTCTACGGTGTTCTTGACACCTCCAAGGAGTTGCCATCCCCAATAAGGCCAATGTTAGTGTCAGTATTTTCATACTTCCACCAGGGATCAAAACACATTTTTCATGTGCATCTTAGGTGTCCCATTTTGAAGAAATTTTCCATCATTCCATTAGGTCATGATATAAAATTGTTCCACTGGTGTTTTTCCTTGTCAATAAGGCTTCATTCTCCCTCAGAAGATTCTATTGGCTGACTCCTTCTCATGTTTCCTTGAGCATAACAACACTTGTGGAAATGCTCTAATGACTTGGAAGTCTTTTAGGTCAAAATATCATTTATGAAAGTAAGGTCAAAAGAAGTCCCATTAGGTCATTAGGTTTTTTATATTTTTCAGGGTCACTCTTTCATCTTATATGATGTTAGCACATATATGAGAGGGACTAAATAAGATCATAATGATGTAATTATCATACTTTCAAAGTTGTTATTTTTTAGTTTAATGATTTTTATATCAAAATCTCATTTTGATATAAAATTCAATATGTAATTTATTTTTGTTTTTCCAAATGTAATTTAATGTTCTCATATGTAATAAATTCAATCCTGAGCTGTGAAATGCAATCATGTCTAGCCTAAGTGGAACAAAGAAAGCCAAACTCCATGTTTGATCAACCTGCAATGCCAAAAAGTCAAGTTCAAAGAATATCAGTGCCAAAGGAAAAGTGAACATTAGAAAAGTGGGTGATTCAAATTAAATTTCAAATCCACTTGGCTATAAAGTCTTTCAAAGCACCTCAAAACAAGTCATTGTTTCCTTTCAACCGTTAGGAGTTTTCAGCAAAGGAGAAATTTCGAGTTTTTTGAGAATTTTTGGGTCAAATTTCAAGGTGCTACACGTTTTCACTTTGGCGCTGCGTGTTTTATTTGGTGTTGCGCGTTTACCCAGCCATGTTGCACATTTTTCTGATACCTCTTGAGAAATTTACATGGGCGTTGCGCGTTTGTCCATAGCATTGCACATTTGCACAGTGAGGGTTTTAAATATTTTCACCTAGATATCTCAAACCTAGATACAAGGATGACAAGAAGTCCATTTTCCCTTTCTCTCATCTCCTTGACCGATATGTTCCTATGATGAAAATAATCATGAAGTACTTCACCTGTGAGGGGAGGTTTTCTAGACTCTATTCATATCATATCTGACTCCTCATGCACTTCACTAGAGTCATAATGCTTCACATACCTTACTATCTCTCCCGCGGTATTGACAAGATGGCATACATTGTACAAAAGAGGGATTATAATCATCAAATGCAGAGTATTTTTCACCATTCCCTCATCAAGATGATATTCATGCATCAGCTTGAGAAAAATAACATCCCATGGGACACATTCATTGAAAATGAAGTTTTCACTACCCCACCTAGTCATCATGAGAAAAGTATCCCTTCATCATCTCATCCTCCCATTTCCACTTCTCCATCTCAGCCTACTACTCATACATCATCGCCTATTTAGATCCATTCACCTCATGTTGATCCTACTTCTTCACCTTTCCATAACCCTTCATCATCAAATCATGATATTGAGGCATCAAGCAGTGAGAAAGACATTGAGGCAACTTGGGCTAATGTGACTGATGTTGAGCCATTTCCCAAGACCTATCAGAGAGGCCACATGCATGTGTTTGCTTCACTTAAAGTGAAAGGGGCAATGCCTTCTTCATCAGCAAAACAGGTGGACAAGGCTAAGGAACAACTAAAAATCCAATCATTGATGAGCAGGAGGATAAACATGAAACAGAGCAGGAGTTTCAGTTGATTTACCTTGATGAGGAGGATGAGGACAGAATCACCAGTGCAGTAATCAGAGGCAAAGAGGAAAATATTAGTTAACTTCAAGCTAATCTTGATAGAGCACAATATGTGATTGATTTTCTTGAGCAATAAAATCAGTAGTTGAAAACCAAGCAGATTATCAGTGAGGTCAGGACCATCAAAGAAAAAAGAGAGGCATAAAAGGCCAAGGCGTTGCTGGAGGAGACCTTGGATAGATTTGGTGAGATTTATGATGAGGAGGATCAGCCTCCAAGATAGAGACCAAAGACAATAGGGCTAAAGAGAGCTTTAGCTCAGGAAAGACAGAGAGAAGTGAAGTTGGCAGAGCAGCTCACTCCAAGTGAGTTGCCTTCCCTATAGATTAGCAAAGATAGAGAGGGATGGCTTGATAGAGCCAATTTGAATCTAGAGATTTTTCTAGAGAAGGCCAAAAAGGACAATGATATTTAGAGGAAAATGGCAAAGCACTATGCCATGAGGAACAAAATTGCAAGGGCCAAACTCAAATGAGCCCATGCAAAAATTCAAGCTTTGACCGAGCAAAAGGAGAAGGAGAGGTTAGACATACTTGTTGAGGTGCCTCTTCATCCCTCAAGCCCTTGATCAGCAAGTAACCTCACACATTTTGGAAATTTTTTGGCACATTTGGCCCTTTAGTGCATTTTTGGTTTTTTGAGCAATTTTGGCGCATAGAAATTCTACCAAACGCGCAGTACCACTGGCGTTGCTCTATTTTTTGGGGCATCCAAATGACAAATGGCCACCACCATTGTGTTAATAATGACTAAGACATCAACCCTAGCAAGTTTTAGAAACTTTGGAGGAGAAATGTTCCCTCAAAAGTGAAAAAATCCACCAAATTTTCATGTCTCTGCCTCCTTTTTTACCATGGTGCTACGTGTTTACCAGTCTTGGGAGATTCACTTTTTGACAGGGAATATGGGCGCAATTTTGGAAAATGAAGACATATTTTGAAACTAGACTCAGAGAGATTTCGAATGAGCTATCTTGGAGCTTATTTGGACACCAGGAAGGCCTCCAAAAGCTTCTTGCAAAAGAAGTTATTTTTCCTGTCATGGCGCTGCGTGTTTGCCAGGAAAATGCAATTTTCATCATCTTCAACAAATTTTGACGTTTTGACATTTTATCTTTGGAAATGGGAAATTATTTATGTAAAAGGTCAAGATAAATGTAAATGTCACTTTTTTTTATTGTTATCTAGGGTAGATACATTAGAGAAGTCTTCTAGATGTCAAATGAATCAATTTCCTCTCTTTTAGAGGCAAATTGTTGGGTCTTCCTAGTCTTAAGTTTCTTGTTTAGGAGTAGGTGAAAATGATCCCTATCTCATGGATTCGACTCCCTGAGGCTAGGAAGAGTGGTTTTGAGGTCTATATGATGTATTTCCTCAGTCATTGTAATGGTTGGATTCACTTGGAGCTTTGGCATCTCAAGAGACATATTTTTGTATAAATTTTGGCCTAGACATTAATCAAATTTGCAGCTATTTTTATGGGATCCATGTGGTATTGTGTTTAGTTTTAGTTTCTTATTTTGTTCTCAAATGTTAGAATTTTTTGTTAATTCATCTATCATTTCATTGCTATTAAATGAATTTTTTCAAGTTATATGAACATAATCCATAATTTCTATGCTTCGTTTTAGGTAAACATTCATAATTTTGTAATTTCTTCAGTTTATGAAGAAACCATGAATTCATAATGCTCTTTCTAGCTCCTCACATTTCTTGATCATCCCATAATAAAAAATCTTCAGTGCTAAACATTTTACCTACCTTGCCCCATAGAACACCTTGCAAATTTTGACGTAATTTCCTTGCCCTAGCTGCTTGACTCCTCTTGATCTAGCAAAACCCTACACAATCAAAAACTTTGAGCTACTATACCTAGCCTAATATCTTCTTTCTGTAGTCATTTTGACTATGATCCATACAGAGAGAGCCCTCTCTTGGCCTAGTAGAGCTAGAATCTTGGCTAAGCATGGTTTGAGGTTACCTCAAAATTGCCTTTCTCAGCCTGAGGTTCAATCCAAGTGATAACAATTGTCATGAAATGAACATATATCATTTAGCAAAAATGAGTAAGGTGGCATGATAAGATTATTAAAAAGTATTTGTTTCATAAGGGTGATTGGGTTTTACTCTACGATTCAAGGTTCAAGGATTTTAAAGGAATGATGCAAACAAGGAGGTTAGGTCCTTATCACGTAGAAGTAGTCTTTGACAATGAGACTTTAAAATGGGAAACCATTGATAATTCTCAAATATCCTTTCTAGTGAATGGACATCAGCTCAGGTTGTATCAAAAACATACCTCTCAGGATTCATTTGTGATTGTTTTTGTTATCACTGGAAAATCGTACAAGAAAAAGTGACATTATTTAATGTCGGGCTGAGAGATATTAGAGAATATGAAAATATTTAAAAATCTCTAAGGTTTGAGGAAAAAAAAAATTACATACAAGAAGGACTAGTAAAATGTGCCTTTGCGCACAAAAGTCTTCGATAAACGCGCCTTTGCACGCCTTTTGCTCAAAAATGCGCGCAATCCTAGGAGTCGCAGAAGTCACTTTCTTGGACCACAAGGCACACTCCAGGACATTGATTCCACACTTGAAGTTTCCTAAGGACAACCACCCAAGACTCCTTAGGACATCAAGGGATCACACAATGGAACAAATGTGGCACACAATGGAATCACCCTCCTATCTTGGGTCACTATCCACTTTGTACCAAGAGAGGGAAGGAGGATTTGAATTATCTTATAAAAGGCCACTAGGAGATGAACAACATGAGACCACATTTTTATGTTGGCAATAATTTCCCCAATAAATACCATAAGTGTGTGATCTGGAGTAGAGATAGAGGGGACTCAGTTGTTGGCCATCCAACAACTCTAGTCCAGCATAGTAGAGAGAGGGAGACTTTGCGCCAAGGGAGCTCGGAAGTAAAGACTGCATCCCTGCATAGAGACTTAGAACCCCTAGTTCTAAGTGCCCCTTGACAAGTGGGTTAAAGTTTCATCCTCATTCCTACCAGCACTCAATAAGAGGGGACGTAAGAGCCTCCCTTTGGATTATTGAAGTTGTTTGAATCTATTATAGCTTTTGTTTTATTTATATTTAGTTTTAGTTTAATTTTATGTTTGAATATGCATGATATTTCTTTATCTAGTATGTTTATGTTTGAGCATGTTCCACTAAATTGCTTAACTCCATATATTTCCTACCTATGACTCCACTAACTTTTATTTCCAAGTTTATGTGGTTCTGCCTTTTTGCAGAGACCTTCGTCTTTGTTGTGGAGTTGGGCTGGAAATTGCCCCCTTTCTCTCATTCACTGCCTGGTTCACCCCAAGTGACAGGATAAAGCTGAAGAGCTCCCAAAAAATTACATTGCAGGAATTTGTGTGCATTTCTCACAGACAAGCACGCCCCAAGACACGTGTTCAAATCTTACCTATGCACAGAACTCGCGCTTGTTTTAGCCTTTTGCACGCAAAAAACATAATGAGAACTTTCTCCAACAATTCCATATTTTCCTGCTTGTAAAGAGTGACTGGAAGCCCATAATACATCTGCCAGCACTGGTTGAGGTGCCCCGCAGCTTGCTAAAGCTCACTCTTAGCTACTTTTGGTAGGCATGTTGTTAATTTTATTTCAAGTTGATTTTTTCAAAGTTAACACATAGTTTAAATAGGAGGAAAATTAACTTGCATTTCGAAATAATTTATGTTTTGAAAATTTAGGTACCAAAACACCTAGGTAATTAGCCAAATTAAGTGGCCCAAGTCCACACATGCTTAGCTAGTTCTTTTTCTAGTGTAAAAGTCATTAGTTTAGTTCAATTTTTGCACTAGGATTTCGTGACCAGGACAGAATTGTCAATAGAAGAGCAAGTAATCTCTGCTGCCTTTTCACCCTCCGGTGATCCTATGCAAGCATATGAACACTCTCTATTCACAACTCACCATCTCCCTATAATTTATCACATATATTAACTAGGAAAAATTAAAAGTGGCCCATATCCGTGCATGTTTTTATTTTGAGAAAGGAACAATAGAACGTAGTTTAAATAGGGGATTTTGAAAAGGATAATCGCATATCCACACGTTTAAACTATGTGATTTTTCACTTTTTTCTCACACACATCTACACACTAAGCAAAGAAAAGACACCTAAAACTAAATTAACAAAACTCACTAAATTCTCCCCATAGGGACCACAAAAGAATTTATAGTCTAAGTTAGGATCAAGGGGGTAGGCATCCAATAAGGCACCTTGATCATTCTTCATCTTGAAACATAGAAGTTGATTGTTTAGGGAACTTTCAAATCCACCTATCATTCCACAAAAAAGAAAACCCAAGCGCGAAAGAGACCCGATTCAGAGGGGGTTAGGCTTAGGCGCAGTGCGTGTGGTATCAGTTGGGGCTACCTGACCTGTCTGATACTCGGTACTGTTAGCTGAACTACCAAGAAGCCCAAGACTCAAACGATCACGTGGGATGGTGGTTCTTAGTGGCCAAAATTAGGGCATCCTTTCCCTATAGGTGACGATGTAGGCAAGCACTAGATCCTCTACCTTTACCTTGGTGGATTTTCTTCGGATGACTGAGGGTGTCACCAGCTCTTACGAGACATTGTGCTGGAATTTGCAAGATATCTTCTCAATGCCAAGTTACATTTGAGTGTGTGAGGATGATTAGGTATTCTAGAATTTGAGTATCATACGCAAACAAACAAAAAACCATATTTTTTTTATTGACTGATCACATAGGATTAATCTAAAGGTAAAATTTATTTTATTTTCGCTTTTTTTTCTGTATGCAATCGAACTTTTTCATTGATTATAATCTCTATCCTCTCAAATATTTCTAAAGCCATACCTAGTCGAAGCCAGAACGGACCCAATGGGACCTTGTCTATCTAGACGTCTTTTGGACCTCCCCCCATTATTAGGAGGGGTTCCGGGTCTTTCCCCATTTAGGCATCAAAGATGGAACATGACCACCATTTTTGGCTCATCCTTTATTGGGGCATATTTAGTTGGGGACCCTAGTTGGTATCCTAACGCCACACTAGTGAACACTCCCACAGTGTCACCACACACCCCTCCTCCCACAACCCCTAGAGGGCAGAGGAGTGCTACCCATTCGAGAAGCTAGTTGAACAAACAACAAGGTATGTCATAGGAAAACCCTATTCCTAACCTAAACATTTTGTTTTCACAAGTCGCAATGGCTACAACCTCACAGACACCTTTTCTAGCTTCGTTAATTCTACCAGATTTAGCCAAGTCAAAAAACAACCCCATTGCACACAACCCCATATGGCCTCCCATGCCCACGAAGCTCCCTTCGAACATTCCAAAGTTCGAAGGAAAGTAAGCAGAAGACCCCTAAAATCATGTTATGTTTTTCCACCTGTGGTGTTCGTCGAACAACATCATTGATGATATAATTTGACTAAGACTGTTTCAACGCACTCTAACTAGAGTGGTAGCAAAATGGTATGTGGAGCAACCCTTTGCTACACATGGAACCTTTAGCGCCCTCGCCACTGCATTCCTGACCTATTTTCAGCTACCCATCCACCATGATTATGGAATGGAATTACTGACCCACTTTAGGAAGACACCCGCCATCCATATCTCGGACCATCTCCACGAATGTTGGCGGCGTCGTAGTTTGTGCAAAGCCAAACTCGATGATCGAGTTTTTTTAGACATGTTCCTGAAAACTCTCACTGCAGATATTTCAAAAGATGTGGTGCAACAAAATCCCATATCCAAAGAGGATGCCATTATTATGGCCCAACAGCTCGAGCTGATCTATACGCAGTCAGGGTATATTTACAATATCCTGTCGAACGCCCCGCACCTGCAAAGTTACAAAGAATTTCCAGGCGCGTCGAACTCTGCAAACGATTTAATTGGGTCACCGACCCAAAGTCACCCAAGAAACATCATTCAATACCCCGGTTACACGTATGATTCTACTCAGAACGTACCACAACCTAGCTACCAAAGTCATCACATGCCTCCGCAAAATTTGACCAGTAGGGCATTGGCATATCATCATCAGCATGGCGGACCCTATCCTCCAACTCAGGGGACCCAGTACACAGATAGACATGCTGACAGAAGAGATCCCCCCAAAAATCCATTTAAAAAACAAGGATCACATTATACGCAGTCCCCAGCACAAGACCCGCCCATGCATAATAATGCATAGGTGAACTTTGTGCAACCTTCCCAAAACCAACCGCGCCAACCATATAACTAGGAGAAATATCCTCCTAATGTGGTTAAGAAAAAAGGAAAAAACAAGCCTAAAGGAAATCCTAGACAAGAGGGGAACAATAAACAATGCCCTCCATGATCTCAGGCTAGAAGCAACTCCAACCGAAATCAAAACCAGGAGCTAAGCAACGCCCAAAGGCAGAACAAAAGGCCACCTTTTCGAACAAACCACTCTTGTTCGATCTGTGGTGAGTATGACCATTACACTCACCATTGTCCTAACCTCCCTGAGTTGAAGAAGCTACAGAGTAACTGTGGACAAGGGGGATCCTCCTAGCAGCCAACAGTCATGCAGGAACCTTTCCCGCATCAAGGGATTGTTAGCATGCAGCAACAAACTCCCAACGACTCTGTAAAGAACAGCCATGAAATCTACATGACTGGCGAGGAAATGTTTTTTCAAACATGGAATCAAAATTATGATACCCCACCAAACACCAACACGTCAAGGTCTAGTACCAATGCACCAACAACACCTTTGACCATATCAAATATGCCTATTGAACCTTTTCCAAAGATGGCTAAGGGACCAACTAGGCAAACAGGAAACTATTCCAAAGCAGCCCATAACTATAGCATTGTGGATTATCTAGCTCAATCTCTCGCCGCTATGTCAGCTTTGGAGGTATTATAGTCATGCCCAAAGCAGGGAAAAGCCTTGCTTTCTACATTAGGTGCTATCAACCCTACCGATACACACCTAATGGCTTTTGATTTATATAAAGCCACCCCTAGGCATCCTTCAATGGTCGCCTTCCAAATACCACTATTGGTCCAAAACATTTCCATTCAACGATGTATCATTGGCGAAGGTGCATCCACATGCATCATGTCAAAGAACGTTTGGCATAAGTTAGGATAACCTGAACTAAAGCCATCAGACATCTCGCTTAGAGAATATGATGGTCGCCCTTCGGCCCCCGTCAGTCTCTATCAAAACATCACGGTTTGCTTAGCTGGAAAGACGATCCTTATAGAAATTGAAGTCTTGGATGCCTAGTTGGAATAAAATATACTCCTTGGGCAGAGTTATATGTATGCCATGTCAGTCGTCACCTGCTCCGTCTTCTGAACATGATGTTCCCCCATGAGGACCGCATCGTTCTGTCGACCAATTGACGCATAGCGAAAAGCGGCCCCTAACAAATACCAATGTCATTCTACCCTACGTAGACACATTTGCGGACGCACTTTCATGGTACCAAGAATACAACCCCGACCAGTTCAAACCATCGTCCATCCTAGGATCATTCCTAGGAGATCCCTCGGTTACACCTGAGTCATCACTTGATGTCACAGGGGCTACAGTGTGCATGATTTCAACATCAAGTGCCAAAGCTAGTTAGGACATGGACACGAGAAGTAATGAAACTGAGTCCTCATCCATGACAACCTCTCTAGCCTACACCACTTCCGAGACCCCTTTCCTCTTCCCTCCAGTTGGTTTCATGTCACAACAAGTCATGGCCACGGTGGTCCTACCAAACTTATCATTCATGATACCAATTTGATACCTAGTCCCACCCACTCCAATGGGAGTCGCGCACATCACCTCTATAGGGTTAATCCCCATCAATCCTGAACTACCCCCAGTTGTTCAGGAGACTGTCGCAAACATCCCTGCAAAGGAAATTCCCATTGCAAAACCGATGATTTTGGCTAAGAAAATCAAGGAGGAAATAGGGTGGAGACTCCTGCCATGCAATGGGAATCACCAGGTTGCGCCATATGTGATGTAGTAGGTCACCCTACCCACATCTACCTAGAGATGGACGAATTAAAATCTCTCCTTAGTTCTGAGGCAGACATCGCGACACCACATTCCCGTAAAAAGGAACCTGCCACCAAAATTAAAGGCAAAGCATTGCGTACCAATCACGCATGCACTATCTGCAGCAATTATGGGCACTATACCCATCATTTCCCAGAAATACCATGATATAGGGATGCCTTACATGCCATCAAGTGATCCTGTCAACAGGATCCCTCTACCTGGTCATCTAGAGATGAACCACGCACCATCTTGTACCTGCAGGAGGAACAACAATCACTAGAAATATGCTCATTCATATTTCCCCCTCCTATCATACGTTGCACGTTGTGTCATGAACGTGGTCACTTCATAGAATAATGCACAGCCTTGGAACTCATCCATAGATGATATCCTATAGAACAAGTTTATTATGTTGGTTTGCGGTCAGCGCAATTCACATGTCCTTTATGTGCTGACAACCACATTCTAGAAAATTTCCACTTTATCCCCCGATTTTGATTAGCGCTGTCTAGTTTTCACTCAGCCATAGCCCGCCTCTCCTAAGAATATGGCATAGACTTGAAAGCCATGAACAGCTTGACAACCCAAGAAGATGTGATGAGTAGATCCATACTCTTTCTGTCATCTGAAAAGCGACCAATTATGTAACCTTTAGTTACCCCCAACCACTCTCTACATATAATACCAACATGTGCGTTATGTAAAATTCCCAATCATGTGGTCACCACTTGCCCTTATTTAGGCTATTCTGCCTAGTATTTCAAGGCAATCACTGTGGGAAACATTGTACCTCTATTCTACAAGTTCGTCCTCTCATTGATATGATTCATACATTAGAGAAGAAAGAACGCGATCTCCTTAAATGGTATAGAAATTATATCACCCCCAAACTAGCAACCCCACACCCACATCAGCGTGATGGGAAAACTGGGATGGCGCACCAACCAAGCATAACTCAGGCCCAACCTAGGATATCATGCAAACTATGCGACTTGATTGACCATTGGGTCTATTATCACTCAGAAAAAGTGAAGCATCATTTGACATAGTCTTAGAAGTTCATTTGTCAAAGGTATGGTCATAGACTTCATTAGGAAAATTTAAATATTTTCGTATTAGCCTATCCTAAGGTCCAAACCCACCCCCATTCAAGTCATCTCATGTCCCATCCGTCATCATTTTCTTACATATTTAATTTCCCAATATTTTGAATTTGAAAAGGTCACTTTAGCCAGTTTTTCTTGTTTTGGTAGCGAATTACACAGTAAAAAGGCAGTTTTTGCTACGAAACTACTAATATTTTCGTAGCGAAATTGTCTGGAAATGAACTAACTACGCTATGAAAAGAGGTTTTTCTATTTGTCTTTTAAAATTCTATGCAAGGTGTCAATCAATGATTAGAAGTGTTAGGGTGGATGTCATTCGACTCAGTTAGGGTTAAATCAAGGTACAAAGGTCATGGTTGAGGTCATTATTATTGTTTTCAGCATGTATGAGTCACAATTAAGCCATGAGCTGTCATCGAACCTTTAAAACATTACCCAATTGATTCTTTTGTCATTCTTCGCTTTAGCTTTTCATGCTATTGAGGTTTGGAGAGTTGTTTCACCAAGCCGAGCTGGTTTCTGGCAGTTTCAAAAGTTGTAGGTGTCACTAATCAAGCGAGCCAGAGAAGGTATAAAAACACCATGGCTACAAAGAGGAAGACCAACAAAGGTGGCCACTGCCTCAGATATGAGCCATCAGAAATGAATTTTTTAAATGAATACCCAACTACCTTAGAAGTTTTCAGAAGAACAGGGTGTTTGCATTTTTTCCAAAGATTGCAAGGGTGCCATGTGCAAGTTTCTAAGGAGTTTTCTATCAGTTTCAATGGGACAACTTCAAAGGTGGGAATGTTGAACCTCAATATAACACCAGAGACTATTGCAGCAACAACAGGAATCCCTAGCGGAGGAGAACAATGGTTCAAAGCCTTCAAGTTCACCATGTAGGACTGTAAATAATTTATCAAGCCAGATCATAGTGATATTGATCTCACAAATGCCATCCCAAGGAGCTACATGAAAGACAACTTCTCAAAGTTGTTGCTAATCATTTAGAAGTACTTCACCTATGAAGGGAGGTATCATATGGTTTACTCCTACCATCTTAGGCTTCTGCTAAATTTTGTTGGTAAGAGGTCTCTTGATCTACCTTTTTACATATACAGAATCTTAGCTAAAATGTTAGACAAATTTCAAGCTAAATCTGAAGGAAATGAAACCTCACTATTTCATCATGGTTTAATCAAGTTGCTAGTATTAGAAGACTTAAAGAGATTAGGCAGAGACTGGTCATATTTTTTGTTCATCATTCATTTTGAAATAGATGCCATCACTCCTAAAAGAACTCCTAAACTTAGAGATATCCCATCACCTTGAGTGGAAGAGCAAGTTGAACCAGTGATCATGGAGACAGGGCCATTGCAGAAAGCTGACACACCCAAAGTTACACCTGCAAAACAAAAGCCAACAGTGAGTCAAAAGGGTAGCAAAAGGGTTACAAGAAGCCAAACAGTGGCTAAGGGTAACTTAGAGGACATTTTTCATGCTATTGATATTGAAGAAACTCCGATAGTTCAAGCTGAATACATAGATGAGGGAGGAAGGAAGCTCAAGAAAGCCAAAATAGCTAAAAAGTTAGAGTTTGTAGGTGAATATGTAGGATTCATGTTTCAAGCTAGAAAACCAATGACAAGACATGCCAAAAAGGTCTTAGAAAGCAACAAAGAGGCTCAAAAGGTCATTGAAACTGTCCAGCCACCACCAAGCATCATTGACCTCTCATCACCTGCAAAAGAAGATTTGGTCATCAGGAAAAAGAAAGGTAAAGAGAAAATCATTGAAAAAACAGAGATTGAAGTCCTTAAGGTGTAGTTGAAGCTGGAAAGTGATGAAATATCAGTCTTAAATAAAGAGGCAAGGAAGCACAAGGTTCAGAAGTTACAGTTTGAGAAAATGAAAGAAATTTGGGAGGATCAAGTCACAAGTGTCTCTAAGACCTTGTACAACACATAAAAACTGATCAAATGGACTAATCCATTGAGAGGAGAGGTGAAACATAACAGGAAAATTAACCTGTACTTACAGTCTAAGAATAGAACACTAAAAGACCAAGTCAAAGACTTACAAGAACAACTGGAACTAATTCATGAGGAGCTGGAGAAGAAGGGCTTAAAGATGACTCTGGTTGAGAAGCCCATAGCTCAACTGATCATTAATGAAGAGGAAACAACACAGGGGTCTTAAGTTGAGATTGATTATGTTTTAGAAGGTTCATGTCATGTTGAAGGCCAAGTTTTTATAGCTGGAGGTCACTTTTTTGAGAGAGTGTTGAAATCTGGAAATTCTGCAGTTTTTCACAGTTTCGTAGCGTTTCCTAGGCTTAAAGCCAGGAAAATGCTACGAAAATTTCTGTAGCAGCCTATTTTCTTCCAAAATCACTTTTTGCAGTTTTTAAGGAGGTAGTTTAATGGTGGTGAGGTGTCATGTCTTGGTTGACACCATGGAACAGCAAAGGAGCATAATTTTCGGGTGTAGAAGCTTCTTTTTCAATGCTACAAAAGCTCACTACGAAACTATAATGTTTTCATAGCGGGCTACTTTTGAAACTTTTGGAGCATCCTAATGGCAGTTTTGGACAGCTGGACTCCTCCAACAGGTCTAGGGACCTTAACATCAAAAATTTATGACTTGAAGGAAGTGTTGTGGAGACAGGTCGTCAACTAAAGCTCTCATTGAAGATAAGGTTCATGCATTCCTAAAAAATAGGGTTTTGTTCCACATGTTTAGGAGGGTTTTTAACATGTAAAGGTGGTAATGAGCCTATCATCTATCATTCGAGCATGTGATGATTATTTTTAACTGACATGTAACTGTTTCACAAAGATAAGGTAGAATATGTAATAAATAGGAGTTAGACTCCTAGTAGGAAAGGTCTTCTTTAAGGTGTAGCTATCGGTTTCTTGTTAAAGACATGTTTTTATATTATATGATGTGTCATACGAAGAATTAGATGAATCTAGCCATCAAGTAGATCATCCTTGTTGTAAGAATGCCTATTTAAAGGCAAATCATTGAAGTAGTAAAGGTTTGGATATTTTTTCACCAAACTATTGCTTTATGTATTTTGACTTATATCAATAATACAGAGGGATTTTATTCTTGACAGACCTGAGATTCTCATGGAGTTTTTAATGTCTTATTGATCTACATCATATGTTTTATCACCTGCAGTAGATTTCATTTCTATTACTCAAAATTCATAAATCTATGCTCTGACTTCCTTTAGTAATGAAATGGCTGTGTTTTCCTATGTTTTATGAGTGAATTGCCTTTGTTAAAGACTCCTATTTGCCTCAGCTTCCATGTCAAGAAACCTTGCCATTGAAAATACTATTTTTTGACTCCATAAGCCCAATAGTAGCAAGCCTGAACTCTTTCAACCTGCAATCATGAAAAACAATATACAAATCTTATAGAGTTAGCCATCTAGCACTATCATTAACCAATATCATTAAATCCATTTGAGAGAGCCCTCTCGGAATGAAAAGGCTAAGCTTCATTAAAAAGTTGGTTTGAAACATTTATGTAGGGTTTGTTAGCCAGCTACAAAATTTTTTATATCAAATGCTGGCTAAATCATTTTTGGAGCCTTCAAGAAACAATTTTATTGCTAAAAAATGTTATCTCTTGAAGACTCTTGAAGACCTCATGCCTCTGTCCAAATCTTCACTGCTGTTCCTTTTTTATACTCAGAAATTATGTTGATTTCATGACGAAAGACTGCTGCAAAATCATCCTTTTTCCCCTACTTCCACTTGAAAAAAATAACCTCCATTTTGCTCCCCTTTCATTCCTATAAACTTCCTCTATTTTTCATTTTCCCCTGTTCCCCTTTCATAAAATCCCCTTTATAGAGTTTAAAACTCCTTTTGAACTCTGTCCAAACCCTCAAAACCCTTTGAAAACCACAAAAAATCATAAAAAATACATATTTTTGTATAAAGGCTTAAGCCCCTTTGGGCTTAGTCTTAAAACCACTTCCCCTCCATGTGCCCCAACGCTAGAACCAAGTGCTAGGGTCCTGAATGCTTATTGCGTTGGAGCAACTCACGAAGCGCATTTGTTTGTGTTTAAACAAAACTACGATGCTGATTTGCCCTCTTATATAAGCCCCAGGCCTATTATCATTCGATATAGACCAAGGCCCCGCAGTCGAGCGCCTATCCACTTCATATATATAAAACCATCCTGACGCATAAAACCTTTGTTTATATTAAATTTTTTTGGTTTTTTCATATGGTTTTAAGAGTTTTCCCTCGGCGCATTTCTCAAACCATCTTCGCTGTTAATCTAAGGCCGATCAAACGGCCTACACATCATCGCATCGGCAAGTTTTATTTGGCTCTTTCTATTCCGAACCCCGATTGGTATCCCTCTGATTCACTCCCCATCATCGATCTGATCTGCAGATCGACAACCCAAAATCAATCGCCCCGGCACCCCTCATGCCACCTCCAATCAGTGGTCCCCAATCCATCCTCCACCGTCGATCTGTTCTGCAGATCGACGGCCCCAAAATCATCGCATCAGAGTTTTTCCTTCGGCTCATTTAAAATTTTTTATTCAAAACCGTCGATTGCGATCTCCCAATGCATCTCCCACCATCGATCTGATTTGCAGAGTGATGGTCTACATTTGATCACATTGGATCTTTTCATCAGGTGCGTTTTTAACAGTTGTTTTTTTTTTCCCTACCAATTGTGATCCTCTGATTGGATCTGGATCATCCACATGTCTAGATCGGTCGGTCTTGGATTTTTCCCTCATGGTTTCATCGCTTTCCGCTTTCCATCAAAAGGATTTTAACACGTAGTCCCAACCCTTGATCTCTGCGCGATCGACGGTTATGTCTTATTCTTCCCTCTACTCTTCTTTTGACCTCCTATAAATGAATCCCCACCGTTGGATAATGCCATCCAACGACCATGCTCCTCCCCGCAACCTTCTAAGCACTATAACCCAAACAACGCAGGATTTCATAATTAGTTTTGTGTTTTGCAGGTGTTTAATGGTTTATCCATTATATTGAAGAAAAAGCTGAAGGCTGGGAATGACGATTCCCATGCCTTTGATTCATCAAAGGAAACCATTCGCATGGGTTCAAAATTCCACATCTCATCAATGTTTCATGAGGCACTGATGCCATATGAGCCCTGGGTGGCCTGCACATCAACAAGACACAGTGTTATTTAATCAAATTTAAAAAGAGTATCAGTGTCTAAGACAGAACACAGCAGAACAGAAGATCAAAGACTATTTGGGGGATTATGGCTAAGATTGATTATCAAAAGCCTAATCCTCCAAATTGAAACACAATTAAAGAAAATCATAAGTGTTTATCAGACAGAAATGCCTTCACCACCACATCTGAGGCTAATTGATTCCTCTTAGCTACCACTAAGCCACCTATGCCTCAAAGCATTCAAACAGAGGCCGAAGTTATGGATCAAAATCAGATATTTGCCTCAATGCAGCCAAACAGTTAATTCTGCTGATGGAATTTAATGACAAAAATATCAACATAGTTACTATAGCATGACGCGGAGCCTCAAATGTCAAACAAGGTTCCCACTGAGCTTAAATCATTAAATGTAAAACATTAATACAGAAAAACACCTGTAAACTTCTCCATCGAGCCCCTCAAAGGCCGAGAAGTCATTAATCTGTATTAATTATCTTGGGAGGTCTTTCATCAGATCTCACCTCCTCATTCTTCTATAAATACTATTGTAGAAGATGAGAAGTTGGTTGTTTTGATTACTAGTTGTAATTCTGAAACTCTTTGAAATAATACATAGTCTGTTGAAGTTGAAGAAGAAATTGAAGTCTTGGAGGCCCTGATGATGTTGTTGCATGCTTATTCTTGAGAAGGCTCTATCATTGGATCCATGAGCTTGGTTGTTGGTGAAGTATTCTGAATTGTTTAATGTTTTCCCCTATTTTCATTTTGTTCCATAAATTCTTACTACAGTAGGATGAAAGTTTTAGGCTAAGAAATGACTCTTGGAAGCACCTTAGACCTATTTATCCTTCTCTCTTTTATGTTTTCTTCTGCTGAGGTATTTTAGAGTCTTTAATCTCTCTCTTTAGTCCTCATGCTTGTTTATTTCCTTAATAGTTCGAACATTCAGTTTCAGCATGATTTATGGTTCTCCCTGCTTGTCTGCTACCACTTAAAGACTGTTATTGAAGTCTCCCTTTGAAGTTTCTTTGTTTACAGTAAGTCAAGGAGGTCTGTTCTGATCTTGCCACTTGTCCTTGCTTGAACAGTTGGCTTAAAGGTCTTTATAATTGTGATCATAGATGTATTTAGGTGTTCCCTCTTCTATGATTGTAATTATCAATGAATCTTTTATGTTTTCTAAGTCATTTGAAATAAAATCTTTGAGGAAATAGGGTGTTCCCTGAATCTTAGATTTCATTTTATATGCTGAATAAGTCATTATTTCTCCAGTTGGAAGGCATTTGTATAGAATTCCAGCAGTTAAATCTTTTAGCTCTGTCTATATCACTATGCTTTATTGTTCAAATTGTGTTTTCAAATTCCCTTTGTTGAGAATTAAACTTCTCTTTCCAAATCATTGATGTCCATCTCATTCCAAAACCAAAGGATCCTGCGAACAAGTTAGATTTTCCCTTTGATACCCCATATCCATTGATAAGTTTGTCGTGACCTATTTTTGACTCCATTGCCCAATGAAGCTAATACTTCCTCTTTCTACCTACCTTTCCTAGACCTTTCATATTCTGCTGTATCAATCCAACCAAACAAACAAAAAACACCTGCACTTAATAACTAGTCTAAAACCTATACTCAAAGCACACAAGATAAACCTTTGCGAAAATAAATAATTTGAAAGATCCCTCTCTGAGAACAGGAGGACTGGATCCTGTAACTCTAAATATTGGTTCTGATGTTAACTTGTCTTTTGATTTGCCAAACTATAAAAACATGGGACCCCAACAGGGTTGTCAGATTAGAAGCCAATCAAGTGCAATTTTGTGATAACAAGGTCAATCAGTGAAAATAACTGAAGCACCTTGCAAACAGTTTTCGTACAGTCTCTTCTCTCCCACAAAACTTCTCTCTAACCAAGAGAAGATGACATGTACTTATTGCCAGATTTTTTCACACTTTCATCATACAAGTAATGTATATCTCTCAGCTAAGAGGCCAAGAGCACAAGTGTTCACTCGAAGAAGCTCAGACACACCCACAAGCTAACTGTCACTGAAACTGAAACAATAATTTATAACAAAATCTTCACTGTGTTTTTCCACATTCAGATAAGAAGATTCCACACACCCTCCAACAAAATGTGACACTATATTAATATCATTATACTGTCAACTGATATAATATTAAATGAAACACCTTGAAACTTCATTTTCTTAAAGAATTTCACCAACAAGCCACGGTCCAGCTAGCACCACTGCACTCCAACCCTGAACAATAGGATGTTTCCCCCACTCAAACTCCACAAATAATATATCATATACATTCATACTATCATATCGAAACTTAAGACTCAAGTTGTTCGCCAATCACATAGGTAATGAAATGGCCATAATCATAGTGTTGTTCCTAATGCATATGCAAACCCAATCTGTCTAAACTCTGTCAACCGCGTCTGGTTCCACCACATCGACGATGGAATCCTTATCATGTCTATCAACTAGCTCCATGAGGATTGAACCTCTTTAGCATAACCTTGCATAGGATCAATCCCCCCTAGGATCCCTATTTCATTCAGATGAGGAAATCCTAGAGGTAATGATAGAGTCGGATTATCCATGGGATGCAATGCATCACCGTTTTCTTTTTCTCCCCAAGCATACGTTCAGTCCTGACAAGACAAAAGAAAAATAGATCTATGCGATCAAATAAAAATATTTCCTCCGATCAGGAAAATTTGATTGGTTCAAGAACCCCATCCTGACGTCCGATGCATTCAAGGAAGGAAATATGTCAAACATCTCACCTACCATCAAGGTGAACATATCCCAAAATCCTGGAAAGGTCGAAGAAATCTCACTGGGGACAGCATGCTCTCCAGAATAAATAGCCTCTTATACCCAATTGATACAAGAGTATCAAGATATATTCACGTGGGACTACTCAGAAATGTCGGGGCTTAGTCCCATTATCGTAGAGCACCATATTGACACTTGGCCTGACGTACCTCTAGTGCACCAGAAAAAGTTTCAACTGCACCCATCAAAGGTAGAAGCAATAAAATGAGAAATCGATAAGCTTCACAAATCTAGGTTTATCTACACCATTTCTTACACATCTTGGGCTTCCAACCCTGTTCCCATCATGAAAAAACAGGGCACCTACGCATTTGCACCTATTTTCGGGATTTGAAAAAAGCTTGTCCTAAGGACAATTATCCCACCCCATTCATCGACCAGGTCATTGATGCTTGTGCAGGTCATGAGGCTCTCTCCTTTATGGATGGATTCTATGGGTACAACCAAATTCAAATCTGCCATACAGATCGGTACAAAACCGCGTTCACCACCCCCTAGGGAAAATTCTCATACAACGTAATACCATTTGACCTAAAAAACATTGGAGCCACCTTCCAGAGGGCCATGAACTATATATTTCATGACTTGGCACACCTTATTCTCGCCTACTTGGAAGATCTGACCGTTCACTCCAAGAAGCACTCAGACCATCTTGAGGATATGCGATTGGTATTCCAATAATTCCATCAATACAACCTATGCTTGAACCCTCTCAAGTGTGTCTTCTGCATCACAGTAGGTAGACTCTTAGGTTTTATTGTGTCCCAACAAGGGATTTTTGTGGACCCGCTCAAGGTCCTCAAGGTCCAAGCCATCAAATAGGTACCTCCAACTGGAACCCTTAGGAAACTACATAGCCTACAAGGGAAGGCCAATTTCATGAGACGCTTCATCCCATATTATTCCACTTGCGCTCAAGGGTTCTTGCACCTCCTTTGCCAGGACATCCCATTCAAATAGGATGATCACGCCCAACAAGTGTTTGGTGCGGTGAAAGAAACATTGTCTTCATAACCACTCATTATTCCCCTAGACTATGACAAAGATTACATCCTGTATCTATCAGCCTCCAAGTCCACCTTGTCTAGAGTTTTGATCTAGGAAGGCCCAGATGGGAAGGAGCACATAATTTATTACATAAATAAAACCTTAGCGGGCCCAACGTTAAGATATGAGCCTAAAGAAAAAATATCCCTAGCATTAATACATGCAGTCCAGAAGCTTTGCCACTACATCATCTTAAAAACCACTACAGTCATCGCGGATATTAACCCCATCAAATATCTACTCACACGTCGCCTGATGAACCATAAATACGCCCACTGGATAGTCATTCTCTAAGAATACGACTTACATTTTTTCTCCCCTAAAAGAAAAAAGGCGCTTATCTTAGCAAAGTTCATTATGGAACTTCCAAGGGATACCAAGGGATCACCAGTAAATGATTTGCTACCAGAAGAGAATCTCTTCTTCGTAGCAACCAATGACCCTTGGTACAGAGAAATTCTCCTCTTCCTACAAACTCAAAAGTTCAAACCTCATCTCACTCAAGACAGTTGTCAGCGCATATGCCATCAAGCCCCCCGATATCTCCTCATGGGCGATATTTTGTATCGACGAGGCATTGACACCATTTTATGTCGATGCCTCACTCGCGACCAATCGGAACAAGCCCTTAATGACTGCCACGAAGGAGCTTGCGGCGACCACCTCTCTGGGATGGCCACTGCCCAAAAAGTCCTACAGAAAGGATATTTCTGTCCCTCCCTATTTCACGATTGCATTACAGCAATCAAGAGATGCGAGCAATGCCAGTGCTTCACTCATAAGGCAAGATCCCCTCCCGCTCATCTGCACCCTGTCATCACTGCCGACCCCTTTTGTAAATGGGGAATCGACTTCATGACTTGCATCCCTGCATCGATTGGCAATCATAAATACATCATAGTGGCTATCGATTATTTCACCAAGTGGGCAGAAGCCATGCCCACATACAACAACACCGTAGAAATCGTTGCTCGATTTTTGTTTAACTACGTGATTGCCCGATTCGGCGTTCTAAAAGAGAGTTTCCGACCATGGGAAACTCTTCTAGAATGAAGTTTTCAAGGAGCTATCTCACCACCTCGGATTCACTCACAAATTCACTTCACCATACTAACCCCAATCCATCGGACAGGTAGAATCTGTAAACAAAATCCTAAAAACGATGTTACAACACATGGTGAGTAACCATAAAACCAACTAGCACCATATGCTCTTCTCCGCCCTATGGGCATACCGCACGGCTATGAAGACATCCATTGGTTTCACTCCCTTCCACTTGGTATACGAGGTCGAAGCCGTGATTCCCATAGAACGCGAGATCCCGAATTTACAAGCCGCCATCGAACTCCTCGATGATACCCAACCTCTATAACAACGCCTAGTACAACTAGAGCTCGTCAAAAAAAGTCGATGATAGTCATTGCAACACAATGAGGCCCACAAGAAAAGGGTAAAAGCATCGTTCCACTGCCACATCAACCCTCGCTCATTCACTGAGGTAGAACTAGTCCTCCGATACGATTTCGCAAAATAAGCCCTAGGTCCAGGAAAGTTTGAAACCTTGTGGAAAGGACCCTACATCATAAAACATTTCCTTCGCCAGGGGCATACATCTTAACTGAACCAGATGGGACATGCCTAAGCAACCCCGTTAATAGCTTTTACCTCAAGAAATTCTATCCCTAAGGGCCAATAAGGCCCTACCCTAGAATCAACATACACAAACCCAACCACTTTGAATTTTTGACCAAAATACTTTTTACAAAATGCGCTTGAGTGTCACAATGGATTACCAACCTTACCCTTACTTTGGATTTGTTGATGGAGCATCAAGATGGTCTCAAATTTTAGCATCAGCCGCCTGGGTTATCTATCACCCTGACCAATCACCACTCTACACCAATGGTGTGTGCATCAGTTCAGCAACAAACAATTAGGCAGAATATGGTGTCGTTATTGGACTTATGTGAGACACCCTACATCAGGGAATACGCCATATGCATATGTACCTTGATTCCCAATTAGTAGTATCGCAATTAAACCAAAAATTTTAGATATGAGATTCACATCTATTTAGAAAATATTTGCGTGCAAAAAGACTAATCAGACAATTTGACTACATTTCATTCACACATGTACCAAGGAGTCAAAACCAAACAGCTGATCACATAGCTAACAATATTCTAAACTGGAATGCATCTTGAATAAACCATCATACATTAAAAAAAAAAAAAAAAAAAAAAAAACATAGATATCCATCAGCATAACATAATCCATAAGCAGAAACAAGTGGCGCACCATGTAGAGCCGAAAAAAAATATCTCTCATATATATATCAAAATGTATGTGTCTGAGTACAAAAAATAGTGTCTCTGACCCATCGTTCATCCCAAAAAGATACACGTAGAAGTCATAAAAAATAGGGGAAGCATACTCATAATGGGTGATTGTTGAGTCTCAAATCTGCATCTTTTCCATACACCTTTTCATACTCTTTTTCATTCACCGAACCTTCTCAGCTTGTCAATATCATTGTATATTAATTGCAAAAGACATCAAATGATTTTTGACCATATTTTGTGTCTATTGTTTGATTAGATTTTTGCTCATTTAGTTATGAATTTTTGCCACTTTCACAATGTGAACTTTCGGCGTACTCATTTTGTGAAAGTCTATGTTAAGGTGTCTCGTGGGAAAATGAGCCACATGGGAAAGTCAAACATGGATGTGGATCGGTCCTATTGGGTTCCTATAACCACTTAAGGAAGCTGGGTGCTGGGTTGTGCCGGCGGGAGTCAATCAGAGTCCTACCATGATGTGGACTGTCACGTAACATCTATATGGCTGCTTTCGAGTTGCGGGAGACAAATCAACACCGTACATGGCTCCACAAGCTTAATTCTCAAATATCCACCTTCTTTCATAGATTTACTCCTCAATGCGGCTGATCCCAGATCTCCGGACGTAATGGTTATTGTTTCATCGCACAAATTTTAGAATTAAATATATTTTGTTATAAATAATGTTTGCATACATATTAGATTGAATTTCATTAGCCCGCGTATAGCTCGTAATGTAATTACGTTGCCACCGTGCCGTAATAGCACTATTATGACCGTATTTTAATATATAATATTCTGTCGGGGCGTAATTCGTACTTGAAGTCCGCGCGAGCAATGTAGTGGCCCTCGAACACGCCGAGGTTTTGTGCATTATTGTATAGTTCTTGTTTTATTCTTTAAGCTCATTGTGCCATAAGTCATTCATGTGTTTATACATTGCATCTTTCATGGTATTTATGTTTCATCTCTATTTATAATCTTTCATGCTTTACATTTTATCTATCAGTTTTATGTTATTGTTAATCGATCACACCTTGTTTCAAAGAAATAGGCAGCTCCGGCATTTGCATAACTTTTTGATTGTAATGACATGGAATTATTGTTCGCTAATTTACTTTTCTTAGTTTCTGCTTAATTTCGCATCGCTGTTTATTTCAGTCTTCGTATTTGTTTTAGTAGTTAGATTTAGATATATCAAATTGTTCATGTCATTTTCAAATATCTTAAAGCTACACCGGGATCGTTGTAGGATTGAAGTATGAATGTACAAATGGATATTAGTTTACTTTTCGCAAGTTAGATACATGAATATCACAGACATTCCAAATATCTAAAATACAACTGGACTAATGGTGAGGGATTGAATTATGAATGTAGCTTGATAATAGTTTACTTTCGTGTTAGAAATATTAAATTGCTTCAAGACATCTTCGAAGCATTTCCGAAAGCTGCTGTACCGGACCGATGGTGAGGATTGAATTATGAATGTGTAGTTTGATATTAGTTTACTTTCTTCCACATATCAGGTTACTCAAGCGTGTCACTCAAACTATGTGCCCTCGGACTAATGATGAGAGGGATCGTAAGATAAGTTGATGTAATTTGATTTGGATTTACTTTGTCGTAACTTTTGGATTTCTTTAAGCATAGTTTCTTTTTGTGTTTGAACAACAAAGAAGAATAATGAGTTTGGCAGATCAGTAGTTCGTTTGCTTGTTTGATTAGGAGTAGTATGCAATTTTCTACTTTCTTTGAAGAATTAATTTTTGTCATTGTGTGTTTTTAAAAATTCTTTTGCCTGAAAATCAATAGAAAGACATTGTTGTCTTGAATATTTGTCTCCATACTTGTCTTTTAGAATTTTCACAAAATCCAAAAACGACAAAAAGCTAAGAGATAGCGTCTTGCACATATAGTGCGCCAATACCCCCCCGTCAGCCTTAATCTCATTGACAATTAAATGGCAATTTTCTAGGACACATCATTGACCAAACATTTTGGCGCTCGTTGCTTTGAAGTGTAACTAGGTAGCCAATTTCTTAAAAAAACAAAATAACAAAAGAAGGGGAAAACTTGATAATTTCTTGAAGTATGCTCTCCTCTTGCACCCAGTGTGATCTGAGGATCGTAAAAGAGAGTTATTAGTTCAAATAATTTCTTAAGTATGCCTTTCTTACACCTAGTGGATCCCTCGAAGACCGCAAAGAGAATTATTGTCACCAACTTTTAAAAAAAAAATAAAATAAAAAAACAATGCATAGAGCAAGAGATTCTAGGGGAAGGTTTATAGCCAGCCAAGAGTTCGATTTTCACAAATCCATCTTCTTCAAGGACAGACAAGAATCACCACCATCTACCCCTAGCCTTAAGATTTTTGGAATTCAAGGAGCAATTGGACCAGAGGATTCTCCATACCACCTACTAACCTACTAGAAAAGGAAGAGACTTCCTCTCATCCTCCCTTGATAGAAGAACTAGAGGACTTTAAGGACTCTAAAGAAACTATCATATAAGAGAAATAATAGATGTGTGATCGAGGTAGAGGTAGCAGGAGGAGGAAATAATGGAGACAAATAATGAAGGAAATAATGAAAAATAGTGGAAGGAGACAACTTGCTTGATTCTGCTGATGAGGAAACTCATACAACAATGAAAATATCTCACCATCCTGCCTTTAAATTTTATGGATTATGGAGTGAGTGATCTCAAACATTGCTGAGCTGAAGTTAAAGCAATCATGACTATATGAAGACTCTCAAAAACTCAAACTATTTCTTCAATAATAAGAATGCTGAAATGGTTCATGGGATTAGCCACTCACAATCTATTAGGACTTGGAACACAGTGAAACAAACATTTTTGGATAGATACTGACTATTAAACAATCACAATATATTCAATGACAAAAGACAAAATTCTGGAAGACTTACTTGAAATATTTCAGAACAACTTGAAAAGAGCAAAAGATGAGCAACTTAGATGATGAACTTTGAAAGTCTTCACATATTAAAAGCTATTGAGATGAATACAGATATTTAAACATGATGAAAGACATTGTCTCTGCTCGTGACACAGTAACTATGTCCATTCCTCAAGAGGAAAATCTAAAACAGAAAAGGGCCTAGGATCCTTCTCTTATTAGGCTAACAAATCATAAATCGGATCAAAAGAAAGGCAATTGGTAATATTCTTGATGAATTAAATTTATATCTTAGGTTTTATGAACAATGACACCCTTAAAATTCAAAACAAGTAAAGGTAAACATGCTTTAGCCATTTTTGTCCAAATGTATAAACATGCTTTAAGGGAATGTCCCTTGAAGGAAAAGTTGTAGAAACATGCATGATTTTCTCGTAATCATGAGATCAAGGATTGTCCTTCAATTTCGACCAAAGTCGCTTTTCAAGAAGACCCCAAATTCGTAGAATCTTCTCGTTTTCACAAAGAAGACCTTTGGCAGGACACAAACTCAGTGGTTTAACAACTCCATAATCAAACTCTACCACTGAATTCGCAACAACCTTGTCTCAACATCAAAATCCATATTGTCTATGGGTACACATGAACTTTATGGGAGATTTTTTCAATTTTATCAATATCTCTAATTTTTTCAAAATCAACAAGCCCACAACTTCCAAACCCAACCACAACTTTTCATTGCCATCACAAACAACAACCTTCTCAACAAATTCAAATCCTCAACTCATGCTCCCATACCACCAAAAGACAAATCAATCTCCACCTTCACAATGCATTAAGCAACCAAACAATAAATATCTCTTAATACTACACAGAAGTATACATTCTCCTACCTATGATTGTTCTTCTGTCGAGGTACCATCTCATATTTTTAGAAAAACCTTCTATAGCTAAATCGAACATGATACCTCCTAGGAGACTTTCTTGAATAATGAAGCTAAGAAGAATCTCAAAAACTCAAATATTCAAAAAGAAAAGAAAAGCACACCTACAACCTTATTATGTCTATCTTCACCCACACCTCCTTTCCCCGAAAAAATACAAATTGACAAGGGGTGGAAAAAACAAATCTGTTGCTTCAACTATGATTTTCTAGATGAATTGAAGAACGTTCGGACAAGATCTCCCCTTGCTACAAGCTATCTTTAGAGATTTCTATTCTAGAAAAACAATAAAGGAGTTGAGTTTCAAAAGACCAGAAGGAACTAAAAGACACAAGAAGAACTAATTTAGAAAATCACAGACATCATGATGGGAAAATTAACATGCAAGAACATGTAGATCCGTGAAGTCCAATTATCAAGACACATATAAATGGGATATAAATTCCAAACACATCGATTGACTTAGGGCTACTATTAACATTATGAGTGTATGTACCATGGACCACCTAAAATTTCCAACCTTATTTTTACACCTACTTTACCACAACTACAGACGATCAATTATTAAACCGTACAGTATTAGAACATATTTCAATTTCAGATTCTTGGGAATATCCGTGATTTTATGATTTTGACTCAAGAGTAATCTAGGAGGGCACCCACTTATCTTAGAAGACCTTATTAAATACAACGATGTTTTTATTAGTTGTAGATCCTGGGATATGTATATTTTAATGGTAATTCCACAAAGAACGAATTTGTATCCTCTTAAAAGTAACTGTTGTAATAGGAGACAATGAATGAAGATGATGAGGACACTATACAACATGTCTTTACTATTTTGGTTAGTGAGGATAGTCAAATTTCGAACACATTAGAAAATTTTGGAGACATCTTTAGAATATGACCCCACACAATTTCGCTGGAATCGTAATATTATTTATCATCAAGACAAATGTCTCTTTACTCTATGGAAGATGGTAGTTCTACTATTGAGATTTTTCCAGAAAACATTGAATATCAACAAACATTTGGCAAGTCACAAATAAAAGAACTAATCAAAATCTTGCAAAACACTCATCGCATTTGCAAGGGACATACCGACATGAAAGGTATTGATCTTCGAATACTTGAACCATCATATCTATATTGAGAAAACAAAGAGACCAATTAGACAACTCTCAAAGAAGGAACTCCAAATATTAGAGCAGAAAATAATAGCTCCAAAACTACTCAATGTAAACTTCATTTAGGCCAATTTCGTATAGCCGATGGTTTTCCTTCCGTTATAGTACCTAAAAATGGTAAATGGAGGTGTGCATTGATTACAGTAGAATTTAACAAAGCAACTTTAAAGGATCACTAGTTTTTACTTTCCATCACGTATTAGGACAGCATTAGCAGTAAAAAGTACTTTTCTATTTTTGGATGGTTTTAGTGGCTATAATCAAATTCGTAGCACTCCAAGACTGGGAAAGATAAGACCACATTTACTTGTCCATGGGGAACTTTTTCCTATCGAGTGCTTCCTTTTTGGGTTATGTAATGCACTCAATAAATATCTTCAAAGAGCAAGATTAGGAATTCTTTTCTCGATCTAATCCATGATTGTGTAGAGGTTTATATGGATGATTTTACAAAATGAGCGGTAAGCTGTCTTAAGAGGCATTAGAAAATTGGAAAGTTCTTAAGAAAGATGGAAGAAACAAATCCTTCATTGGCTCGAAATGCTTTAAAGATGTCGATCGATGGGATTGTTTTGGGGCATCATATTTCAGGAGATGGGATTAAGGTTGACAGATCAAAAGTTGAAGTCATCTCCAAGTTACCTATTCCAAATTGTCAAAGAGATGTTAGAATTTTTCTAGATTTACTAGTTACTATAGAAGATTTATAGAAACCTCATACTAAAATAGCATTCTCCATCACTAAATTGCTTAGCAAAAGATTGTGAATTTAAATGAACTCGATTGTCAATCACCTTGAAACTTTGAAACAAGAATATCCGAAGCACCTATCTTTGAGGACCAAATTCGAAACTCCCTTCCATATTTTCAGACAAGCTCAGACATAGCTCGAGCCGTGTTGGGTCAAAAGTATTTAGTTCCTTATGCCATTTATTATACCAAAGAAAAATTCTGACTCCCACAGTAGTCGAACTATACCTAAGACCGGAAGAGTTTTTTAGCCGTTGTTCACAATTAATAAGTTTACATTACATAACAAAGCACAAGTGAAACTTTATCTACACCGACCATTCCGCAATTAGATATTTAATGAACAAACATGTTACTAATGGCAAGAGACAAGATGGCTCTTACTTTATGCAAGAATTCAATATTATCGTGTTGGGATAATGAAAACAAAATATAGTAGCTGATTTCTTGTCTAGGATTCAGAATACCAAAGAAGATTCTCCCGTAGAGGATAAAGCCTGCTGTGAATACTTGTTTACAGAACTAATAAAGACCCTTGGTACATATTACAGTCTATTTGGTTACAAAGTGAAAACTGCCTACATTTATTTCCAAATGAAAACGCAAATATCTGTGGAGAGTTCAAAATATTCATGGATTTCTAACGAATTGTTTAAAACAGCATGACCAGATCGTAAGATGTGTCAGTAATATGAAATGCTCGTATATTCTTAAGGCATGTCATGATGAACTATGCGTTTACTTTGCGTATTAAAAGGACTACTTATAAAATCTTCTTTAGGATATTATTGGCCTTCCTCTTCAAAGATGCAAAACAATATGCGTCAAAAGGGTGATAAACGCTAAAGAGTAGGAAACCTACCTTTCAAATGAAATGCCATTGCAAACATGTACTCATTGAACCCTTTGAAAAATGGGGCTTTAGATTTCATCGGACCTATTAATCCACCACCACCATCTGGCTGGTTTGTACTATTATGTTACTAAATGGGTAGAAGCCAAAGCATTAGACCGCTACTGAAAATTCGTATTTGTTCATTTTCTTATGAGGATATTTTTACCGCTTTGGTGTTCCAAGAGAAATTGTGACAGATCAAGGAAGCAACTACATCCAACTTGGTGGAGAAATCGATGGAAGAATACAAATCAAGCACAGAAGATCTACTCTGCCATTCGTGAAAATGGCTGCGATGGAGTTCACAAACAAAGTTCTTAGCATTTCATCACCAAAATTGTTCATCTACATAGAAGAGATTGGGCAGAAAGGCTTCAATGTGGGCCCATAGAACTACATGGAGAAATACAACAAGACATTCTCCATAAAATTGTTTATGGGAGGCTTTGCCCCCAGGTATCGTAGTTTCAAGTCAAGACCTTCAAGATACAGCTCAATCAATGAATTTATCAGAAGCTCAAAAGCATAGAATGGAGCAATTGAATGAGCTAGATGAAATTAGACAAGAGGCACCTAAGAACTGATCTAGTTCAATATCAAAGAGCTAAATGGCAGAGCGAAGTAAGACCAAAGAGAAGAAGCTTCAAGAAGGAGACTGGGCATTGTTATTTGATTCCAAGTTTAAAGATTTTCTAGGAAAACTTGGGATTTATCGGTTTGGGCCATATGAGATGGACAAGATTCGGCAATGGAGCGGTAAGAACGAAGACCATTTTTCAAACCCCTCTTATTGTGAATGGCCGTACTGAAATTTTATCATAAGCTACCCTGCAAAGAGGATTTTGTCAAAAATTTTCAAGAAAATTCTGTAATCGTCGTCAAGAATTCCTTCTTCTCCACCAAACTAGCTTTTTGTTCTTTCAATTATATATATATATATATATATATATATATATATATATATATATATATATATATATATATATATATATTTATATAGTTCGAAAACCAATCACCGATTGTTATGCTCATAAAATATAGGGTGAAAAGGTGAACACCTAACACTTCCATATTTCCAAAAAAAAAAAAAAATATCTCTTTCATTTCACAAGTTTTGTGACCACCCATTCCACTTCATTCCACCAATCCACTTCATTTCACTTCATTTTGACTCATTCCACTTCATTTTATCTATTTCATTCCATTTTTACCAATAAAAATTCTTTTCGTGACCATTTCCATCTAGTCATTTGTCATCCGCTCATGTCTATTCACCCAAAATAATAATGTGGCCGCTTCTCGCAGCCGACCTCGTTTTCCAACGCGTGCTGCATTCCGTATTCATTACTCGTTTTTCAAAAGATACACCAGATGTTATTTCAACGTAAATAAAATGCAAGTATGAGGACCAAAAATGAAGACATGTGACATTCAAGATACCAAATGAGGAATTAATTAAGATTTTACACAAAAATGCAAAGATTCCACAAAGACAAAATTCATTTTCTAAATAGCATTGAAAACACATTTTTACATAGTTCTAAACCACAAGCTCCATCCATTATGTGCAATGATTATAATGACAAATCTCAACCTCTTTCACGATTCTGACAGATCCTCCCCGCATTCATTCTCAAACTATCCCATAATTAAACCCAATCTTCACCACTCCAAATATTCCACCATACAATGAGACGTAGGTTGATTTGGATTCGATTGCATTCTTTTCACAATGATAAAATCCATAATTGCCATTAAACGTTATTACTTATTTTTCAAATTACCCAAATTTTAAAACACTGATGTTGAGATTTCTTCCTATTGTTCTGTTAATCTCACACGTATCTCTACCATGCTCATTGTCCTCTCTAATACCTACTGTATTCTCTCGTTACGCTATGTCTGGGATACCCACTTCCATATCTACCATGTACCATTGTGTCATTTTCAGATTCAAATCATTCTACTTCCCATTAACCCCACGTGTGCAAGTTTTTGAAGAAGAAAGAAGAATGGGTAAATTGCTGGGATAAACTAAGGACCTAACTATGGAAGGATATCCAAGTCAAAGATATATTGAAGAGGTACAAGTGGTCAAATATCCAAAAGTTCCAGGTTACCATAAAGAAGTGACAAGGTACATTTTTAACAAGCTAATGGCCTGAGGCAGACTGAGACCTTAAGTTCGTCAGTGAATGAGGCATCTATACCACTGCCACTTTAACTTCTCAAGAGAACGATGGTTTAAGAATAAAAGCATTAGCATAAGTTTTCCGGAGAATAATTCACGAAACTTGAAGGGTATGGACATAATTATTTTCTTTAAAAGAGGAATTCATGTTCATGCTTTGAAAGAGGAATGGCCAGTTTTGCCTAGTTGTTCAAAATTCATTACCTCGTGAAGGTCGTTGGGTCCATGTATATGTACCATACTTCGCATTGTCGTATGAATTTTCTAGATAATCAAACTCTCAATCTCCCATATTTTCTATTAAATAGCTTGGAAGAAATGTCCTGACCAAGTCATTACTTGGGGGATGAATTGCACATCTACATATCAGCCACGGTTCTAGAAATTTTGATTGAAAAGAGTTAAAGGAGAAGAAAGACACATGTAGCTCCCTTGATTAGAATTTTTGAGGTCTTTGTGAAATCTTCGACATACATCGAAGAAGGAGTAGGAGAAAAGAACAAATGATGAAACTCAAAATACCTTTTCACTACTGCACTGAAAGAACTAGTAGGGGAAGAGAGATTAAGCTGCACAAAGAAGAAACCAAGGTAAAAAATAACACCAAAAGAGAGAAAATATTGAGGCTAATATCAAACCCTTCTTCCTAAGAAGAAGACTGCCAGCGTTGTTATCTCAAAGATTAGTTCGTCTTCAAAAACAAAGCCATTCATGCATGGAAGAAGACAGAGAATAAAACATATATGACAATGGTCCAGAAGTTTAGCAAGTTCCACTTAAGTGGGAAATTGTTGAGGAAATGACAAATGAAAGAATTTATTTTCATTGATTTTCAGATATAGAAACATCTACAATCCTCACCGACCATAGTCCATTCACTTCCTGGGCCCATTAGTGAACCTAGTTCATTTCATTCTCAAGTGACATTGTCGATAGTCCATCCCATTCTCAGCATGTTGATGTGGGAGCCCTTCTGCCCGCATTTTGAAGATAATCTCTTCGCCGCATTTTGGGGACAACCCAATAAAATGACACCGATATAGACCCCAAGCAAGAAGTATATGATTATATAGAATATTTAGAAAGGTACCACAGTCTCACTAGCCCATTCAAATTTCTTTGAAGCGTACAAGGACAGATTTAGTCCAATCACTAAAACATAAGCTCTTGAGCTAGAGCTAAAATAGACATTAAAAATGAAATGAATAAGAACAAAGAAAATTGGACAAAATCATTCATGATAATAACAAGGCCATCTAGGAATACGAAGAAGAACAAGAAATTGAAAAGAAATGGTTGGTTATATAATCGATATATCAATTTAGATGCTTAATGAAGAAGCCTTATGATATTGGCAACACCAAGCGAAGAAGAGATACTGACAAATGCTGAAGTGTCAAGGCATATGAACCGACACATTATCAGACCAACAATATACCAAACACCTTTCAAAGGTGTTGAGTCCAAATCTGGGATTTTTCCATACACCTTTCTACACTTTTTTCATTCACCTAAACCTTCCTACTAACAATATCGTATATTAAAAGACATCTAAAATGGTTTTTTAACTATATTTTGTGTCCTGTTGTTTGATTTAGATTTTTGCCTATTTAGTCATGAATCTTTGCCACTTTCAGCCTCGCTCTAACTTTCCTACCATTTGCAAGCTCATAATATGGTGTGTCCCCAGAAAATGAGCCACACAAAAGTTTTAAATGATGTATTATGATTCATCTGTCATTAAGAATTCATTTTAAGGAAGTCATGGCCGGTGTTGGCCAAGTGGAAGTCAACCGTAGAGTCCTACCATGATGGGTGGACTGCTTTCTCACGCAAGATCTACATACGTTTTTCGGGGAAAGCGCACGAACCCACCGTACACGTCTATGTTTAACCAAAACATCCACCTCCAGATCAATTTCAACAGCAAGCATGATCTCAGATTGTGACGAATGAAGCATTGTTCTCCATCGTGCCATCCCTAGGGAATTAGTTAGAGCCCTTTGTTGTAAAAACGTGCGTTGCCACTGACATGATTAAATCATTAGCTCCAAATAGCTCTGTAACGTAACCACTGTTCACGAACACTGTCACCTCCTTCCTTCTGGCGGACCTACTAACATATAAGAAGACCTGCCTGTTGTGAACTACCAGTTCACAATGTGAGGTTTCACATGTTTAGCTGTGTATTATTGTATAGTTTCGTTTTATTTTTGGCTCATTGTGCTGCAATGGTTCCATGGTTGTTGTTTGTAAGACCTTTTCACTATCGTTTCATCTTCTTGTTGTTAACCTTTCAAATGAGATTTTATTTAATTTCATGTTTAAGGCTATAACTGATTTGTTGTTCTGAGCCTGAAAGAATAAAATTTTGTGATCAGTAATTTCTTTGTTCAATATAATGAATGATATTGTTCATCATGATCACTTTTCCAGTTTCTGTTATTCTACATCGTCATTATTTCAAATTTCTTCACATTGTTTTAAATAGTTGACTTAGAATAAATGTTCAAGTGTCATTTCCTGAAGCATTCTAAAGCCAGCAATTGGACCCCATGTGATATCAGCATGTAGCCACACGGATATTAGTCATTTTCCAAAGTTAGACATTAACTGTCACAGACATTTCCCACATTCTGTGCCTGTCTGACCGATGGTGAGGGATTAATTATGAATGTATAATGAGAATATGTTTACTTTTCACAAGTTAGAAACATTAAATGTTTCAAGACATCTTCACATTTCTCCAAAGTTGCACTGGACCGATGGTGAGGGATTGAATTGCAATGCAGTTTGACATATTTATCATGTTAGATACTGTGCTACTGCTGTCATGGTTACTCAAAATCATAATTTATCAAGGATGAGGACTAATATGTTGATGTATTTGATTTAGATTTACTTCTGCTGCAAATTTTGGATTTTTAAATAGTATTTTTCATAGTTCAATACATGTAAGAACAGAGTTTCATGATCGTTAGTTCATTGTTTGTTTGACTAGAGTAGTGATGCAATTTCATTTTCTTTGAAGAATTAATTTTGTCATTGTGTGTTTTTAAAATTCTTTTGAAGTTTGGAAAATAATTAGAAAGACATTGTTGTCTTGAATATTTGTCTCCATACTTGTCTTTTAGAATTTCACAAAAATCCAAAAACGACAAAAAAGTAAGAGATAGGTTATCTTGCACATATAGTGCGCCACACTTTGTCAGCTTATGAATCCCGGATTGACAAATTAAATGTAGCAATTTAGGACACACTAAATTGACCAAACAGTGATTTCCCCGTGTAAAAAATGACTCTAGGGCGGTGCTCCCCCAGGTGGGGCACCTAGACCCACTACCGCTCTCGGTACCACTACTGGAGCCGTCGTCAATACCGAGACCGCAACCCAATGTAAAACTAGCCGATAGTCCCTCTCCCGGGCCATCAAGGTCTCCAGACATACCTCCTCGAGGTCCTACAAAAAGCCTCGAGTCAGCATCCCCTGGGTCAAGCAGTCCAAGAATCCTCTATAACTGACACCTGCGTGGTCAGCTCAGCAGCACGAGCCTCTGCCACATCAGCACGAGCTCGCTCAGCTGCAGCCAAGTTGTTGCCCTCCCCCGAAGGGCCAGCCTCACCACCGAGTGCCCCCCACCCTGAGGCTGTTCAAGAACTCCTCCCAGCCCCCCAAGAGCTCCTCAAGGTCTTCGAATAGGATCGTGGCCAACCATTTGAGCCATAGGGCGACCAACCTCGCCAACATTTGCACGATTAACCAAAACTATGTCAGTGTCATCATAAAAACACATAAAAACATAAATACTCAAATAAATGTAGAAAACACAAAGACATGCCTACTAGCCCCCAAGCGTATTGAGGAGGAATACCCATGTTTGGATCCCCCTATAAGTCCATCCATACATAAGTGAAGGGCAGAAACATCTGGGGGTTGGCCTCAAACCAAGCCTCCGTCGTGGCGTTCCAGTAACGACCCACCCTACCCCCACCTCCCTGAGGCATCATAGGAGCCCACCTCCTCATGTGAGACTCCCATGGCCCCCCAGCAGGCACTACCACCATCATTCTAAGAAGCACCACCTACTCATACATAATGTTGCATCAAATTTAGGCATAGGCAAACAACTTCAATCCATCCTGGATCTTGTAAAGTTGTGCCAGCATCCCGTCATAGTATAAATGGGCAAAGTCAAAAAAATTCCCGGCCCTCAGCCAGTGTAGGACACCAACCTGCAGGCCCGATGCCTGATGTGGAGTAGATGACCCTGCCAATCGCAAAATAGTCGCCAAAGGGAACCAAATGGCCAAATCTGTCACCAAGGCAATATTTATGCACCCCTCCATAAGGGGCACCCCACCACAGTGACACATCCGAAACTGC
The DNA here is from genome assembly GCA_034641835.2 of Pinus albicaulis. Classification (NCBI taxonomy): domain Eukaryota; kingdom Viridiplantae; phylum Streptophyta; class Pinopsida; order Pinales; family Pinaceae; genus Pinus; species Pinus albicaulis. Next base: position 1,472,117,285 of record CM076577.1, read on the forward strand.
AAAAAATCCACCCTTCTAGAAGGAAGTGGGTACCGAAGCGCCTCACCCTGAGGCAGCAGCCTAGTCACAAAATAGATATCTATCTCAGGACGGATAGCGAGGTCACACCCATGTAGCAAAAACACCTTGTGCCGCATGTTCCATTGTTGGATCAGGTAGCACAGGAGTCGGTCCTATGACTGAAGAAGGTCATTCTCCACAAATTTTAGGAGACCCCATCGCACCAACTGTTGGCACACCTGACCATCTACAACCAAAGCAGTACAGAGCTCGGGCAAATCCCTCTCCCTCCACAACATCTTGTCATCAAAAAAAGACCACGTCAGCAACATAAAAACACCAAAAACAGGAAAAAATTTCACAAAATTTTCCTCGGATTTTCGTGTGCCTGACCCTCATACATGTGCAAGGAAGGCACGCCTTTCCCTCTCACAAGCACGAAAAAGGCACGCCCAGAATCTGGACAGGCGCGCAAAATATTTTTTTTGCATGCAAAAGGCGCACCCTTACCCTAATCTCCCGCACAATCCAAGGTAAAACTAGCTCAAGATCCATACAAACCAATTTTTTATGGACTCCGGTGCCCCCAAACTAAAAAAAATAAATTTTTGGACGTCATGGAGTTTACCTAGCCATAAAATTGCTAATCCTGGGTGCTCAGGCTGACTGCAACGGCAAGAACTTCTCCGCAAAAGCCTCTGACCTCTCAATACTCAACAAGACACAAATGAATTGAATTGATCCATACTCACCTATATGTCACCCTTTTCAAAAACTTTGGAGGACCATAATGAGAGCTCAAAAGGCCCAATCACCAGACCAAAAGCAACACTATGATCAGCACTCCATAATGCCCAAGGGCGGTGCCACACATTCACAGCCCCAAAAAAATAATTTTTCAGCACCGACAGGTATGCCCTCTCTCATCTTATTTTTAAAGCACATGTCTTTCAATAACATTTGGATAAAGAAGATGATTTCACTTAGGGTAGTTGTTTTTGCAGGTAGTATGCAAACCAACCACAACTCCATCCACTGAAAGTTCCAAAGCAGGTATCATTCTACCCCCAGCATGATAGAGTCCCAGAAAAACTTTGCATATCCTGACATCATTTCTCCATCAGAAATCATCCGTAGGTTCCACACATCCGACCATGTTTATCATCACCTCACCTTGCATATGATAAGCATCCTCATTGGTCGGTAGAGCCTCCCCTCGATGGCACTCGTCACCCAAAGTAGACCATATATCACAACAATAGTGACACCATGGCCATACCACCTTATTCCAGGAAGTACCTCATGCCCATTCAGTCGTCATGCATAAGGTCAAGTTTTACCATATCAAAATAAAACCCCTTTCTTAGACGAGCAGATCAAAAGCGCACTACCGCACCTCACATTTGGCCCACCATACCTCCATCAGCATAACCCATCTGCAATCTTTTTCGTCCACTTCATCAACCTCATGCATGAGACCAACCAATTTCCCCCCACGCTTAGAAAAACACCTTCCTCACATCATCACTGAGCGAACACTTTCACATTTTGGGGCACCCATCTATGTGTTTTGTACAAACCAAACCCCATTATTTTATTCTTTTGGTAAGTGTAGAAAGACCGTAAAAGGTGCACTATGTCCCCCACCCACCCATTCATTTTTTCTCCCATGGCATAAGTCCCTTGTCACCCTTGGTTGGAGTATCACACTCACACCAAAAAGCCACTATGACATTCATAACCAGTTTATACCCACCCTGGAAGTCCTACCGACTCCAGGGCTTTCCCCATCAAAAATAAGTTATGACTGCAGCCAAGATGCTTTTTATACTCCAAACTTGGGCCACTGAATCCCCATCATCAGTTTTCAGTCACCTCTCGCCATCATGCCTATGTAAAACCCATCACATCCAGGATCCTGATCCTCCGTATCAGTGACCCGTTTGTTCAGTTGAGGCTTCCTTTTTGTCGAAATCAACACCTCTTTTCCAAAAAGGAAGTGGTACCTTGGATCACCCATATGCATAAAATGGACATCCTTGGGTGGCACTGTGGGAGCATCATTGCCCACAAATTTCATTGATTCTCCTGACATTTGACTACAACACAAGCTTTCATGTCAGGATGGCATTGTACCTTACAACCATTGCACTTTGATCAAATTCATCAAAGATCTGTGCCTTTATAAGTGTCTCTTTTAGCAATGCTTACATGGGAAGGACCCAGCTAGCACCTATGCATACCATGTGTATTTATATGCCATACCAATTATACACATATGGGTACTACTTTCCACCTATTTTCAAAGAAAAAACGCCCCTAAGGGCGTTAGCAGTCGTCATAATCAACCAACATATCAATACAATATTAGTGACACAGACAGAATCTATATCTGTCAAATAGATTTTTTTTAAATAGCCAAAGCATCATGAGCATGGGACTTGCCCGCCTCATAGAAAATTTGTACATATTGTATTATACCATTTCTTGCAGAGATCCCACAATACGTGGTCGCTCTTCGACCCGGTGAAGGATGCCTCCAATTCTGAGCTACACGCGGGTCTCTCTCTCTCTACACACAGTATACAGAAAAGAAACTATAACTTATTTCGGCTATATAGTTCTTCCTAGAACTCACGCGTTAGGGGGAAACTGTTATCACTGGTAAATCGTACAAGCAAAAGTGACATTTTTTATTTCCAGGCAGAAGGATTTAGAGGGCTGAGAGACATTCGAGAATCTGAAAGTATTTAAAAATCTCTAAGGTCTGAGGAAAAATAAAATTGCGTACAAGAAGGACTAGTCAAATGTGCCTTTGCGCACAAAAGTATTCGATAAACATGCCTTTGTGCGCCTTTTGGTCAAAAATGCGTGCAATCCTGGGAGTGGTGGAATTCACTTTTTGGGACCACAAGGCACACTCCAGGACATTGATTCCACACTTGAAGCTGCCTAAGGACAACTATCCAAGCCTCCTTAGGACATCAAGGGAACACACAATGGAATAAATGTGGCACACAATGAAATAACCCTCCTCTCTTGGGTCACTATCCACAATGTACCAAGAGAGGGAAGGAGGATTTGAATTCTCTTATAAAAGGCCACCAAGAGATGAAAAATAGGAGAGCACATTCTTATGTTGGCTAGAATTTCCCCAAGCAATACTAGCAGTGTGTGATCCAGAGCAGAGATAGAGGGGACTCAGTTGTTGGCCATCCAACAACTCCAGTCCACCATAGTAGAGAGAGAGAGATAATCTGTGCCAAGGCAGCTCAGAAGTAAAGACATCCTTTCATCAGGACTTAGAACCCCTAGTTCTAAGGGCCCCTTGGCAAGTGGGTTAAAGTTTCATCCTCATTCCTACCAGCACTCAATAAGAGGTGACGTAAGAGCCACCGTTTGGATTATTGAAGTTGTTTGACTCTATTTAGAGCTTTTTTTATTTGTTTTTAGTTTTAGTTTAATTTTATGTTTGAATATGCATGTTATTTCTTTATCTAGTATGTTTATCCTTGAGCATGTTCCACTAACTTGCTTGACTCCATATATTTTCTTGCCTCTGACCAATAACTTAAGAGGGAAAACCACACCCCTTAAGTTGGTGTGATTTCATACATACGTACACCAAACACACTAACACAGTTGTCTTCGCTAAAAATCTAGACCTTGAAGTTATTGGGGCAGAGGAGGATCCTCTTGTGCTACCAATTACTTAGTTTTTTTTTAATAAAATAAAAAAATTATATATATATATATATATATATATAAGAAAAAAATATAAAATATTTAATGGTGAAATCCCCTTTGGGGCGCTATTGAATAATTGCGATGATTCCACTCGATTTTATTTTTCTAATCAATATACACCTCATCCTGCCATAATATTGCATGATTATATTGTCCTAACATCATTACTTAATTAAATAAATGTAACCACCGTTGTTAGTACTAATATTCCTTTATCATTATTATGTTTTCCTTTATTATTCTAGCTGTTACACCTAGATATTACTGTAATCATGCATAAAGTCATTTTGAATTAAAAGCCCCGATTTGGTAATAAGGAGGAGTAGTTGCTGATAATTTTGAAACCTTGACATTCTCCCCTGCGCAAATCATTTGTGTGCGCTGAAGCATCTCTATAACAAGTTCCTAGCAGTGTTGAGTAGTGTGGTTGTGAGCAACTATGGGTGGAGCAACGTTCAGATTTGACCCTGACTTCGTTAATGTCCTGTTACAACATACAAAAGCATTATAAATTTTTTGAAATGTGGATGGCTGAGATATATTGAAAAAATATAGGGTTTTAGTGAATTGGTCACTTTGGAATTTTCCCTAGCCTTAATTGAACAACATTTCGCAGTCAGGGGCTTCAGGATTAATGTTACAGAAGAAATTGTTACAAAAGTGATAGGGTTTCCTAGGACAGGAGAATGATGGTTCTCAAGGAAAGTGGTTAATCCATCATCCAAGGCCATATTTTTATAAGAAGGAGAATAATTGAGACCTAAGGGTAGGGGCATTGATAGAAAATTTATTCCTCACCCTTGGCATGATATAGCCATCTTCATCCAAAAATTCATTACCCGCAAGGTTCATTTTGGGATTGTCTTCAATTATCACTTCCAATTGCTAGCACTCATAAGAAGGGGGTGGTTGATTAATATACCACACTATTTGTTGAAATCATTACAACACATGATAGAGGCTATGAAAGGGGAGAAACATCCAAAAAATTTCCTCACCAACCATGTGCTCATTAAATTGACTATAATGCATTTTCTACAAAAGCAGGGAAGCTCCTAGCATGGTTTGATAACAAGACCCTATGCTAGTGCGAGTGAGGAGCATGAAGAAAGTGTTGAAGAAGCACCCAATATTGAAGCAACAATTGTTGCTGAAACTGCTACATATTCCAGGAGAAAGACAATCGCAGCCTCTAAGTGGAGCAGGGTTGATACACCTAATAGGATCAGTCATCGAAACCCTAAAAGGTGGAGTTCCATTAGAATGACTCTTAGTTCATACTCATGAGGGAAAAGGGAACAGATAGAAGAACTCACGGTGGTGTATTTTGAGTAATCAGAGTTAAATCAAGGTGGATGATCAATTGAAGAGGAAGTGTTAGAGGAATAAAATGTCAGAATGACAATTGTGCCTGAAATGGGAACCGAGGAAGTAAATACCGCTCAAGGGATAACCCTAGAAGCTTAAAAACCATTACTGCTTAAGGGATTGTGGGAGTATCATAAAAAGGAAATTAATAAGGCAAATTGGTGGGATAACCCCCAAGAAAAGGGTTCAAGTAGTTGTTACACAAGAAGATACTCAGACATCTGAAACACCTATTAATACAACTAAGGAGGAATGTGCTAATTATATGAACCTTATGAGTTTTAGGGACAACAGGACAAAGAAAAGTAAGAGAAGTCTACAGAAGAAGGCCCCTCTACATCTAAAAGCCTTTTTCTCTCACTAGTACCTGAATAAGAACCAAATAAAAAATAGGAGAAAGAAGAACCATCAAGAGAACTAGTAACAAAAGAACAAGAGGTTATTACTTTACCAGGTAATATAGAAATTTTCTCGCATTTTCAAATGGAAAACATGAGAAAGTAAATGAGGATTTAAAGAAACAACTTGCTTTGGTTAAATAAAAACTCCATTTCAAGAAGGAAATTAGATTATATATGTTGGAAAAATATGCATAAATCATATCATCTACTTTCACAGAGTAATTTTGTAAGGGCTGCTAAAAAATTCTTGATGAAGTCAGAATCATGGAAACCATTATTGTTTTAGTAGGAGTGCAAGTCGGGGAATAGGACGAAGAATTTTGACTTGTTATTCCACAAGAAATTTTTGATGAATTTGTTGTTACACAAGAACCAACAATCTAAGCAGAGCAGGAAGAAGAAAAAAAATTTACATATCCACGAGAACTTGTTTACAATGCTATTATTACACAAGAACCAACCATTGAAACAGAGAAAACTGGAAATAAAAAGATTGTTGTTCCACAAGAACCTATCGACGATGATGTTTTTACACAAGAAAAATCACTTGAGATAGAACAACAGGAGGAGAAATGGATTTAAAAAGAGGATGTTTAAAAAACATCTAAAACAACTTACTTTAAATCTGAATATTTAATGAGGGTAACAGAGCAGTGAAAGAAATTAGCGGTCTTTCCCAAATATGAAATCATCTTCCTAAAGAAACACAATGAAATGGTCAATAAGCTTAAGAGGGAGTGGGTTGGGAAATTAAGATTTGAATATTTTGTAAAAAATGAGAGGGAATGGAATCAAGAAATAAATTAGGTGAAGAAGTTGCAAGGAGAAGTTCAAATGTTACATTAAGAAAAGGAGATCATCTACGAGATCATTAATGTTTTATTGTGTGGTAGGCTTCCTTCTCCTTCTTACCATTTATATTTGAAAGAGGAAACATTACCTCTTCCAATCAACAACCCTTAGTGAAAAGTAGCCATACAAAATAAGGTAGATACAAGACTTCTTGGAAACCTTCCAAAGTGCTAATTTCTCATAACAACATTTTTGTATAAGATGTACCTGAATTATCTCACTTGTTTTGGAGATCAATCATTTAATTTGACACCCTATGTGGGACATATACAAATCAGGGCTTTTGTTTCTTTTATGCAAAACAAATAGGCTGGAAAGTTTCCTATGATACTGTAACAAGTAATGAGGGATGGGTAGAACTATGTAACAGAGGAGAAGTTGGTTCAATTGAAATTGTTGCACATAAATACAATAAAATATAGCGGTTTCTAGCCATTAAGACATTGTTGATGGATCATTGAGAATAATTTCTATGGAGAGGCCAGAGAAATATATAAGGGATGAGAGTTGGTGACTTGGAAGTAAGAAATTTGATATGGGATATTTTCTAACAAGAATTTAAGGAGGAGGACATCTACTACTATCAAAATTTTGAGCACGCACTCTCCATAGTTCATCATTATGTGTATTGTATTAAGAGGAGTGGTCCAGGTTGGTTATGATTTAGATTCAAGTTTTCTCTTGTTTGGATTCCCACTTATTACTATCAACATCCATATCGTATTACTGATAAGCTTTGGGAGGAAGATTTGTTCATTTCTCAAGGATACAGAGAAAGAGGCGAAGACATGGAAGGAACTTACAACCTCACACAACTTCACTCTCAACATACCAGGGATCGGTGAAATAAGTCTACATGAGGACATGCAGAATATTAAGCTAGGGGGAGATGTTGGGTCACATAATTGTCATATTTTTCCTACTTATTTTCCTATTTATTCTATGAATTTTTTACCAACAAGACCATATCTTATTATTGTAACAACCCTCATTTAAACAAGTATGTTATTTTCCACTTTTCGCTTTATTATTTCAATTATACTTATAATTTGACATTATAACTACTGTCTCAGGATACTATTTATTATAAAAATAATATATGTGTTGGTTTAGGTTTGAATGGTCTGTTGAAGCTTGTTGTTACAGGATTACATTTCAAATTCCTTTACCGATTTGGATTAAAGGCTTTGTGAGTTATTCTTGTCACACGAACAATTTTCCTAAGCACGTGTTTCCTTTCCTAATTAGACTAGATCTAAGAGTGTGTCAAAGTCTAAAGAAACAACTCATCATTCGAAGATATTTTTGGACCCATATCATTTGGTTGAGATCATTTTAACTTTATTTGTAATTAAATGAAATTGTTATAATTTCACCCCTTCCATGGAAATCGTTGTGTAATTATTAAGATATATTTTTATTTTAATTTCAAATGGGAATTGAAATATTCCCATGATGATCTTCTCATTGTAATTAAGATATATAAAAGAGAATATATTTTTCCCTATGAGAGATACAGAATGAAGAATTAGAGAATAGGTTTGGAAGGGGGAAACATGAAAAATTTGTAATCATGATACTTTTATTAATGCAAAATATCAACTTTGTGGTTCAATAATTTCCTCTGAGTATCCCATATGCTTTTTAGTGCACTAGCCCCTGCTGAGGAGGAAGGGACCTCCTTCTTAGTAGGGATCAATTATTAGTGAGAGTATAATACTTAATTGTATAAAATATTCTCATTTATGTTATTTTTGTTATTGTTGTCATTACAGTTATTTCTGTTTGTAATTTAATTGATTGCAGTAAGCTTTGGATGGTGTGATAACTTAAGTCGTGGACCGGTCCCTCATCTTAGTGTGGAAGTGAATTATTTTCTTTTATCTTGCAGTTTGGATTTCAATTTCTTTTATGTGTGCGGATTGAATGAGTGATGGTTTTTAGGAGTGCTCTAAGAGTGGTTGAGTGATAAAGTAGTTTATTCTGCAACATTTCCTCGCATTGAATTTGTGTGGAGTGTGTAATAACTTTGATGATTTTTAAAGTGAGTGTGCAATGAATTTTGGTTGAGATTATTTAAAAAAATATTCATAATTTTCCTCAACATAGACTTTTCATTTCAGTCTTGTAAAAATTAAGCTTACCTGGATCAATAATTAAATGTAAGAGTGGATATGTTGCTATGATTAAAGGAACAATTGTTTCACCTGACACATTGCATGAATCATAGTAGAGTAGGATATTTTCTGGTTATTGTTTCTTCCCATGAGTGATCCTTAACTGTAGGTGTTATCAATATATATTTCAAAATTATTTGAGGAGATCTATCAAGAGAATCTATCAAAGGAGGAATTTTGAAGAAAAAGACACAAAGAAACCATGTTTCGATAGTTGAAGGATGTTGGATTGTGATGATCAAAGTGACCCATGAAGACTCCATAATATCTCTAGACCCTTTGGAGGGTTGAAGGAAATTACAATGTAAGATATGTTACAAGTATTGAGTACATAGTGCCAGTGTCGTTACTTCTCAAAGAACTTCATGTTACAAGTCATCAGTGTCAATGACTTGTATTATTGTCGTCACATGATGATGTGGAAAATGATGATGTAATTTTGGAAAATAATGTAAATTTAAATATGTGGAAGTCCAAGAGCCACATATGGACAAAATATTCACTAGGAAAAGTCCAAAATTCTTGTAGAATTTCAAAGGCCGTACTAAAATCCCAAGATTCATGAGGGTATTTCGTGAGTCATGGGGATACGAAAGGTCATCCCACTTGTCATAAAATAAGCCTCATTATCCAGCAAGAGATTTTTCACCTTGGCTTCTCAAATTATGGATTAGGGATAAGATTTTTTCTTTTGGGGAGAAAGTAGTGGCGTAATGCTCCACTATTGGAGCTTAGAAGTTTTTCTTAATAACAGAAACTCTTTGAACCAAAACACGTTCATGCATATATCGTGGATGTTGTAAGAATATTCTTTAAATTTTTCCAGTATGTGTTTATTTTCTCATATACTAAAGAAATTGAACTACTTCATTGGCTTTGGTGCTGATCTTGTTGAATGTGTGTTGCATTTTCTTTAATGATTGTTATGTCTATGCGAAAAAAATTTCTATATAGTTAATGATTCCTTCATATATATGTGTGTGTGTGTGTGTGTGTGTGTATTTATTAGGATAGTTCTACTACTTTTCTTCTAAAGAATCACTTTCTCTTCCTCCCCTATGAAATAAATTTGATACATATTTCAATTGAACATTTCACAAGGCTTACTTTTTTATTCAAAAGTTCATGTTTGTTGCTCTCTTATGCTAACTATTGCAACCAAGGAAAATATTGAAGATAATGGCAACCAAGCCATATTCTAAATGGGTCTCGTACACAAAATGATGTGAGGTTTGACTGGGACTTCATAGCAGGGAGACCACCTATATGTTAGTGGTTTCTAGCACCGTCAACAATACCTTTCACCTTGCAGGTTTAGTGTTCTTGTTGGTCCACATAGATATGTGTGAAAAATATCTAGTGGCCTTGATTCCAAGCACTCCTTTGACTTGAATCTCATTCATGTATGTTCATGTTGGAAATATTCACAAATGGTTCTTTTTGGTTTCCATACTTTGCACATATTTCTCACTTCTTGTGTTCTGTTAATTTTTGCGTAATTATCAAAGCTCAAGTGTCCTATCCTTTTATGCCCTAACCAACCCTCATCTATCTATCTAATTTAGCATTTTTATCCTTGAATTTCATCAATAATATATACATTTCTTGGAATCCTTATCACTTTCCCCATTAATCTTCTCAAATTAGCCTTATTTCTCAATCTTTAGCATGAAAACTGAGATCATAACTTTGATCACACATATGGATAACACCAAAATTTATGTTTGATTCCTTCAAAATAAAAATAAAAACATTTTGTTCTTTATTCCTATCATTATGAAGGCTTAAGGTACCACTTCCAATGATCCTTGCATATCCCTTCTTTTAGAGTAATGCAATTATTTTGATCTCTGGTCATGTGTCTTGAGAAATTGCTATTAGTGAACCATTTACTTTGATTATTTTGAGAAAACATAACTAGAATGAAAAATAATTCTCTTGATCTTATAGGATAGTCTCATTCCATATGTCCAAAATGATTGCATCTATAACACTTTATACTATACTTGGATAATGGTGCAAATGAATTGTGATTTCTACTATCATCAGTATCCCTAATGATGATGTATATGAGATTATTTTTAGATATTTTATGATAACCTCTTAAAATAATCATTTTTTACATAAAATTTACAATCTCTTGCTTATGACCAAAATTTTTGCAAGAAAAACAATGACCTAGAGAAATAGTTAGATACCTGGTTGAGTATGGTTGCCTTGATGGAATAGTTCTTCTGAAGTTGATATGTTTTGGAGATGATCCAAATGTTTGATGTTCATTTTCCCTTATCATATTGTTGTTGAGCCCCAAAGATGTCCTTTCCTTTCACCAAATTTCACTTCTTTCCATTTATCCTCTGTTAATTATAGGCTTAAAAGATCAATAGGAATGATTAAAGTTACTTTAAGAATGCATGCAATGACTGACTTACTAAAATTTTGTGGTTTTTTTGTCATAGTGATTTTTTATCAGACTTAGCTACAGAATGCAGCCATTCTGTAGCTAGTTGCATATTCCACAACCATCTTTATGTTCACATAGGTTACAGGTGTCATTTCAAGGAAAAACGCATATGGTTAAATTCCAAAACTCTCCTACATCATTCCTTGCTCTCCACAAAGTCTGAGAAAAAATCTGCAAGTGGTTATGCACATGGAGGAAGCCAAAATTAAGAAGTAGACTTCTACAAGCACAAGGACTCTGCAGATGTCTTTAGCAAAGTACGAGTCCTCAACAGGAGTCCTAATCCAATTTTGATTGAAAAAGACAGCTATGCCTATTTTTACTCAATGTCAGTTGTGTATTTTTCTTATAAAAATAACTCAGTGAACCGAGAGACAGTTAGTTAGTTGATGTTTTGCTGTTAGTTCTCAAAAGATCGTGATACTCTGTTTCTGAAGCGTTTTTCCTTTAATGAAAGAAGTACAAATTTGATGCATGATTTGAGGCAACGTTAAGGAGTTAAGGATTCGTGTGCTAATCTAATGGTAGAGGGCCCCTACTGTCTAACAGGCTTTGTGCATATTTTCTAGATAAGTGATTTTTAACTCTGTTTATTCTTAATTTAGGCAGTTTTTTTAGCATCATGTTTTTATGTTTACTTACATCGAATATTACAGTCAATCATGTTCTCATGAATTGTTCCAACATATCACTAACACGTGAATGAGACAGAGTTGTAGTACTTCAGAGGTTAATTGCATTTTAGTTCAGTCTTGTTCATTGTATTTCAAGTTTTATTAGCTAGTTGTATTTTAATTATGTTAAATTAGACTTAAAGGCCTTCATTATTTACAAACTTCTCTTGTTCTTAATCTCTTCTAACACATCATCATCATATGGACAAGAATTAGTTATATGATTTTGAGTTCTTGACTATTCTACAATTTCTCATAATTTTACAAACAACCCTTTACCAAAGCTATTCCAAGAGATCTCTAACCCTTGAATGAGGCTTAATAGTAACATTTTGAGTTGCAGAGTGGGTTGATTCTAGTGTCATAAGTTATTTTAGTATGGGATTCCTTACTAAATTGCAGATAATCTTTTCTCAAAGTATTCCAACAAATTTCTAACCATGGATAAGATTTTCTCTGTGATATTGTAAGTTGTTGTTTATTAAAGAGAACCTCATTACATCAAACTTAACCTTTTCTTAAGTTGTTCCAACATACCTCTAATGAAATGAATTGGACTGAGTTAATGTTATGAGTTACTTTCCTTGTCAAACTTTTCAATTTGTGAATTAGCATTTTCTGTTCTTAGGTGTCATACACAGTTTAGAGTAGATTTTGTTCTATTTTAGAGTGATCAGTAACTTCTCTTTGCCAACAATTTAGTTCTTTTCCTCTTAACACAAAAATAAAAAACCAAAAACACTAGAAAAACACTAAACACAACGAAGTAGGAAGAAGATACCTAGGCACATATAGTGCACTTCACTTCAACGGTTTACTAGCCCTGGTTTACAATTTATGACATCAATTTAGGAATACTAAGTTGAGTAGACAATTGTCATCTTCATTGTGAATGGACCCCTTGAGAGAATCAACATAGCTTTTTGGTGTAGTAGTTTTTCCAAACGCCTCCCATTTCTTGTACTTACTCTTACTTAGATTTGATATTTCAAAATTTTCTTCAACTTCCTTACCTAATGACTTGGTTTTTACATCTTATTTGTATGAGGTCTCACCAATATAACCAAGAATATTCTTATCATATGGTGATATTTTATTATTGAGAATAACATTTGGGGTTTGAGAGATTTTCATGTTCTTGTTGATCTTATCTATCTCTTTCCTTAATGAGACAATTGATTCTTCAAGATTTTCACAATATTCTTCCTTTTCTTTTATATGACCATTCAACACTTCTTCCATTGTTTCTGCTTCCTCTCTTTTAGTATCGATGAATATTATTTCCTTGTATATTTTGTTTCTTTGCTTCATGAGTTTATCAATTTCTTCTAATGCATAAACAAGTTGTGCTTCAAGATCCACTATGCCTTCAACACTTTATTCTTCTTCTTTTTCTTTTCTCTCCTCTAATTTATCTATGTTGGAATCCTCATTTGTGGCTGAAAATAAGATATCTCTTCTACCATCAATGGAATCATACTCCTCTTCTTTAGGAAAATAATTATCCTCTTTGGAATAGATATTTTTATTTTTCAAAAAAAATTGTTTCAAGACACTTTTATTGGCTCTTCTTCATCATCCTATCTTCCTTGCAAGGAAACTTAGTAGTTAAATTTCCTATATTGTCATAGCTAAAATATATGAGAGGTAACTTACCTTTGAATTTTGATTTTCTCTATAAATTTTTTGTCTAGCTGGTCCATTTTGTATCATATTCGTCACTGAAATAGTCACCATACTTTCATTTTCTTGACTTTTTATATGCTTTAAATGTTTCTTCCTTATTTGATGAGTTTCTCGTCCTCATTTCATATGCAGTGAGAATATTTTGAAGCTCATCCATTTTCATATTCTCCAAATCTCTTAATTCTTGTATGGCAGATAACTTGGCATCAAAATGCAAAGGAAGAGACCTCAAAATTTTTTGAACTATTATTGTTTATTTAACTTATTCGCCAAATCCTTTGAGAGAAATAACCACTTCATCTACTCGAATAAAATAAGAAGCAACATATTCTTCATCAATCATTTTAAAATTTCCAAATTTTCTCCAGAAAGTCTAAAGCTTTGCCTTCTTCACTCTATCATCTCCTTCATAGTTTCTTACAAGCTTTTACCACATCTCTTTAGCTAATTCACATTACATATCTTTAAAAAATTATGAATCTGACAAGCCACTTAAAATAGATTTCATAATTTTTTCTTTGGATACATAATCATTTCTCCTATATTGATTAGTTAAAGGAGAGGATGGGACCTTATATCCATCTATAATGAATTTCCAAACTTCAACGCCAATGGACATTAAGTGTGTCTCATTCTTATCTTTTAAAAGACAAAATTTGTTCCATCGTAGAAAGGAATTTTGACTAATTGTTCTCAACTAGTTATGGTTCCCTGTAAGACATTATTCCAACTATTAGATTTTTCTTGAAGAATACTACTTTGATACCAATTGTTGAAAATAATTTGGGGGCAATGAATCAATATTTCATTACTTTTGACAAATTTTCACTTAGTTAATATTGAAACTAAATTCACATCATATAATTAATCATCCACACTGTATGAACACAAATATTAAAGTGAAAATAAAAATTTATAGAATAGATACTTGAAAACAATCTTTCATTTATTGTTAAAATCTCCTGTGAGGACACCAATCCTCTATAAGCACCAAATTACAAAAATTGCAAGCCCCAAATTGTCAAGAAGTTAAGGACACCAATCCTGAGTAAGCACCAACTTATAGTAATTACAAGATCCAACCTAACTTAGCCTTAAATACTCTATAACTTAGACTTGAAATTAGACCTAAAATTTTCCCTCAAGATAGTAGGACTTGGTATTCAAACCAAACCTAAAATAGATCTTCAAATAATAGAAATCAACCCTAAAGCTTGGCCTTCAAATATCATAACTCATCCCCTGAAACTCATCCTTCAAAAAAAGTACTCAGCCCTAAAACTTAGCCTTCATAATGACAAAACTTTGATCTTAAATCAGAACTACGACTTAGCCTTAATATAGGCTTGAAAATATTCCTCTATAGGGATAGAATTCAACCCTCAAGATAGGCCTGAAGCTTGGTCTTCTCCTCACTAGAAATTTTCCTACTTGGCATCCAAAGACACCTATACTTCACCCTCAAAAATATACCTGAAACAAACCAAAAACCCTCCCCAAGAATAATGCTAAAAACCCTTCAAAATATGTGCCAAAACCCTTCCACATAAAGCTACTTCAATTCGGCTTCACTTCACTTATTCTTGGTTCGTGAGGTATAAAATTTGAACCTACTCCCTCTCTCTGTTGAACACATAACAAAATTATTGATTTTAGTGGTTAAAAATGCTTCTTCTAATGCCTGTTTATAGTGTTTTTGGATGTTGGGTTATGGCTGACTTTCCACTTACTGGGTCAATTGGTGAAACTAGTAGAATGTATATTGAATATTCAAAAAATCATTTCTACTCAACCAAGAGGAGTTAGAAGGCATGCCATAGATCTTTGAAATGTATTATAATAATATTTACAATCACATATCCTATGATCCCATTTGAGCTAGCTAGTTGAATTAAAAATTCCTTGAGAGATAGGGTATCTAAATGGGGCCTACTTGTATTTTGGTTGGGTCATCTTGACGAAATATTTCATATCTCCTCATTCCTATCAAATTAGGGGGATTTTCATATACTTTTGTAAAGGTCTTGGAATATGTTATTTTACTATGTAAATTATTCTTTCATTTGGACTACCTTTGACATCAAAAATAGTAGTTTTCAACAATCTCAAGAAAGGATACCAATATTTTCATGTTAGTCTCAATCAATTCAAAATCAACCCTCTTGTTAGACATGGCCTATATATTTCTAATCTATATTGTATCTTTGATTCAATACATTTAAGCTTTAAGTATGTACTCATAGATGTATTTGAGGCCCCTTTGCATAATGGTCCAATATGGACATCAATTTTTACCAAATTTTTCCTTAGCTTGACTAACCCACATATTAAATCTTTCATACAAACCAATATCTAGATAAATGGTTTCAACATGGCTAGTCAATCCCATGTAACATAAATACATATTATTTATGCATCAGTTATGTCACCACAATGCCTCCATTGATTAGATCTATCTCCCAATGCAAAAACAAAACCTTAGGCAATGCATATCCCATAATACCTACATTTACACCAAGCACACTACCACCTAAATGGAATCAAAGTACAAAATTATGGAAATTAGTAACATCCCTAAATAACCCAGTAGAATCATTATTAGAATATCTAACTCTGGACAATAATTTATAATATTATCAATATTTCTCTCTACAACCAACCCATCCTCCTCCAGACTAATAAAACAATTTGTTGCAAAAAGGTGTGATATGCAATAAATTGCAAAAAATGTAACCAACATATCCTTGATACAATAAGGGATTATAAAATACTCCATTAAGGTTATTCCACAAATGAGAATGATAAAATTGTTACATTTATATAAACTAGAAAACCCCTTTTTAACAATAAATATTTTATAGTCTTTTGACCCAATAATCAAAGCAATTCAGCCATCACTCCCAAGGGAAAATAATTACAATACTAGTCCTAGGAAAATTTCAAAAAAAGGACTATATCCTAATAATACTCATATCACTATGTTTGGATATAATGTGATATTTGAGATGTAATTCCTTTCCTATAAAACGAACAGGACTACCATATTTCATGGAGAAAAAATAATTGAATTACTGCAATTACAAACTATCTTGTCTACACCAAAATGTGGATGGTTTAGATATATATATATATTAACAATGAAATAACATATATCTAATATTCACGAAGGAATGAAAAAAAAAATCAAGGTGATCAAGTGAATATGGAAACAATACCATGATCACTACTTGTCATTCTCACATTATCCAAATAGAAGTAGCTTTTGATGAGAAAAAATACCATGTGATACCTCCTCATCCTCTTCCCTTTGTGTATAGAGATGATGATCATGGATACAACAAAATTTTAATGGAAAAATCAAGTTCTACTGACTTGGTCCATAAGGTTATAAATGTTGAAGAGAGTATGAATAATGGAGTGGAATACTTAGAATTCGTAAACAAACAAGCTCAAGTAGCCAAAGAAAAAAATGTTGCCTTCACATTATAATATAAGTGGATGGAAATAAAATAACAAATCACAGATAGAAAGCTCATAAAAAAATAACATTATGATCAAAGTGATCATGCAAAAAAATATATGGGATCCTAGTTCACTGATCCTCTTGCTCAGTTAGCTTCTAATAAAATACAAAGGCCGCCTCTGAATCTTGCTAACACTATAGAAAATACCACCACTTCAACTCTTAGTGACTTAACCCTATCTATGAATTCAATTATAAATCCGCTATAAAATTCATGAAGGCACAATAAACATGGTTAGAATGGGAAAGAACACATAGAGACCTATCCAATAATAGCTTTTCCTTTAGCGAGATAGACACAAGACTAACTTGGGATTCACATGGAACTTGGCACACTTGTGGACACAGATACCGTAGGAGCATAAAGATAATATTCTCACAAAAGATGCACGACCAAGAGATCCACTGTCCTTAACAAATTTGGTCAAGGTTTTCAGTACATAATTTTATCATGATATCATAATAGATAAAATACAATATGCTAATATATTTTTTTCCCAAATATTATGTGATTTCTCCTTAAGAAATGGATGCAAATTTATGATGCAAGTATTGCTATAAAAATATGGATATGGGATAAATATTGTATTCAAAAGGTCTTATGTTGCATCATGGCCATGTATTATCCCTGAACTCATAAGAAAGAGAATTAAAGAGCAAGGATAAAATTGTGAAGATTCCTCTTTTGCAAGTTTATATCAAGAAATAGAGAAACATTTTTTGGATGCATGCATAAAATATCATTCTCTAAACATCATAAGTATTCAAAATTTACCAACCAAACTCTCTGTAACCAATTCAAAGAAACTTATGATTACAATTATTTCAAGAAATTAAAAGAAAGCATGTATTTCTAGTCATTGTTCATGTTCTCTAGGGAAATTAAAGAGAAATTTTTTCTCCAAGTCTTGCTATCCTTTCAAGAGTTTCATTTAAGAAATAAACCATTCCAAGGAAAATGAGCAAATGATACATATATGGAAAACTAAGCCACTGGACTAATAATTTCCCTAAAACAAATCAAGGGAAGGTATGAAAAAATTAGAATTGTACTCATCACATATTGATCCAATTCTCATTATGATCCAAAGGTTGTATATAGTATTACCTATTTTAATTTATGGCTCTTCTATTAAACCATCATCCCTTTCACATTCCACCTTAGATAACGTGATATATATATATTGAATTATTATGTATAAATATGCTAATGTTGTCTTTTAATGATATTTCCTATGAAATAATAACTCTACAAACTATTATCCATTACACCTATTTGGCATATTCATATGCGAAGATCTCTCTCTATTCAAATCAATTTCTTTTCTTCCCAATTCCCTTGGGAAATGGTAGTGAATCCCTTAGAACCATTCCTACCATTTGTTCCCCTCTCATTATTATTTCCCCCTAACTAGACTATGCCTTCTTCTCCCAACCATAATTTTATTCCGACAAACTCTAAATATTTTTCCAAAGAGAAGAGCTTACACCATGACAATCAACAAAATATAAAAATGAAGCAAATATAAGACCAAATAATACAACTGCAACAATAGATAAAATAAATAATATCTACATTATTAAATCATGCAGAAGAGCTTATTAAAGACAAAGAAAGATTGGAATTTTTCAGTCAAAGGAAAGGGCACCATAAAATGAATAATTGACACAAACACTTACCAAATTAGATATTGAAGTTGAATGTAAATGGAGCCTAGGGCACTAAGCCAAAGCTTTGATTCAATATTCTTCGCTACTAATAAATAAAGAGAATCACAAATTGAGTAATTATTCCAATATATATTTAGTGCAAAGGATACAAATCCTACAATTTGGATTCCCAAATAGACACAGGGGCTATGGTTTCTTATGCTAAGTCTAGAGAAACCCCATGTTACTATGGGGAACCTATAAAAACAAGGGTAAGGGCTATTAATGGAGATTTTTTTTCTATTAAAAATTTCACTAAATATTTCCCAATATATGTTAATGGATTGCAACTCATTGTAGAATTTTATCAATAAAATATTGCTATGGATCTTTTTCTTGGTCAATATTTTGCGAAAAAACACTTTCTCTTCACAAAGGATGAATTCAACATGATGGTTGGCGGCATTATTACTAAATTTCCTAATAATAATACTTACTGAATTAGGATTCTAGATATTGTTATATGCATTAATGAACCAGAGGAATCAGTTGATAAAATTTTGAATAAAAGTTGGATAGAAATGCACATCTATATGTGGAAAACATGTTATATTTTATTGTGCAAAAAATAAAAGAAAATAGAACAACTGAATTCCCTTATTCTTTCCATATATAGCAATATTTTGTGGATTTTCCATATATAGAATATTTTAAAGGGATTCCTAAGAAAGCATTTTCCGTTCCAATGTCCCCATAAGATCAATATTACTACAAGCAAGAGATACATGAAGAAGAAGTTAAATGAGAAAATAAGAATCTTGTGGGATTCCCTAGCCTTCTATGTCCAAAAACATTCAAAGTAGAAATGACGTAAGCCAAGGCTGGTCACAAATTTCAAAAAATTAAATAAAGCAATATTTCCACTTAGGTATCCAATACTTAATAGAGAAATATTGCATTATAATATTAAATAATGTATTTTGTTTAGAAAATTCGATCTGAAGAGCAGTTTTTGTCAAGTAGGAATAAATCCAAAGATAGGTTCAAAATTTCCTTGTAGTTCATCATGGCCAATACTAATGGAAAGTTGTGGATTTTGGTCTTAAGAATGTTCCATTTGAGTTTCAAGAAGGAATGGGAGATAATTTAAATGATTTGGAATTCATTATTGTATACATTAATGATCTTATTATTTGATTGAAATATTTGAAAGAGCATAAAGAACATTTGGAAAATCTTTACTAAAAGTTTTGCCAATGTTTATTAGTCATCTTTGATAAAAACATAGAAATTAAGAACACTATAATGGAATCCTTGGGTATTATCATAGTAGAAGGAATAATCCAACTCCAAGAACATGTATTACAAAACTCATTGCATATACTAATAATATTAGAGATAAGAAACAACTAAAAATGTTTCTTGGTGCCTTGAAATATGTTAGATACTTTTATAAGAGACAAGTAGAAGATGTGTCCTATTTGTTGAAGAGAATGAAAAATTAAAATCATTCATGGACACAAGAAATGATAGAAAAAATCCAGATAATCAAAGACAAGGTAAAAAACTTCCCCTATTGTAAGTTACCAAAATATCATTTTCATTATATTTTGGAAACATATGCTTCTAATACTTCATGGTATGGGGTATTACTCCAAGGAACGAATAATGGGAAAATTTGTATGTATGCATCCTGGTCATTCAAATATGTAGAAACCAAGCATCCCTTAAGCCACAAAGAAATTCTATCTCTAAAAAATAGTGAGTTGGTGTGTTTAGTGCATGAGTGTACTAAAACATCGGTGCTTGATAGGAGTGATTTCTAACCTACAAGAAATGGTCACAGGGAAAAAAAGAGTTGTTAGATGGTTAGTGGAAACATACTAACATGTAGAAAAACTAGTTTATGGAACATAGCATGCTACAAACAAGAAGAGGAAACAAAACAATAATAAAACATAAACGCAAGCTCAATCAAGTCAAACGAGCTAATAATACGAACGGAGAACTAATCCCCTCTTATTAGCCGCTATTAGTAAAGAAGTGGTAGAATGTTACACACTTGCAGTGAGTCCTTAGAGCTATGGAGCTCTAATACCAAAAGCAAGGAGGACTTTCCCCTTAAGCTGGTCTGCAGGCCTCTCTCTTCTCCTTGAATGAGTGATTGGATTTCAGACACTTGGTAAACTTCTCCTTACGGATTGAGGTGTTGGATGGACAACAACTGAACCCCTTCACTCTATTGCTACTGGGACAACACACTACTAGTTTTCTCATGGGAAATTTGGCCAGCATAACAATGTGTTCTCATTTTTTTCTTATCGTGGTGGCATTTTATAGGAAAAATTCAAATTCTTCTTCCCTCTCTTGGTACAATTGTGGATAGTGACCCAAGAGTGCGGGTGATTCCATTGTGTGCTCACATGAGGTCTCAAGGTGGCTCTAGCCGACTGTCCTTGGCGGCCTCAAGTGGAGAATATTTTCCTGAAGTGTGTCAAGTGGTCCCATATGTTGACCTTCTGCCATGCTTAGGACTGCATGGCTTATTGAGGCAAAGCCGTGGAGACCATCATGACTATCGAAGAAAAATGTGTGTGGAGTGCACTTTGCCTATGTCTTTTGTGTGTAATTTGATAATTTTTTCTCTTGACCTTAGAGATTTTTTAATTTTCTAGATTCTCTAATGTTTCTCAACCCTGTAAATCCTTCTGCTTGATATTTCATGATGTCTTTTGCTTGTTCAATTTTCCAGTGATAACAGTTTCCCCCTAATGTGTGAGGTCTAGAAAGAACTGTATAGCCGAAATATATTATAGTGTCTGTCCTGTATAACCCATGTCTAGAGATAGAGAGAGAGACCTGCGTGCAGCCCAAGGTTGGAGACCCCTTACTGTGAGTAAAAGAGGGACCCTGCTCTATTGGAAAACTGGAAGAGATAGTATAATACAATAAATACAATTTTTCTAGGAAGCGGGCATGTCCCATGCTCGTGATGCTTTGGCTAATTAAAAATATTATTTGATAGATAAAGGTTCTGTCTATGTCACTTATATGGTAGTGATTTGCTGATTTGGTTGATGACGACGATTTTTTATGCCCTCAGGGGCATTTTTCTTTGACATAGGTTAAATGTGGTGCCCACATACATAATATCGGCATGGCATATAAATTCTCATTGCATGCATGCGTGTACGACTGGGACCTTCCCGTGTAAGCATTGTTGAAAGAGATGCTTATAATGGCACGGGTCTTAGAAAAATTTGGGCAAAGTGCAATGGTTGTGAAGTACGATACCATCTTGACATGAAAGCTTGTGTTGTAGTCGAATGTCAGGAGGATCGATGAAATCTATGGGCAATGATGATTCCCGTAGTGCCATTCGAGGATGCCCCTATTGACAAAAGGAGTCATCCAAGGTACTGCTTCCTTTTTAGAGAATAGTTGTTGAAGTCGACAAAAAGGAAGCCTCAACCAAACGAGAGAGCTAATGATGCAAGGTACCATCATCTTTGATTATGATAGGTTTATCATGGGCATAATGGCGAGAAATGGCTAAAAATTGATGATGGGAGTTCAATGGCCCGAGGTTGGAGCATTAAAAATGAAGTTTGGCGACAACCATAACTATTTCTGATGAAGAAATCCCTGGAGTTGGTAGGACATCCAAGGTGGGTTTATGTTGGTTATGAATTTCGTGGCGGCTTTGTGTGAAAGGTGTGAAGCTCCGACCAAGGGTGATTTGGGACTATTGCCATGGGATAAAAATGGGTGGATATGTCGGGGATGTTCTCCTAAAAAATATTTGTACACTTTCCAAAAGAATAAAAAATGGGTTTGGATTGTACAAAACACGAAGATGGGTGCCCCAAAAAAATAAAAAATGATCGCTCACTGATGATGTGAGAAAAGTGTTTTTGCTGAGGGTGGGGGCCCCACTAGTTAATCTCAATGCGAGGATGATGAAGTGGATGGAAAATATTATGAATGGGCTATGCTGATGGAGGAATGGTAGGCCAAATGCAAGATGCAGTGGTGCGTGCTCGATTTTATTGAGAAAATGGTAGTCCGGGAAAGGATTTTTATTTTGATATGGTAAAAATTGACTTGATGCATGGTGGATGACTGATCATGAAGTGCTTCCTGGACTGAGGTGATATGACCATGGCATCATATTTTTGATGTATGGTCTAGTTTGAGTGATGGTCATGGAGGGGGAGCCTCTACTGATCAACGAGGATGTTTATCATGTGCAAGGTGGGGAGACGATAAGCATGGTCAGGTGTTTGGAACCTATGGTTGATTTCTTGTGGAGAAATGATGTCAGGATATGCAAAGTTTCTCTGGGACTCTATCATGTTGAGGGTAGAATGATGTGTGCTCTGGAACCTTCGGTGTATG
Organism: Pinus albicaulis; assembly: GCA_034641835.2. Lineage (NCBI taxonomy): Eukaryota > Viridiplantae > Streptophyta > Pinopsida > Pinales > Pinaceae > Pinus > Pinus albicaulis. The sequence goes on from CM076577.1 coordinate 1,472,140,225, forward strand.
AGGCAACAGGTGGGTTTTCTTATTGTATAATACCTACAACAAATACCCCAAGTCAAAGCATATTTTCACTCAAATATATTGACAAAATGTGTTGAATGAAAGAACGATAAGAGAGGGCATACCTGTCGGAATTGAAAAATTTAATTTTTCGGAGGTGTGCATGTGTGAAGCCTCCTTTGGGCATTATGAGGTGTTGATCACTGTGTTTCTTTCGGTTTTGCAATTGGAATTTATGAGGTCCCGTTATGGTCCTTCAAACAATTTGAAAGGGGTGATATATAAGCCACTATGGCTCATTTCAACTCATTTGTATCATTTGAGTGTTTGAGAGTTTGAGAGGTCAGAGCTTGCTGCTGAGCCTTTCTTGTCGTTGCGGTCAGCCTATGAACCTGGGATTCATGCCGCTAGTGTCAGGTAGGCCCCAAAACGTCTTGTATTTCAATTTTTTCAGTGTTACTAGGCAAGTTTCCATACAAATTGACTTTGTACAGAACCCTAACCATTTTTGGCCTTGACCACGCGAGCGATAAAGGCACAGGCATGGAATCTCCACAAAAAACTGAGGATTTCCGCAGAGATTTCACACATGTGGGTGTTTTTTTTTATGGCTTCCACGTCTGTGTGAGATAAAGACATGCGGTCAGCATGCCTATTTGAGAAACATGCATGTCGAAAAGCCAAGGTGAATTTTTGAAAAAAAAGTGGGAAATTTTTAAATTTTTTGGAGTCTTGATGTCGTTGATGTGTGTCTATTTGGTGATAGGATGCTGTGGAGAGAGAGAGACTGGTTGGAACTTCATATGGATGTGGAACAATATTTCAATTCCCGTCGGCAACTTTCTCAGTGGGGTCTTCTCAAGTTCCTTGGGAATGACCTCCTCAGGTCATGAGATTGATTACTGCGGTACCTAGTCTGTTTCTGGAACAGGCGACACAAAGTGATGGTGCTACGAGGGTATGATATTACTATCCATCCAGAGATAGATATATATTTTGTGACCAGTTTTTTGCCTCGGGGTGAGGCACTCCCCCATCCACTCTTGGCTGGGAGGGTAGTGCTTCAGCACTGAGTGGGGCATCATTGTGGCGGGGAGCCTCTTTTGGAGCAGTGCATTCTGATATCATCGATGACTGATTTAGCCAATCAGTGTGCTAAGGATATGATTGTGAGACTGACGGGGTAGTTTTCACCGCACAGGGCGTCGAGGCCACAAATTTGTGTCCTGATCCAGCTTCGGGTAGGGAATTTCTTTGACTTTTCTCGTCATGGCTATGAAATTATCATATCCCAGCTAGCGAAGGTCCGAGCCGGATCTAAGCTTTTCACATATGCTAGCATTATTTGTAGCATTATGTTTGAGAGAGTGGTTCTGCTGTGACATGTGGTGGCCATGCCTATGGGGTTTCATCGGGACCCTCATATGAGGCGATGGGCCCCAGTGATGCCTCACGGAGGGGGAGGTGAGGTGCGGCGTTATTGGAATGCGACCACCGAAGCTCGGTTCGATGCCAACCCTTAGATATTCCTCCAATTTCCATACTCTAGGATAGATTATTAGGGAGACCCGAATATGGGTCTTCCTGCTGGGTATGCTTGGGGACCAATAGGTATGGATTTTTGTACTTTTTTCTGTATTTGTGGAGTATTTATGATTTATATGTGTATTATGATCACACTGACATATTTTTTTGTTACTCTTGAAGATATGGGAGAGGTGGTGTGAGCCACTGATCGTTTGGTAGGATACCAACCCAACCGGAGGGTTCGAGGAGCTCAGCCCTAGGCTGGGGGGTAGGGGGGAGATCTGGGGCAGCCCTAGGGTGGAGGACTTGATCATGGAGCTAGCCCTTCCAGAGAGGGGATCAACACTGATGTTGCCGAGCGTGCAGCGGAGATTTCTCATGTTGAGGCAACCAAGGCACGTATGGCGGAGATGGTAGAGAAGCTTGTTTCATCCAAGGCTGGAGCCACTGATTTGGTGGATGCTTGGGACCGAGTGGATAGGCTGACCCAGGGTATGTCGACCTGTGGGTTTTTTGACGATCTGGATGATGTCTGGTTGGAAACATTGATGTCCCGAGAGAGGTGCTATCATATGAATTTGCGTCATGTGGTGGCTTTAGTTTTCACAGTTTCCCCAGTACTGGCACCAGGTGCAATTGTGGATCCAAGTGCCTCACCTGGCGGGGTGCAGCCTTAGAGATATTTTGTACATAGGGAAAGCACCCATTATGAGGATGCTTCCCTTATTTTTGATGACATGTGTATATCTATTTTTGGCTGACCTGTGGGTCATATACATGACTTGTTACTTGTACTCACACATATTTTTTGGTATATATGCAAGATGTATTTTTTGCGGATCTAGATGATGTGTCTTATGGTATATATGTTTTGATGAATGTTTGTATCACAGATGGAGATCTCTATTTTTATTTTTTTGGTTTTATGTATGATGGTTTATACGAGATGCATTCCAGTCTAGGATGTTGTTAGCTATGCGATCTTCTGTATGATTTTTATTTCTTAATACATGTGTGAATGTAATATGATCAAATTGATGGCTTAGTATTTTTACACACAAGTATTTTATAAACAGTTTTGAATCTCGTACCTCAAATTCTTGGTTTAACTACAAAACCACTAACTGGGAATCAAGGGAGATATGCAAGTGGCAGATGCCTTTATTGAAGGCATCACTCATGAGCCCTATTGCAGCGTCATATTCTTTCTAACTGTTTGTAGCTGATCTGATGCATACTCTATTGGTGGAGAATGACGATCGGTCAGGGTAGTATATGACACAAGCGGTTGCTGCTAAATTTTGAGGCCATTGTGATGCTCCATCAGCGAATCCAAAATAATGGTTAGGTTCAAGATCCATTTGTGACACTAAAGCACTTTTTGGAACAAGTCTGTAATAAAAAAAAAACGTTTTCTATGTGTATGCTATCTCTAGGGTTGAACCCTCGTGAGCCCTATGGGTAAACTTTCTTGAGGTAGAGACCATTAACGGGGTTACTCAGGCATGTTTCATCGGGCTCTGTCAATATGTATTCCCCCTTTAGGAAATAGTTTTTTAAGTCGTAGGTACCTTTCCACAAGGTTTCGAATTTTCCTGGCCCTAGGGCTTCTTACCTGACATCGTAGTGAAGGACTAACTCCCCCTCGGTAAATGATAAAGGGGTGATGTTGAGATTGAACAATGATTTCACCCACTTTTTATGGGCCTCGTTGTGTTGGAATGAATGTCAGTGACTTTTTTCAACGAGCTCTAGTTGTACTAAGTGTTTCTCTAGAGGCTAGGTGTCAACGAGGAGTTCGATGGCGGTGTGTAAGTTCAGGATCTCGCGTTCGATGGGAATCATGGCTTCGACCTAGTACACTAAGTGGAAGGGTGTGAACCTCGTTGATATTTTCACTGCCATGTGGTACACCCATAGTGCGGAGAGAAACATGTGGTTTCAGTTTGTTTTTTCTTTATTCACCATGTGATGTGTCATTGTTTTAAGTACTTTGCTTACAACTTCTACATGTTCGTTGGATTGGGGGTAGTATGGTGAAGTGAATTCATGTGTGAATCCGAGGTGATGAGATAGCTCATGGAAAACCTCATTTTCAAAGTGTTTTCCATGGTCAGAGACTAACTCTTTTGGTACACCAAACAGAGAAATGACATGGTTGAAAAGAAACCATGCAGCAATTTTTTTCGTGTTGTCGTATGTGGGGATGGCTTCTGCCCATTTGGTGAAGCAGTTGACGACCACAATAATGTACTTGTGGTTGCCAAATGACGTGGGGTTTAAAGTCATGAAGTCGATCCCCCATTTTCATAAGGGGCCAATGAATATCATATGGTGCATGGGAGTGGGAGGCGCTCTTGCCTTGTGAGCGAAGAGTTGACATGGCTCGCACATTTTGAATGCTAAAATGAAGTCGTGAAAAAATGTGGGCCAAAAATATCTTGCTCATAGGAATTTTTGGGTAGTGGCCATTATAGAGAGATGGCTATCGCAAGCTCCATTGTGACATTCATTAAGGGCTTGCTTAGCTTAATTGTTGGTGAGGCATCGACGTAAGATGGTGTCGATGCCCCGTCGGTATAGGACATCTCCCATGAGGAGGTATCAATGGGCCTGGTGGCAGATGCGCCTACGGTCATCACATGTGAGCTTGGGTCTGAACTTTTGGGTTCGTAAAAATAGGAGAACATCTCCATACTAAGGGTTGGCAGTCGTCACTAGGAAGAGATGTTTGTCCGGTAGCGAATCATTGACTGATGATACTTTGGTCTGACTTGGGAGGTCCGTGATGAACTCGGCTAAAATTAAAGCCTTCTTTCTCTTGGGGGAATGAAACCGTAAGTCAAATTCTTGTATTATAACTATCTAGCGAGTGTACTTTTGGTTCATTAAACGACGTGTGAGTAGGTATTTCATGGGGTTAATATCCGTGATGATTGTTGTGGTCCTTAAGATAATGTAGTGGAAAATTTTTTGGACTACATGTATCAATGCTAGGGTGGTCTTCTCTTCAGGATCATATCTTAATGTGGGGCCTGATAAGGTTTTAGTAATGTATTATATTACATATTCTTTCCTATCAGGGCCTTCCTATATTATCACCCCTGCCAAAGTAGTCTTGGATGCTGATAGATACAGGGTGTAATCCTTATCATAGTTTGGGGGGCTTATCAATGGTGATGAAGATAATATGTCTTTCAGCACCTCAAATTACTTTTTAGCTTGATCTTCCCATTTGAAAGGGATATCCTAACGGAGGAGGCATAGGAATCCCTGAGCACAAGTGGCATAGTCTAGGACAAAGTGTCTCAAAAAATTGGCCTTTCCCTACAATCTTTGTAGTTGCTTAAGGATTCGAGGTGGAGGTACCTCTTTGATAGTTGGGACCTTGAGGGGGTACAATTTAATCCCTTGTTGGGACACAATAAAACCTATAATTCCTCATGCTATGACGTTGAAGATGCACTTGAGGAGATTCAAGCATAGGTTGTATTGACGGCATCATTGGAATACCAATCGCAGATCCTTGAGATGATCATATCGCTTCTTGGATCAAACAGTGAGGTTGTCCAAGTAGGCGAGGATGAGATGTGCCAAGTCATGAAAAATATAATTCATGGCTCGTTGGAAAGTATCTCCACCATTTTTTAGACCGAATGGCATCACCTGGTACACGAACATGCCCCATGGGGTGGTGAATGTGGTATTGTACTGGTTAGTGTGGCATATTTGGATTTGATTATACCCAGAGAAACCATCCATGAAGGAGAGGGCCCCGTGTCCTATGCAAGCATCGATGACCTGCTCGATGAATGGGATAGGGTAATTTTCCTTTGGACGGGCTTTGTTTAAATCACGAAAATCAGTACATACATGTATAGTGCCCTATTTTTTCATGACGGGAACAGGGTTGGAAACCCATGATGTATAAGCGATGGGGTAGATGAACCTAAATTTGTGAAGCTTATCAATTTCTCGATTAATTGCTTCTACCTTGGATGGGTGCAATTGACGTTGTTTCTGGCGTACTGGTGGTATGTCAGGACAAGTGTCAATGTGGTGCTCTACTATAGTGGGACTAAGTCCTGGCATTTCGGAGTAGTCCCATGAAAATATATCTCAATACTCTTGCAATAAATGGGTGTAAGAGGTTATCTCATGTAGGTAACATGCTGCCCCCAGTGAAATTTCTTCGAATTTCTCACGATTTCGAGAGATATTCACCTTGATGGTGGGTTCAATGTTTGACATGTTCCCTTCTTCGAATGCATAGGGCACCAGAATGGGATTTTTGAACCAATCGACTTTCCCTGATGGAAGGAAATCTTTTGATTCAATTGCATAAATCTCTTGGTTTCCTATTTTTTAGGACTCAGTGTTTTTTAGGAAGAAAAAACAAGCAGTGATGCATTGCATCCCATGGATAATATGGTTCCGTAATGGCCTCAAGAATATCCTCATCTGAGAGGAATAAGGATCCTAATGGGGATTGGGTCCATGCAAGGCTGTGAGGAAGTCATTCAGTCCTAATGGAGTTGGTCGACAGACATGAATAAGATTCCATCGTCGATGTGGTGGAACCATATGCAGTCGACAGGGTGCAGATAGATTAGGTTTGCACCGTATTTGGTACAACTACTCTCGTAGTTGTAGCTGACTCAACACCTATGACTGATGAGTAGACAACCCAAGTCAGGGTTCTGATATACGATGATATGAATTATATATGGTGTATCGTGTCATCGGTGTTTGGTGGGGGAGAAATTTCCATCATGGAGGCTTGCGTGAGAGAAATTTTAGGTTCCTCATAAGGCGTACTAAGAGTATTGGCACTTTCTAAGATTTGAAATTTATGCATGGTGCAAAGGTGCCTGAATGTTTCCATTAATGGGCATGCCTCTGTTTCTTGGTTATGGCCGGTGCAAATGGTGCACAGCACCATTGTGCCTATCAAGTAGATGGTGTGCGAACCAACACTACTCTTTGTCCCTGAAGTGGACGCTCGGAATGTATCAAGTGTAGGGGAGAGATTCCATTGCTGTCATTTCTGAGTTTTTGGTTTTGGGAGATCTAGCTCTCTTGGGGAGTGTAGAATTAACGTTGCTCTTGTCACTCGAACCTTCGAGAGGTGCTCAAATTTCATTGTATGGTGGAAATGTAAGCAGATCCTGCAATAGCAGTGTGTGATCTTCTCTTGGTTAGAGAGATGTTTATGAGGGACAGGGGAGACCATGTGAAATTTGTTCATGAGGTGCTTCAGTTCTTTACACTGATTGACCTGGTGGTCAATTCTGTCACATAGCCCACATGTTTCCCTAAACTGGACATGGGTCCTGTTAGGTCGATGCATCTTTTTTACTTGCCCAATGTTTTGGTATTGAAATGGGTTAGGCTACCTTGGGGAAATATTCCTTACATTAGGTTCTCTAAGCTCTAGACTGATGATATCCCATCGCTACATTTATAATGAACGAATGATGTCAATTAGTGGGTGCACTCTAGGGGTATAAGTACAGTTCTGAGCATGATGGTTGCCTTGACATATTAGACAAGAAAGTCTTTCTTGGGTATTCCCTTCCCGCTCGGTTGATAAATTGATCGAAAACCATCTGCGTATCGATTCTAGGTCTGGGCATTTGGTGAGCAAATGGTTGTGTGCGTTTCACAATGCACAAGTTGGTATTCTCCATGAAGGGCGAGTGTGGGTGACTAAGAGTTCCTTGACCGATCACTTTTTCATTGATAGGAAGAGAATGGACCTACTTGTCACATCCTCCTATGCTGTTAATCTATCCATGGATTTTGTGTATGAGCTGTCTTCTAGGGAGAGGTGAACTATGTTTGTGCGTAGACTAGTTAGCGCTAAGAAAAATCGAGGGATGTAATGGCAATGTTGTAATGGGTGATTGAAAAAATATGTCTTACACAAATATTGGGTTGCTCACATGCCAACATAGTACATGGGGTCAACCACATACCATATTTGGAATAGCTCCAATGTTGTGCAGTCATCGATGAAATGATCACGTTCGTCACAAAGTGCACAAAATTGGATAGGAGGAGGGGGAACAAATGAGAGCCTTTCTGGTGACTTTCGTGCCTCCTGAAGGTATAATATGACCCGAGGTTATTCTCCCTTTGACTGCATGGGGGGTTGATCTTGATATGATTGTTCTAGGGCATGTAAGGCATCCATATATCATGGTATTTCTGGATAATGATGAGTGTAATGCCCATAATTGTTACAAATAGGGCATGCGTGGTTGGTACACTGTAATATTTCCAAATTTTCACCTGATATTTGAAATATTAGAGTTCTTAATTTTCTTAATGAATTAAGTAAATAAAAGGGTGGAGGGACCCATAATCCTCAAGATAAATAAATATCCACTTTTTATGTGTGAATGTGGATTAATTAAGCCTATATCTACATAATGAGGTAGTGGAGCCACTACTAATGTGAATGAAATTGGAGATCATGTCTCATTAATGAGATAGATCATGGAGGTTTATATAGTCAACTAAGATCTTGAAGAGATCAAACAGGATATCATGGAGCATTCATGATGAGATGATGGAGGAAGTTGTGCAATTAATGCACACATGATGGAGAGGGTCAACATTTCACCTAGACATGATGGATGATTTGAAGAGACAGCGCAGTCAAACATGGAGGATCTTGTCCACATGAACAACGCAGTTTAGATGAGGGCCAAGGCATGGGAAGGCTCAAACACTATATAAAGAAGACGAAGGCAAGAATGAGGAAATCCTTGATATTATTGATGTTGTGGATCTATTTAGATCTGGAATTGTCATTTGACATTCCATTTCTTTCTTGGGTTGTTTAGCAAATATTGCAAGTGTTGTTTATCACAGGGTGTTCTTGGTCGGGAATCCCACATCTTTTTTGAGTAGCTCTGGAAAGAGTAATATAATTCATTCTACATCAGGCATTGGTGCCATCTAACTTTTCCTACTTTCTACAGAACATCCATATTCAAAAATTGTAGATTTCTAAAGATCAGTTTGAGAGGAGGAGGTTGTCCTTCAACATTTCAGTTGAGGAATCAGTGTAGGATTATTCGTATCACCTTGGGCTTGAAGATAAGCATTCCTAGAGCTTCATTTTAGATCTAGCATCAAGCCAAGAGTTATTCACCTCCTAGCAGTAGTAATCCCTTCAGGAATTACGTTGTCCATTTTGCAGATCCAAAAGAGGAAGGAAGTTGCTAGCATTTCAGCTAGTAATCCTATGAGGGATCATCCCCTCACCTTTCCATCAGTATTTCCATCAGCCTGGAGTTTATTGAAACATATTTTAGTAGGCATAGAACCCCTCTTTCCCTTACAGCGTAGTATCTATGAGCAGTTGTGTTGCAGCAGCTGTAATCATCACTAAAGGATTGAGAAGCTAGATCTAGAGCTTCTAGCTTGTAGATCTAAAGGAGGGATCAACCCTTTAAGCTTAGATCTGATCTTGTGACATATTTCAGCCATCTATTTGTCAAATCTAGCTTCAGATCTATAATCCCAACAGATTAAGGATCAAACCCTAGGAGGGTGATTTTCCAAAGTTGTAGATCTGGAAATTCCTTTCTGGGTTATCTTGGGAACCCATCACATTGGCCAGATCTTGAATATTGGCATCATCAGAGCTCATAAGCTCACTAGATGTGCATTTTCCTTTGCAGCATTTACATGTATATTAGCAGCAGTAGGAACAATGCAGTATTGCTTCTGTAAGCTCAAAAATTATGCAGTGCTAGTTCCAACACCATTGTACGGTGATTCTAGGCCTTCTCTTGGGATAGATCTGTTGAATCTTTAATTAAACTGAGAGGGGTGGGGGTGAATCAGTTTAATACATACATAATCCTTTTAAAATTTTCACCAAACTTATTTACAGCTTACTATGTGAACAGTCTTAAAATGTTGCAGCTAATATTAAATTAATGTGACACCATACTTATGTTGAGAGCAACAAACAATTAAGCAGATTGAAAGAATCACATCAACACATAAGAAACACACATAGAGTCAGCAGATGTAAGTGGAAACCCATAAAGGGAGAAAACCACATCTTATTATTGTTGTGATGCAAAGGCAAGCTCCAACTCCCTCTCACCACTGTTTTTCTGCAGGCACCAACCTACGGGAGGCTCCTACCTCAATTCTGCAAGCTACAACTTGCAAGGAAGCACCAACTCCCTTCAATTTTCTGCAGGCACCAACCTACAGGAGGCTCCAACCTCAGTCAGCTACAACTGACAGCTATCACGCTGCAACTTGATAGGGAAGCTCCAACTTCCTCAATTTATCAAACTTAATGTTTGTTGATTTACCTCAGATATCAGCTCTGTTCTGTAGCTTCTCTTTCTGCTCTTCTTTTCTTAATCTTCTCTGCCTCACACTTCTATATTCTTCCTTCTCTAGATTTACTCTCTCTAACCTCTTTCTGCATATCCAGTTGATATTATTTATAGAGTTCCTCACATGACTGTTTGTATTTCACAAGGAATTTTGAGTGAACAGTCATGACTCTTTGGCTTCTATCTATTCATTCCTTTTATTTAACTCATTTTAGATTTATAACAATATGTACAAATTTTCATGCCACAGTGGGATTTTTTCTTTTCCTTAGGATACTTGCCAATGCATCACAAACAATAAAAAATTTAATTACAACATTTACATTCAAATTTTTAGTTACACACTTCAATTTCACTCAGCTTCTTTTCTAGATTTTGGCTTGACTAGATTTGTCTTTTCTGCTGTTGTTTCTCTCCCTTTCGTTCTTGTAGGCTCTCTTCTTCATTGCAGTTGTATAACTGTGGTACATATAACTGTCTTTTAATATCACTGCTCAGAAATTTCAATACTTTCAATTTCTGCAGTGGCAACCTTTGCATGTTGAATCTTTGTCAACACACTTGTAAGGATTCAGGTCACAAGGAATAGCTCCTTTTTGTAGAAGTCCAAATTTGGTAAATACAGAAAACACAAAGTTTAATTATCAACTCATTGATAGCAGTAACTCTACACAATCCCATTTTCCCTAGGTCTTCCACATTTCTTCCGGTAGATAATTCAATATTTTCCACAACTTTTTAATTCAATGTATTCCCGACAGTACAATTCGGCTACAGTACGAGTGCGCCACCTTCCAACCTTAATCTCCCCACCTTATTTTAATAACCCAGCAACCCTTAAATAAACATCTTTAACATATTCTGGACTTTTATTCTATCGTTGAACCTTATAACTAAGGTTCCAATGGTTAATAAATCCCCATATGGATGCATCATACAAGATTTGATATTTTACATATATATATATATATATATATATATCAGCACATATATATGTTTCGGACCTTGGGAATTTTAAATATATATCTCAAGTTATAATTCAGTTGAACCGCTTATAACATTCCTTTGGCTCCGGGCCCACAGATACGATTGGTGGGACTTCAATGGAATACATATGCCCGTACCTTTGGTTAAACTCTGTGCTACTTCCCAATATGATCACCGTCAGATCGCTTCCCTCCAGATTGACGGCTTGTGTCAATATCGCTCCGCATATTTGGTCGATGGTTAATGCACGATGGCGTGCATTGAACAGAGGTTTTGGAACTTCGCCCAACGCCACATGTCGAGCTTTCTATGGAATCGCTCGCGAATGGGGAAAACCGCTTGCTCCACAAAAGCGGTGCGATGTAAACCGAAAATCGTTGTCACTGTTCACTCCAAACCACGCTCACTGTTCCTCTCGGTCACGGTTCCACTCTCATGGTTCCTATTCTACTCCTCAATACACCATTTCGACTTAACTCTACCCACTTGTATTTCTTCTACACCTCTATTATACAACCTCCATCTTCGACGGAAACGCCTCCCTCTATATTGTCTCCTTCAATTTTCAATGGACCTTCATGATCCCTCACGAGGATTCATACCAATTCTGATATGGTCGGTCTTTCCTCGCATGACCATTAAATATTCACTAGATATACAAAAGTGTTTACTGTGGCACCAGGGTAAATATAGTTTCACAGTATTATCCCAATAAATAACAATCCCTCTAATTGCTTCTACAGGTATGGCTAGGCATACTAGATAATTTCACTGACATCAATTTATTCCAATCCCATGCAGAATCACTATCAACTTGGTTGTACAGAAATCAACTATCATTCATCCAGAAATCATATGTTCACACAGGGTTTAACTCGATAGATGCACAATAATCCTGAAACAGCTTCCTCATTATACAGTGAATTAACTTAAACTTTTTGCTGGCCAGAGTTTAAACATCACTGGTGAATCATTATTCAACTTCCCAGTCTGCCTCTTTTCCTTGTCTGTTGCTTTCTTTGTTGCCTCTCTTTTTGCTGCCCTGTCTCTGTAAATGTACTCTTCCTCTACTCTTCTCTGCTAACCTTCAACTGCCTAGCCTACCTCTTTTCCTTGTCTGTTGCTACTCCTTGCTCCTAAAGCTCCTCTAAAATTGCCTCTCTTTTGCTATATCTCTTTGTCTCTGTTTCCTCTGATGTCTCTGCTGACTTTCTTCCCCTTGAATGATGTTTCAGGTGCTTCTCCTTTGTCATCTCCTTTGCCATCACTGACAACAATTCCAACAGTCTCCCCCTTTGGCATTGATGGCAACACATCCACCAATAATCCAATGCTTCCTCTGCCTATCTGCTTTTCCTCCCCCTTTGACATCAATGGAAAAGGGTTGCACATTTCCTAGTTTACTTTCTGCATTTCCTCTCTCTGAGATCTTCTGACTTTGTACCCTACTGCTTATGCTTCACGTCAGGTTCACCACTCTTCCGCTACACCACTGATCCTTTCACCCTTTTTTTTATTCTTTTATGTTGAATGTATTCTTGCCATAATCCTTTTGATCCTGAGGACCTGTTTTCATGCTTCCCTTGCTGGTTGATCTCCCCCTGAGAATGATATCTTCGTTTCTGTTCTCCCCCTGAAACTGTTCTTTCTCTTTATATTAGAGAGTAGCATCTACAGATACTACCCCTAGTCTGTCTCTCAAATATTCAAATGGTTCTCTAGCAAGAGGTTTGGTAAATATATCTACTGTTTGTTCTTTTGTTGGCACATACTCCAGCTTTACTATCTTTTGAGCCACTTGTTCTCGGAGAAAATGATACTTGATTGGGATATGCTTAGTTTTTGAGTGAAGCACAGGATTTTTAGATATACTTATAGCACTTGTATTATCACATTTTATTGAGATAGGTTCATCAATGCTTACCTTCATGTCTTGGAGGGTTTTCTTCATCCACATGACTTGTGTACAACATGTTGCTGCTGCTATATATTCTGATTCTTCTGTAGACAGAGAGATAGATGTTTGTTTCTTGCTTAACCATGCCACCAGACTTTCTCCTAGATAGAAAGCACCTCCACTTGTGCTTTTCCTGTCATCCACACAGCTGGCCCAATCTGCATCTGTGTATGCTTTCAAGGTGAAGTTTTTGCCTTTGGGATACCAAAGTCCATACTGTGTTGTTCCTTGTAGATATCTGAATATTCTTTTTACTGCCAGAAGATGGTTTTGTTTAGGTGCTGCTTGATATCTAGCCACTATTCCTACTGCTAGTATGATGTCTGATCTTGATGCAGTCAGATACAACAGACTTCCTATCATGGATCTATATAGTTTTTTATTTATATCAGCAGATCCATCAATATTACACAGCTTGCATCCCGTGATCATGGGAGTTGACACGGGTTTGCAGTCCTCCATTTTGAACTTTTTCAACATTTCTTTCAAGTATTTTTCCTGTGAGATGAATGTACCTGTGTTCTTTTTCTAAATTTGAAGTCCTAAGTAGAAACTGAGCTCTCCAATCATAGACATCTCAAACTCTGTTTTCATCTCATCAGCAAACCCTTTTGCTAGTTCTTCTCTGTTGCTTCCAAACATAATGTCATCAACATATACTACAACAATCAGGAGTTCATTTTCATGGGCTTTTATGTACAGATTGTTGTCTACTCCACCTCTCTTAAAGCCTTTTTTTTTGCAAATATTTATCCAGTCTTGAGTACCAAGCACGAGGAGCTTGTTTCAGTCCATATAGAGCCTTCTTCAGTCTGCACACATAGTCTTCTTTGTCTGTCAATGAGAAGCCTTCTGGTTGTTCCATGTAGACTTCTTCTTCTAGATCTCAATTAAGAAAAGCAGATTTTACATCCATTTGATATACCTTGAAGTCTTGGTAGCATGCAAATGCCAAGAACATTCTGATAGTTTCCATTCTGGCTATAGGGGCAAATGTTTCATTGTAATCAAGTCCTTCAATTTGTGAGTATCCTTTGCATACCAACCTGGCTTTATTCCTGATTACTTGTCCTTGCTCATTCATTTTATTTTTGAATACCCATTTTGAGCCTATGACATTCTTCTCAGTGGGTCTAGGAACTAATTCCCAGGTATTGTTTTTCTCAATTTGGTCCAATTCTTCATTCATAGCATTTACCCAAGACTTGTCCTTGCTGGCTTCTTCAAATCTCTTTAGCTCAATTTGTGACAACATGGCTATGTATACCTCTTCAGTTTGTTCTGTTAGCTGCCTTCTTGTTTGGACCCCTACTCTCTTGTCTCCAATGATCTGATATTCAGGATGGTTCTTCTGAGTATATCTTGAGGGAGCTTTAGAACTTAGCTTTGTATCTTATGTTATCTTGCTTGTTTCCTCATCATCTTGGTTTTCTTCTTCATGGTTGTCTGATGGATTGAAGCAGTCAGCATCTCTTGTATTGTTTTGAAGTTCTTCATCAAATCTCACATCAATGCTTTCTACTATTTTCCGAAGAGTCTTGTTGTAGCACCTGTACCCTTTACTTTTGGATGCATATCCTAGAAATATCCCTTCATCTTCTCTTGCATCAAATTTTCCAAGATTTTCATAATTATTCTTTATGCAACACTTGCTTCCAAAGATTATGAAATGTTTGATTGAAGTTGGCTTTCCATGCCATAGTTCATAGGGATTCTTGTCACTTCTTGGCCTTAAGTGAGCTTTATTAAGGATATGCACTGCTGTGTGTACCGCTTCTGCCCAGAAGGTTTGAGGAATATTATTCTCTTGCATCATGGCTCTGGCAATTTGTTGAACAGATCTGTTTTGTCTCTCTGCTACTCCATTATGCTGAGGTGTCCCTGCAATAGTAAATTGTTGTTTTATGCCATGTTCATTGCATAGGTCTACAAAGTCATAATCAGTGAATTCACCTCCTCTGTCCGATCTGATGCATTTCAGCTTGCATCCTGTCTGATTTTCTGCTAATGCTTTAAATATTTTGAATTTGTCCAGAGCTTGCGATTTGTTCTTGAGAAAAGCAACCCATGTCATTCTGGAGAAATCATCTATTATCAGCATGAATTAGGATTCTCCACTTGGTGTTTTAGTTCTTGCAGGTCCACACAGATCCATGTGCACAAGCTGGAGTGGTCTTATTGTTGATAACTCCTCTTTGGCCTTGAAGGATGTGCAAGTCTATTTGCCTAATTGACATGATTTGCATATGGTATTAGAAGGTCACTTAATTTTTGGCATGTCTCTGATAGCTCTCTTCTTACTTAGTCTGATGATGTGAACGAAGCTGAGATGTCCCAACCTTTTATGCCATAACCATGACTCTTCTAGTTTTCTAAGATGACATGCTTCATCTTCCTCTTTCACAATGTAAACATTACTTTCTGTTCGAAATCCTTTGAGCAGAGTCTTACCTGTGGTGCTTGATCTGACTTCACAATCTTGTGCTCTAAAAAGAACTTCACAGCCTTTGTCACACATCTGACTGACACT
The DNA here is from genome assembly GCA_034641835.2 of Pinus albicaulis. Lineage (NCBI taxonomy): Eukaryota > Viridiplantae > Streptophyta > Pinopsida > Pinales > Pinaceae > Pinus > Pinus albicaulis. The sequence continues at coordinate 1,472,155,595 of CM076577.1, forward strand.
TAGTAAATTTGCTTTCATCCCATCTACAAATAGTACATCTTGGGCCTTTCCTCTGCCATTGTCTATGCTGATTGAGCCTTTTCCTTTGATATTTCCTGACTTATCATTGCCAAAAGTAACATGGCCAGATTTCTTTTCATCAAGAGTTATAAACTTACTTTTGTCTCCTGTCATGTGTTTAGAGAAGCCACTGTCCAAATACCATTGGCTTTTCAGATCTTGAGCAGTTAGAGCCAGGTCACACTTATTCACCTTCTTTATCCACTGGAGGCACCCTTTTGTTTGGTATCTTTTGTGAGGTGATGAACTACATCTTCTTAGAGGACATTTGGAAGGTATATGTCCAAATTTATTGCATACACAAAATTTGATCATAATTTTTGTAGAATTATGAGTATGAACAGAATTTATGTGATTCATAAACCTTCTTGAGGTGTTAAACATCAATCTTTGTCCATACTTTCTACACTCAATGATTTTATGGCCAAATTCCTTACAATAAAAACAATAACCATAGAAACTGTTTGCATACCTGATGTAAGGTTGTCTCTTCCATTTGTTTGCTTGGGGCAGTCTCTTCAATGTTTGCATCTTTTGCTGGTTTGAATTACTCCTCCTTGCATGAAAATATGTAGCAATGTGTCCCAGCTTGTGGTAGACATAACAGGTGGCATTCTTCATTGGAGGGAAGAATCTCCTTTGATGGTTTCCAAATTTTACATACTCGGGAGTCTTAGTATTTATTATATTCTTTGCTACTAGTGGTTTCTTCTGATCTCTGTCTTCCTTATTACAGGTTTCTTCTTTTCTAGGAATTGTTTGAGATGCTTCATCATTCTTATTTTCTTTTACAAAAATAATCTCTTTGTCAACCTTTTCTTTGCCTTTACTTGATTCTCCTTCATAGCCTATTCCAATTTTTATCATAGGGGATCTTTGAGCAACCAAAATTTCATTCAACTTACTAGAGCTTGTTTGAGAAGAGTTTATAACCACTTTCCTTTGAGAATTTTCTAGTTTCTTCTTGAGACATACTACTTCTTCTTCCAGCTTCTCTTGTTCTCGGGTTTTATCCTTGATTTGCTGAAGTAACATGTCTTCTATCTTCTTGGCTTCTTCAAGCTCTACCTTCAGCTGCATGAGGACTTCTGAGTTTTTTTTTTCTCTTACATACTTGAGAAGAACGTCCTTTTGTTTTCTACACTTTAGTTTGATTCTATCAATCTCCTCCAGAGCACTTCTTAGCTCCCCCTCAAGGTTGACTTCCTTTTCTTCTTCTTCATCTTCTAGTAGGAGTCCTTCAAGTTCTTCTATGGCCATCAATAAGAATTCATAGGTTCCTTCTTCACTTGATGGTTCATCTGAATCTTCAGATGTACTGCTGTCTTGTTGAGCATAGAAGGATTTTCTGCTGAACTTCTTTCCTTTATGCCAGTTCTTTGATTTATTTTTCTCTGACTCTTGAGCCTGATTCCTTACTTTCTTGTGAGGACACTTAGCAGCATAGTGTCCAACTCTTCCACAGTTAAAGCATTTGAAAGGAAGTTTGTCTTTGTATTTACCTGAGCCTCTATCCAATTTCTTAACAAATTTTTCCTCTTCTTCATCAGAGCAAGAGCATATGTCTCCCTCTTCTTATTTCTTCTTTTCTGTTTTAAAGGCTGCCTCCCTTGTCCTTGGCTTCTTCTGTGGGAGCCTCATCTCATATGCTGTTAGATTTACAAGTAGCTGGTTCATGGTTAAGGTCTCCCAATTAGTTTTTTCTTCTATTGCAGACACCTTGGGATTAAACCTAGATGGAAGAGATCTTAGAATCTTTTGCACAATTATAATTTCTGGCATGGTTTCTCCAAGAGCTTTCATATTGTTAACAATTTCTGCAACTTTTAGGAAGAAACTAGCAATGTCTTCATCATCATTCATTTTTAAGTTTTCAAACTGGGCTCTATAAACTTGAAGTTTGGTAGTCTTTACTTTCTTTTCCCCCTCATGGATGTTCTCTAGAGTATCCCACATTTCTTTGGCAGTGTCTTTGTGCATTACTTTGATAAACTTTGCTTCACACAATCCATTCAGGATGGCATTCATGGCTTTTACGTTAGCCACAAAATATTGTTTTGTTTCTTTCTTTGTGTCAATTGCCTTTGGGGCATATCCTAATTCCACAGCAGCCCAGACTTCTATTCCTAGAGACATTATGTATGTCCTCATTCTGATTTTCCAGAAAGCATAATTTTCACCAGTGAAGAAAGGGGCTTTATTGGTTGAGCATCCTTCTTTACTAGCCATCTTGGGAACCTAGGATCTCCTTTCAGTTGTTAGACTTGTACAAAGGAACCTGCTCTGATACCAATTGTTGAATCTTTAATTAAACTGAGAGGGAAGGGGTGAATCAGTTTAATACATACATAAGCCTTTTATAATTTTCACCAAACTTATTTACAGCTTACTATGTGAACAGTATTAAAATGTTGCAGCTAATATTAAATCAATGTGACACCATACTTATGTTGAGAGCAGTAAACAATTAAGCAGATTGGAAGAATCACATCAACACATAAGAAACACACATAGAGACAGCAGATGTAAGTGGAAACCCATAAAGGGAGAAAACCACATCTTATTATTGTTGTGATGCAAAGGCAAGCTCCAACTCCCTCTCACCATTGTTTTTCTGCAGGCACCAACCTACAGGAGGCTCCTACCTCAATTCTGCAAGCTACAACTTGCAAGGAAGCATCAAATCCCTTCAATTTTCTGCAGGAACCAACCTATAGGAGGCTCCAACCTCAGTAAGCTACAACTGACAACTATCAAGTTGCAACTTGATAGGGAAGCTCCAAATTCGTCAATTTATCAAACTGAATGTTTGCTGATTTACCTCAGATATCAGCTCTATTCTGTAGCTTCTCTTTCTGCTCTTATTTTCTTAATATTTTCTGCCTCACACTTCTATATTCTGCCTTCTCTATATTTACTCTCTCTAACCTCTCTTATGCATATCCAGTTGATATTATTTATAGAGTTCCTCACATGACTGTTTGTATTTCACAAGGAATTTTGAGTGAACAGTCATGACTCTTTGGCTTCTGTCTATTCATTCCTTTTACTTAACTCGTTTTAGATTTATAACAATATGTACAAATTTTCATGCCACAGTGGGATTTTTTCTTTTCCTTAGGATACTTGCCAATGCATCACAAACAATAAAAAATTTAATTACAACATTTACATTCAGATTTTCAGTTACACACTTCAATTTCACTCAGCTTCTTTTCTAGATTTTGGCTTGACTAGATTTGTCTTTTCTGCTGTTGTTTCTCTTCCTTTTGTTCTTGTAGGCTCTCTTCTTCATTGCAGTTATATAAATATGGTACATATAACTGTCTTTTAATATCATTGCTCGGAAATTTCAATACTTTCAATTTCTGCAGTGGCAACCTTTGCATGTTGAATCTTTGTCAATACACTTGTAAGGATTCGGGTCACAAGGAATAGCTCCTTTTTGTAGAAGTCCAAATTTGGTAAATACAGAAAACAAAAAGTTTAATTATCAACTCATTGATAGCGGTAACTCTACACAGTCTCGTTTTCCCCAGATCTTCCACATTTCTTCCGGTAGATAATTCAATATTTTCCACAACTTTTTAATTCAATGTATTCCCCACAGTACAATTCGGCTACAGTACGAGTGCGCCACCTTCCAACCTTAATCTCCCCACCTTATTTTAATAACCCAGCAACCCTTAAATAAACATCTTTAACGTATTCTAGACTTTTATTCTATCGTTGAAACTTATAACTAAGGTTCCAATGGTTAATAAATCCCCATATGGATGCATCATACAAGATTTGATATTTTACATATATATATATCTGCACATATATATGTTTCGGACCTTGGGAATTTTAAATATATATCTCGAGTTATAATTCAGTTGAACCACTTATAACATTCCTTTGGCTCCAGGCCCACATATACGATTGGCGAGACTTCAATGGAATACATATGCCCGTACCTTTTGTTACATGCACTTGTCACCGTCCCTACCATTCCCCATCCCGCACAATGGAGGACCCATTTCGTGACCTGTGAACATTGTCATGCCTTGAAAACATCATCAATGCATCCCTCTAAACATGAGCTTTATTTTCCCTTGAGACATCTCCTTGCAAAAATCATGAAAAACATCCCTTTTTGCATTGGCGCGGGCAGTCAGTTCAGTACTCGCGCCAATGAGGAAAATCCTGCAAAGAGGTCGCGCCACTTGGCGCTCTGTCATAGAGCAGTAGTCGCGCCACCCATTTTAGGGACTGTTTTTTAAATATGGATGGCGGAAGTTGAGTTCCAACAAACTCACAAACCATCGCCTATCTTGAGTTGGGAGGTTTGGCTGCGGGAGTTCTATGGAGGGGAAGTGGTTTTGCCACCTCCCATGGAACCTTCCTTATTGATAGGGCCAATCCCATAATAATGGCGGAAGTTGAGTTTCAACAAACTCAGAAACCATTGCCTATCTTGAGTTGGGAGGTTTGGTTGCGGGAGTTCTATGGAAGGGAAGTGGTTTTGCCACCTCCCATGGAACCTTCCTTGTTGATAGGGCCAATCCCATAATAATAGGGATCCCAACTCCCTCCTTCCCCATCTATAAAAGCCTGCTCAAATCCATGGCAAGCTATTCTTGAAGTGCCTGAGCTTTGAATCTCCATATTCCCAAGAGCCTTTGTGTTGTAAAGAATCCTCTCTTTCCCTTAAGGCTGACTCAAGTAAGGAGACCATTGTCGAGAGACTCCGGAGAGGTTTTCCCTTTCCTTGGCGAGCTTTGCGAGACGTGGACGACTGGAGACCCATCCGAAGGAGACCGCGACGTCAGAACTTGGTTGTAATATCTCTTCGTTTATTATTTAATAGATGATTATGATTATGGTTCCACTCCGTTTTCCATCATGTTAATGTGAGTAACGTCCTTTCTGACTGATGTTTAGTTACGTATGCTAGTTTCTATGCTTGTATCTGTTCGTTTCTTCCATGTGCAGGTGTTCATCCGCGGAGATCGTGGAGGGATTGTGATCTGCCGAGGCTGAGGAACGGGGATGCTTCTTCTTCAGATCGTGGCGTTGGAATCCAGGTAGGCTTCTATCCCAAGTCCTTCATTCGTAACTAGGAACTTGCGTCATAACATTGTTTGATTGTTGCTAGACCCCTGCTGGGCTAGTAGGGATCGCCTCTGTCTGTAGAGGGGATTTACCTCCTCAACAATTTGGCGACTCCGCTGGGGATCGTCCAGATTTCATTGTCTCGTTTGTGTTGTCTCACTTTGATTATTTTATGTGTTTCCTTGCTTGATGAACCTTCTGGGTTGGGTTCTTTCACTGTTTTTGCTTCTTGGTTTGCTTAGCCTGCATTGATCTGCTTCTGGAGTAGCTTGTTTTTAATTTTGGTTGAGAAACTCGATTGGCGCGGTTTTTAACCCTACAGTCGCGCCAATTGGCGCACGTTGCCTTTGTCCTGCCCGCGCCAATTGCTTTCTGGCGCCAGTTTCACCCTTATAGTCGCGCCACTCCTGTAAGGTTTTTGAGTTTCCTCATTTTTGAGCTCTCTGGATTTGGTCAGTGTTTTTTCTTCTTGATTTTCCGACTGCCTGAGTGTGTTGGAGTCCTGTTTGACTGGGAATTCACCTCTGTCCTTTGGTTGTTTGCTTTTATCTACCGATTTCACGTTTTAAGCCCTAGGGCATCTAGTGGCTTAGTGTATCGAGCCCTCCTTGGAAGTTTTGGTGTTTTGATTGTCCTGTCAACTGTCTGATTGATTCTCCACACCCTCTAAGTAGTTGTTTATTGTTTTATTGCGATTTTTGGGTGATTGTTCATTCCTTCATTCGAAATTCGTTTGGTCTTGCCTTGGACCTAGATCACACGGTCCATTGGAAGCTTTTGAGTCTTTTCTTTGCTTTGAGAGACTTTGGTCGATTTGGGGATCTGATTGCTTGTGTTGTTGAGTGAAATTTGTTTGTTTCGCTCTCTTGAAAATCGTTTCTCAAGTTGTTCCGTTTGTTTTCAAGATTGTTTAGTGCATATTGGCTATTAAACATTGAAAATCAAAAAAAAAAATCTCTTTTGCTTTTGTTAATTAGTGCAAATTGTGATCTTTTCCATCTTGCTAGTGATTAGTGCTTTGAATGAAAAGTTTTCAATTGCATTAGTTGCATTAGAGATCTCATTGTTTGTCTTCCGTTCATTTCGTTTGTGTAAAAGCTCTCAACTCTTCTCTAACTAGTTTTCATCGAACGAAATGTTGCACTGTGGCATATAGCTCTGCATTTAGGAGTCTTTCGGGACACTACATACGATAGGGCCTGGAAATTGAAACTTAATTGAAGATCAACTGTAAAATTTATTTCAATTAACCTAAGGCAGCATTGGAACTTAACGAAACATATTTAGAAGGTCTAGGAGAGGTCTAGGCTAGGAGACGTGTTCGAAGATCTCTTAAACCTAACGGTAATAGTGAGCTGTTAACTGAAGACGGCGCTAGTACCAGGACTTGCTCTCCGTATCGTCGCGTATATAAAGGGGAGACCCCTCTAGGTTTTCACTCCTTTATCCACGGTGTTATCACTCAGGTTTTCCTAGAAGTTGTGTAAGAGGAAATTATACCCGAGGTAACCACAAACCAACCTTTTAGATGCAGAATCTAGCCAATCTGCATCCAGAGAGGGCTCTCTCTTTATGATTTATCTTTGTTCTTGGAAGGTTTTAGGCTAGTTATAGATTCGAAATTTGTTTTGGGAAAATGGTGGAATCCACAAACTAAGGGCAAGTTTGAGAGCTTTCAGTCCATTGGGCTATGGAGTCAAAGGATGGCTTTACTGGATTTCTATTCTAAACACAAGATGGTATTACAGGGCAAGATAGCTAGACAGAGAACAATCCTTAAAATTTAAAGTGGATGGGATGATCTTGAAGGGATGAAAGGCAGCTAAGAATCTTTCACCATGTTCAAAAGAAAGAAATGAAATGACTACAAACAAAGAGCAATGAAGGATTCTTTATTATAGTAATCAACAATGTTTAAATTAGCAAAGCAGGAGCATTTAAGAATTCATGCTTATAGCTAATTTAGAAGAAAACATTAAGAACAATCACATTTGAAAACAGAGTACAATTAAGCAAATTATGTTTCAATCTTTTATGTAAATTATTCAGAAATGGATATGATGGTATTAAAAACTAATATAAAATTTCAGACAAAAGGTAGAAACACTTATTGAACTGTAGTCCAACAAATGAATCCTGCAACAAGTCCAGTGCTTTCAAATCGTCATCCAGCAAGCCACAAGTAAATTTCTCCAAAAGCTTTTATTCCGAAAATCTCAATGTTACAGCAGAGTAATAGAATCCACCCTCAATACTCTCTTTGAGGGTTTATTTATACACAAAATAATCTAAAACAATCTTACACCAACTTAGCCAATAACCTAGGCTAAAGCATTCGGGGAGACTACCCGCACGTACGGAAAGTCCTTGGTCGATTTCTGTTTCATTATTTGAAACCAAGGTGTATATTGCAGTTCACGGATATTTGGTACACCCTTTGTGCCTAGTTTTTCCTGAGCAGTCATTTGGTCTTTTCTGACTCCCTAAACTTGAAAAGACCGTCAAGCGCTCGTCCTTTCACGCTTGTGTCAACTCTGAAAGAGATAGAGTCATCTTTTTATCGTTTCTCGACTCTTAAAATATGAAACGGTAGAATTTCTTACTTTCCAATGTGGTAAAATTAATCACCCACGATTACACGCCTTCTTAGATATTGCTTGTTGACCGTTTGATCGTGTGTCTGGACTCGTTTTCGGCCCGTGTGTGGTTTTGAGTTTTGATGGCAACTTTTTCAGAGTTCACCAACCAAGGAATCCCCTCAGAAGGGAATCCTGGTCATTTTCCTCCTTTTGGGAATGTTGGTGCTCCTTACATGGCGACGTTGTCCCTTCCTGGGTTAACGGTTGGGTTGCCTGTTTGGTTGTTCTCAACCTCTGTTGTCCCGAATAACTCCGTTACTGGTCAATCAGTTCCTCCACCCGAACAACATCATGTTGATTCAAAGGTGGACCTCTCCCCTTCTTCGCCTGTTTTTGCGTCCTCATCTTCTACTTCGCCTGGTGAAAGTCTGGATTCAAGTAACCAGGTGGCTAAGAAGAAGAAGAAGAAGACAAAGAAGAAGAAGTCCGATAAGCGAGAGGCTAAATGTACAGCTACTGTCCCTAAGGAATCTCCTCTCGATAGTCCTTCCAACCCTCCACGGAAAGTCAAGTTCCCTTGCCTGTTGTGCACGGGAGACCATCTTCTTCGAGACTGCCCTGGCATCCCCAAGGTGCTCGAAGCATGGTCCGATGGCCATCCGCCATTGCCTTTGACTTCCGGGAGCCAAGTTGGGGGCATGTCTTCAACTGGTACTGATAAGGCTCCTAAGAAGCAGGGTAAGATCACCAATCCTTGTAAGTTGTGTGAAGGGCACCATGCCATTCACCTTTGTCCTTATATGGATGAAGCCAAGCAAGTCTTGGACAACCCAGCCGGTTCTACACCACGCCTTCCACCTGGTTATAATCGGCTTTCTTTGAGTCCTCCGCCAGCTGATCCTATGATTGGTCAAGAGTCATCCTTGGTCGATCCCACTCCCCCAGAAATTCAAATTCACGAATCCGTCCCCGACCAACCATTGGTCGTCGGATCGGTTGAACTGGCCCCGTCCGCGGTGCACCAGGTCTTTTCTGTCGAGAGTGGATCTCACACCCCCCATGTCCTTCTGGTTTCTTCAGATTCTTCAGACTTGGAGAAAGATTCTCCTGTCCCTGTGCTTCAAGAAGCTGCTCCTCCGCCTCCCATGATGGAGGCTCCGGAGGATATCCCTCCCGCCTTCGAGATGGAGGTTATGGAGGATGCTCCTTCTTCTGTAACACCAGGGGAAGACCTTCTCATTTCGATGGTAGCCCCTCCGAGTAGTTTGGTCGCTTCCTTTGATTGGAACCGATTTGCAGGATTTCGCCTTCCGTCTTATGTGCCTTTCGAGATCACAGTACAGGCTCTTGGTCTGGTTGTACCCAACACCATTATAGACGAAGGTGCCTCTGTTAGTATTCTGTCTTCAACTACCTGGCAAGCTTTCGGTTCGCCGCCGCTTGCGCCTGTTACGCAGAATCTGCTCACTTTTAATAGAAGGACGAGTCAACCGTTGGGGATCCTTCCAAGGTTACCTGTTACTTTGGGAGGTAAAACCGTCCATATGGATGTGATGGTCGTTCCAGGCCCCTTGGATTTCAATATGCTTTTGGGGCGTGATTACACCTATGCCATGGGAGCGCTTGTCTCCTCCCTCTTTCGCGTGATGTGCTTTCCACATGAAGGACGGATCGTGACCATTGATCAGCTTTCGTTCTTTGGTCCTAATATGGCATCTGGTCCGCCATCACCCCCTCCTGGTTTCTATCCACCCGTTGTATCTGCTCCACCACAGGTCAACTATGTGGCTACCTACCCCGTGCCTGTGCTCAGTGATGATGCCGTTGTGCATAATGTGCTGGGGGCATTGGGTCCTGACTTCCAGGATGTTTCCCTTCCATCAGGAGTGGAACTCTTGGAAGCACTGCCTTCTGGTTCTTTTTTATGTAAGTCGGTCAGAGCACGGTTTCCTCCCTGGGTCAAGCTCTTTAAAAAATGAAACCAGGATCTCGGAGCATAGTTCCTTCACTTGTGTCGAGCTCCTAAAAACATGAAACAAGTTGTTTGAGGATAGTTCTTTTAAGTGTGTCAACCTCGTTAAAATAATGAAACACGAGCATGTTCAATTCGACTTCTTGTTTTGAACCTTCACTCCATTTTCAATGGACTGAAGCTTGGGGGGCATGCACCTCGAATTGAGACATCATGCTGGGGGGCATGCCCGTCTTCCTCATTTCAAGCATAGTTTGCATATGTGTGTGTTCATGTGTGCTTTTAAGCTTGTGTAAAAATGAAATGTGTGATTAGATACATTGTGTGAATACATTTCGCATTGGGTCGTTTGTTATGTAACTGATACATTAGATTACATTTGTATTAGACATTCGCATGACATATAAAAACATCATCACATGTAAAGAAAGATCCATCCAAAATAGTCATATGTATATATATATGTGTGTGTCGAAATGTTTGCACAGTGTGCATCACAAAACTCAAAAATATACATAATCGTCTTAGTACATCCGGAGACGCTATGTCTCTCAAAAAATAGGTGTGGTATAAATCCTAAAGACTAATCCGCATGGTGCTCATGATAGCACGTGACTGCACGCACTAAGCGCCTCAGGATTCGGTGGATCCGACTCGGAACTCCCACCGTGTGGCACTGGTATGCCATCGGTACGTCTGCTAGCCGGGCATAGTCTGGGATCCCGTGGGCAATCCCCTCGAGGTTCTGGATCAGCTCATCTCCTCCGGTGCCTTCTCCCTGAATCTCAGGGGTGAGTTGTGTCCTCCGGGAGATTGGAGACATCCCAGCTGGTCTCTCAGGTCCCACATCTGCATGCATATACGATTGTGTTAAGACGAATGTGTATTAACAAAAAAAACATATAAACATAAAATCAAAATATGAGGTCTTACCCAACTCCTCGTCCCAGTTGTCTCCTTCTGGCAATGGGAGATCTGGGTCCCCGGTAAAGTCAGTTCCTGCATAGGGCCAGTCTTCCACGATAATCAGCTGGCGCCGTAACCACCTAAAAAACTCTGGCCTCCAGGACATCTGTTGGCCACCTCCAGATCTGGGCATCAATGCTGCCCAGCGAGCCATTCTTGGCTCTCATGGTATCGGATCTGCCACTGCGGCCCCTTGGCCCTGGAAGATTGGTAAGCGTTCCAGAATGAACGATACCAAGATGGAACCATAACCGAACTGTTTCAGTTTCCCCTGTTTGCACTTTGTGAGCTGCCTTTTCATGTTGATTGTTACTGCTTCTGCCCAGTTAAACAGTAGGGGACCCATGCATTCTGAGGCCAGCAGGAGTTGGGTCTTCGTGGCCTCGTGCAGAGCCTGCGACCCAGCAGCCCGCGTAATGGTATGGAGAACTACTCTCAGTGCTAGATCAGGGATAGTGTGGATATCCACCTTCTTGCTTCCTGATCCTGTTTGTGCCCCTCGGCACACCCGTGCCATTACTTCTTCCATCTTCTCCCCAGATGGTCTGCTTCCAGTCAGTACAGGGATTGGACCTCTGCGGGACAATCCAGTGATGAAATAAACATCGGTGACCTCCAGTTCTAACACCTGGTCTCGTAACCTGAACACCTGTTCTTGTTCGTCCCAGATGCTGATTAAATACTGGAGGAGCTCGGGCTGAGCTCGTAAACATGGTGTGAGGAAGAACTTTTTCAATCCACAGTTCCTAAGTGCATTCATGCAAGCTTGGCTTTGCATGGCTTGTTCATCCTCTTCTCCGTGCTCTCATTCTTTCCATTCGATTGCCATTTTGAGTGATTATCTGCATTCATATAGTCAAAAACCCTTAGTTAGATCTTTGATGAGCTTCAAATTCCATGCAATTTGATCTAAATGTTGAAATTTTGGGCGAATTTTGAGGTTCGACTGCTGGCGCGGCTGTTTTGTGAACAGTCGCGCCACGTGGCGCGAGCCCTTTGTAAAAAAGAGCTCATTGGCGCGGGTCCGTGCCCGATACCCGCGCCAATGGGCACAACCCTAAAATTTAAAAAATGGCCACACAGAACTGATTTTTAAGGGGAAATTATTAAAAAATGAATGGAAATGAAGAGCAAAAGAGCGCCTCTTACCTGTGACAGACGAGAAGCTGAATGGTTAACTGGATTTGTCGCAATCACCGTCAGAAGTTTCTGCTCCAAATGGACCACTGTTGCTTTCCACCAAGGTAAATAGTAAAAGTAATTTTATTTTTACCAATTTGACATATTTATAACTTTTTCGACGTTAAATGAGTTTTAAAAGTTATTTTTATCAAATATTTGCATATTTTATGTCGAAAATGGATTTTTACGCTTGCTTGGTATGTGCAGCAGCAGGTTTTTGCGACTTAAACGATGGAAACGAGTTGTATTTTATACTTTTTCGGACTCGGTAAATACACGAAAAAGTCACTCTGGAGTCATCTTTCAGCTCTTTTCTGACTCTCTAAATATGAAAAGATTGCCGAGGCCCTTGTCGTTTCGATCTCGTTAAAATGGACACGAATCGACATTCATCCGGTATAAGTTTAACCCTTTTTCGGGCCGGGATGGATTGATTACGAAAAAGGAATACCCTAGCCTATCGCGACTAGGAGGTTTTCCCGGATGTTGTTTTCTACCTTTTCGGATCTGGGAAACTATTTACGAAAAGGGACCTGTGGAGTTTTCTTTTCAGCTGTCTTTTCAAACTCTCTAAACATGAAAAGACGCCGAGTTCTTCCTTTGTCAGACTCGTTAAACCCTGATGACATTGGATTCCGTCGAAATGACGTTCTCCGAGTTTCTCCTTCCTAGGACTCGTTAAATGCACTAGGATGGATTCGCCCGAAGGGCGGACTTATATTGCAAGCATATGCTATCCCCTTCAAGCTTGTTATTAAAAATAATTGGGGTACTCGCCAGAAATGGTGGGGGAAAAATGGAACCATCGTCGTTGTCGTCGGCAGTATGTCGCTCTTGAACATGGCACTTGTCTGCATTCGTGTCGGGTTGGGGACATCTCATCTCGCTGTTTCACTTTGACATATCAAATCCGCGAAGACCAGTGATTTAGTTGACTTAGCAGTAGTGAACTCTAAGTCAAACTCCTGCAGGATCACAATCCATTTGGAGTACTTGCCCCCCAGTAATTGTCTAGAAAGAATATACGTCATAGGGTTGCACATCCTGTTGCGTACGATAACACGAATCGACATCTACCCAGTATACGTTTACCCCTTTTTCAGGCTGGGATGGATTGATTATGAAAAAGGAATACCCTAGCCTATCGCGACTAGGAGGTTTTCTCGGATATTGTTTTCTACCTTTTCGGATCTGAGGAACTATTTACGAAAAAGGACCTGTGGAGTTTACTTTTCTGCTGTCTTTTCAAACTCTCTAAACATGAAAAGACGCCAAGTTCTCTCTTTGTCAGACTCGTTAAACACTGATGACATCGGATCCAGTCGAAATGACGTTCTCCAAGTTCCTCCTTCCTAGGACTCGTTAAATGCACTAGGATGGATTTGCCCGAAGGGCGGACTTATATTACAAGCATATGCTATCCCCTTCAAGCTTGTTATCAAAAATAATTGGGGTACTCGCCAGAAATGGTGGGGGAAAAATGGAACCATCATCGTTGTCGTCGGCAGTATGTCGCTCTTGAACATGGCACTTGTCTGCATTCGTGTCGGGTTGGGGACATCTCATCTCTTTGCTTCACTTTGCCTCCATGGGTTTGGGTAATCTCTTTTGACCTCTCATCTGTTCACTGCCTCATCACCATGACCTCTGATCCGTTGATGTCAAATACTGCCAAGTCCATTGTCGTGCCGTTCATGTGTTCAAGAGAAGTTGGCTTCTGCAAATATCAACCTTCCTCTGTTTCTCATACGATCCCGATTCACAACAAAAACATCATGTTCCTCTGTCTCGTATCGATGATGTGGGAATCATTATGGCCCACCTTCGATCAAGGTCACTTCCTGTCGACATCAACTCATTATCCAGGAAGTTGGTCTAGAGACTCTTCATGGTACCTTGGAACCTGCATGCCTCAATGGCAGGTTCATCGCATTCGACGTGAGGTTTACATCATTGACCTCCGATGGAGTAATTCTGCGGGTGTTCGACGTCAACTCATTTATTCGCATGCCGTAGATTGTACCTTAGTACCTTGAGGACCATTTTCATTATTGGTGGTTTCTCTCGCGTCTGTTAACAACTTTCATCATTGGCTGGTAATCAGACGATGTTCTTGCATGTTCGACTTCAGCTCACATATTCACATGCTTGAACTTGTACTTTGATTGGGTCGAGATGGAGCGTTAAGACCCTCGGATTGTATCTGTTGTAATCCAGCTGCGATTGTGGATTATTATCATTATGTATATGACTCACTAATTAGATGGCTGCGACCATACCTGAGTCTATTTATTTGATCCTCGCTGGATGGCTGCGCCCATACCCTGGATCCGGATTATAGCATACTCTGTTTCGGATGGCTGCGCCCATACCACATATACATCATGTACTTGAGATATCAGTTGTATCTTTCTGCGCAGGTTTTCCGACGGCGGGCCTTCAGTTGAACATGTTTTCGTAAAGCATTTCACCCCTCTCTCTCTCGGGCCTCATACTTTAGGGGGCATCTGTTACACAGTAATTTGTCACCGTCCCTACCATTCCCCGTCCCGCACAATGGAGGACCCATTTTGTGACCTGTGAACATTGTCATGCCTTGAAATCATCATCAATGCATTCCTCTAAGCATGAGCTTCAATTGCCCTAAAGACATCTCCTTGCAAAAAATTATGAAAACATCTCCTTTTGCATTGGCGCGGGAAGACAGTTCATCACTCGCGCCAACGGGGAAAATCCTACAAAGAGGCCGCACCAACTGGCGCTCTGTCCCAGAGCAGTAGTCGCGCCAGCCAATTTAAGGAGTGTTTTTTAAATAAAGATGGCGGAAGTTGTGTTTCAACAAACTCAGAAACCATTGCCTATCTTGAGTTGGAGGTTTGGCTACGGGAGTTCTATGGAAGGGAAGTGGTTTGCCACCTCCCATGGAACCTTCCTTGTTGATAGGGCCAATCCCACAATAATAGGGATCCCAACTCCCTCCTTTCCCATCTATAAAAGCCTGCTCAATTCCATAGCAAGCTAGTCTTGAAGTGCCTAAGCTTTGAATCTCCATATTCCCAAGAGCCTTTGTGCTGTAAGAGCCCTCTTTCTTCCTTTAAGGCCGACTCAAGTAAGGAGACTATCGTCGAGAGACTCTGGAGAGGTTTTCCCTTTCCCTGGCGAGCTTTGCGAGACGTGAACGACTGGAGACCCATCCGAAGGAGACTGCGACGTCAGAACATTGGTTGTACTCTCTTTCGATTGTTATTTAATGAATGATTACGGTTATGGTTCCACTCTGTTTTCACTTATGTTAATAACAAGTTATATCCTTTCTGACTGATATATAGTTGCGTATTCTGGATTTTATGCTTGTATTCGTGTTGTTTCTTGCATGTGCAGGTGTCCATCCGCGGAGATCGTGGGAGGATCGTGATCTGCCGAGGCTGAGGAACGGGAACACTCTCTTCTACGGATCATAGCATTGGATTCCAGGTAGGCCTCCATCTTTGGTCTTTTATTCGTAACTAGGAATCTGCGCTGTAACATTTGATGATTGTTGCTAGACCCTTGTCATTGTGATCGTCGTCTGCAGATTTACCTCCTCAACAATTTGGCGACTCGCACTTGCGTAAGAAACCACTGTTATCATACGCAACAGGATGTAATGGCGAAAGCGTTGTACAGCGTGTACTGCTGCTAATGCCAACTTCTCGACATGAGCATAACGCGTTTCTAGATCGAGAAGGTTCCGTGACAGGTAATAAACCACATGTTCATCACCGTCATCGTCATCCTGCACCAAGACCATGGCTATGGTGCTAAATGCGGCGGCTAGATATAAAGTGAAGTCGCGGTGGTAGTCCGGAGGACGAAGCAACGGAGCATTGACAAGCAACGTCTTCAGCTTCTCAAAGGATTCCTGAGCAATTTCGTCCCAATGAAAGGGAACATTCTGCTTTAACAAACGAGTGAATCCTTTGGCGACCTCGGCATAATTCGGGATAAAGCGTCGAAGAAAGTTCGTTTTCCCTTGTAGACTCTGTAACTGATACAGGGAGGAGGGTGATGGGAGATTTACGATGGCCTCGATCCTTAGGGGGTCAAGGCGAATTCCGTCTTTCGAGACTATGAATCCTAAAAGACGACCAGAATCAACGCAGAAGACGCATTTATGAGGATTGAGCCTGATATTGTAGCGTCTGCAACGAAGAAAGATCTGGCGGAGATGCTCAGGATGGTCCTCTCGCTTACCCGAATGGGCTGGCAAGTCGTCCAGATAAGGCTGAACGATATGGCGAATGTCATGAAAAGCATAGGACATCGCACGCTGAAAAGTGGCTCCAGCGTTCTTTAAGCCGAACGGGAGTTTTTTATACGCGAAAGTACCCCACCGACAGATGAATGTGGTCTTGTGTTGATCCTCAGGTGCAATATTGATTTGATTATATCCTGAGAAACCGTCCATTAACGAATAGATCTCACTCCCGGCACATTCGTCGATGATCTGGTCTATAAACGAAGTGGGATAATTATCCTTTGGACAGGCGCGATTGATGTCGCGATAATCAACACAGACTCTAATCGTACCCTGCTTTTTATCGACAGGGACAATGTTAGACACCCATTCTGTGAGGGGGATAGGATAAATAAAGCCCGTGTTCAGAAGTTTTTCAACTTCTGCCTTGATGGCGGCGGCTTTCCGAGGATGCATGGGGCGTAAGCGTTGGCGCACGGGTTTCGCACCTGGATAGGTTGGAATCTCGTGCACTACGATACTGGGATCAATCCCCGGCATTTCCTCGTAAGACCAGGCGAAAACATCTCTGAATTCTTTGAAAAGCTCAGTATAGACTTGAATCTCATCGGGAGAACAAGTCACACCCACGTGAATATTCTCAACGATCTCCGGTTTAACGGAGATGTTGATTGGGATAGTTTGAGTAATGTTACTTAGGTTACCCTCGAAAAAAACCTCGTGCGTCAAAATGGGCGTTTGAAGAGGAGGGGTAGGAACCTGAGTAGCATAACGCTCCAGACAGTCAGTCATTGCCCCCAAGCTAGGCATAAAAGAGGAGCGATGATGTCCATCGCCCCAAGGCAGCTCCAAGGTGGCCAGGAACGGCAATGGCGGATTGACCGGCATGCCAGACCCAGGATGAGGACCGTTACCTGTACTCCAAAATGGTTGTGAATATCCTTGCCCCCATGGGTTCTGTCCCGCAGGATTCTGACCGTAGGGGGTGTAGGTCATGTAACCAGACTGATTTGGATGCTGGTAACCAGAGTGTGGGCCCTGATAACCAGGGTATGGGCCCTGATTATATGTCGGCCTGGTGTAAGCAACGTTTGGATTTGGCTGCTGAGTATAGGTAAAACCGCGTGGAGGAGGATAATACTGAGAGCCTCTGGGGTGGTTATAATTCGGTTGAGATTGACCATGAGGATAATAACCACTCTGAGGATGAGTAGGCTACTGAAAAGTGGAACCCTGTGGAGCATGATATGTAGGGCGCAGCTGTTGATTTGGCTGCGGCATTGAATGAGTTTACCATTGAAAAGAGTAAGTGGGAAACGAATGTATTGTCCCGAATGAACAAAGTTGGACCACTGAGAGGGCCGACTCCGAGTGTGAACAAAGCTGACCCGGAGAGGGTCGACCAATGACCAGTTGTTCCGATAGACAAAGTGCGTCGGCTATGAAAGGACTGTCAGTAAGTGAGCCCTGTGTTGTATCGTGATAACATTGGTTCGGAGGCGGGACACTGTGTTGCGGATGAACCAGTTGGCCCGGTGGTGGAACAGACTGTAGGGTGCTTGGTTGAAACCGGCTGACTTGCCAACCATAGGATGGTCCCTAACATATGCACCCAGAAACAACAGGATACTGCGGTTGCATCGGTAAAGAAGGCTGGATTTTCCCCCCAGGACCATAGACCGGTCCCGGTTGATACCCCGGCTGAGGCTGAACAGGTTGACCAGAAGGGCTATAATATTGTCCTTGCGGACCGTACAATGGCCCTTGTTGGCCGACAGATAGCCTTGAATGGGCTGCCCCTGTGGACCATAAAGATAGCCAGGTTGGCCCGTAGGTTGGCCTTGGAAAGGTTGTCCTTGCGGGTTATAAGCCTGGTTATACGGTAAACCTTGAGCATAGAGATAAGCCTCAGGAGTGGGTAGACGCAAAATCTCCTCGTGCTCGTCATACTGACCTGGGAAAGCATACACGGGAGTACCATCCTATGCATAATGCGAAAAGTAAGATCGGTAGGGATCTTGGGAGGACGGTCCAACCTCGGCGTTCGGCTGTTGCAAGGACAACCGATACTCCTCCGGAGAGATATCTAAAGAGCAGCGCCTGACAAACATCTTCGTGATTTGGCACGGTACCGTTGTACGGACAAGCATGACAACAGACAAAAGGCGCTACACGTACAAGGTCAGGACGGAACGGGTAAGGACCAAGGCCTCGAGGAGACACCGTGTAGTAGCAGCTGGCCTTGAAGCAGGAGATGATATTCCCATAGAGGCTACAGCGGAAATGATCTGACCCAGACATCTGTATCCCCGTGGTAAAGAAGGACTGGCTGTTGACATGGCAGCCAGCTCAGAGTTGTCTCCCTGAAACAATCTTCGTGGGAAGAGCTGATAGTCTTCACCAGACGTTGGGATTTCCTCACCAGAATCACTCATGGTTGATCCTGCCATTAAATCTCGCAAGAGACGGCGAGGACTAGGAGGAAATACAGCAGCAACAAAAGGCAAACCCGATGTAAGAGAAAGGAAATCAGCTCCTAATCTCAATTCAGACACAGGGTCCGAAAAGGGCCAATTGAACTCAACTGGTCCTCCAAAGGGTTGCTCAACAAGAACCGGTCCCCCGTCAGGAAACTCAGAAACAATAGGCTGCTGCGGTTCAGCAGAGGATTGGGAAGCCTCTGAAGAATCGTCCGTGTAAGGACTACCAGTAGACGAAACCGAAGGTTCCGCCATTGTGGCAAAAGACCAGAGAAAAAGAAGCAAACACACACACGGGCTGAAAAAGAGTCGAGACACACGATCAAACGGTCAACAAGCAATATCTAACAGGGCGTACAATCGTGGGTGATTAATTTTTACCACATTGAAAAATAAGAAACTTCACCGTTTCATGTTTTAAGAGTCGAGAAACGATAAAAGATGACTCTATCTCTTTCAGATTTGACGCAAGCGTGAAAGGACAAGCGCTTGACGGTCTTTTCAAATTTAGGGAGTCAGAAAAGACCAAATGACTGCTTAGGAAAACTAGGCACGAAGGGTGTACCAAATAACCGTGAACTGCAATATACACCTTGGTTTTGATAATGAAGAAGAAATCAACCAAGGACTTTCCGTACGTGCAGGAAATCTCCCTAAATGTTGTGTTCGGTGTATCACGGGTATAGGGCGGCAGACTCGGCTTCCTGTGGATAAAGGATTGAAAACCTAGAGGGGTCTCCCTTTATATACGCGACGGTACGGGGAGCACAAGTCCGTACTAGCGCTGTCTAAAGCCAAAAGGCGAACGACAACTGCTAGGTTTAAAGAAGCCGGAACACGTCTCTAGCCTAGACCTCTAAATATGTTTCGTTAGATTTCAATGCTGCCTTAGGTTAATTGAATAGATTTTAAAGTTGATCTTCAATTAGGTTTCAATTTTCAGGCCCTAACGAATGTATTGTTTCAAAAACTCCTAAATGCAAAGCTACATGCCACAGTAGACCATTTCGTTCGATGAAAACTAGCTACAGAAGAGTTGAGAGTCTTTTCACAAACCAAATGATCGGAAGACAAACAATGAGATCTCTAATGCAACTAATGAAATTGAAAACTTTTCATTGAAATCACTAATGACTAGTAAAATCGAAAAATTTCAATTTGCACTAATTCAACCAAAAGCACAAGAGATTTTTTTTTGTAATTTTCAATGTTTGATAGCTAAATGCACTAAACAAACTGAAAACAAACGGAACAACTTGAGAAACGATATTGAGAGAGCGAAACGAACGAATTTCTCTCAATGACACAAGCAATCAAATACCAAATCGACCAAAGTCTCTCAAAACCAAGAAAAAGACTCAAAAGGTCCTAATGGACCGTGTGATCTAGGCCCAAAGCAAGACCAAACGAAATTTGAATGAAGAAACGAGAAATCACTCAAAAATCGCAACAAAACAGTGAACAACTACTAAGAGGATGCGGAGGAGCAATCAGAGAGTTGACTGGACAAACGAAACACCAAAACTCCCAAGGAGGGCTCGATACACAAAGCCACTAGATGCCCTAGGGCTTAAAACGTGAAATCGATAGATAAAAGCAAACAACCAAAGGACGAAGGCAAATTCCCAGTCAAACAGGACTCCAACACACTCAGGTAGTCGAAAAATCAAGAAGAAAAGCACTGACCAGACCCAGAGAGCTCAAAACTGAGCAAACTCAAAAACCTTACAGGAGTGGCGCGACTGTAAGTCTGCAACTGGCGCTAGAAAGCAATTGGCACGGGCTATACAAAAGCAACATGCGCCAATTGGAGCGACTGTCGGGCTAAAAAGCGCGCCAGTCGAGTTTCTCAGCCAAAAACAAGAAAGAACTACTCCAGAAGTAGATCAATGTACACTAAGCAAACCAAGAAGCAAAAAACAGCAAAAGAACCTAGCCCAGAAGGCTAACCAAGCAAGGAAAATCATAAAATAATCAAAACGAGACAATCTAAGCGAGACAGTCAAATCTAGACGATCCCCAGTGGAGTCGCCAAATTGTTGAGGAGGTAAATCCCCTCTGCGGACAGAGGCGATCCCTACTAGCCCAGCAAGGGTCTAGCAACAATCATCAAATGTTACAGCGCAGATTCCTAGTTACGAATAAAAGACCCAAGATGGAGGCCTACCTGGAATCCAATGCTATGATCCGTAGAAGAGAGCGTTCCCGTTCCTCAACCTCGGCAGATCACGATCCTCCCA
Organism: Pinus albicaulis; assembly: GCA_034641835.2. Taxonomy (NCBI): domain Eukaryota; kingdom Viridiplantae; phylum Streptophyta; class Pinopsida; order Pinales; family Pinaceae; genus Pinus; species Pinus albicaulis. The sequence continues at coordinate 1,472,176,408 of CM076577.1, forward strand.
CGATCTCCGCGGATGGACACCTGCACATGCAAGAAACAACACGAATACAAGCATAAAATCCAGAATACGCAACTATATATCAGTCAGAAAGGATATAACTCGTTATTAACATAAGTGAAAACAGAGTGGAACCATGACCATAATCATTCATTAAATAACAATCGAAAGAGAGTACAACCAATGTTCTGACGTCGTGGTCTCCTTCGGATGGGTCTCCAGTCGTTCACGTCTCGCAAAGCTCACCAGGGAAAGGGCAAACCTCTCCAGAGTCTCTCGACGATAGTCTCCTTACTTGAGTCGGCCTTAAGGGAAGAAAGAGGGCTCTTACAGCACAAAGGCTCTTGGGAATTTGGAGATTCAAAGCTCAGGCACTTCAAGACTAGCTTGCCATGGGATTGAGCAGGCTTTTATAGAAGGGGAAGGAGGGAGTTGGGATCCCTATTATTGTGGGATTGGCCCTATCAACAAGGAATGTTCCATGGGAGGTGGCAAACCACTTCCCTTCCATAGAACTCCCGCAGCCAAACCTCCCAACTCAAGATAGGCAATGGTTTCTGAGTTTGTTGAAACACAACTTCCGCCATATTTATTTAAAAAACACTCCTTAAATTGGCTGGCGCGACTACTGCTCTGGGACAGAGCGCCAGTTGGCACGGCCTCTTTGTAGGATTTTCCCCATTGGCGCGAGTGCTGAACTGTCTGCCCGCGCCAATGCAAAAGGAGATTTTTTTATGAATTTTTGCAAGGAGATGTCTTTAGGGCAATTGAAGCTCATGCTTAGAGGAATGCATTGATGATGTTTTCAAGGCATGACAATGTTCACAAGTCACAAAATGGGTCCTCCATTGTGCGGGACGGGGAATGGTAGGGACGGTGACAAATTACTGTGTAACAAAGGCCCTATTAACGCTCAATTTAGTAGGGATCCTAGGAGGGGTTCCAAAGGGACTACTACTAGATCAAGTGACAATGGGACAAGGACCTACTGTCACCTTAGTCGATGTCCCCTACTCTTTACGGATTTTCACCAATGGGAGGAGACCCAGTATAGAGGAAATCACAAGGAGGGATAAGTCAATGATAAGATGTATAGGAGTCCCAGTATAGAGGAAATCACAAGGAGGGATAAGTCAATCATAGATTGTATAGTGATTCCTAAGGCCCATTCACAAGAGAGACACAAATAATAGGCTTCCTTGCTTTAAGGGCAAGGTAAGGGGTGTTGAGGAATCTCGGGCATTAGCATTAGGAGATTTCTATTAGATTAGTTATTGTTTGTGAGTGTTTTTACTTATTTAGTTTAGGATGTTCTTCTTCTTGATTATTAGTGTTCTTCTTCATCAAAACAGTAACCAATGCATGAACATAAAATAGACAAGAGACATAGCATGTAGTCTATGAAACAAGGCCAAAACCTCTCACTCTTTGAGATGAAAACCCGCACAAAATTATTCTTATAGAGATTCCAAGTGACGAATACCAAGACCATGACGCTTGACCTATTTTGCCACTCCCAGACCAAGACACAAGCATCCTTCTTCCTTGATTCTGAGATCTTCCTTATTCTGAGATCTTCTCTCGAATGGCACCAAAACATGCCCACTGAAGCAGCATCTAAACATTGTGGTATATCCCCGAACTATGGCATTACCGAATTGCACATCATACCTCCATACTGTCACTAGCACCAAGTTGCACCATGAATATCACTGATCATTACAACATGACTGCACCACCGAACACTGCACCTAGTAGCACCAAGGTCATTTACTGTGAAAACACTTGACACTGAGCATCACCTTATTTGCACAATAACGAGACCTTATCCAAACTGTGATATAAGTCGAAAGTCTTACTGTGATCATCAATCCGCATTTCAGTGATGCCTCTCGGTGGAGGTCTGAAATTATCTAACTATTCTCATCACTGAAACCACAGAGGTATGTAGAGGAGATTTTGTGGCTCCATCCGAACTGCAGCACTGTAATACCCATCCAAAAAACTCAGACATCAATGAATTGATCTATGTAAATTGCGAGGGGTATAGGCTTCTTTATATAGTAGTTTGATCCTATAATTGAGCCGACATGATCATCATGAAGGGGTGTGTCTCCATATGTCAACTGACATGATCATCATGAAGGGGTGTGTCTCCATATGTGAGCCGACATGATCATCATGAAGGGGTGTGTCTCCATATGTGAGCCGACATGATCATCATGAAGGGGTGTGTCTCCATATGTGAGCCGACATGATATTTGAGTATATTCTAAGGCCGACATCAAGAAGAGGATGATTGTTCTTATCTATTGGAGAGCTTCTAGACAACTTGTAGACTTAGGTACATTATTCATATGCCCAAGAAGGGTTATACATGACATTAACTTTAAAACAAAAATCCCTTGCTCATGAAACCCATGAAGCAAGCCAATAATAAATTATTTTCTTCATTACATCATTTACAATAGTTACATGTCATTATGTCATTAGGTATATTCTTAGGCTGACTTCAAAAAGAGGATGATTGTTCTTATCTATTGGAGAGCTTCTAGACAACTTGTAGACTTAGGCACATTCTTCATATGCCCAAGAAGGGTCATATATGACATTAATTTTAAAACAAAAATCCCTTGCTCATGAAACCCATGAAACAAGCCAATAATAAATTATTTTCTTCATTACATCATTTAAAATAATTACATGTCATTATGAACACTGAACCTCGTTACATTCTACAACAAGGGGCTCTCTACAAAAGGCTTAAAGGAGGCCTAGACCTAGGGATTATGGTATTCCTTCACAAGGGATGCCCTAGACCTAAGAATCTTTGTGAATAGAAGGACCTCTCTTTAAGGTCTTGTAAGATAACAAGCATATAAAGGTTTGGGACCACAAGAGAGACCTATGGGGGGTCCAAACAAGGCGTAGGGTACTAGGTTGATCATCAACAATATGACTAGACCAAGCAAGGATGATAGGAAGGGTCAATGAGAGATGAACTTCCTTTGAGTTTTAAAGTGTGAATGACCCTTGAAAAGCCACTACCCAAGAAGGACACTAGATGAATTGGCCGTATAGTTAGGGCTTGCTGTATCTCCCAATCCAACCACGGGATTGGCCTCAAATTTTGAGGGCTTATAGGAGAGTCACCAGCACAATTGTTTGCCAATTTGCATCCCAAGGTGTAATATCCCGAAGGGAAATAAATAGTAATATAAAGCACACAAACAAGGTACACAACAACTAAAGATAAATCACAAGACAAAATACACAATATGGAGAACGTTGAGCCATTTTATTAATACTGAGAAATAAGGAAAGTACAAAGGCGATCAGAATGATAACACCTTGACTTTCTCAGGGCAAGTGTAGAAATACACTCAGAACAATGTATGGAATAGTTGCTCCCTCTATCAACTGCGTAATCTCCAAGCTGCTCGAAAATGCTGCCGTGTTGCTGCAACTGCTGGAATGGAATGAGTCTTCGGGGCTGTTCCCCAACTCAGAAAATGCTGAAACTCTGGGAATGGCCTCCTCTCCCAAAACCCAGAAAAGCCCAGAGAGCTTTTCGAGAATGGCTGACCCTGGAAAATACCTCCTTTGAGGCACTACACTATCCCTCAAGGGAAAACGCTGACCCTAAAGGCAACACTGCAAAATACGGCCTCTCCCTCTGCAAAATGTCTCCAATAGGTAAGGGTTGATCCCTTCCCTAATCCTTCAGTCTGAATCCACCGAAATAACCTCAATCTGAAACTTCCACAACTAGAACTGCGTCCTCCCTCTCCAAGACTGCGCAGTCTCTCCAAGGAATGCTCCTCAATGGCTGAAGCTTCGATCTCTCCCTGCAAAATATGGTAGGACTCCTCACCCGAGCAAGCACTCGAAGTCTCCCGGGGCTGAGGTTGGGATCTCCGCACGGAGACACCCGGTGTACTGAACAGTACGTGCAGACTAGCTAAACAGCAAGCGTGCTCAATGTCTAGAGACAATCTCCAAAATGCATAATCAACAACCTGAGAAATGAGGTAGCCTCCCCTCTATTTATCTTTGGTGAGCCTCCCTCTCTCCTTGGCCCCACCACATTCACACTGTCTCTCTTTGGCCCACGCTGCCAACTCATCTGCGCTAGCTGGCCCACGCTGTCTAAGTGAGTCACCCCCTACATTGTCACTTGGCCCCCTTGGCCCACCTTGACCACAACGTTATGTCTCCTAGGTGACTTTTAGGGAGTGTGTTTTATTATAAGTGAGTCACATTCTCCTTTTTACCCACTTTATTTATATTTTAACTATATAAGGCAAAAAATAATCAAAATTAATATTTCCAATTAGCTGCTGCTAATTGGGAATATTACACAAGGAGATGTTTCTAACGAAATTTTTACAATGCATTAGTCAACCTTCTAAGGTTAGGGCAGAAAGAGGGGAAAAGGCGAGAAAAGGGTTTAAGGTGATCACACTAAGATTTAAGACCAATGCCTAGCTATTGGGAGGACTGGAGACAAAATTATCCCAACTTTGTCACCTTTGCTCTTCAAGGAGGCCTAAAGCAACAAATTCACTATCTAGGGATGCAACTACATAGCAAATTTAAGCATTTATACTTCAATAGCAAATATTATGGATTTTGAAGGATGCAAATGATCCCCTAGGAACATTCATTCATTCATTATCTTTATGAGTAATACATGCAAAATTTTCCAATAGTATCAAGGCCTAAAACAATTTCCCATGAATTAGGGCACAATAATAACCATAAGAAAGAAATTCCATGCATTAGACAATCATTATTTAAAAAATATAGCATTAAAAAGGCACTTACAAGACAATAAAGAATATATCCATCCACAACATTGCAACAAGAAGCACCAAGAAAAGATAATGAAGATTTCCAAATGTCAAAATGCATCTATTCCATCCAAATCACTCCACAAATTGCAGGTCGAAATTCTCAAGAAGACCTAGTGAAAATCCCAAGTGATGATGAGAGATCAAATGAACCTCTCTAATATTTATATGATCCACCAAGGGATTCGAGTGGCCTAATTATGCCTAATAATGCCCCTATAATAAAAATAATGTGCAAAATAATATCATTTTGGTGACAAGCCCACCAAATAGCTTCACAATAAGAATAATTAGCCTCTCAAGAGGGCCAAAATGACAAATAAGTAGCTAAGAGGGTCGTTGGAAGGCCAAAGGAAGTCCAACATATTCCAAAGTGAATAAAATGGCTCCAAAATAGTGGTGAAGGGAATGGCCCCTTGATCTCCAAGAAAATGGCCTATGGTACCCCTAAGTGGCTTTGGGGGCGCAAAAACATCCTCATGGGTCTCCAACTAAATTGAACAAGCATGTATCCCATCTATAAGGGCTGGAACACTGATGCAAGTCCTCCCTTTGTCTCCCATGGTGAGACACAACCCCATCTGGTCCCTGGATCAACTTCTAAGTGTGTTGCGCAAGAGTGTAGTCGACTAGGCAAGGTGGTCCAAGTGTATCATCATCAAATGAGTGGGACACAAACGAGCAATGAGTGGTGTTGAAGGATTCAATGGCATGACTATCTACTCTCTGCTATAGTGGAGGCCCATGGCTCTCAACGCACACCATATAAATGCCAATATGACCCTCTAGAGGGCTTGGACACTGTATAAGTGTTGATTTTGGGTAGCATCAGATGTACTCTAAGTCTCAAATTTTGTGGAGAGGCTTAGACACATGTATTCCAGATGACCCATAAATCGTTTGGTGAAATTCCACTCGGATTGTATTCTATAGAAATAATTATTTATTTTTAAAAGGACCCTAAGTCTAAACTTAGGAAAATAAAATAATTAAAGTGAATTAATAGAATATAAGCGAGAATGATCTAGAATAAATGGATCAAGTCAAAAGCTAATATTAGCCATTGATTAGAGATCTAATCTGGGTCGTTGAAGTCTCAACGAGAAGACTATAAGATTGGCTTGAAGGGTCATTTGGAAAACACATTTTGGAGACACAAGGAAAATATCAAAGATCGATTTCTTTAGTGAGCAGTGCTTAGGAAGAAAATTTGATCGAGAGATCTTTTACAACGAGGGGCAGTAATTCTAGTTGGAAGGAATCTTGAGCCAGAGAGTACATAACAGCAAAGGCAGAGAGAGCCATAGCATCAACGCAGAGCCAGTGATGCAGTGCCTACACAGTCGTTGCGCAGAGCCAGAGGGGGAGTCATTTTCCTGCTGAGGAGATAGCGCAGAGCCAGTGTTAGATCCTAGAGAGTTTTTCGGGAGGCCAAAAGGCTTAAGTTTCCAGCCAGCAGTGAGACCAGGGCAGAGGCAAAAAGGCAGTCGTAGTTGTGATGCAGATCCTGCGTGGGTGACGCAGTCACTGCATAGAGGCAGCGCAGGGCAATTCAGTCTTAGTGTAGATTAGTGTTGGTTCCTGTGGAGGAGTGAGGTTAGACTCACAAGATATCTTCTGTCAGTTTCTCTATATGATTTGACGATGTGTCAATCATAAATTTGTGCTCAGAATATTTACTGCATAATATATAAATTTATAAACCCTCAAATCTGCTGCACCGATTTTCCCCCATTGGGCTTTTCCGGGGACATTAGTCCAAAAATAATTGTGTCAAAATGGTTGTGTGATCTATGTTTGTTCAAATTTGCTTTCGCACTTGTAATTCTTCCTGAGTTAATTTGTGTAGGTTGTAGTGAATGGATTTTGATATTTTCTTGTAGAACACAGTGACTAATTTGTTAAGTAAATAACACATAGAAGACTTTCCATTTGTTGCTGCAGTAGGATTCCGGAGTTGACGTAATTTTCACATGGTATCAAAGCTTGTTTAAGCTGAGAGCAAGCGACACAAAGAACAGATCCAGCTGATTCAGCGTCGGTGAAGCTGGAATCAAAACATTGAGTAAGCAGCAAATCGACCTCCCAGTTGATTTCACAGTACAAGCCAGGAGGGCTAGACAGGCAAGGAAAATCTCTCTCTGAGTGAGTCGATAGAGAGGTAAGATTGTTCCAGATTGCAGTTTGTCTGAGGCAGAGGGAGTAGCGTAATAGATTTACGCAGATCAACAGCTGTTGGGACGCAGTTGACTGCGCAGCAGTGATTGTTGGTGTAGAGCGTCAGGAAACGTAGCTGAAACACAATTTTGGGGATTTATGACCTCAATGAGTTTTCTTCCCCAATAAACTCAGATTCCCCGGGCAGTAGTAGCAGATTTTGTAGCTTTCTCCATCAGGAGTTCGTAAAGCCAACTGCGCAAAGGGTGAGAGGCAACAAATCGACAACGTTTGGGTGAGATGGCAGTCAATGGGTTGCGTGACCAAGATCGGTTGGAGCGTACCTCCAACTATGTAATCTAGAAGGCAAGGATCTCCTTCCTATTGGAAATTGGATAAACCAATGCTTCCCGTGTGTTTCGCGACATGGACTAACCACCTCTCATGGATCCTTATGTCTGGCAATGCGATCGTTGACTAACACCTACGTGTTTTGGTCTAACGACAATCATGATTCCCAGCAAGTGGTATCAGAGCAGAGGTCACAAGTTCGATACACACCCAGCTCGCGTTGGGGGGAGATTGTTGGACTTTGGGAAAACCAACGCTCCACGTGTGTTTTGTGACATGGACTAACCCCCTCTTGTGGATCCTTATCTTTGGCAATGTGATCATTGACTAACACTTACAGGTTTTGGTCTAACGGAAATCGTGATTCCCAACACTTCCTTCTAAATGAGCATGACCTCAAGAACTTTATCGAAAGTGCTCAGGCTAAACCGATGGATGCAGCACCATTAAGGGCCTTCAAGAAGAATATGGAAAAGACCAAGCGGTTGATCCTCGAAGGAGTGAAGGATCATATTGTTTCACACATCTTTGGCAAAGGGACAACCAAGGAGATGTGGGATGTGTTGGCAACGCTATATCAAGGGTCTTCTGAGCAGTAGAAGATGTTTTTGGAGGAGAAAATGCGGACCACCAGGATGCAGAAAGGAGAACGCATTGATCCATTCCTGTCTAGACTCCAGGAACACCGAGATCAACTGGAAGTTGTAGGGTCAGCTCCTCAGGCCACAGAGATGGTCAGATTTGCCTTCAAATCCGTTTCCGAAGACTATCAAGTCTTTTGTCCAAATCATCCTGGGTAGAGAGAATTTGCGGAGCTGGGAAGCGATGTGGGCAGCTCTTCAGCAAGAAGAGATGAGGAGAGAAGTGTCAACTTGAGGGCAGCAATAGCAGTTGTTCGAAGGTCAAGAAGGAGGATGAGGACGCAACCCTTGCATCAAAGGGGCAGCAAGAGCAGCGCAGGAGGAAGGAGGATCTGTCAAATATTAAATGCTTCCGTTGTGGTGAGATGGGACATTACGCCACACAGTGTCCTCTCAGAAAGAAGGACAAGGATGAGAAGAATGATCCTCGGGCTGGAGCAGCGAAGATAGAAGAGGAGTTTGCTATGATTGCTTATATACCTCCAAGAGGGAGATGGGATGATTTGGAGTTGTAGACCCAAAGATCTACAAGTTGGGGAGGATCCTTGAGGAGTCCACCTCTCAGATCATCACGTTGCTATAGGAGCCCAAATCAGAAGTAGCAGGATGGACTAGTGTCAATTGGTGCAGAGGAGTGTTGAAGTGACAGCGCAGTGGTTAGCAGTGCCAGAGTCTAAGCAGCGCAAAGAAGTGTTGCAGCAGTGTAGAGGGACGCATTGCAGAGCAGCAACAGCGCAACAGCTTCAGAGAGGCAGCGCAGAGGCTAGCAGCAATCAGATCTTCATCACCGAGATGCAGTATACTTGTCCAATTTTGGATTTTTTTTTCAGTTGTAGTGCGTAGTAATTGGCAGTGGCAGAGTCAGCAGCGGCACGGATGCAAAATTTAGAGGAAGTTGCAGTACATATGCAGTGTTGATAGTGGCGGTGTCAACAGTAGTAGAGATGCAGCATTTGCACAGAGTTGATAGGCAGCAGTGTCATACATCAGCAGCACGGAGGGAGATGCTTCAGGGTCAGAACAGTATGCAGCAGGGCATATTGTTAGAGCACATTCCTCGCTAAGAGGGAGTGTTGATTTGGGGTAGCATCGGATGTGCTCTAAGTCTCAAATTTTGTGGAGAGACTTAGACACATGTATTCTAGATAACCCATAAACTAAGTTGCAGGAAACGTGGGTCTAGGGCCCATTTCTGAGAAAAAAATGAAACGGAAATGTTGAAACGCGTACCGTACGGTCGGGAAACGCGTTTTCGGCCGTACTGGCAACGTTTCCTGTACGGGAAACTTGCCAGTACAGCCAGAAACGCGTTTCCTGGTCGTACAGCCACGTTTCCTTCTCAAACAACATTTTAACTTGTTTTTTTTCGGTTTTCGTGCCATCTAATATTATTTTAACTGTTCTATTTCTCTCTTGGATGCTTCTAGATGGCTTTCTAAACTTATTAAAAGATGATTCGCCTCATTCTCTCATCACACGAATTGAGCAAGTCGTTTCACTTGGAGAAGAGCAATTTTGGCAAGGAGAAAGGAGGAAGAGAGTAGTGCTTCAACTAGGGTGCTTTCACCAGTGAGCAAAGGAGATTTCAGCAACAAGAGAAAGAGATTTGAAAAGCAGATTTGGAGTGAGAAGTTTCCAGCTACAACATTCTTGGTTTTTGGCTTAGCTAAAGCCATATTTCTCTTGTTTTTTCTAGCATTTTGAGGTAGCTTCAGCTACACAAAATAAATTTGGGTAAGAAGTATTCAATTTCTTGATTTTTTCCCATTGGCTTGTCTATTTTTCGAGGGTTTATGCTACCAAAATTATAAAAAACGTTTTTTATTTATAGATTTGCGTTTTTAATCTTTTCGCAGTAATGGCTTCTTCCATCCAAGGTTCAAGTGCAAACCCCAAGGCCAACCCAAGGGATGAATATTATCCTCTTTGGAGGCATGTTGAGAAGCTGCAAAGATGTGGAGGTGGTGGCTCATGGGAATGGAGTTGTAATCTTTGCAATAATTCTTACAAGGGCTCTTACCCAAGAGTGAAGGCACATCTTTTGCATGGAGGAGGACAGGGGATTGCAGGTTGCACGAAAACATCAGACCCTGTGGCAAGGGAGGAATATCAAAGAGAGCAAGATCATGCTGATGGAATTAAAAGAAAGCATGATGATCTTATTCAAGCTAAAAATCCAGCAAACATTGAGCCAAGGATTGTAGTTGAAGCAAGGAAGAGGAGAGGCACTCAACAACCAGAACAACCACCATCCAGAGGGGCATCCGGTACAGTTCAAGATAGCAGAATTGCTAACCTAGTGAATGTGCAAGGAAGAGAAAAAGCTGATTCTAGAGTGGCTCGGTGCATCTATGCATGTGGTCTCCCATTCAATGTTGTTTGCTCTCCTTACTGGCAAGATATGATAAGGGCAGTTAACAAAGCTCCTCAAGCGTACAAGGGGCCCAACTATGAGAAAGTCAGAACTCAACTTCTCAAAAATGAGAAGGATCTTGTGGAGGATGTGTTATCACCAATTCGTTCTTCTTGGAGTAGCTCTGAGGTTACCATAGTCTCAGATGGATGGACAGATAGAAGGCGTAGACAATTGATAAATAGCATTGCCACTTCACCAAAAGGAGCAATGTTTCTAAAGGCGGAAGAATGCTCAGGAGAAGTAAAAGATGCACAATTCATTGCTGATGTTATTATCAAATCTATTGAACAAGTTGGTCCTAACAGGGTGGTGCAAGTTATTACGGATAATGCACTAGTATGCAAAGCTGCAGGTTTGATTATTGAGGAGAGGTATGACCACATCTTTTGGACACCCTACATTGTCCATAATCTGAATCTGATCTTAGAGGAGATCGACAATAAAGTTCCATGGATAAAGGAACTCACATGGGAAGCAAGGGAAATTGTTAAATTCATCACCAACCACCACCAGTCTCAAGCAATATTTCGAGAGTACTCCAAATTGAAGTTGCTAAAAGTTGTTGAGATAAGATATGCCTCAAACTTCATAATGTTGCGTCACCTTGTTGAGGTTAAGCAAGTATTAGTGTCTATGGTGGTGAGTCAGCTTTGGGCTGAGTGGAGACAAGCAGATTCAGAGAGGGGATCTACAGTGCGTAGATTGTGGCTTGATGAGGATTGGTAGAGCAAGATAGATTTCTTGCTAATGTTCACAACCCATGCATTTGAGCTTCTTCGGAATGTTGACACTGACTAACCTTTCTTAAGAGAGGTATATGATGGCATAGATTTAATGGTTGAGAAAACTATGGAAATCATTTCACAAGAGTCTCCACAACTTTTGTTTGTAGATGATCATTTTGCCGAATTAATCAAGAAAATCATTGTTGATAGGTGGAACAATTTCAACACTCCATTGCATACTTTAGCACATGCCTTGAACCCAAAATTTTATGATGAGGAACTTATTGCTCAAATAAATGGGAAGAGGAAGGCACCCCATAAGGATAGAGAGGTGGCTAAGGGGCTGAAAAAAGCCCTTATGAGAATTTTTTCAGCTCATCTACACAGGGAGGTGAAGGAAGACTTTCCCAGTTTTGCTGCAAGAATAGATGACTATTTAGATATATCACCTTTGGAGGAGAGAAGCACCATGAATCCAGTTAGGTGGTGGATTTATCATGAAGAAAATGGTGTACATTTGCAAAACCTTCCCATTCGCCTCCTTTCACAAGTGGCAAGCTCTTCATTATTAGAAAAGAATTGGAGCACCTATGGTTTTATTCATTCTATGAAGCGCAACAGGTTGGGCTCACAGAATGCTGAGGATCTTGTTTATGTGCACTCCAACATTCGCCTTGCATCTCGTAGGGGTCCAAAATATGGCAATGGTCCTTCTAAGGAATGGGATGTGGATCCAAAAAATCCTGATTTGGATCTCTCTCTTGTTGCCTTGAATATTGAGGACCAGGATCATAGAAGTGGAATTGGCCAAACATCTTCTTCAGCTACACCATCCACTGTTGAGCATGCTTTTGCTGCTATATTTGGAGGATTCTGATAATGAGTGTTAAACACACGCATGGTAACTACACATAAGGAGAAACTAAACACACATAGACAGAAAGATAAGCGTGTGATCTCATATTATTCACCATAGATGTACATTTATAATACAATGGTGTGACTCTTGGATTCCACATTCCAAGGTCACTTGGACTCCTTTTGTCCATTCGGCTTCCACACCTACCCAGAGAGGATTAGGTGTCCAACATTCCCCCTTTAATCCGAAGGGGTATGTGTGAGTCCAAGAAGAGAGCTGTAATACAAATCTGCAAAATATGCATGGCATCACTTACGTTGAATCGGCTCTCTGAAATGTTGGCATAAAGAGGTGGTTTAAGGATGACCACCAACACTGGAACACAACGCTTATTGCAGTTCCCGGAACTCTTCCAAATCTTGCAAGAAGCTGAGGTCTTCTGCTAGAGGAAGTGTCCCTCATATTTGAAGAGGGAGACCTTCAACCTAGAAGAAGGGAGGTCTACAACCTGCGATGGTTTAAGGATGACCACGAACTCTGGAATGCTTAATGCATTTCCCAGAACTCTACCAAAGCTAGCAAGAAGATGAAGTCTTCTGCTAGAGGAAGTGTCTTGAATTCTTTGAAGAGGAAGAATATCAACCTCGTATGGATGGTTTAAGGTTGTCCACCAACCAAAGGAATGCTCGTGGGCATCCGTGTCTCTGGCTACAACTCTGAATCTAGAATGACAGGCTGTGGCTCAGGCTCGCTTGAACTGCTATGTCTTTGGCTACAACTCTGAATTTGGAATGAGAGATTATGGTTCAGGCTCGCTTGATGTGTCTTCAAAGCTTGTATATGACCACCATTTTCCCCCCTGTCAGGTACAAGGTGAGATGATTTCGAAAACTCAACCGCAAGTTTGTTCAATATTCTAGAACAAGTTTTGACATGCGACTTAAAAAAAATTTTGGCTGTTGATGCCCATTGCCAAGAAGCGATCCATCCAAGATGAATCTTTGTTCTTGCAGGAGGCTTGTTTTTAAAGCATCTATGTGAAGAATGGGTGTGCCGACCACAGTGCTTACATGGGTGAAGATCAAAACAGTGATCTTTCATATGGCCAACTCAATCACAGTGTTGGCATTTTTCAATCCGTTGTTGCTACTTTGGAAGAGGAGCAGGATCTGGAACAACTGAAGGTGAACTATCATAAAGAAATCCGTCACTCTAAAATTTGATGGGCTTGGAGTAGTCCAGAATATGAAAGGACAACTCCTTGTCATATCCAAGATTTGTTTTGTGCTTGTTATGACAAGCTCTTCCCAAGGTCTAATGATGGGCCTGGGAGGTGGAACTCGAGCTTCTGCATCTGCATACAAATCTGTTGTTGAACTAGGCACTGAATGTGAATCAGTCACAACATTATTGACTTGCTGATTATGGGAGTCTTTTTCAATGTTCTGAACAGAAACAAGTTCAGAATGATGACTCCACTGCTGTAATTCTTCTTGTTGAAGCTGAGATTCCAACTGCAGAAACTCGATCTTCTCTTGTGCATTTTGCAAAGAGGTTCTAATGTCAACAAGAGAAGTTTTGTTGATTCTTACTGTATCATGATCAGAGGAATGTAGCAGAGTTTTCAAGAGCTCTAATACTTCAGTAATTCTAGCCATTTTCTCCAACAGTACAATTAATATCTTAGGCTATAAATTGCACAAAACCTGTTGGACTATAACTGCAACTTACAATTTTTAGAATGTTGCTACACAAATTTCTGCAATGAATTGGTTAGATATACATATATGCAAAAAGAACTATGGCATATAACATCAATCCAATTTCTCTGACCACATCATATACAATCCAGAGCTTCGAGCAATTAGGTGTGAATGTGTCAACAAAAACACACCGTTTGTTTCAATAATACACAGACATGTCAGTATCCGTAGATAAAGTAGATTCACCTCAAATCCTTGTCTGGTTCTAGGCAATCATTGGTCTCTGTGAAAGGAAGTCTGCATGTTGACTGTCTATGGAAATATGGAAATAGCACCAACATAAACAGTCTTTTTCTTGACTTGAAATATGAATATATGGTGAGCAGATAAGAGCGATTGAACAACCACCCAAATGAAAGCATCCCACTCTAAAGCTTGTGTCTTTGCTACAGGAGACACCCACGCAATCGATGAGGAGGAAGAAAACTCTGTCTTGCGCAGACAATGGTTCAGTCCCTCATCAAAATAAATCCAGCAAACATGAATAAGCCCAGTGGCCCCAACCAGCGAGGGATTGCTGCCCCACAATGCCAATATTGATTCCCAGCAGTGATATTTGCACAACCCACCAAACAAACACACATTCCTTTGTGAAATATGTTGGCCACCGAAAATTTCGATCTCAGAAATGATAGTCTTTGAAGTCTTGATCTTTGGAAATAAGAATTTCAACCTGTAGGATTCTTGGTCTTTCCACGCAAACTGGAACCTTTACTATTCAGCCACCACAGGAAACAAGGGATTGGTCTCGGGCGCTTAATATACTTTACTACTCTGAACAGTTATCCGACCCACGAAGAATTTTAATCTAACAGTGTTGTTATTCTGCAACTATATACAAACGCTGACTGCAGCTATACTGTATAGGGAAAATTATCCAGCGAAGTTATTTTGAGAGGCAGGCCTTCATAAATATCACCGGTATCTTGGATGTGAGGATTGTCAACAAGAATGAAGGGGGCGTTACATTTCACGCTAATTGTCTGCAGAGTTTCTCCTTCCCCGATGACGTATATCTCCTCGCAAGGCCGATAATGCCAGTTGATAATTGTCATGGCATTAGCATTAAAAATATTATAGTGTGCAGACAGCGCAATAGTACAGCGAAAGGCAAGAGGAGCCCGGAACCCAATCTCTGCTCTATCGAAAATAATTCAGAACTGAACTACTAAATTGAAAACTGCATCCATGGTCGGCCATCGAAATGATAAATAAGATTTTCCAGTGAACGATAATGAGGTGATCACATTTTCACCGAAGTCTGATATGCTTTCTTTGTTGACCGATCCAGTTTTTGGAGTGGAAGTGAAGTCTGGAAGTTGGAGCGTTGAGGAGGGAGTTTGATGCAACTGAAAGGGAGCAGAGACAAGAAATGTTTATGCGTGGAGCGGAGTGCAGTGAACGTGAAGGTAGAGGAAGCGGAGGCTGCGTAGCGGGAGAGGATTCCGGAGGTGAGCGCAGAGCAAGATGGAGACTTTTGCAGCAGATCATCGACCATGCCACTAAATTTGGTGGTGACAGAGGGACCTTTGGCTACAATTTTGAAGGAGTGTTATTTTTGTATGCCAAGGAGGGGTAACGCAATTTTTTTTATGGATGCAACGGTCAACCTTCAACGTTTCAGGTTGTCAGGTGCATTAGGTAGTAAGGATAGTGAAAACGCTTGCAGAAATGGTAGATCTGACAAGTCATATGTTATATGGGGGAGTTACAAGGCAGACTGCAGAAATGACATTTATAGAAATGGCAGAATGTTAGCCAGAATCAGAGAGCATAGGAATATCTTGCACATTGGTTTTCAAAGGCCATACATCATGGCTCTGATACCATGTTAAACACACGCATGGTAACTACACATAAGGAGAAACTAAACACACATAGACAGAAAGACAAGCGTGAGTTATATTACTATTAACGATAGATGTGCTTTTATAGTACATTAGGTGACCCTTGGATTCATCTTCCAAGTGGTCTCTTGGACTCCATTAGTCCATTTGCCTTCCACACCTACCCGTTGAGGATTAGGTGTCCAACAATGAGTATTAGTATTTTGACTTTATTGTACTTGCAACCTCATATATATAATAAAGGTTGATTTTGAGATTTTGATATATAATAAAGGCTGGTTTTGGATATTCCGATATTTTTATTTTCATTATGTGTGTTATCAATGATCATTCATGAGTAAATGTGTTGTAACTTGTAATAGTTTATGCATTGAATTTATAATTTATCATGTATGTTTTAAACTTTTATGATTTCACATAACATTTCTTAAATGTCCTAAATTATAATATAAATTTAAATTATATATATATATATACACCGCGTTTCCCCGTTTCCAAAATTTGGAGAGGTCGCTTCCCGTTTCGGAAACTCGTTTCCGTTTCCCCGTTTCATGCAACTTAGCCCAGAAATCATTTGCTGAAATTCCACTTAGATTGTATTCTATAGAAATAATTAATTAATTTTAAAGGGACCCTACGTCTAAACTTAGGAAAATAAAATAATTAAGTGAATTAATAGAATATGACTGAGAATGATCTAGAATAAATGGATCAAGTCAAAAGTTAATCTTAGCCGTTGATTAGAGATCTAATTTGGGTCGTTAAAGTCTCAACGAGAAGACTATAAGATCGGCTTGAAGGTTCATTTGGAAAACACATTTTGGAGACACAAAGCAGAGATCAGAGATCAATTTCTTTAGTGAGCAGTGCTTAGGAAGAAAATTTGATCGAGAGATCTTTTGCGATGAGGGCAAGTAATTCCAGTTGGAAGGAATCCTTAGTCGGAGAGTACATAGCAGCAGAGGCGGAGAGAGCCACAACATAAGCGCAAAGCCAGTGACGCAGTGCCTACGCAGTCGCTACGTAGAGCCAGAGGGGAAGTCATTTTCTTGTTGAGGAAACAACGCAGAGCGAGTGTCAGATCCCTGAGAGTTTTTTTGGAGGCCAGAAGGCTTCAGTTTCCAGCCAGCAATGAGACAAATGCAGAGGCAGAAGGGAAGCTATAGTTGTGATGCAAAGCCTGCGTGGCTGACGTAGTCACTGCGCAAAGGCAGCACAGGGCAGTCCAGTCTTGGTGCAAATCACTGCCAGTTCCCGTGGAGTGAGGTTTCACTCACAAGATCTCTTCTGTCAGTTTTTCTATATGATTTGACGGTGTGTCAACCATAGATTTGTAATATTGCATGATGTATAAACCCTCAGATCTGCTGCATCGTTTTTCCTACATTGGGTTTTTCCGGGGACATTAGTCCAAAAATAATTGTGTCTAAATGGTTGTGTGATCTATGTATGTTCAGGTTTGTTTCCGGACTTGTAATTCTTCGGCGGTTAATTTGTATAGGTTGTAGTGAATGGATTTCGATATTTGCTTATAGAACACAGTGAATAATTTGTTAAGTAAATAGCAAATAAAATACTTTCCATCAGTTGCTGCAGTAGGATTCCTGAGTTGACGGAATTTTCACAATAGGGAGACCAAACCCGAAGATGAAGACCCATTTGCAATCTTGCATAACATCCAATGTGTCTCCTCACCTTCCAGTACAACAAATCATTGGTGTAATTAAGCAAATGAGGTTACAAGTCATGGAACCGAGTAGGCGCTTCATAGTGGCATGCCCTTCCATAATGGGCTTTTAGAGTGTACATGTGTCTCCAAGTTCAAGAAGGAAGTTAATCAAGGACCCTATTAAGTGGTTTCAACCTCTAAGGGAGTGATAGGTCCATGGTACATTTGTCATATGGCTAGTGTCAATTGATATAATGATGGAATAAAGTGGGGCATTAGGGGAAGGATCCAAGCCACATGGCATGGTACAAGGTAAGTTATGATGAGGGAGGCCCACACTTGGGTGTATAGATGTAGGAGGGACCAATCATGGTACATGAGTTACCTCGACCTTTGTTTTTCCACCCTTCTTCATATGTCTTTTGCGTTTTATTTATTTTTCTTTTATAACTACTCGGGGCTCCAGGGGATGAGAGCATGATGTGAATGATATGGCACTAAATAACCCCTTTAAGGTTGGCCAGTTCATCGCCCATCAGGGGTTGGGAGAATCATGGGTTCCTTAGTGATGCAAGGGGCCAATATAGGCGCCCTAGGAACCAGGGTGATGGCCATGATGATAGGGGTAGAGCTCATGTTGGCTTTTTCCCACATGCTAAATTTGTATGTCCCAACCATCTTTTGCATTTTATGGTACATTTCTTGTTGAGAGTGGCCAAATTATGTGGTTTACTTTCTTTTTAGCTACATCAACCTCTGGGGCATCATTCCAGGCCTGACCCATAGTGTGGACAAGGGTAGGAGGAGGCTAACTTCTTGTTGACCCAATCGACAACTGTGGACCCAGATGGGAAATATGTGAAAAGGGGTTATAATGAGCGGAGGGTAGTGATGTATGGGATGTCGGGAAGTGGGACCACGCAACCAAAATCGGGGTTTCCCATGCAGTGCCATTTCTAATGCTAGTATCCAATAGAGGAGATCCGACGAGACTAGGATACAAGGTTAACCAACAAGTTGGACAAGGGGACAAGAGTACAGACCAAGCCCATTCTTTCCATCGAATTACCCAAGCAATCCATGCCCAGAAGTGTCCAACTACATAACGAAAGCTATACCTTCAGGGTTGGAAGTCCCACCGTCAAACATTCGATCATGACAGATGGGCGAGGGTGCATAATGGTTGGCTTAGGTGGCAAAGATGGTGGCACATTGGGCTATCTGGGGGTTGCAAGGGGTTATTGGCTACTGGCTGAAGACAATCTAAGAGAAACATTTCTCCTACGGGTGTCACCCACAGGTGGTAGGCAACATTTGGCTCCTACTGGGACATAATCTCTCCGTAGAGTGCACGAATGTACTCGAACGAGGAGGTCATGAGAACACCAGCAATCTCTTGGGACCGTAGACCTGTTACCTGTACATCAAAGCCTAAGCACATGGGGCAGCATGTTTTTGCGGCGTCTTATGATGGCCCATGCCTATGTTAGGCCATAAAAAACAACAGAGGATAAAATCTTAAAGTCTAAATGCGATTATAATCTAAATGCAGCTACTCTAGCTTGATAAAAAGAATATGATGTTAGTTCTAATGCAAAATCAATATGCAATGCATCCTACTCTACTATGCATATTACATCATAAAAGTACTAAGTGTAATCATAAATCCAATGCAACCAACATATCATCCAGCCAATATGATAACTACTACCCCTCTGCTTACTCATCCAATAGATCCAAAGGCAAGGGAAGGAATGGTTATATGGAAGGTCACAAGGCCGAGAGGTGGGAAAACAAAATGTCCACATATGGAGGATCACAGGCGAAGAGGGAACAAAGGGATTCAATCTACTCCATAGGATCCTCTCTTTCAACCAAAATATAGAGATATCCACAATTAAACTCATAAATCTTCGAATGAATGACGACCTCGGGCATATCATCCTCATCATGGTCCCTATCATTTATATTGGGCGTTGTGGCCACCACAAGGTCAGAATCGGAAGGAAAGGGAAACTGATGACATGGATAGACACAAGAAGCAAGTTGCCCATGATGATCACACTTAGGAGAGGAGGATTCCTCATTATTAGTAACAGTGTAAGGAGGGTTGAGGAAAGGGTCCACATGAGATTCAAGTACATTCCCAGGATCGTGAGGAAAAATAAGGGTCCTAATGATATCATCATCATCGGTGTCATAGATAGGGTCCTTGTCAAAACGATGCCCATGAACCTCCCATTTCCCCTCTTCAATATATAAGTGATCACTAGTATCAAATTTCAAAGGGGGATTAGGATAAACTTTTCCAAGGTCTTCATGATGTTCAATGAAGGCTTCCATTTGAACATCTAATGCTTGGCATGCTTGAAAATGTTTAAGAAAGCCATCAAAGAATGCTTCAATAGATGAGATACTCTTAGGTTTGCAATTATGTAACCATGAATTATGACCATGGACGGATCTCATAAATAGCATCATGAGGACATCGTGATGAACCGATTCAACTTTTGAGGCATATGTGGCAAATCTTGCCACATGGTCAACTGCAGATAGTGGATCACCATCAAACTTGGGCACCCCATGTATCATAGTCCAGGTGATATGCAAAGGGCGTCCAGGAATGCAAACGAAGTCCAAGGCAGGGAAATCATCAAAAAAAGACATCCTATTAACATATGCATGCAAATTATGTAGGAGTCGCCAAGGTGAAATTAGAGATTCCTAGATAGATGCTTACTTCACCCTACAAACATTGATCTTAAATTTCAATGAAGAACTAGGGCTTCGTTCTTCCAATGGAGTCACCAAAATATATGTCAATGATGTCGTAAGGGAACGAGACACACGTCTCGTGTCCCCGACAACGGCACCAAAAATATTACCGCTCAATTTAACAAGGGTCCTATGAGGGGTTCCAAAGGGGCTACTACTAGATCAAGTGGCAGCAATGGGACAAGGACCCACTGTCACCTCAATCGATGTCGCCTACTCTTTCCAGATTTTCACCGATGGGAGGAGTCCCAGTATAGAGGAAATAATAAGGAGGGATAAGTCAATGATAGGATGTATAGTGATTCCTAAGGCCCATTCACAAGAGAGACTCAAATAATATGGTTCCTTGCTTTAAGTTGTTGAGAATTTAGTAGGGCAGTGTTTAATTCAATTCTCTTACTTCATAATTGCTTGAATTATACTTGTTATGCTTCTTTTACTTAGATCTTATCTTTGTTAACTTATCAAGTCAATTATCAAAACACAAGAGACACCAAATTTGGCTCTTCAAGCCAGGGCCAAAACCTCTCCCTCTTGGAGAGGAAAACCCAAGAGTAATTCTTCTTATAGATCGTTAATTGATGAGTACCAAGACACAGACCCAAAAACAAAGTGTCCTCCCAAGACCCTTGCCACTAGCCTTTGATGTTCTTCTTGAGTTGCTCTTCTTCGCTTCTTCTTGAGAATCTCGATCCCTCTCGTTTTTGCATCATATTGCACCACACTTCTCGGTATACACAAGGAGAGTCTTGGTCTCCTTGTTGTTGTAGCCCTAGACAGATATTTTAGTCTCCTCTTTTCTCGGTTCCTTCTTGCTCAATTTTAGATTCCTTCTTCGGCTCCTTTACCTCTCCTTCGCTTATTTCCTTTACTCTTTTATGAGTCACCTTAAGCCCTAGACCGAGCTTCCCTCAAGCTGTAATAGGCCTCGGCCTTTTTGAGATATGCGAGGTATGGATAGACAGAAGACAGAGATATATATAGACCTTTACTCCTTCACTGATGTGCCTCCTAACTTCGCATGTATTATAGTCCCTTCTTCGCACTTTAGCTCTGAAATCTTGACTGAATTGATAATGCTACAATGAGGTCGAGTTATGCTATATATAGTGACTATCTTCCTGTCTCTTGGCCGACATTATCTTTGAGGGAGAGTCGACTTCATCTAGGAGGATCTTCATAAGGTTTAGGCCGACTTGGAGAGGCCTAGTGACAAAGTCTTTGGAATATCACTTTTACATATTTTCCAAGTGTACCATGACTTCATTTACATGACAATGACTCTATTTATATTTATGACAAGATGACAAAATCCTAAAGACATCAATAAGAAGTCTTTGACCTATAAAACTCCTTGTTCATGAAACCCATGAAGCAAGCTCTACAAAATACATTTTATTATCTTTGTCTTCTTCATTACATAAATTCATAATTACAAGTCATTATGAAGACCGAACCTACTTACACTTTTCAACACTCCCTCTTAACTAGGGAGGTATTCATAATGGTACATGGTCACTCTCAATCTGAAGAATATCATAAGAAGAATTCGATTGGTAATCCATCTGTTATAGCATCATATTAACCAGCATTGTCATAGTGCAAGGCCTTGACTAACAACTCCATATCTCCACGAGACCAGGAGCTACAATGCTGGTGAGACCAATGATGAGTATACACCCTCATCATTGTCTCTCTTGGATCATATCCCCCCGGGTTCACTCAGGATATGTCCACCAGGACTATTCTTACTGTTGGATTCCCAGTCCTCAAAGAATATTTGTCCTTCCACGACTACTCTTTCCATGGATGCCCTAATACATCCCAAAAGAGTATCAGATGCCAGATGATTACCCAATCCTCCATTCTGTCTTCCCAGGTGAAGACTAGAATGACGTGTCTATCTCTCCCTCTCAACTAGGGAGGACATATTCCACAAAGGAATGTACTCATTCCTATACAAGGAATATTCCTAAGCTCCCTCTTGACTCAGGAATTACCAAGTTTCTTCCAAGTAAGAAACTTATTACCAGGCTCCCTCTGGACCTATAGCAGCAATGATGAAAACACCAAGCTGCTCATGAAAAAATCCTTCCTTCAATATCCTGAATTTCTTTTTTGTTGAGGATTCTTCATCTTTGGGATCTCTACATAGGGCACAAATCATCCATCACTTTCATTCAAGAGTCATGTCTTATATCTAAAAGTGACCCATCAATCTTCTCATCTAGTCTAGCTTTATGTCATGCTGCTTTCTTCGAACGATACTTCTCCCAAGGATCTTTCATCTTGCCATATGGTTGTCAACCTATGGAAGACATATACTTACCTTTGGCAGTCCTGCATAAGCTCATCAGATATTAATTAATTATAAATATGAACTTTTAAATCAAAAGCTACCCACGGCATCTTCTTGTAGGCATCGACATCCTTTTTTTACAGATTGACACATCTCCTAAAGATATGTAATGTCAAGGGTCTCCATCTGTTTCAGACTGCTTATCAGAGTCTACATATCTTTTCAAGAGATTTTCTAGTCAAGTCTTCTTGGCTTTCTTGGATGTTGAATGCTTCTTTCCATGGTTGTTTTTTTCACCATCTTTTTCTTTCTCCACACAATTTCATTTCATTCCCAGGTACATTAATGTGCAATTCCTTGATAATGTATAATCACCTAATACTCCATATGACGATATATTATGTTGATTTCATCTGGTGTGGAACATGTCTATTGAAAACATGTGCATTGGAAGAGTTTCTGCTTTCTTTGATCATACTTCTTCCTACATCCATATACCCTATCTATATAGCATCCAGTGTCAGCATAAATGTATTTGTACCTCATTTCCTTCCTTTGAGTTATTATGCAGTAGATTTCCTTGGAGTGAAGAGTTTCATCCTACTTTATCAATATGTCATCATATCTAATCCCAAAATTCTACAAGTTAGAATTCGATGAAACCTCTTGCTTTCTTTCTAACTGGTGAATCCAAAGAGAACTCCATTAGAAAGTGTCAGCACCTGTTTCCATATACATTACCGAATGATGAACTATGATCTCGATAATTACCTTCTTATAAATGTTATGTATATACAATGAGTTTTCCAGGAGTCAAAATTATCTCATAGCATAGATGTTACATAAATGTTTTCAGGCATTCTCCTATGACCAACACTCCTTACTTTTGAATGCTTCTATTATGATGCTAATGATGCATTTATCTAATATACAATGCTTCCTAACATACTATTTACAACCGACAAAAACCTCCTAAAGAGGAACATGATCTCAATCATAGTAGAGATCTTTCACTTCTTCTTAGATTTCTTTGCATCAGGTTCTTCCTTTTCTTTGACAATATGGACTTCTTCCTTTTTACTTTTGTTCATATTAGACTTGGGACAATTCCTTCTATAGTGCCCAGGTTCATTACAACCATAGCATCGTATTTTATCCATATTTATTTCTTTCTTCTCAAGACCAAATTTTCCAAATTTTCTTTTCCTTCTTGACATAGTACTATTGGCTTTATTTGATCTAGATTCTTTTGTCTTACATAAAGACCATAGATCCTGAAATGGCATTGCTTCTTCACCATTCCTTTGGCAGAGCATTTAGTACCATAGTGAGTATTCCTCCATCAGACACTACTCCTAATTTTTGCAGTTGATCTCGAATCGCGGAAATCTTCATAGAATATAAAGTTATTCCTTCCTCTCTTGACATCTTCAACTTGTATAGTTCTTGTCTTAGAGACATTATTTCTATCAAGAATAGCTCCACCAATTTATCATATATTTCTTTTGAGGATTCTAGATTTGATACATAGGGAATGAGAGAGTCCTTTACTGATTCTATAAGAATCCTTTGGGTTGTAATGTCTCCCTTCATATATTTGGTATAAGCTTGAGTATCATCTTTTGACGGTTCAACTGAAGATCCTTTGACATAGTCCATTACTTCATTTTCAATTAAGTTTAGACCTATCCTTATCTTCCATGCACGAAAGTTTTCAGTCCCAGACAATTTGTTGCTTTCCTTGCAAAAAAGTCATTTTGACAGATTCAGATGGGGACATTAAGATACTTGAGTATATGATTTCTTCTTCTATCAGCTTCCCTGTTGATGATGATGTAGAAGATAGTAGGAACTCCCTCTTAGATTGGCTTCTTCAAGAGATGTGAAGAGGGCTAGATCACCTTGAAACCTTCAAGGATGGGTTGATGATGTCTTCATCAAAATTATAATTTGATGGAGTCTTCAATGGTGTTGAACAATGTCTTCAACAAAAATGGTGGCTCGATGATGTCTCCAACAATGTTGGTTAGGATTCAACACCAAGTTTCCTTAGAATATTTGATGGTAAAGATTACCTTCTTGATGTGTAGGTCCTTTGAATAAGGTTGTTGATCTTCTTAAGATGGCTTTCCAATTTCTGCAAACTGCCTCTTTAGAATCTGAAGATTGACTCTTCAATGTAGATCTCTAACTTTTGCTTTGTTGCCTTTTAGAAAACTGATCCTTGATCTCTTGGTACTTGAGTGTCTTCTTGTCAAATAGCCCTTTCTAGCACCTTAGCTCTGATACCATGTTGATAATTTAGTAGGGAAGTGGTTAATTCAATTCTCTTACTTGATAACTGCTGAAATTATACTAGTTATGCTTATTTTACTTAGATATTATATTTGTTAACTTATCAATTCAATTATCAAAACACAAGAGACACCAAATTTTTGTTCTTCAAGCCAGGGCCAAAACCTCTCCCTCTCAGAGAGGTAAACCCGAGAGTAAGTCTTCTTATATATCCTGAATTGACGAGTACCAAGACCATGAAAAAGACCCAAAAACAAAATGTCCTCCAAAGAGCCTTGTCACTAGCCTTTGATGTTCTTCTTGCACTTCTCTTCTTCGCTCCTTCTTGAGAATATCGATCCCTTTCTTTTCTGCACCGTACTGCACCACACTTCTCGGTATACACAAGGAGAGTCTTGGTCTCCTTTTTTTTGTAGCACTAGAAAGATATTTCGGTCTCCTCTTTTCTCGGTTCCTTCTTGCTCAATTTCAGATTCCTTCTTCGACTCATATACCTCTCCTTGGCTTATTTCCTTGACTCTTTTATGAGTCGCCTTAAGCCTTAGACTGAGCTTCCCTTACGCTGACGCAGAGACCACGCAGAGGGTGACACAGACCCTTCTGAGTGACGCAGAGGTAGTGCAGAGCCCTTCAGAGTGTTGAAAAGTGTAACTAGGATCGGTCTTCATATTGACTATGTAATTATGGATTTATGTAAAGTAGAAGACAAAGATAATAAAATGTATTTTGTACTTGCTTCAGGGGTTTCATGAGCAAGAGTTTATTATAGGTTAATAGACTTCTTCTTGATGTCTATCTAGGGTTTTGTCTTCTAGGGATAAATGTAATTAAGAGGGTCATTATGAAAACAGAATTCTGGGATGTGATGACATATTGATGGAGCAGGCCAAGGGAATGAAACTCTTCTAGTAAAACTGCTACAGGATGACTTAAATTATAAAGGTATGAGATATGTATATATTTATATGCTGACAATGGATGTTGTGAAGTCATGTCATATGGTTGCAGGTAATAGACTTCCATATTTAGAAGTATGATCTATGAAGGAGGATCTCTCCGTGCACTAACAGATGAAATCAACATAATATATCCTCATGGAATATGAAGTGGTTGTATATGAACGAGAAACTGAAAATTTTGTAAGTTCCTGGGAATGAAGAATGTGCAGAAAGGAAGAGATCATGAAATTCAACCATGTCAAGAGGCAGCTATCATCCGAAATCCAACAAGATGTGACTAGGAGATCCCTTGGGAGGATATGTAGATTCTGAAAAAAGTCTGGTAAAGAAGAAGACCCTTGACAAAACATATTATTAGCAGATGTGTCAATCTGAATAAAGGCTGTCGATGCCTACAGGAAGATGTCATGGTGAAAGATCATCACTAAGGTAACTTTTGTTTTAAAGTTCATATGTATATGTTTATCTGGATGAATTTGTGCAGGGCTACTAATCATGAGAAGGGATGTATAATCCTTGGAGTGTTGTAAAATGTAACTAGGTCAGTCTTCATGATGTATATGTAATTATGAAAAGAAGATGACAATGATAATAAAAATATGGCGAAAACAACCTTCAACAATCTTGGAATATATGTGAAGTAATACCTCATAAAAGGTTAAAGAAAATAAACTTCAAGTCGGCCTAAATTGAAGTTATAAAGTCGGCCTAAATATCAATCTGTATGGCCGTCCTAAAAGCTGTTCAGTCTCCTATATATATGTCTACACTACGGCTCATTTGGAGGATAAGAATTGCGGTCAAGTCTGAGGTTGTATAGCAGATAATTGAATGCGGATAAGTCTGATATTGAAGAGTGTAGGTAGGAGCAGATTCAAGACAGAATTGAACATGGATAAGATAGCATATAAAGGAGCAGATCTAAGACAGTATCAAATGCAGACCTATCTGAGGTTACTCAAAGTTTAAATGCAGATATAAAGGACAGCAGTTAGTGCAATAGAAAAGTATAGATTGTGGATTATACAAGAGGAAGCAGATTCAGGAAGGAACCAAAGAATATAGTCTACGGAAAAGTACAGTCTACAATTTGAAGAATCTAAGAAACGAGTTTGTCAAAGACAAAGACAGTGTTTGAAAGAAGACAGGCTAGTAAGGAAGGTAAATCAAAGATTTATCTTCCTAACCATATTTCAAGATATTCAGTTACAAGTGTAAATAATTATGTCTCTACATTTGACTAATTACTTTGATAACTGACTTGATGAAAGATTAACTAAGTTAAAGAAGAGAATACATAAGCAAGCTCAAGTAGTTATCAAGAAGAGAATTTTTGTATTAATCACAAGCGCTACAAATTCTCAACATGGTATCGGAGCTAAGGTGGCAATCAAAGAAGGGCCTATAAGTGGCACTTAAGGATTAGATCATAGTCAACAACAACTCAGATATCTTTTGGATAGAGAAAAGTGATGGGCTCGATCTCTATTACAATCATAAAAGAAGGGACTTGGTGAAGGAACAATGAAGTATAAACTCTATATTAATCTCAACAAACAGTTCAGTAATCCAATTCGGTGATCAATTCAGAGATAAGGCAGAGAAACAGGAAGAGGGCAAGGACAGTTAAGGATTTTCCAATTTGGGCATAAAAACTCGGACTTGACTTAACTTGTTGGAAATACTGAGAAGGGGATGAATCAGTATTTCTTTTCAATTGTTAATTTTACCAGTTAGATCACTTATATTTAGAACACAAAATGAACAATGATGGAATAGATACTTCTATTAATTTCTTGTTTACAATAAAGTAAAGTACAATAATGATATAGGGCTCCAACCCTAGATGAAGACTCCAATCTTCCAGGCTCCAACCTGTATTGTGCCAAGCACCAACTTGGTCTTTCCAAGGCTCTAACCTTGTCAATTTGAGGCACCAACCTCTAGGGCTCCAACCCTATCTCTGGTACAGGCTCTAACCTAGTTTCTTAAGGACTCCAATCCTCTAAGGCTCCAACCCTATCTTTCAAGGCACCGACCTTGTCACTATGAGGCTCCAACCCTCAACGTCACTTCATCAAAATATGCTCCCAATGTCTTCTTCAATGAGCTCTGACAATCTTCATCTATCACCTCACTTAGTCTCCACGTCACTTCATCAATGACAACCTTGATCACTTCAAAAGGTGTCACCACTGCTCTTCATATTACCCAAGATAGAGCTCTAAGGTCACTCCATGAGGGCTTCAGCACATCATCATGTCTCCAAGGGTGCCTTCAAAATGTCAGCTCCAAGGTATGTCTTCACAAAGCTTTAACTATTTCAAATGCTCTTCCAAAATTCCTTCAAGGATGCTTCAAGGTTTTCAATAAGGCGCCCCAAGACTTCTTCAAAGTCTCTTCAATAAACTGCACCAAGGCTGCTCCACAAACTGCTTAAAGGATCTCCCCGATCTTCAAGGCTTCAAAATCGTCCCTTAAGATTTTTCTTCAATACACAAATCTGTCCACTTCAAGTCTAGTATGTTGCTTCAAAATGTTCACACATTGCTCCAAGATCTACTTCGACATATGCTACAAAGTCTGCTCTAAAGATGTCAGTGGGCTGCTCCAAAAAATGTCATTAGAATGCTCTAAAATATGATTAGAAGACTGCTTCAAAATATGTCAGGGCTGCTCCAAAATGTCTTATTTAACAGGCCTGCAAAATAATAAGCAGCTCCTCTAGATTTGTTCATCTCTACTAAAATTTCTGCTCCAATGTTGTACTCAAAACTGCTCTGACTTTTAGTCTGATCCAAAACACCTTTAATAATTCATCAAAGACTATACCAAAAGTCTACTAATAGTTGTCCCCAATAATTGCTTCAGAATCACTTCAAGAGTTGCTCAAGAAGTCTTCTCACAAGCACAAGCTGATTTCTCACTTCACACAAGTCTAGATTTGTCACTGTTCAAGGTTTACATGTCACAAATCCTCTGCCACAGGTCCAAGCACTACAGTCTACAGATGACACAGGTCTGAAAATTTAGGCGCAGGTCCGAAATTTTAGGTGCAGGTTTAAACCACAGGTATGAGATGAGATGACTGCTTTCTGTACCCTAGTTTGATTGCTTCCACAGATATGTGAGTTTTTCCTTCTTTTCTTGATCCATAACAGAAATAAAACACTCTTCAAATTGTGTGTATCCTCTTCTTCAGACCAGAAATGTTCTCTGTTTTTTTTTCACTGAAATTTTTGGTTTGAAATAAGGTTCTGGACGTCATATTTATATAGGATTTGATTTATGACAAATAGACATGTCCTTTTGTAGTGAGGCCGACTTAGCATAGCTGAGTATAGGTCAGCTCAGGAGAAATAATTTAATATGCTATCTTAAAAATTCATTTTCTCCTAAACTACAGGGAGTTTGAGGGCAAGTGAGGACTCATTAGAAAGGGGAAAGAGTCCTCTATAAGCTAGTGAAGGAATTATTGCAATATGATATCTCCAAGATGTCGAAAACAAATTTTCTTTATGACAGCCCTTAGGAATTTTAGTATTCCTCGTGTATAAGGATATTGGGACAGAATGAGGGTTAGGGAAATTTAATTAGAACTTCAAAAATGGTCTCCAACCGTCATTCATATCATCAAGTCCATCCATCATCAAGTGTGTCATTATTCATGTCATCATCTTATTAAATGTTTAGGACAGAGTTTTAAGGCTTCTTTATCAAGAGTAAGGATATCATAATATGAGGTTATGGCATCTTCATATTCCAAGAACAAGGTCAGTTCAAGGACTTTCATCACTAGGGTGTTATGAGCATCTAGGGCAACATTATGCATCACAAGAATTTTCCATCACAAACAATCTCATATTGACATCAATGACAACCTTGACTAACAGTCTCCCCCTTTGTCATTGATGGCAATATTCTTGCCCTTCCAACATTTTCTCCCCCTTTGACATTAATGGCAAACAGGGTGCCCAAGTACTCCCCCTATCAAGTTGCTTCTCTTCATGATATTTTCTTCATCAATAATAGTTCTTCGTAGGTATGTTGCTCCCCCTGTCATGGTGCTCTTCCTTCTGGCAATGTAATCCATGATAGATGTGTTTTCATTTCTTAATTTGATAAGTCAACTCCCCCTGCCGGCATAATGTTAAAATTGGACAACTAGGTCCAAACTCCAGGTTGTGCTGATCAGATGACGATCCCAATATTTTTATTGGATTCCTCTTTCGGAGAGGTGTAAGATTGATCTAAAGATCATCTAGATCGGATGAGCAGAACATGTACTTTGAATTTATTCCACTTATGTGCTAGGTCGGCCTGGAATATAATATAGACTTAAATGTCTTAAAGAGCATGTCACACACCCCAAAAGATGCCTATATAATGGAGAGACTTGGAGTTCATTATACACACATTGTGTGGAGGATTTTCTTCTCTTGATGGCGATGGAGTTGCGTTCTTGGTGCTGCGTATTTGTGGAGTTCTTTTTTTGGGTTGTTCTGGGGTTATGTGTGACACGTGTGGCTGAATGACCTATTGGAGACTTTATTGGTAGAAGCGTCTTGCTGATCACCGTAATGCCACCATTCATTATCTCTATTTTGGCTTGTCTTCCATCGATCTATTAGTATGTTCTATCTGCTTCAGTATTGTGTGCCCTAATCTGAAATGGCATAGAACATGTTCTAAACTTAACATGGTATCAGAGCCAAGGAGAAGACAAAGCCCAAATTCATCTATTGATCTATCAAGAGCAACTAAAGAACAAAACAGCGAAGGGTTTAGGGCTGTTTGAAGTCTATTCTGGATAACCGAGTGCAGGAAGAGAGGCCGAGGTTCCTGTAGAAGAAGACTGGTTCTGAAGCATTTCTGTGTGGGCAAATCATTCATAAGAAGGCCGCAGTCCTGTACTGAAGCTAGCAAGAGGGCCGAGTATGAGGAAAAGAGATGCAGGTCTGTATTGAAGGTATTTGTGGGTGGAGAACTCTTGGAAGAGGTAGCCGCAGCCTTGGAGGCTACTGTGGGTAGGTCCCAGCCCTTACCAGCCTATAACAAAGGAGCGTAGGGAAGGTTGAGGGTTGTTCTATGCCCAAAACAACAGCAAATAAGGTGAGGAGTCCTCCTAAGGAAGGCCGCAGCAAATGAAGGGAAAACCACAGTCATTTGATCTGTTTTAAGATGGGTAGATAACCCTCATAAGAGGCTGCTACAGGATTGGTTATATATCTGTAGGTTGCTGCTGTGTATAAGGCTTGTATCTTCCCTAAAAGAGCAGCGTGGAGGGGCAGCCTTCTATTGAGAGGCAGCTGCAGTCAAAGGGAGGT
This sequence comes from Pinus albicaulis, assembly GCA_034641835.2. NCBI lineage: Eukaryota > Viridiplantae > Streptophyta > Pinopsida > Pinales > Pinaceae > Pinus > Pinus albicaulis. The sequence continues at coordinate 1,472,207,341 of CM076577.1, forward strand.
TTGGAAGGCATGCAAGGTGGGCTGTAGCAACTTGCTGACAAGCCCTAATCAAACTTCAGATCTTCAGCAATTTACACCGTTTTTTGGAATGCAAAGTATGTATGTTTGGACAGGTGTTTAAGGGCTATTTTATGGGTGCTCTCTCCCTAAAAGAAAAAACTCAGGCCTTTGAAGCCTCACTAAAGCTTGCCGCACAGAATTAAGGGAGGCTGAGGTTGAAGAGGTTGTTTTGGAGGGTAGTTAGGGAACCATACCAATCTGAGGTAGGCCACAGGCCTAGCCTCTCCAAATCAGGCCAGCACGGGGTGTTAAGGCTTTGATGAGGGCAGCAAGTTTGAAGTTACACATAAACTTATATAGTGTGTACGCTGATATCCTGGAGGAATGATTGCAGGTGGGCCGCAATCCCTACTTCACCTTTGGAGGATGTCGCAACCCTGTAAGCTTGGTTTGGATACGCTCTTTGAGCTGCTGTCTCAGAGGTAAGTTTCGGGCTGCAAAGTGCCCAAAACTTCAGCCTACATTGTGACCATATCTCCTTTTCTAAATCATCAGCAAAGAAATCAGTGAGCAAATAAGGTAATGATTAATCCAAGATTTGTTCAGGTAATTTCCCCTTGAAGTTTATAACCTGATCTCGACCCTCTTTCCTGAAGTCTTTCAACCATTCTCAAGGCTGGTTCTGTGACTGTTGAAAGGGTTTTTGAGGCCTAGTGTAAGGGGTTTCTGTGACATACCTCTTAACATTATTTGACAAAGCAAGCAATTGACCTCTTTAAGGCAGCATCATTGCTTTTGTTCAAGCTTGATCTGGAAGTGTTTCGTGCAAGGTACTGGCTGAAAATTCATTGATCCTTAAGGTATGTGTTGATTTTGAAATATCCTAACTTCTGTGTTTAGGGCAGAAACAAGGCAACCCTCTGAAGGACAAATTACCATGAATAATTTGATCAAAAACTATTGGTTGTGTGATTTGAGATTATTGCACTCTAGCATCTTGGTTGAAGGTCGATTTATGAAGCTGCAAATATGTGCAGCAATTTTGACTTTAATCCAATCTTATTTGGAAGTCTTAATCTGTGGGTTTTCGCTGGTTTATTCCGAAGTAGTTTAAAGGTGACAAAGCAGAACAACAACCATTATAGAGGACTATAATAATTGCAGTATACTTGAGTGAAGGCTCATGTGTGAGCTATACCCGGACCTGTCTACAAATAGCTCAGATCTGTGGGAAGATTCTCCGAGCTCAGATCTATTACAGATATAAAAAATAAAAAATAAAAAATAAAAAAATCATGGGACTTGTTGCTAGCTCAAATCTGTGTCATACTTCAGATCAATTTGTGAATTATGACTGTGCTAGATCTGTTAGACATCATATAATGTGTGGACTAGCATGTAAAAGGGTAAATTCAGTGTTTGGAACATCTGCTAGACTGATTCCTAGATTTGTGCAATTTAGGAGACAAATTGCTAAACTGAGATCTGAAAATTTAAAGCCCTAGATCAGTCAACCATCAACTACAGTTGGGCAGATCTGGAAGCCCTAAGAAGCAGTCTCTTTAAATGAAATTAGAAGGATCTTCACAGGGTTGATTGTAGAAGCCATTGGTGCAATATTATGAAACGGACAGATTATTGTCAAGATGTGCAAATCTGTAAGCCCTAGGGGAAATGACAAGAGAAGTCGATTTGTCATAGAGTTAGGCCAATGTTGGTAGCCTTAGGAGCAGTCTTCTAAAATGACCAAGAGAATGACAAATGGACAGATATGGGAAATAAGAAGCAGCGCAGGATCATGAGAAGAGGAATCATGATATATTATCCCTGCTTGACAGTGACATATGGCAGAATATGTATGACCATGAAATTTGAAATCTTCAAATACTATATGGCAGTATGACCATGATGAAGAATATAGTGATGTGTACGATAAAATTATGGAAACATCGTAATCAGCGATATGACAGTGATGACGGTTCTGTAGCCGCAATCTTGAGGAGCTAAATCTGTCATTCTATGTCACTGTCATCATGACAGTGACATAGACAGTCACCCATGTTTATATAATTCATCATAGAAGTAATCTGTATCAGTCTTACATTACAAAGTAATGATAAACTTGAAGTGTGAACTGAGGAGTCTTTGCAGCCTTCAATCACGTCGTTGGAGTCTTGAACCATGATCAGTGTTGTGGATCATCTGCATATCCTTTTAATTTTATATTAAAAATACAAAAAAATCTGAAATTGAAATAAAAACAAATATGTTAAAGTATTATAGTCTTATACTTTGGCATAAAAAGGAAATGCTTTTTCTGATGTATTAAAGTTTAATTGTTTTAAACTTTATACAAGTGGGTTTTATATCCGAAGATTAAAGGCCGATTAATTTAAATGGCGGAGAGTGCTGATATTAAAAATATAAACCAGATGACCCAACCCGCGGGCACTAATAATACGAGAGTTAACGGAAAGGGTGCCTCCGCAGTTGACTGCGGAGGCGATGAAGATCAACGATGGATATCGACTGCAGGGGCACCAATCGGAGTTTTCAGCCGTACCCTGAGACCTCCCGCAGTGACGTCATATGCTGAATGGAGAACAGTTGTTTTTCGTGTCAAATCAGTCCAACAGTTAAGTGACACGTTGCGTAGGCATTTAACACAAAAGCCGCGCCATCTATTTAGGGGTTTTTTTCATTTCGTTTTCAAAATACTTTGTAGTTTGTTGCGTTTTGACCTGTTGCGTTCTCCCGTCACCTTTCTATTTTAGTCACTTTGCAAAAGTATTACTTCAGCACCTTTTCTAATCATGGCTAAAAGGTCTTTTTCTGGTTCATTGAGCCACATTCCTCTCATAGATAATGAGAGAGACATTCAAGATACTGCGTCTTCAGTAATTCATCTTCCATTCTATCAACAAGTTGTATTGAATAATGATAATTCCCCTGTTTATTCCGCCATGAAAAAATCCGGGGTCCTTTCTACATGCATCTCGAAGACACATTTATTCCCAGAGTTTATCTATTAGTTGGTTTCCGCATTTTATCCCGGAAAATGTTTCGTAATGAATTCCCAAGGAGAAAATGTTCTGCAAGTGTCTACCCAATTAATCCGCCAAGCCTTGTGTTTTCCTGAAGCCGAATCATCAGTTCAATTTTCAGAAGATTCACTGGTTACTTACTATGAAAGCCTTGCAGGAAAAGAATTCAATCAGTTTATGTTCCATTTGAAGCCCAATATGAAGCAGTTTCAGCCAGAATGTGGAGAATTTGCTATGGGAGTTTTCAACAAAGACACTCGACCCGTATTGAGCACTATTGCTAAAATCTTGGGCAAAGAAGACGACGTTACAGTGGACAGGTCAGTCCTAGGAATGTTCACCATGATGATGAAGCCATGAATGGTCTTGGATATTCCATCCTTTTGGCAAGAAGCAGTCAACTCGCAGTTGATGAATCTTTCACTGACAGGCTCTTTTAAATTTCCCTCACTAATTGTCTACTTATTTTTATACCAAAATGTTGAAGAATTCATGCAGTTAGGTCTAAATATAATGGATGTAAACAAGCAAAGACAGTCAGTTGTATTCTGGACAGATATAATCAGAAGGGAGCAAAATGAAGAGGGGTTATTTGATTTTGCTAGTCAGTATATGCCCATTGCATATAAAATATTGAATGGAGTTCATCCCCCTTGTTTTTTACCCAAAGCCCAAGAGTTTCTACATTTAGGAACTAGCTGTAAATTTGGGGACTGGTTTGTATTTGAAGAATATTCAGAAATAAGGTTGTATGAAGCAAATGTTGAGCCTTACAAGCTCCCAACGTTTGTACCAATGAGGCTTTTCACCTTAGAATTTATCAGACAGAGCCTGAATGTTGATCATGTGCACTTTTTCCCTATGAAGAAGGGTCATATGTATAAATTGCCTATGAGTGTGGGAACTTTCATAGTTAATATGAGGCAGGCATTTGAGGAAGTAACAAAATTGTTGGAGGAAACACATATGCTACTAGGAGAAAAATGGGCTTATGATCCTCATGGTATAATTTCACAAAGAAGAATTGAGAACGGATACTCAGCTTTCATTCATGAAAGTAGACCTGAGCAGGAAAAGGTGGCAAACAAAGGTGAAATAAGTTCAGTAAATACAAGCATTCAAACTCCTGTTATAACTGAGAAAACAAACAAAAGAGGTAAAGAAGCCGTTATTGACTTGGATGATGAGGCACCGAGAGGTGAGAAGAGGAAAAAATTTGCTGAGGATCATTCCTCTAATTCACCTGGTTTTCCTTGCATTTGGGTGAAGAGAAAAATGCTCCCTCCTCCCCTGGAGGTCATGAATCCTTTCATGAACAAGTACCCTTAATCAAACAGGTGGTTTCGCAAATTGAGGAGAGAAATCAAAGAATGAAGGCCAGCATGGAGACCCAAGCAGAACATCAGGTTACTACCGATCAGACAAGGCTGTTGACTGTAATGGATCTTCAAAAAGATCAATTTAGGATTTCTCTGTCACATCCCACATGAATGTCAATTGGGTCCTCAAACAGTTTTAATACTGTAAATGTGACAATGGATGTTAAAAAGATTCCACTAATGGACAAAATGAATTTGCATATGCACACTGGGCAATTGATTGTTAATGATCTCACAAAGACAAATGCAATGGCAGTTAAAGCTGAAAACATGTTAGTGAAAGTTATCAAACAATTGAAGCTGGAAAAGGTCAATTCAAGAGCCTTAACAGTCCAAAATGAAGAGTTGAAGAAGATTATTGTTAAGATTAGTGGACTGTTGAAATGTGTTAAGCTTAAGATTAGTGGACTGTTGAAATGTGTTAAGCTTCAGAAAGCCTCGGTGCAGTGGTATTAAGCTTTGGAACTCTGGTGTTACACCTTGAAACTGTGATAATACTTCTGTTGTATTCCTGTGAAAATTTGGTGATACTTCCAAGAAAAGTCATTGTTAAGAGCTAGTATGCTTGGGATCTTTGCTGCCTGAAACAAATCTCCACAACCCCCCACTACAGGAGCAGACACAACCCTTCAAAATCATGTACCTTAACCCTTTTGCAGATATAATGTTGTAACAGATCTCGGCCTAGAGGTAACTGAACTCAACATAGGGAAACTCACCTCAAAACACAAGAAAACAGACTTCGAACAACAACATCATATAACAGATTTTGAGCACGAGATTGGTAGTAGACCTCGTAAGAGAACTTGAGACTTGTCGCAACTTATTAGTATCATCTTTGGACAGTTATGTAGCCATGTCTCTTGGAGTAATCATTCACAAATTTTTTTAAGACATCCTTGCAGTTTTAATGGAGCAGCATATTTGAAGGATTGTTTGCAAACCTTTTTGGATTGCATTCTTGAAGACCTTGCAGCAGTCTTGAAGTCATTTTATGGAGCTGTTTTGAAGGCATGTAGTGAAGACATCTAGAAGACTTATTTGGACTATAAGTTAAGCAGACTTAGAGAACTGTGGAGCTGACCTTTTGAGCATTCTATAATCATTTTGAAACTGACTTTTGGTTATATTTGTCGTGGGTGTTTTGGAACCTTTTTGGACAAACTTCTGGCCTCTTTTGTAGCACATAATTCCATCCAAATTGACCATTTCACCATCAGTGTAGATCCTCTTTGAAGCATTATATTGAAGACACCTTTGAAGGACATTATTTGCAGACATCTTGTTGAGAAGCTTTAGCTGACCTTGGAGAGTCATCTAGAAGCCTATTGGAGACCATGATGATGTGACTTGAAGAATTTGATTGGGTACCATGAAGGACAGGGGAGACACCTTCATGAGAAGAGATCAAGGTTGTCATTAATAAAGTGACGTGGAGACTAAGTGATGGCATTACTGAAGATTGACAGGGCTCGTTGAAGAAGACTTTAGGAGCCGTGAACAATAACCAAACATATTTTGATGAAGTGAAGTTGAGGGTTGGAGCCCAAGAGGTTGGAGCCTCATAGAGACGAGGTCGGTGCCTTGGAAGATAGGGTTGGAGCCCTAGAGGATTGGAGTCCTCAAGAAACCAGGTCGAAGCCTGTACCAAAGATAGGGTTGGAGCCCTAGAGGTTGGTGCCTCAAATTGACAAGGTTGGAGCCTTGGAAAGACCAAGTTGGTGCTTGGCACAATACAAGTTGGAGCCTAGAAGATTGGAGTCTTCATCTAGGTTTGGAGCCCTATATCATTATTGCACTTTACTTATTGTAAAGAAGAAATTAATAAAAGTATCTATTCCATCATTGTTCATTTTGTGTTCTAAATAAGTGATCTAACTAGTAAAATTTACAATTGAAAAGAAATACGGATTCACCCCCCTCTCAGTATTTCCAACAACCCCAATATATACAAAAAAATTCAAAATCCCAAGGCCCCAAAACCCCAACTGTAATATCCCAAATGGGGAAATAACAGTAATAACAGACTAAAAGATATTAAGGAGACAACAAAACAAAAATTGATATCAATACACCATTGGAGCCATAAAATATTGCTGACCCATTTTATTAATATTGGTAAAATGTGTACAATGGAGGTGTTGGAATGAAGCCATCTGGGCTTGCTCAAAGCAAGCTGAAGATAGACTCGGAACAAGCTTGAAATATCCCCCAAAAATGTACACTATGTGGTTGTAGCTCTGCGTTGCTCTGCCCAGTCACTCGCCAGAAATACTGTTGTTGCTCTAGCTCTGCATTGTTACTCTTGCTCTGCATTGCTACTCCTGCTCTGTGTTGTCAATGACCAAAGATGTTGCTCCTACTCGGAATGAAATGTTCCTAGGGCCTACTACGTTGCTCAGAAAATTCCGAGATTTTAACCACGAACACTGCTCAAGAAACCCACAATAACCCGCGAAGGAATTGGCCAAATATTGACCTCGGAATTTTAGCCCAATTTTCCCCTAGCACCTCTAGTTGTTGGTTGAGTTGGGATCCTTTTTTGGCCTCTTAATTCTACCCAGAAAATTTTTCCAAATTAATCTTGGCCTCTCCTCAATAAGCCCAGAAAATCATAGAAAGGGTTTGTCCTAGTTTTGACCTCAGAAATTGGCCCTCTTGGACTTGGCTCACCCAACTGCTGGGAAATTCAGTCCTTCGGGAAATTTTGTTGTTGGAGGCCACCAAAATGCCTGAAATACCCCTGTTAGGAAGCTCTAAGCCTCCCCACCAAGTGTTCTCCCAAAATCTCCACTCACTCCCCTAGCCCCTGGAGTGATCCCTTCACTAATTGCGCAGCCTCTGCGCTATTGTAGATGCCACTGCTATGTTGAAGAGCTAACTGCGCTATGGATGAAGTCCCTGCTGCTGAAATGCTCCTCCAAAATAATAAGAATCCTCTCCTGAGCAGGCACTTGAAGTCCCGCGAGGCAGAGGTTGAGATCTTCGCCTGAAAATCTTGTGTGGTAAACAGCACTGTAGACTTGGCACTCAGCACAAGAATGCTCTCTGTCAAAGACAAAGTTGAAATGGATGATTGAATGAATCCCCAAAATGAGCAGCTTGCTTCCTTTTAACTAAGTTTGCTCAACGTTCCCTTGGGTCCCACCTCAAATCTGTGCAGCCTCTAGCTCGTACCAATGAGTTGCGTTGCCACATGTGGGACGCAGTCGGTCCTCATTGGTCCCCATCCTCCACTATAGCCACAATATTTGCCTTGGCCTAATGTTTTGATCTCTGCAGTTTCCTAAGTCTAATTGTGGGCCCCCAAACCCACATCCTCATAGTCAAAACGTAATAGTTAGCAAAATATTAAAAATTAATATTCTAATTAGCGAAATTGCTAATTAGGAATATTACACCAGCTGCAAAACAAGGGTTAGAAAATAAAATAATTTACAAAAGAATATTATACAAAATATATTTACAAAATACACAAATGTACAATGCTTAGAAAGATTTTGAAGAATAGATTTTTTTTTAAACCTTGACAATGGCTAGATGTATTTCGAAAAACAAATTTTAAACCACGACCTTTGTGAAGTTAGAAAATCACATAATATATTCAGAATCCAAACATAGTCAGTCTGTGCCCACAGTTTGTGATCTTGGAACCCAAGGACTAGGGAACTTGCAAACTCTATATATTTTATCAAGAAGAAACTGTTAGAACATACAATGAATCGGATCACCTAAGATAAGCCCAAAACTTAACAATAGAATGTTCCTATCATCTACAAATGAAATAGCGTTTTAATTAATATTTGAAGCACAATATAGGAATGCACATACCCAACACATACCACAAATCAGTGAGACAAAGACACCATGAAGTGCACCCCAAAGTATTTTATTATGATGATCAAAATGTTCACAGCGGCACACTAGCTTTACAGTAGCATTTACAAAGTTACATCAAACTAGAGCTTAAGATCCAAATCATCATGATTCATAAGATGAAAATAGAAGCAAAAAGCCTTTTATTTATAGAGAAATTCCTCCAAGTGGAAAATAATGGATAGTTGGCTTGATCCCCATTCAAATAATCTCGATCGTTGATAAATCCTTGATTAACTTTTAATCTCTATCGTCGAAAATATTTATTTTTGAGGAATTTTTGAATTTCTCATTAAGAACATTTTTATTAGCTCAAAAATAATTATTTTGAGCTAATTTCTTCAAAATTTTGACTTTGACTCAACCACCAAGGTCCAAGGGTCCAAATTTTCTTGAAATTTTCAATATTCCCTTGGTGGGGGACCTCCAAAATTTAACTTCTTTTAGACCCACGAATTTTTCCACTTGGAAAATTTAATTTCTCTATTATTTTAATTTTTTACTCTAATTAATTAATCTTCTGGCTTAGGATTTAATTTAATTTTTGCCAGAAAAAATAAATAAATAAAAAATAAAATAAAATAAAAATAAATAAATAAAATAAAATTTAATTTACACTTGAGGGGATTAATTATTTTTTTCCACCCTCAAATATTTTAGCCATGGTGTCTAAGTATGAGGGACAATGCACTAAAATATTTTTTACATTTTACAAATTTAACCCTCAAAGGGGGGATGCTCATTCATTATAGACCCTCATAGAACATATATCCAATTCTGCGACACAATATGAGCTAGTAGACCAAATGATTTGTAATAAAATAATTTAGCCAATTAACTTAAATTATTCCCAAATTACTTTTACAATAGAGTCGAGTAAAACACTAGGACTCACCTAAGACTTTGACTATAAATTCCACCCTAGCTTTGGGGTGAGGCTGGAGGGAAAAACTATGTCGATCATTCGTGTTTAGAAACACAAATGATCAATGAGATGAAAAACCTCCTAGGATGAAATTTGTCGCCAAAATAATAGGTTTACCTAGGTTGTTACATAAATACACTGTCTTACTAGCATCATTTACATTACAAACTTGCAGAATGGGTTTACAATGACATAAGAATTGTTGGCTGATGATTCTGAACTTTGAAAAAAAATCTCCAAGTTTCTGGATCCTGCTTCCTTGAAATGTTGAAAAAATGGGTGCAACATCTGCCTCCGTATGGGGACACGTTGCTTCAATGTAGCAATGTGAGAATCCAAAATCTTGTTTCAAGAAAATAGAAGTCCATCAAATAGATATCCATTCAAAATCGAAACCATCATGTATATATAGAATATCTACTGGAATAGAAAAAATATAATCTAACAAATTGAAATATGGAGTAGGGTTAGAGATAATCTAACAAATAATCTAACTTAAACATGTGAAAATAAAACTAGCTAACAACATAAATAAAAAGGAGTAGGGTTAGAGATACTATACAAAAGATGCCCAATGGCATCAATTGTCATTTTTGTTGCACGATCTGAAACATCTTCTTGTTGACAGGTAGATCAATAGGCTGATTATCAAATGTCCTCTGCTAAAACTTGACCCTCTTTGGTTGATGAAGTGTAAGATAACTGTGGTGCATATCTCTGTCAATCTGAAACCTTCTTCTTTTTCTTCTCGAGAGATGGATGGAAGAGGAGGTGAGGAAAAGTGATAAATTGTTTGAATGAATTCTGCTTGATACAGTGGTGGATGATCCTGTGGTACAACTTCTTCACCATTTTCCAGTTTCTTTGGAACTTCGACATGGTATCTTCTTTCTACTTCCTTGTATAACCTGACCATACCACCTGCAGATGCGGGAATAATCACATAAGATAAATCCATCTGAATACATCCCCCTAGATCGGCTGCAAACTTCCGTGAGAGGAGCATCCCCCATACATCTGGTACATCAATGAAACTTGTAAGTCTTTGACCACATTAAGGACTTCAATCCTTTTTTAATCCATAGAAGAAAAGTTGTGATAAGCCGTAGAAATTCTTAAGTTCAACTGATCCATAACTTTCTTAGTCATAACATTCATTGAAGCACCGAAATCCAGCATAAAATTATGAAGCAAATGGTCATTAATATCCAAGGTTAGGAAGAAACGCTGATGATCCTCATTAGTCATGTAGCAATTTAGATCCTTTAACTTGATTTCTTCGTCTTGAGGGTGAGTGTCAATCTTTTCCTGTTGAACAATGCCTAAAGCTTTGAAGAATCAAGCCCTCTATGACGGGATCTTCAAGAGTTCCAAGACTGGGACTGACATCTTAATCCTATTAATCCATGCAACCCAATCAACTTTTAAGCCCAAGTTATACCTTTCGAATGCAACTTGTTTAATCTGATTTTGTTCTTTACCTATCCTTTGATAAGAATAACCCTTACTTCTAGCAATTTCCAGAATTGATTCCTAAGATACCTTTTCTCTGTATGCCTGTGTGATGGGATCCTTTTCGTCATTGAAGTTATTGATGGTGAAGGATGGAGAAATCATGTCTGCACAATGACTTCCTGTGAAAATTTATGAATCTTCTAAACAGAAATCCTACTGCGGTAAATCGAATTTACTTCTACTTGTTTGATTAAACTTAACAAGTTATTTTCTGAATAATTCATGAAAACATCAAAGTAAATACACTGCAACCTACACAATTATACAGATCAAGTACTGAAGAATAAGAAAAACATCCAAACAAAGGACACGTATTTTCGGACAAATGTCCCCGAAAAAACCCAATGCGAGAAAATCGGTGCAACGGTTCTGAGGGTTTTTATTATTAAGCAAATTTCTGAATACAAACTAGGGTGCCAAATCCGGCTCACCCAACAGAAAAAATCCTCGGCAGAAGTACCTCAATCAAGAGACAGATGTTATGGTTGATCCAGCAACTGGATGAAGAAACCCCAAAGGTGACTGCGAAGTCCCCAGTGTTGCTAAACGATGGCTACAACAAGCTAGACTGCATCACCTCTCCTAGTAGTTGTGTCACCCTCTTAGTGAGCCTTCCCGACTCAAAAAATGAATTGTTGGATAGTTGTCGGATCTGCCCCACAGAAACCTCACCACAGCTCTACGAGTGACTGCGTCACCCTCTCTGGCTCTGCGTCCCCTCTGTGTGAGCCCTGCTAGCTCTGCCTCACCCTTACATGAGCTCTGTTGGCTCTGTGTCACCCCTCCTAGACCTGTGGTGCCTCTCTGGTGCTAATCTGCCTCTCTGCTATTGTATTCTCGGCCTTGGATGCAAATCCCGCTGTCGAACTGCCCCTCATTGCACTGAATTACTCAGATCTGATCTTCGTCCGAGCACTACTCTGTCAGAAGAATTTGATCACCAAATTCAATCTCTGTGCGTGTCCTCCAACTGACCCCAAGCCTTCCTTTAATAATTTTCTAGTTGACGAATCAACGGCCGTGATTTAATCCGTAATCGACAGCTAAGATTAAAAAAGACTTGATCCTCGTCACTTAGAACATTCTCACCCACGTGTTTAAATTAATTCACTAATTATTTAATTTCCCTAAGTTAGACTTAGGGTCCCCATTAAAATAATTAATTATTTGCATAACTTAAGCTCCAGGTGGAATTTCTCCAAAAGATTTCTGAGTCTTGAAGATCTCATGTGTTCTAGCCCCTCCACAAAGTTTTAGATCTAGATCACATCCAATACTAGCCAAAAATCAACACTCCCTCTTAGCAAGGAATGTGCTCTAGCAATACTTCAACCAGAAGCATCACCCTGATCCACGACATCAATCCTCTGCGCTGCTGATGCTTGGACACTGCCCCTCATCCACTATGTTGCTGCTATCTGTATTATTGCCCATGTCACTGCCACTGACACTACCTCATCTGTGTTGCAGCTCCCTCACAAATGCTACATCATGCTACCCATAGCACTGCCACTGCTAACTGCTGCACTACAATTCAGTTGTTGAAAAGTAAGCAACTGAAAAAATCCACCCAAAAACTTGACATACAAGTCAGTCTAGGTGAACCTCGATACTGAAGCGCCCTCTACTGCTAATCTGCGTTGTCACTCTCGTGCCTCTGTGTTGTTGCTGCTTTGCACTGCGTAAGAACTGCCTCTGCGCTGTTGAAGTCCATCAACCTCTGCATTGTTACTGCCTCTGCTCTGCGCTACTCCAGTATTCGGCATTCTAGCTCTACCAATGTTGCTCTATCATCCTCACCCCAACTGACTCCAGTCATCCTACTACTGTCATTAAGGGCTCTCATAGCTCGTATGTGATCCAAGAGTTTGGGCACCTCAAGGATCATGCCCCTCACACTGCAGTTCAAAGGAACTACAGATCAATGTCGCCCCACCTCTTCTCCCAAGGCACATGAGCACTCACGGCCACATCATCATCATCTCCATCATTGTCCTTAGTTGTGGCAGCCCTTGAATCAGACTCTTCCTTTCCCTTCTTTTTCATAGGGCATGTTGTGGCGAAATGTCCTAATTCACCACACCTGAAGCATCTGACCTTTGAAAGGTATTTCTTCTTCTTCCTTTGTTGCCAATGTTATCCCTTAGATGCGAGAGTCGCATCTTCCTCCTCCTCCTCCTTCTTGATCTTGATCCCTCCACTGCTCATGCCCACCTTGGTCATCCTCCTGATCTCTTCTTGTTGAAGAGATGCCCACATGTTTTCCCAAATTGGAAGCACTGCTCTACCCAAAATGCCTTGGACAAAGTTCTCCCACTCATCATAAACTGCATTCATAGCAGTCCTCACCATAAGACCTTCATTAGGTGTGGCCCCCACGGCAACCAACTGATCACAGATCGCCTTCAATCTAATGAGGAAGGGGTCGATCTCTTCTCCCTTCAGCATTTGGAATAATCGGAGTTGATTCTCAAGAAGCATCCTCCTCTGAACAGAAGTCCCCTGATACAATGTGGTCAAAGAAGTCCACGTCTCATGTGTTGTTACCTTCTTAGCAATGTGTGGGACCACATGATCCTTGACTCCATCCATGATCAAGCGCTTAGCCTTCGCTTGAGCTTCTTCATACTTCTTGAGTGGATCAGCAAAACTCGGATCTGAGTTTCTTGGCACTAAAAACTCTCTAAGGAACCTGCTCCCTTTGCAAAATGATTTCCCTCCCGGAAATCCTCCGCCAACTGATGTCGAATCAGTCCTCTCCGATCTCTCTTTGTTGTTGATCAGCACTGGATCTAGACGTCTGCTGAGGAACTGCTTCCCTCTACTTTTCCACGCCCTGCTAGACATTGTTCTGCACCAAGAAAAACAATGCCCCACCAGCAACCACTGATGAAAAAACGATCTGCACTTCCAGCCATGGCAACTAGAAAGACGGAGGCTCGAAACCCCTACGGTGGCCCAACAAACACTGCGATGCCACTGCAGCAGCTACAGAGTCACCCTAGTTGGTTGACACAAGCTCTGCATGAGCCCCTCTGGTGACTGTGTCACCCCTCCTTGCCTCTTCTGGATCTGCGTTGTCACTCGGGATAGCTTCCTTCCTGCAGGATATTTTCTTCGATCTTCTGTTGATGGCTTCAGCTCTTCCTGATCTACAATCGCTCTGATACCATGTGAAAATTTCTGAATCTTCTAAACATAAATCCTACTACAGTGAATTTGATTTACTTCTCCTACTTGTTTGATTTAACTTAACAAGTTATTTTCTAAATAATTCATGAAAACATCAAAGTAAATACACTGCAACCTACACAATTATACAGATCAAGTATTGAATAATAAGCAAAACATCCAAACAAAGGACACGTATTTTTCGTACAAATGTCCATGAAAAAAAAATCAATGCGGGAAAACTGGTGCAGCAGTTCTAAGGGTTTTATTATTAAGCAGATTTCTAAATACAAACTAGGGTGCCAAATCCGGCTGACCCAACAGAAAAAATCCTCGGCAGAAGTACCTCAATCAAGAGACAGATGTTATGGTTGATCCAGCAACTGGATGAAGAAACCCCAAAGGTGACTGCGAAGTCCCCAGTGTTGTTAAACGATGGCTACAACAAGCTAGACTGCGTCACCTCTCCTAGTAGTTGTGTCATCCTCTTAGTGAGCCTTCCCGACTCAAAAAATGAATTGTTGGATAGTTGTCGGATCTGCCCCACAGAAACCTCACCACAGCTCTACGAGTGACTGTGTCACCCTCTCTGGCTCTGCGTCCCCTCTGTGTGAGCCCTGCTAGCTCTGCGTCACCCTTACATGAGCTCTGTTGGCTCTGTGTCACCCCTCCTAGACCTGTGGTGCCTCTCTAGTGCTAATCTGCCTCTCTGCTATTGTATTCTCAGCCTTGGATGCAAATCCCGCTGCCGAACTGCCCCTCATTGCACTGAATTACTCAGATCTGATCTTCGTCCTAGCACTGCTCTGTCAAAAGAATTTGATCACCAAATTCAATCTCTGTGTGTGTCCTCCAACTTACCCCAAGCCTTCCTTCAATACTTTTCCAGTTGGCGAATCAACAGCCGTGATCTAATCTCTAATCGACGACTAAGATTAGAAAAGACTTGATCCTCATCACTTAGAACATTCTCACCCACATGTTTAAATTAGTTCACTTTAATTATTTAATTTCCCTAAGTTAGAGTTAGGGTCCCCATTAAAATAATTAATTATTTGAATAACTTAAGCTCTGGGTGGAATTTCTCCAAACGATTTTTGGGTCTTGGAAATCTCATGTGTTCTAGCCCCTCCACAATGTTTCAGAGCTAGAGCACATCCTATGCTACCAAAAAATCAACACTTTCCTTAGAAGCATCTTGACTCACATTATTTATTTGTTGACATTTTCCCTCTTCTAAGATTTTTCTAGCAAAAGCACATGCACTTTCTTCATGGAAACTTTCGCAAGGTCTACAAAAAGGGATAGGTTGATCAACAACATTAGCATACTCAAGTGAGGTAGGAGGTCTTTGATCATTAGGAGGGTTCCTTCTTGGCCAAGGATTGTTGTTGCCTTTGTTATTATTGTTACTTCTAGGTTGCACATTCTGCACTTGATTTCTTTCCATCTGAATCATCCTAGACTGCATGTCACTAATTTGTCTAGTATGCTCAATTCTCATTTCCATAATTATTAGAGTTAATTCTTTGATTGAGTCATGCTCTTCTCCCTTAATTTCTTTTCCTTTACTCTTGACTGGACCTCTTTCAAAACCAAGAATCTCTGACTTACCTGAAGCTTTCTTATCGTTATCTAATTCTTCAGCAACATTCTGAGCAACGGCTAAAGTAACAGGCTTGGCACGTCTTACCTCATATTGAGTGTCAACATTGAAGGCTTCAACATATTGTTCTAACACTTTTTTATCAGGAGGCTTGTAGTCTTGAGTCATATCCTTTAGAAGACCATTAAATCTTTTATTAAATTCCTCAATTGTTTCATTTTCCCTTTTCTTAATGGAATTAAGCTCTTTGATCAAATATTTTCCTTCTCTTTTATCCCCAAATTTATCTTTGAATGCATCAAAGAGGGCTCGCAAAGAATCAAAAGAATTATCCTGCTTGTCCTGAAACCAATCCAATGTAGCTTCTTCTAATAAAAGGACAAATAACTTCATTCTAAAATCTTCATGATTGTATGTAGTTGCATGAGCATATCTTTGTATAAAAGTTTTGAAATTTTTTATGGGATCGATAGCATTGACTACATTGTTCCGCTAGAAAGTCGGAAGCTTGTGCCTAGTAGAATCCTCTGGAAGATCATGAGGATACCCTTGAATGTTGGCAAAGCTGCAAGGACTGAAGTAATCAACCATGAAGTCTCGATTTAAAGGATTAGGGAATAGTAAATGGATATCAGGGAGAGCTTCTTGTCCAAGAAAGATTAAATGCTCTCTATAATGTAATTTGTTTAACCGAGCTCTTAGAACCTTTTCAGGATCATAAGTGGGATTAAAAAGCTATTAGGGTTCCTTCTAGAGGAAGCTCTTGTGAATGGATGAATAAGTGGAGTCGCCAACCAAACAAGAAACCAACCGAAATGTCCAGGTGCTAAAGGTGCAGATAGAGAAAATTAAAGGATTAGTGAGAGGAAAAAAGGGAAGGTGATTAAAAGATGAAGAGATATCAACGGCGCTAGAAAATGTGGCATTGATGGGATAAGAAATGATTAAAGATGAAAGATTGAGAAGATGTCATTGAAGCACTGAGAATGAGATAAACTCCTCCCCGGCAACGGCGCCAGAAAATGTTGTGCTGCTTGACGAGCTAATGAATGGTGAAAAAATTAGAAGATTAGAAAAAAATTTGTGAGGACCAAGGACGAAAAAATCTATCCCCGGCAACAGCACCAAAAAATGTTGTGGCAATGCCGGCTTAAAGAAAATGAAAAATGAGAATAAGATTAGGAAGAATGTCGTTGATGCGCCGAGAACAAAATAAACTTATTCCTGACACCGACGCCAAAAAATGTTGTTGCTCAATTGTATAGGCACTACGACAACGACTCAGGGCGAGGGTTGTCACTTTGATCCCCGCCCACTGCATTCTCGTTGTATCCAAACAACAGGCTATGGGGGGTAGTCCCTATGGAAATGTGAAGCTCAAGGACAAGTTGGCAACCAACGAGTCCAGGATACACGATTGAATGGCCTAGCTACTTGCTTAATTTTAGCAAGACTTAAATATTAGATTAGATCCGAATGTGAGACCAATGTCTTATGGAGTCAACTTCTTGCTTATTATTAATTAGATGCCAAGTAATCGGATGAACAATCGTTGCTTGGCTGCTTCACTAACTTATATGCTATGCAAATCCTAAGACCTAGGTGTGATGCAAAAATATTGGTTACTTTATATGCCTATTCTAAGTATAAACTCCCTCTTAACTATTTTGGAACTAGTCTCTAGAGTAGGTTATGGGATGGAAGCCAACGGGAAGCTAATGTAGATTTATGACAGCAGTGAGCTAACTCCGAAAATGGTAGTAGATTACTTGGGAAAACAGTGAACCGATATGTAAAGAATCATTAAACTTTACCTTCCTTTAATGCAAACAGTTAGGAGATGATTTGGCCACTTATGATATTCAATAACACATGGGACAGCAGTGAAATTACTTCAGTTTTTATAGCTCCTTTAGATGAAAAGTGAGGTGCATATACGTATTAAATATGAATGATATAAACCCGAGTGTCAAACCAAGTTTGCCAATATGAAATTTGAGTGAATTAGCCTTCTTAAGATGCACTTTAGCCACTGTTATATGAGAATTATTATGCAGAAATGTCAGAGATGACAGTCATCAAGATTTGTATATCTAAGCCAAAAATCAATGCCCAAATGCTTATATGACTTCCTAGTTATGTTATCAATTGATTTTAGAGCACTTATGTGTGTGTGTTTTTTTTTCACTGTTAGAAAGAGATATGACTGTTGTAGGTAAATGGTGAAATGAGCAAGGGTTTAGAGGTCAAACCAAAGGCCCTAGGCCTAGTAGATCACTTGCCCAATTTGCCAAAAAATTTCCAATGCTTGAAACACTTGCAAGAACCAGAACTTGTGCCAAATGTCACAGCAAAACACACCAATATTTAGTCCAAAAAATCACAATAACCCCTAGAGATGGAAGATGGAAAAGGAGGGAAGGAATTGAGGCTAGACGAAGAGGGATAAAGCCTAATATGCCTGCAGCTAGGGCCTAGAGGCCACAAAGGCCTCACAACAAGCCTAGGAAGACTGTCGTTGGGCTAAGGAGGGGTTGAGAGGCCCTAAAGGGGCTGCGGCCTAGGGTTTTGAGGCCCTAAAGGCCTATGGCACCCTAGAAAGAGCCTCCAAGAGGCTGATGTAAGCCAAAGAAGGTTGCATCCTAAGGAGGAGAGGCTACCGAGAGGAGGACGAAGGCAGGGGAGGCCAAAAAGAGGGGAGATGGAGGGCTGGAAGGAGGGTTGAGGGCAGGTGGAGGCCCTTTAGGGCTTGCAGCAAGGGCTCAAGTGAAGGTCAAGGGCTTTGGCCTTACGGCCAGCCCTACAAGGGCAAAAAATGCCCACAGTAAGGGCTAATAGGGCAAGTCGAGGCCTAATTAGACCTGTGGCTAGCCTTAAGAGGCTTGAAAAGGTTGACGAAAAGGCAAGGAGGGTTGGACGGCTAGTTTGGAGGAGGACTCTACGCCTAGAGGCCCTAAAAAATATTTTCAAACCCTTGCCAAAATTCGAATTTGTTTCAGATCTTCAATTTCACTGCAAAAATTTGCAGTTGCTGCCCCTGCAAAAATTCTAGAGACTAGATCTTACCCTCAAGGGCCTAGATCTAACTCTAATACAAAATATCTTCTTGAAAATCACCTGCACAAATAAAATTACAAGTGCCCAAAACCCAATATATACAAAAAAATTCAAAATCCCAAGACCCCAAAACCCCAACTGCAAAACAAGAGTTAGATAATAAAATAATTTACAAAAAATTGTTATATAAAATATATTTACAAAATACACAAATGTACAATGCTTAGAAACATTTTGAAGAATGGGATTTTTTTTTAAACCTTGACAATGGCTAGATGTATTTCGAAAAATAAATGTTAAACCACAACATTAGCGAAGTTAGAAAATCACATAAAATATTCATAATCCAAACATAGTCAGCGTGTGCCCACTATTTGTGAACTTGGAGCCCAAGGACTGGGTAACCTGCAAACTCTCTATACTTTCTCAAGAAGAAACCGTTAGAACATACAATGAATCGGATCACCTAAGATAAGCCCAAAACTTGCCAATAGAATGTTACTATCATCTACAAATGAAATAATGATTTAATTAATATTTGAAACACAATATAGGAATGCACATACCCAGCACATACCCCAAATCAGTGAAACAAAGACACCATAAACTGCACCCCAAAGTCTTTTATTATGATGATCAAAATGTTCCCAGCAAGAAAGTGGCTTTACACCAGCATTTACAAAGTTACATCAAACCAAAGCTCAAGATCCAAATCATCATAAGATGAAAATAGAAACAAAAAGTGTTGGACATTGGTTTCAACGCTCCCCTTGTGTTTCGCGACATGGACTAACTGCCTCTCGTGGATCCTAACTCTGGCGATTATAGCGGAGACTAATGCCTGCAGGTTTTAATCTAACGGAAATCATGATTCCAACAAGTGGTATCAGAGCGGCAGGTTTCGAGTTCGAAACTCACCCAGCTCGCATTGGGGGGAGATTGTTGGACATTGGTTTCAACGCTCCCCTTGTGTTTCGCGACATGGACTAACCACCTCTCGTGGATCCTAACTCTGGCGATTGTAGCGAAGACTAATGCCTACAGGTTTTGGTCTAACGACAATCGTGATTCCAACAAAAAGTCTTCTATTTATAGAGAAATTCCTCCAAGTGGAAAATGATGGCTAGTTGGCTTGATCCCCGTCAAAATAATCTCAACCCTTGATAAATCCTTGATCAACTTTTAATCTCTGCTGTCAAAAATATTTATTTTTGAAGGATTTTCGAATTTCTCATTAAAGCCATTTTTTATTAGCTCAAAAATAATTATTTTGAGCTAATTTCTTCAAAAGTTTGACTTTGACTCAACCACCAAGGTCCAAGGGTCCAAATTTTCTTGAAATTTCCAATATTCCCTTGGTGGGGGACCTCCAAAATTTAACTTCTTTTAGACCCACGAATTTTCCACTTGGAGAACTTAATTTATCTAACATTTTAATTTTTTACTCTAATTAATTAATTTTTTGGCTTATGATTTAATTTTATTTTTGCCAAAAAAATTAATTAATTGACACCTGAGGGGATTAATTTTTTTTCCACCCTCAAATATTTTAGCCATCGTGTCTAAGTATGAGGGACCATGCACTAAAATGTTTTTTACATAAGATTTTACAAATTCAACCCTCAAAGGGGGAATACCCGTTCGTTATAGACTTTCATAGAACATACCCAATTCTGCGACACAATATGATCTAGTAGACCAAGTGATTTGTAATAAAATAATTTAGGCAATTAGATTAAATTATTCCCAAATCACTTTTACAATAGACTCGACTAAAACACTAGGACTCACATAATACCTTGACGATCATTCCACTCTAGCTTTGGGGTGAGGCTAGAGGGAAAAACTATGTCGATCATCTGTGTTTAGAAACACAGATAATTAGTGAGATGAAAAACCTCCTAGGATGAAATTCGTCGTCAAAATAATAGGCTTACCTAGGTTGTTACATAAATACACGGTCTTACTAGCATCATTTAGATTACAAACTTGCAGAATGGGTTTAAAATGACATAAGAGTTGTTGGTTGATGAATTTGAACTTTGAAAAAAATCCTTCAAGCTTTCGGATCCTGCTTCCTTGGAATGTGGAAAAAATGGGTGCAACATGGCTATATATGATTTTATCTTTCTTTCAACTGTATCAACATCTTAGGGCAATGTTTCAGGCCCCGACTCAAAGACGGGGATAAAGGGTGCAAGTATCAGTGGCAGTGACAAATGAAAATCAACCCAAAGCATGCAAGATGGAAAGTGACAAGCATGGATTACCTTGGGCACGCTTCATCAATCAATGCATGCTATTCATGCCCCTCGAGAACAATGGATAGAAAAGGCCTTATGGAAGGTCACACTAGACTAGGGGCAAAGGATAACCTCCAGGTGAAATGGGGGAACAAGAATACAACCAAAAGTGGTCGATCATCCAACTCAACCTGTGATCCACATTAGAATGCCCCTTAACCTTAAATGAAAGCACATGATTACAAAAATGGTTAGTGTACCTTTTGATAGATGACCCACCTTCCTTCAAGAAGTATGCTAGATGGCAGAGATCACTGATAGGAGCATAAGTGGAGAATTATGAAGCAAAGCTATCTATGGATCATCATAGGGCTGCTTATTGGCTGGCTGACCAAAGAAGAGAAAAATTTTCTCCTAGGGTTTACCCACTTGGGTGGGTAATAGGCACCAATAAGAGTCAAATATGAATGGATGGGTCATCAAGCATGGAAACAAATGACAACAAATTTGGCGAAGTCATGCTACTCGGTATCCTCTACGCTCCAAGGGAAAACTTTCCAAGGAGAGAGAGAATGTTGTTCCCCTAGAACAACATACATGTATAAAATATCATAGACCCTTCCAATGTGTCCTACGGTTCCATAGGTTTTAGTCGTGCCATATGTGTCAATGTATTGGGCTATTAAGGTCATTTTATGTGGCCAGCCATGTTAGATACCCATAATACTATTAGATGGTCTCTAGGTGCATTGCGTGTGATCTTCAGGGTTAGGACTCTATCTACTATAAATAGATTACTTTTAGCTCATTGTAGGGCATGCTTGGACAATCACCTCTCCTGTACTTAGTGGGTTTTTAAGTTCTAAGGTGTTGTATATTTTTTTGGGTCGCAGAGTACCCCCATTTACCCTTCTGGGGCAAGGAGTGTGTGGCTCATTCGGTTGGAAGCAATGTGCTTCCTCCTATCTTTATGTATATTTGCATTAGTTTATAACACTTTTTGCTATTTTCTGAATAATGCCATCATCTTACAAATTTTTCATCATATTTCTGTTATTGTGTAATTGCAATGTATCTTAGTTTATGTGCAGTTTGGAGCACAACCACCAAACAATTTTAAGTCAAAGTCGGTAGTGAAATTCAAGATAGCTGAAAAATGGGAAATCCATTCCTGTTTGTGAGTTCAAGTGCTGAGAGATAGAAGTAAGACTCAAATTCATTTGAATCAAGAGAGGCAAATGGAAACTTGTAGGTATTCTCTAGAGATTCAGAATATATGAATGCAACCCTGCCACGAAACCATGGGTGTTGGGCAGAGGTTGTCAAGAGACATGAGTCCAAGGAGGCAGACTGATGAGGTAATCATAAAGAAAGCTCCTTATCAGAGTGTGGTTAGAGAGCTCATGTATACAATGGTTTGGATGAGACCCAATATTGCTTGTGCTGTTATTATCAATAGTCAATTCTCAAGTAATCATGGATTGAAACCTTGGGCAGTGGTCAAAAGAATATTCAGGTATCTAAAGGAACAACAACTTTTGGCATCATGTTCAATGGGACATGACAAAACGCATTGCCGTTGGTTGCTTATCGTGGTGCAGGTTGGGCAGGTTATGTTTATTAGTGAAAATCTACATCAGCTTACTGCTTCAAGCTGGTTAGCTGAACCATCTTGTGAGCAAGTAAGAAGCAAGCTGGCATTTCTCTTTCAAGTGAGAAAGCAAAGTATGTTGCAACATGTTATGCAAGTAAAAGGATGGTGTGTCTGAGGAAACCACTCTAGGACGTCAAAATAGATCAACCAAGTCCCACATTGTTGAGATGTCACAGTCAGAGTTGCATCACTATGACTGAGTATCCTTGGCTTTATCCTATAACAAAGCACTTTAAGGTGCAATTGCAATGCCAATATGTCCATGAACAAGTTGAACAAACTTTGCAGATGGAGCTCCATGAGACCAGTCAGGTGCTAGTTGAAACATTGACAAAAGCCTTGCTGAAGGATAAGTTTGAATATTACAGAGATGGCTTCGGGTTAAACCATGCTGAACAAGTTTGTAAACATTAGGCTGAGTGGGAGTGTTAAATATGCAGTCTGTTTTGTGTTTTTGTCAGATATGTATGTTGTCATGGAAATCTAACAATCGTAAAGTAACATATTCAGAATATAAGATGAATCTCAAGTGTGACCAATTGTAATGGCCCTGACATGGGAAGAGACGTAACTGTTGTAAGTTGTAACAGATGTAATGGCCGTTGATTGCACCTGAAACTTGCGTAGATGTGACTGCTGCTGATTGCATATTCTTCACTTAAATGTGAGTGTGGTATATGTAATGTATTAAGAATTGCACATTCTTGAGTTTGGTGTGCCTCCAATTCTAATTATATGGTGTCTGGTTAGTAGAAAAAAATAAATAAATCTATGGACAGGCTTTCTTTCCGCCAAAATTTGTGTCAGCGTATAGCCTCTCCATGGCTCTCTTTTTACTTGTTCATGTTTCGTTGTGCACTCTAATCAACCTCTTTTAACGAATATGATACTCTGCATATTCATAGCAACATAATTGAAGTATGGAACTGTATGCAAAGACTACATTTACAAGTAGCCCAAATGAATTTTGCAAGAAGCATAGAAGTTTGATAAAAGCATAGTGTTATGGACCAAAAATCTTGCATTTTAGAGAGCTACTGACTGGTGTGTTTGGAAACATAAACAAGGAGGGCAATCTGTAAGTTTTTATGTATATATAGGTAGCCTTTTGCATTAGAACTACATTAAACATTTGGAAAATGGATATCTAGTAGCTGGCTATTCTGGTTTCCATATATCCCTCACAAGCAGTTGCTCATTAATAAGGTTCCCAATTTGAAGGAGCATACCCTCTGAATAATCAAATTATTTGTCTTTCAAGAGCCAGTGTTTCACTACTTCATACTAGTAATACTATCTTTACTCATTATGTAAGCCTCAAAGTTTGAAGGCAAAAGAATAAAAGAAAAGTTTCTTTATTAAATAGAATGTTTATGGTAAACCTTCCTCACCCAAGCACAGTCAGAGCAGTGGAGACTTGTTTATTAGAAAACTTCAGCTCTTGCAACAATCAAAAGCTATAAGTTAAACTGGACTAAAATGTTAATTAAAAATGCCTACAGCAAAGCAGCCCTAGAAATTGCTTGGCAAACAATTGATCTGCTTGACACCTGTGAAGCAAGCAGACTTTTCTTTGGAAAAACAAAAAGGGACCGATTGTGAACCACCCCGATCACATGCTTTTGGAAATTTTGAAATGGTCCTCAATCTTGGCCGTTTTTCTCTAAGTTCATAAAATTGTATTATTGAGTGAATCCACAAAGAAGCAGATTTTGATTAGAAAAGAACTAAGCCCAAAATCTTTTTCTTGGAATGAGATCTGAAATGATTATCTGGTCCATTTTAGCAGCTAAAACAAAGTCATTCAAACTCAGGCCACCTGCATTTAACCAACATTTCCAAACATGGTTTGAAATATTCACTGCTGGGACTTCACCCATATGCCCTACATATCTATGTATCAGGCCTACAACTCAATACAGGCAACCAAAGGTCATGTTTTCTTAAAAAGCAACCAAGCTACAAAGGAATGGAATGAATTGGAATCGTAAATGTATTTAATTTATATGTAGTTGATATGCATACCTATGGTGTGAGTCCATATCTGAGCTCTAACTGAGTTACCCGCTTCAAGGTGAAGATCTGGATGATGGCCTGCAGCCTCAGCTACAGAAGCAATCCTTTCCATCAGCTCAATCCCAGCTGTAAAATTCTTCACCTTCCACAAGCATTGCAGCCTCAGCCCATCGTCCTCCTCGACAATTCTCCACCCCACCACCTGCCAAACACTACTTAAAACACTCCGGAAAAAAAGCACAGATTTGGTGAAGCTTTGGCTTAAGAAACATAGGCAAAAGATAGCTTTGCTTTACCTTTCTTAACAGTGCAGTGGCTTCTTCACGGGACATGGGGGGCTGCCCAGAGGGAATTGGACTGCAGGGCTTGTTAGCAAGGGACAAGGCAGCGCCACTGGGGATAAGAATCTTGTGGTCTGTTCCAGGAGCACCCAATACTTTCTCTCCAAAATTGCTCTCAATCTCCCCCGGGGTTGGGTCTCTGGCACCAAAATCACCTAGAAGATCCCCTCCTGCTGCCCTCACCACCAATTTCAATTTCACACCCACTTTGCTCTTCTTCACACTGCTTAATCTTATTAAACTCATGTTTGCCTTCTGTTTGGCTGCTGAAGGAATAAGATGGAGAGATGACTTATTATTAGCACAGCACAAAATTTCAGAGCAATATAATGCTGTAATAGCCATACTATATACTGGCTGATTCACCCAGCTTTGCATGGAACCTTCAAGAGGCTGAAACCAGTTTATACTCTTTTGCTCTCCACAGGACTGAAATCAAGCTACTATTTTTGTAATACCAACATATCCAAAATGTCTGTCATGTTACCAAATACGACAGCTTGTGTGGCCAGCTTTGAGATAGCACTTAAATTATTTGGAGGATAGATGCCATTTTCCATAATTCGAGATGATTGAAAAATAAGTACTGCGTGCTTCATAATTTAAGCCGCAGCACTATCGAAAAGGATACACACTGCAGAGGGCGGCCGCAAGGTCATTAGTTTGGCATACTTAGATTAAGCTGTTGCTTAAGGAAAAAATTAAGCATGATTAGTCATAGTGGCGTTGTTTAAGTATTCTAGGTGTTTGAATTTATTTATTTTTTAAATTTGGGTCTTTTTCTTTTTAGATGGAAATTTAGCCATTTAAATGTAAGAGGGATTGTCATCTTTTTATGGTTTAAAATGTGCTTTTAATTATAGAAATAATTTTAGGTGAGATTGGATTGGGAGAGGTGTTGATTTTATATAGAATTTTTATTTGATAAGTTTTTTATTATTTTATTATATAAAATATGTTTTTAATTATAGAAATAATTTTAGGGGAGGTTGGATTGGGAGGGGTGTTAATTTTATATAGATTTTTTTTTTTTTTTTTATTCTGGTAAGTTTTTTACACATTTTATTTATGATTTCGTTATTAAGTAAATATATAGGAGACATCAACAGTAAAATATTTATGACATTAGCATAATGAATAGACAACCAAAACAAAGAACACAAGATTTTATCCTCAGAAAACCTACATGGGGAAAAACCTAATAACTTTTTCAATTGAGAAATTCCTCAATTCAACAAAGATGCATAATAGTCAATAACTCGATCAAACATGGTCCATCCTCCTAGTCAAGTCATCTGCCCATAGAAAATGTTAGGCCTTCTTCCTTCGTCAGAATTCAATTTCCTTCAACAGAGATTTGTTGCCTCAGGAAATCGGTCCTTTCCACATAAAATTTGCCTCAGAACTTCGATCCTTCAACAAGAGTACTAATACAGAAGTTCAATCCTTCAATTTTTCCCTTCAAACCTCGTATTTGGCTTTGCTTCTTGCCTCAGATTATGTGAACTGCCTTCAATAGAGAGAGATCTGAAATTGGTACCAAAAGTGGGAGGATGAGTGTCCTTATGTAACCTTTCTTCGTGGTTGAATGGTTGCCATTATGACTAGGCCAACTTGAGCACTTGAAGGGGCCGACTTGACTAAGAGGAGGTCGACTTTATTAATTTGGAGCCACAAATTTTCAAATTTAAATTTCCAAATTTCTTCTCTTGAAAAGAGCATGATGAACATGTTTTACAAATACATTAAGGGCTCAAATATACATTATGAAGATCGACCATAGTTACAAAAATTCAACACTCCCTCTTAACTAGGGAGGTATTCATAATGACTATCTATATGTTATCATGTTGATAGAATATCTCTAAGAAAAGGTTATATCAACATCATCATCATCACCATCTACAACTTAGTCAACAACTCTAACATATAGCATCCTCATCCAATTACCATAATCTAGTCAACAACTCTGACATATGGTAAATCATCAGCATCAACTAGTTTCCACAACTGGTCAGTACCCATAGGGGCTTCACTCAATGAACCTCTAGCATATCACATGCGATCATAGCATATTAAACAACACCCTTAATTTGAGTACATATTGGAAAATACCTCTAAAAATCACATTATTTGACCCCCTCCCAATATAAACACAATACACCTTCCCAATTTAAAAAGCCCCTAATTTCACTATATATTGTAGGTATCATTTTTTTCATTAACATTTTTTATACCCCTTTATATTTTTTCATTAACTTTGAGCTCCATTTTTTATACTTTCCAACATAAAAACCGTTTACCCCCTATATATCCCCCAATATATAATGTCATTTTTCCCACATTATATATCCCCCAATATGAACCCACATGGTATGGTATTGCTCCCGCAATGAAGCCACTATGTCAGTACCACTGACCCATAATCTTGGCCGGTACTCTTGACACATAACAATAACATTTAGCATCAACTAGTCATCATAACTTTGGCCGATACCACCGACCCATAATCTTGGTCAGTACTCCTAACCCATACTAGTCTTGGTTCACCATCTTGGTCAAAATTCTTTTCCGAAGGCCACACTTTACATGAGCAACTAGGCCCGATGCTAAATGGCCTCCTCATCCTATCTGGAGAGACTTAGCCTGATGTTGAATGAACTCATCATCCTATTTGGAGAGACTGAACTTGATGTTGAAAGCCATGCACTCAACTGAGTGATCATGGGCTTCTAGGACCATTCTCTCCAATTGGTCAACATCTTTGACACAAGGAGAACGATTTTCCTCTACTGGACCATTCTCCCTAACTGGTCAGCATCTTTGACACAATGAGAATGATTTTCCATGATGGTATCATATCAACGTTCTCTCTCACTAAGAGATATAGAGCCTTTCTTCATAAGAATGATTGTCCTATGATGCTATTGTCTCACCACTCTCTCTTATTAAGAGACATTCTTAATCACTCCAAGCTTGTCCCGGGACAATCTGCTTTGTGATATTGGAGCCATACCTCTCTCTTCTGGTACCATGTCTTGTTACTAGATCTCAAGGTGCCTCAACCCGTCATCATGTTGTCATATGCATATGATCAAACAATCCTGCATTCAGTGTCTGAAGCCACATTAATTCAGTACAATCTTCATGAGATGCGATATACTTTGCATCTACAGTGCTAAGTGCGACATATTTCTACTTCCTGCTTGTTCAAGAAATCATAGCAGAGCTCCGACTGAAGCATCCTCCTGAAGTACTATTCTTGTCATATAGACTCCCTACCTAGTTAGAATCTGTATATCCTTGCAGTTGTACATCATTGTTTGAGTCATATCTCAAACCATAACTGATTGTGCCATGACCAACTATACCGTATTGGTACCTCAACATATGTCGAGATACATGTCTTGGATCAACCATAAATTGATCTGCTTCCTTCACTTGATCCATCATCTTGCTACTTTGAAGTTACCCTAATTGGGTATTCTTTTTGAAGCAGATCTTGCCATGGCAAACCCGGTTGCTCCCTCTGCCACTGATGCTATAAAGGTGCATTACCTATCTTGGTCAAAATTCCTTCACTTTGAATGCAAAGGTCAGCGCTCTCTAAAGTTAAAAACAAGGGTTCCTGGAGAAGCCTTGACTGTTTTCTCTAAAGAAAATATTATGGTCAATACAACTCCCTCTGACACATGAGTTTCTTCTTACAAGCTTTCATCAAATGAAACAAATCATATAGGTTCAACCTTGATCCAAAAATTATGAGAAACCTATACAAAGCCTTCTTCCTGCTTACAAGTATAAGACTTCTTCATGTACCTCACAAGCTTGAGGTAGCTCTTAAGTACACTTCTTCTTTCATTGAGGAAGACGATTTCTACATCCATATGATGTAGTTTTCAACAGAAAACATAAAGATAATAAATTTGAATAGAAGTGTACTTGAAAAGATGTCCCTTCATATTCTTCTCCCTCTTATTGAGGTAATCCTTCACTTTGTACTACTCTCAAGTTTCCATTTGTTACATACTTCATCTTAGAAGTCACCACTGACTTGTTTTCAGCATAAATCAAGGCATACTTCAATTTTTGTTGACTGCTCACTCTAAGCTTAGGTCCCAACTAGGAAAATATAGCCCAACACAAATCCCCATTTCTAGGAGAGTCCTCTTGTCATAACTTTGCTTTGTTCTTCATTTCCGACCAAAGCTTTGGCAGCCTTCATTATGTACCTACAAACATCATTAAGAGGCCATGGAAGAAAAATTACAACCAATTAAAGGATACAAAGACAAGAGACTAACTACTAGTAAAAACAACAATAACAATAATCCAAGAAGAGATATATAAAATACATATCTTTTAGGAGAATGTTAGCTCCCTCTTGATCTTTAGTCTTCTTGCATCAATCTGCAACTTTGTCAGCTTCATCTACATCATTGTGATGTCATTCCTTCCTAAGGTTTGTTCATAAACCTTAGTGTTTTATTATTCAATTCTTATTTTGTCTGCTAGGGTGTACAAACCCTAGAATTTTGAATTCATATTCATATGACGAAAACCCTAGTAACTTAAATTTTAATTCATATTCATATGACGAAAACCCTAGTAACTCTTCACCATCAATTGATCGAGAATGCCTCATTCAATGATTATCCTTGATGCCTTCAAACAATGTAATGTTGTAGCAGTAGCAACATTTAATCTTTTAGCTACTCAGACTTCATTTCAATGTGCAAAGAATGGATTCCATCATCCTAGACTGAATATTTGTTCTAAAAATCTAAATGTCCACAACAGTACTTGCAATATCTTCCACAACATTGTATGTGCCATCAATAGTTTAGAAACAGATCTATTCAAGAATTTTAATTTAACATATCTTTATGTCCTTGACCTATTGTAGTAAAGACAATGTAGAATTAGGTCTACAAAAATGTCTTGACCTTATCAAGAGAGTTCAGGTTTCTGCTTCAACTCCTTTCATTCAATATTCATTTTTATCAAGGAACCTTACAAGCTTCAAAATTTTGAACAAAGGGAAGGCCCTATAATATTGCTTGCCAACTCCAACACCCTTTTTAATTCCCTCTTGCTCGGAGAGGAGTGATAACCATATTTCACAACTCTATCATTCAAGTGATGGCACCAAAAACTTATAGTCCAATACTGGAAGTTATTACTCAATCATAGTATTAGAAACAACAAATGAATCTCAATCTGGGATGCAACTTCTATCTCAAACATTGAATGCAACAAATTTCTAGCAACCCTAAATTCTTCCTCAACAATCAACATTTCTTGCCATATCTAAAATGGCTTTCAATGCAATCTATCCAAGGAAGAGTACAACTTCAACCTTACAGTAGGGTCACATATTTTCCACATGTGGCTATGACTTGCTTTGAGCCACAATCCATAATGCATTGTTGTCATTACTTTCAGACTTCATTGCAACCTAGATCTATTTTTCAAAATTATTGAGACACCGGGTCTTAAAAATAAAAAAAATCACTAAGCTTGCTCGTAGCAAAGATCCTTTCAAGCTTATTCTGCCTGCTTCCTTCAAAGAGACATCATCTCTGCTCCTTGAAATGCATCTTGGATTTGTGATTACAGGCTTCAGGCTTTGCTGGTTTTTATGTCTAACTCATCACAGTACAAATGCTCGCTTAGATATCAATGCTTCAATCTTGCCACTTAAAGCATCATTCCATTAAACTAGCTCCTTAAGAAATTGATTAAGACTCCTTCAACCCTTCTGAGATTTGTGCTTCTCGGGTCTGATGCCATTTTACTTTAAACTAACACTTTTGTCCTAATCAGTCTTTCAAAATTCACAGCTCCTGGAACAATCGATTAAGAGGTTTCCAGACCTCTGTAATTCTCTGAGATCACTGAGGTTTTTATTTTTTTTTGAGCTTCGGTCTTATGTAATCTCAGCGAACTAACATCACGAAGATTTTGATCTTCTCCCAATTATATTACTGCCTTAGTCTTATGAAGCATATCTTTTCTATTGACTTTGAATTCTCTTAGGTCATTTCTGAGTATAAATCAAATCAGAGTATCAACTTCTCATTAGCAGTGCGACTTTGGATGTTCAATTGCAGGGTGGATGGACCAGTTAATTTGAGGTTGTTTTCATGGCGACGTCTTCGACGAAGGAGAAAGAGGAATTTTGTAGCCACCTGGATTATCTCACGGCGGCAATGAAACATATTTTGACTCTTTTGAATAAATATGAGGATACCCGAGATGTGGAGGTAAATGCCCAATTAAACTTGTTGAACCAGAATATTAGTATACTTCAAACAAAACTGGAGAGGATTCAACTGCATACTGATATGCTAGAACTTTGCCTTGCTAAATTGGAATCTAAGGGAGGAATAGGCTCAGAGGAGAGCAGTCCAGACAAAAATGAGAAGCAACGATCAATGTGCACTAGTCGAAATAGATGGAAAATGCATAAGCACTAGTGGATGCACCCGAGGATTTAGCTCCAGACCCACTTAGCCAAGCAGACGAGGATTTAGCTCCAGACCCACTTAGCCAAGCAGACGTTGGAAGTGAAGTTGCATACGTTGGAAGTGAAGAAGTCAACTGGACAATTAGAGAGGCCGTTGTCTTTTAAAAAAAACCCACAGTAATTCCATTTTGTTAAGATTATGAAAAATTTGGGTAAAGATTTTTGAAAATCTGGGTTGTAGTGGTTAAATTTCAGTGCTCTAAGATGTTTAGATTTTAAAGTTTTTTTGATAGTGTGGAATCCATTTCCATATAAAAAATGCAATTCAAATACTTCAACTACCAATTTTTTTTAAAATCTTTTATGAGACAAAAAACTAAGATCCAAGCTATTCTGTTGCCTATAAACAACTATATTATAAAGTTCATCACAAAACAAACTATATATAATCTATGCCATTGAAATATTTTTAAATGTTTGGAGTGTTTTTGGGAAGGTATATAGAAAATTTTGGTTTAAAATTTTTATATGTAGAAAGTGTAATAGTAAGTATATATATTTTTTTTTACATCATTGAGCTTTACCGATGAAAATTCAATTGCAGTGACAGCTTTTAGCTCCAAATTAATATACAAATGGTGTTTCTTATATATATATATATATATATATATATATATATATATATATATATATATATTTTGAAATATTAAATATTTAAATTGTTGTGCTTAGAGGTGCTTTCAATAAATATGGAGAGATGTTGTAATGTTTAACAATTTGATTAAGCCTAAAAGCACTCACCAACTAGTATGGAAGATATGTTATTATTATTATTATTATTATCCAATTTTAAGGTCACAGCCAAGCGAGACACCAAATTGGTGTATGAGACCCACTTGTTTGTGGGACAAGGGACCCACCTCCGGGATTTGACAGTTAAGTCTACCAAGGCATACATACTTACTCTTAACCATTAGGCCCTCTCAAAAGGCTAACATTTTGACTCAGTCAAAAGAAAACAAAATTAAATTAAATTAAAAATAAAACTTAAAAAAATCAAATCAAATCAAATAAAAAAAATAAAATTATTTAGTCATGGTTTTTTTCTATGGTATTCTTAACACATGGTTTTTTCCCATGGTATTATATTTCCCATGATTTTTTTTTCATAGTATTCTTAACCCATGTTTTTTTCTCCTAGTATTCTTCTCTAATGTGGCCTATTTAAAAGCTAATAATCAAACCAACCTAAATCCATTTTATATTTAAAGGCTAATAATTAAACCAACCTAAATTCATCTTAACATCAAATCTAAGCGCCTAGAAGATCAAATCTTTTTTCACTCTAAAAGAGGTTTGCACCTCAAGAGAGAGATTTCATCTCCTTTCACTCTAAAAGAGGTTTGCACCTCAAGAGAGAGATTTGATCTCTGTCAGCTCTTGGTGCATCTAGAGATAGGGTGGATCTAAGTTGGTACAACTTACAATTATAACAAATATTTATAAAAATTTTGAACAAAATTAATAAAAATATATGTTAAAAACTCTATCAAATATTTTTATTAAAATTTTCATATAATTTTATATTCAAAATGAATTACACTATTAATAATCAGCCTATAGATCCATCTTAATTCAGATCTACCAAGGGCCTAGAGGGATCAAATATTTTTGCATCTTAACATACTTGTATCTCAAGAGATTTGATCTCTAAGGCTTAATAGATTCAGAGTTAAGATGGATCTAGGCTCTTTTAATTTGACCAAGTCAAGTTTACCTTAACTAACCAACAAAAATTAATAAATTTGACCAAGTCAAGTTTACCTTAACTACAAAGGTTGTGGAGGCGGCGTAGTGGTAAAGTCGGCCTCGTAATGACAGATCGGTCTTGTGTTCAATCCCGAGCAAGGTCGTAGCTCGTCGTGCGAGTAGTTAGTCTAAACCGAGCCAAGCCCACTACCTTTAAAGATTTCCCCAGATGCGAGTATTCAGAGCGCATGAAAGGTGGCAGAGGATTTGGGTTGGCGCGTGGGATTATACCACCGCCACCCTTCCTCTCGTCCTCGTAAACATTAATAGCATTAACGTCGAGCCGCCCACTGCATTTATGCAGCACAGTTGCCCATGTTTGCGTCTACTCTTTAGAGATATGGCTTCTTTCGGAAGCTTCAAGCCGGCATTGTTGCCTCTGCGATCTTGCTACTCCTCGGCGGTCTTAGAGCCTAGCTCCAGGACCATCACTGGACACAAATGCTCAATTTCTTGTTGCTTAGATCTCATTCCAGGTTTACATGTTTCACAGAGCTCCCATTGCTCTCAAGGTATCGGTTTTCACTCTGTCTCTCTCCCAAATCCGTTCGCCACCTCTCAGCCCTTTGTGCTCAGCTTTGGTCCGCCAATCCAGTCCCCGCCTTCCGCTTCCTGCTCTGTCTTGCTCAGTCTTTCTCAATTGATTCCTATGCCTCGTTTGCGCCAAAGGATGAGGTGTTGACGAGGCTCGACTCGTGGAGGTCCTCCCCGCCACCCTCCCTCTACTTCTCTGAGCTCCTCATCTCCTCCCTCGGACTCCCCGCGGGGTCGTTACCCTGAGACTAGAAGTGGTTGTGGCTTTCAAGCTGGTCGTGGGATTTCTCAGCTTGCAAGAGGCATCTCCAATCTCATCCCCGGTCAGCAGCATACGACCCATTTCCGTTTCCCCTGTTTACTCAATATGCCAACTGTTACAGCCTCCATTACTATTGATTTCAAAGAGGAGCCCCCTGAACTGAAGGCCGAGATTTCGGGTTCTCATCTGGCGCATTTGGCGGCTGATAGGCCCTGCTCTCCCTCCAGAGGTGGTCAAAAAAGGAAAGAGGTCAAGTGCAGCTCCTTGCAAGACCTCAGAATTGCAACTGGTTCGGGTGACATCAAGCGAGGCTGTTTTGATGCTCCTGATGACAAGTCGGGCGAGGAAGACACCAAGCGAGGCGGTACTAGTGCTAAAGCTGATTTGCAGGTCGAGGATGACCCTTACGCCTTCACCTATCAAGTGGTCGAATCTCCCCCCTTCTCTCAAGGTAATTAATGGCCAATCTCCATTTTTGCTTGTTTTTGGATGATCGACAGACCAAGTTCAGCTCTGGTTTATGCTCGCTGCCTCAGCTTAGTTTTCTACAGATCTACAGCTTGTCTAAATACCGGTTTCCCCTTTGCGGGCGGCAGGGTTTTTTGTCTGGGAACAATTATGTTTGTATTACCTGTTCTAGTTATTGTGGGTTGATAAACTGCTGCAATTTCATGGCCGGTTTCCCGTATGAGGGCAACACTCTTTTGTTGAATTGCCTGACTGAGCTTCATGGTTGTCTCTGTGTGTTGTTACTGTGGGTTGATAAACTGTTAGAGCTTCATGGCTGTGCTAGAATGCCCATATCACGGGCTAGAACTTCTGAGGCGCTGGCCTCCATGTAATTTTTTGTTTACTAATAGATTAAGCTTATTCAAAAAATAAAAATAAAAATAAAAAATAAAAAATATAAATATAAAAAAATAAAAAATAATAATAATAATTTACCTTAACTACCCAACAAAAATTAATAATAAAAAATAATAACATAGAATTCTTATTTTAATATAGGGTCATTTTTTTTTTTTCAAACTTATGTTAACTTCCTAACATCACTTATTGTTTTTATTATTTTATTTTTTAAAATGTGCTTTTAATTATAGAAATAATTTTAGGGGAGGTTGGATTGGGAGGGGTGTTGATTTTATATAGATTTTTGTATTCTGGTAAGTCTTTCTAACAATTTAATTCTTTTACACATTTTATCTATGATTTTGTCATTAATTAAATACACAGGAGACATCAATAGTAAAACATTTATGACATTAGCATCATCAATAGACATCCAAAACAAAGAACACAAGATTTTATCCTGGGAAAACCCACATGGGAAAAACCTAGCAAATTTTTCAATAGAGAAATTCTTCAATTCAACAAAGATGCATATTAGTCAATCACTCAGTCAAACCTGGTCCATCCACTAGTCAAGTCATCTGCCCACAGAAAAGGTTAGGCCTTCTTCCTTCATCAGAATTCAATTTCCTTCAACAAAGATTTGTTGCCTCGGGAAATCAGTCCTTTCCATAGAAAATTTTCCTTAGAACTTCGATCCTTCAACAAGAGTACTAATATAGAAGTTCGATCCTTCAATTTTTCCCTTCAAACCTCGTATTCGACTTTGCTTCTTGCCTCAGATTATGTGAACTGCCTTCAATAGAGAGAGATTTGAAATTGGTACCAAAAGTGGGAGGATGAGTGTCCTTATGTAGCCTTTCTTCGTGGTCAAATGGGTGCCATTATGACTAGGAAAACTTGAGCACTTGAAGGGGTCGACTTGACTAAGAGGTGGTCAAATTTATTAATTTGGAGCCACAAATTTTCAAATTTAAATTTCCAAATGTCTTCTTTTGA
The DNA here is from genome assembly GCA_034641835.2 of Pinus albicaulis. Lineage (NCBI taxonomy): Eukaryota > Viridiplantae > Streptophyta > Pinopsida > Pinales > Pinaceae > Pinus > Pinus albicaulis. Next base: position 1,472,243,090 of record CM076577.1, read on the forward strand.
AAAGATCATGAAGAACATGTTTTACAAATACATTAAGGGCTCAAATATACATTATGAAGATCGACCATAGTTACAAAAATTCAACACTCCCTCTTAACTACGGAGGTATTAATAATGATTATCTAGATGTTCTCATGTTGAAAGAATTTCTCTAAGACTTAGTCAATAACTCTAACATATAGCATCCTCATCCAATTACCATAATCTAGTTAACAACTCCGACATATGGTAATTCATTAGCATCAACTAGTTGCCACAACTGGTCAGTGCCACTGACCCATAATCCTGGTCGGTACTCCTGACACATAACATAAAATTTAGCATCAACTAGTCATCATAACTTTGGTCGATACCATCAACCCATAATCCTCGTCAGTACTCCTGACCTAGACTAGTCTTGGTTCACCATCCTGGTCCAAATTCTTTGACTCGTGGTGAAACTCCAAAGGCCACACTCTACATGAGCAACTAGGCCCAATGCTAAATGGCCTCCTCATCCTATCTGGAGAGACTGAGCCTGATATTAAATGAGCTCATCATCCTATTTGGAGAGAATGAGCTTGATGTTGAAAGCCACACACTCAACTGAGTGATCATGGGCTTCTAGGACCATTCTCCCCAATTATTCAACATCTTTAACACAAGAAGAATGATTGTCCTATACTGGATCATTTTCCCTAACTGGTCAACATATTTGACAAAATTAGAATGATTTCCCATGATGGTATCATATCAACACTCTCACTCACTAATAGATATAAGGCCTTTCTTCATAAGAATGATTGGCCTATGATGTTATTGTCTCACCACTCTCTCTTGTTGAGAGACATTCTTAATCGCTCCAAGCTTGTCCTGGGACAATCTGCTTTGTGATACTGGAGCCATACTTCTCTCTTCGGGTACCATGTCTTATTACTTGATCTCAAGGTGCCTCAACCTGTCATCATGTTGTCATATGCATATGATAAAACAATCATGCAATCAGCTTCTGAAGCCACATTAATTCAGTACAACCTTCACAAGTTGCGATATACTCTCCTTCTGTAGTGTTAAGTGCGACAAATTTCTGCTTCCTTCTTGTTCAATAAATCATAGCAGAGCTCCAACTAAAGCATCCTCCTGAAGTACTATTCTTGTCATCTACATTCCCTACCTAGTAAGAATCTGTATATCCTTGCAATTGTACATCATTGTTTGATTCATATCCCAAACCATAATTGATTGTGCCATGACCAACTGTACCATATTGGTACTTCAACATATTTCGAGCTACATGTCTTGGATCAACCATAAATTGATCAGCTTCCTTCACTTGATCCATCATATTGCTACTTTCAAGTTACCCTAATTGGGTATTATTTCTGAAGTAGATCTTGCCATGGCAAACCCGGTTGCCCCCTCTGCCATTGATGCTATAAAGGTGCATTACCTATCTTGGTCAAAAGTCCTTCACTTTGAATGCAAAGGAAAACTCTCTCTAAATCTAAAAACAAGGGTTCCTAGAGAAGCCTTGATTGCTTTCTCTAACGCAAATATTATGGTCAATGCAGCTCCCTCTGACACATGAGTTTCTTCTTACAAGCTTTCATCAGATGAAACAAATCATATAGGTTCAACCTTGATCCAACAATTCTGAGAAACCTATACAAAGCCTTCTTCCCGCTTACAAGTATAAGGCTTCTTCGTGTACCTCACAAGCTTGAGGTAGATCTTAAGTACACTTCTTCTTTCATTGAGGAAGACGATTTATACATCCATCTGATGTAGTTTTCAACATAAAACATAAAGATAATAACTTTGAATATAAGTGTACTTGAAAATATGTCCCTTCATATTCTTCTCCCTCTTATTGAGGTAATCCTTCACTTTGTACTACTCTCAAGTTGCCATTTGTTGCATACTTCATCTTGGAAGTCACCATTGACTTGTTTTCGGCATAGATCAAGGCATACTTCAATTTTTGTTGACTGCTCCCTCTAAGCTTAGGTTCCAACAAGGAAAATATCTCTCAACACAAATCCCCATTTCTAGGAGAGTCCTCTTGTCATAACTTTGCTTTGTTCTTCCATTTGCTACCAAAGCTTTGTCAGCCTTCATTATGTACCTACAATCATCATTATTAGGCCATGGAAGAACAATTACAACCAAGAAAAGGATACAAAGACAAGAGACTAGCTACTAGTAAAAACAACAACAACAATAATCCAAGAAGAGATATATAAAATACATATTTTTTGAGGGAAATGTTAGCTCCCTCTTGATCTTTAGTCTTCTTGCATCCATCTACAACTTTGTCAGCTTCATCCACAATGTTGTGATGTCATTCCTTCCTTGCAAGAGCTAGGGTTTCTACTTTTAGCAGAAATGTCCAATCCTAAGGTTTGTTCATAAACCCTAGGGTTTTATTATTCAAGTCTTATTTTTTCTGCTAGGGTGTAAAAACCCTAGAATTTCCAATTCATATTCATATGACGAAAGCCCTAGTAACTCTTCACCATCAATTGATCGAGAATGCCTCATTCAATGATTATCCTTGATGCCTACAAACAATGTAATATTGTAGCAGTAGCAACTTTAATCTTTTAGCTACTCAGACTTCATTTCAATGTGCAAAGAATGGATTCCATCATCCTAGACTAAATATTTGTTCTAAAAATCCAAAAGTCCACAACAGTAGGTGCAAGATCTTCCACAACATTGTATGTGCCATCAATATTTTAGAAACAAATCTATTCAGGAATTTTAATTCAACATATCTTTATGTCCTTGACCTATTGTAGTAGAGAGAATGTAAAATTAGGTCTACAAAAATGTCTTGACCTTATCAAGAGAGTTCAGGTTTCTGCTTCAACTTCTTTCATTAAATATTCATTTTTATCAAGGAGCGTTACAAGCTTCAAAATTTTGAACAAAGGGAAGGCCCTATAATATTTCTTGCCAACTCCAACACCCTTTTTAATTCCCTCTTGCTCAGAGAGGAGTGATAACTGTTAGAAAATTAAATATTACAGAGCAATGAAACACATATAATATGCGGAAAATAAAAGCGCACAAAACACATAAAACCAGAGAGACACAGATATACGTGGTTCACCCAGTTTGGGCTACGTCCACCCCGAACAGCCAGTCCTTCCTTTATATTATCCAACAAAAATTAAAGAGACAAGACCTACAGCAGATCCGCTGTAATATCCTCTATTCTCTCTCACAGTCTCCCTCTTTGTTTCTCACTCTGAGAATACACTCATAATACATAGCCGCAATACAATGCCCTCATATATACAAGGGGGTTGCCTTCTAGGGCAAAAAACCCTAATCTAAACATAACTTCTACCGTCAGATCATTTGCCTAATGAATGGCCCAGATTGACTAGAAATTACTATACTTTTACAAGGCAATTTTACATCTGTTTTTAGCTTCGGGGGAACTACCCCCGAAACACCCCACCAGGGGGGGCTCCAAAAAGCCCTGCTGCCCCCCTGGATCCCCCACGACAGCGATTAATTACGGGCGGCATTTCCGCCCCTTTTAAGGTACAGGGGTCCAATGCTGTGATACAAAGTAAACAAGATAATCAGGCTCCACACCCAACAATCTCCCACTTGGAGACTGATTGTAGCAACTCCACTGCTGCTTCATTTGCTGGACAATGACTCCTCTTTGGACCTGGTTTTTTCTCATCTTCATCGTCATCCTTGAAGACCAATTGAAACTGAGCATGTTCTCAGTTTCTCCCTGGTTACAAATTTTGTTAGCATATCTGCAGGATTCTGGCTAGTGTGTATCTTTTCCAGCTTCAACTCTCCATATTCCAATACTGACCGTATGAAATGGTACTTGAGATGTATGTGTTTAGTCCTGGAATGAAATGCTGAGTTCTTTGCAAGATGAATAGCACTTTGGCTATCACTATATAGTGTGCCCATATCATGCTTCTTACCCAATTCATCCATAAACCTTTGTAACCAAATCATTTCTTTACTAGCCTCTGTAGCAGCAACATACTCTGCTTCTATTGTTGAAAGTGCAACAACACTTTGGATTTTTGAAACCCAACTAACAGTTGTTCCACCTACAGTAAATACATATCCTGTAGTGCTCCTCCTATTATCTCTATCACCTGCCATATCTGCATCAACATATCCCTGTAGAGCAATGTTTGAACCACCAAAGCATAGTTCTTGATTTGTGGTACCTCTCAAATATCTGAGGATCCATTTCACCGCCATCCAATGTTCTTTTCCTGGATTGTTCATGTACATGCTTACAACTCCCACTGCATGTGCAATATCAGGCCTTGTGCAGACCATTGCATACATTAAGCTTCCAACTGCTGATGCATATGGAACTTTAGACATATAGTCCATTTCTTCTTGGTTCTTGGGGCACATCTCCTTACTAAGTTTGAAATGGCTAGCAAAAGGTGTAATAACTGGTTTTTCATTCTGCATATTAAATCTTTTTAACACCTTTTCTATGTACTCATTCTGAGACAGTGTTAATTTGTGATTTTTCCTGTCTCTAGTTATCCTCATACCAAGGATTTGTTTTGTAGCTCCCAAATCCTTCATTGCAAATGAATTTGCCAATTTTCTTTTGAGCACATTTATTTCCTGCATGTTAGACCTTGCAACAAGCATGTCATCTACATACAATAACAATATAATATAGCTGCCATCATTTTTCCTTTTCAGATAAACACAATGATCAGAGTGACATCTAGTATAACCTCGTTCAGACATAAACTTGTCAAATTTTAGATACCACTGCCTTGGAGCCTGTTTTAAGCCATACAAGCTCTTCTTTAACCTGCACACCAATTTTTCTTTCCCTTTGACCTCATATCCTTCTGGTTGCTACATGTATATCTCTTCCTCCAAATCTCCATGGAGAAATGATGTCTTTACATCTAACTATTCAAGATGTAAATCTTCCGCTGCTACAAGACTTAAAATAGTTCTGATTGAATTCATTTTAACAACAGGAGAAAATATTTCATCAAAATCAATACCTTTCTTCTGTGCAAATCCCTTCACCACAAGTCTAGCTTTGTACCTCTGTTTTCCTCCATCTTCTTCCTTCAGCCTGTAAACCCTTTTATTCTGCAATGTAGTTTTACCTGCAGGCAACCTGACTAAGTCCCAAGTCTGGTTATGCATTAAGGATTCCATCTCTTCTTCCATGGCTAGCTCCCACTTCTTCCTACTTTCAACCTACATTTGCTTCTTCATAACATTTAGGTTCACCAGAATCAGTCAACAATAAATAATATAATGAAGGAGAGTATCGTTCAGGGGGTCTACTTATCCTGGTAGATCTTCTAACACCACTTTTAGGTGTTTGAGGTGCCTGCTGCTGTTGTGGTGGTTGCTGCTGCTGTGGTTGTTGATTATTATTATTTTCAGGCACCTTTACTTTTTCAGATATCTCATCAAGAACCGCGTATTCCTTGCTTTATTTTTCTTGTTTCTTTTCCTGCAACTGATTCTTATACAAGACCTTTTCATTGAATATTACATCTCTGCTCCTAATGATTTTGTGATTTTCATAATCATATAAGCGATAACCAAAATCATTAGCACCCTATCCAATAAAGGTACATTTCTTTGATTTTGCCTCAAGCTTTGTTCTATTTTCTTTATTAATATGGACAAAGGCCTCACAACCAAAAGGCTTTAAAAAAGAGTAGTTTACCTTTTTACCTGTCCATGCTTCCTCTCGAATACCACCATCCAAGGAACTTGAAGGCCCTCTGTTTATTAGATAAACAGCAGTATCTACAGCATCTGCCCAAAATTGTAAAGGCAATCCCGCATGCAATCTCATGCACCTTGCACGCTCCATGATTGTTTTGTTCATCCTTTCTGACACACCATTTTCTTGTGGTGTTCTTGGAACTGTCTTCTCTCTACGAATTCCATGCTCTGAACAGTACCTATCAAACTCTTTGCCGCAATATTCACCTCCATTGTCTGATCTGAGACACTTCAACTTCTTTCCTGTCTCAATCTCAACCAAAGCTTTCCATTTCTTGAAAGTATCAAATACATCAAATTTATTCTGAATACAATAAATCCATGTTTTTCTAGTTGCATCATCAATAAAAGTAACATAATAATGAGAGCCACCGAGAGATGATACCTGAGCAGGTCCCCATACATCTGTATGCACAAGCTCCAATTTTTCGCTCTTCTTTTCTTTCCCAACTCTGAGAAATCCGACTCTCTTCTGTTTTCCATAAATGCAATTCTCACAGAAATCCAAATCAACATTCTTCAAACCTGGCAGCAAATTTCTTGAGTGAAGAATTTTCATCCCCTTCTCACTCATGTGTCCGAGCCTATGATGCCATAATGCCGCATCTGCTCCTTTGGAAGTTAAAGCATTAACAGAGTTAGAAATACCATTGCATAAATACAATGTACCAACCTTTTCACCTTTTGCTATTACCAGGGCTCCTTTGGTGACCTTCCAAGTTTTATCCGTGAAAGTTGTCACACAACCTTCACCGCCTAACTGCCCTGTTGAAATCAGATTTTTCTTCAGATCTGGAACATGCCTTACCTCCTTTAGTAGCCATTGGTTTCCATTCTATTGTTTTACAAGAACTTTACCCATTCCAACAATTTTACAGGGTTTATGATCACCCAAACGAACTTGTCCAAAATCTCCTTGAACATAGTCATGAAAATATTTCTTATAAGGTGTGGCATGGAATGAAGCCCCTGAATCTACAACCCAAGAATCAGTAAAATTTTTGAAAGAAAGAATCAAATAATCTTGTAACACATCACCCGTCACATTTGCTTCATGATTGTTTTCTTCCTGCATGTCTCCTTATTTTCCCTTCTGAGATCTACACTCTTTCTTTAGGTGTCCTTTCTTTCCACATTTCTAGCACACTATCCCCGATCTGGACTTAGATTTACCTTTCCTTGATTTACTGCAATATCCTGAGCTCTTTCCTCTTTCCATTCTTCTTCCCTGTGACTGGATCAAAGTTATCATCTCCGATGTTCCACCCGAGCTTTTCTGCCGCATTTCTCATGCATGATAGCACCAACAACATCATCAAACTTTAAAGTACTAGATTCAAGAGACAAGAGTTACTAATGCCATTACTAAACCATTCCAACCTCCGGCAATGAGCACAAGAATAACAAGAGTTTCAACTTATCATCATGTTTACTCCTACAATCCTAGATGACCGGTACGTATTAAATCTATTTAAATGGTCTGCAATAGATCCACCTTCTGACATCTTCATATTAAATAGTCGTTCCATAAGAAATACCTTGTTTGAGGCCGAGGGTTTTTCATATAGTTTCGCCAACGTCTGCATCAAACCCTCTGTTGTTGTTTCCTTCGAAATATTGAAGGCGACTGACGCCGCAAGACACAACCGTACTATTCCGAGTGCCTTTCTATCGAGAATGTTCCATTCCGCGTCTGTCATGGCCGCCGGCTTCTTTGTTTTTCCGCTCAATGGTAGGTACAGATCTTTCTGATACAGATAATCTTCCATCTGCATCTTCCACAGCGCAAAGTTTTGGCCGTTAAATTTCTCGACCCTAAACTTACCATCGTCCGCCATTGCTCCCACTCAAACCAGGAACCCTTTTTTCCTGCGAGTTTATCAGCCAAATATACATTCGGCTCCGATACCAGTTGTTAGAAAATTAAATATTACAGAGCAATGAAACACATATAATATGAGGAAAATAAAAGCGCACAAAACACATAAAACTAGAGAGACACAGATATACGTGGTTCACCCAGTTTGGGCTACGTCCACCCCGAACAGCCAGTCCTTCCTTTATATTATCCAACAAAAATTGAAGAGACAAAACCTACAGCAGATCCGTTGTAATATCCTCTGTTCTCTCTCACAGTCTCCCTCTCTGTTTCTCACTCTGAGAATACACTCATAATACACAGCCGTAATACAATGCCCTCATATATACAAGGGGGTTGCCTTCTAGGGCAAAAAACCCTAATCTAAACATAACTTCTACCGTCAGATCATTTGCCTAATGAACGGCCCAGATTGACTAGAAATTACTATACTTTTACAAGGCAATTTTACATCTGTTTTTAGCTTCGGGGGCGCTGCCCCCGAACCCCCACCAGGGGGGGGCTCCAGACCCCCCACGGCAGCGATTAATTTCAGGCGGCGTTGCCGCCCCTTTTTAAGGTACAGGGGTCCAATGCTGTGATACAAAGTAAACAAGATAATCAGGCTCCACACCCAACAATAACCATATTTCACAACTCTATCATTCAAGTGATGGCACCAAAAGTCTTATAGTTCAATACTGGAAGTTATTACTCAGTCATAGTATTAGAAACAACAAATGAATCTCAATATGGGATGCAACTTCTATCTCAAACATTGAATGCAACAAATTTCTAGAAACCCTAAATTCATCCTCAACAATCAACGTTTCTTGCCATATCTAAAATGGATTTCAATGCAAACTATCCAAGGAAGATTACAACTTAAACCTTACAGTAGTGTCACATATTTTTCACATGTGTCTATGATTTTCTTTGAGCCACAATCCATAATGCACTGTTGTCATTACTTTCAGACTTCATTGCAACCTAGATCTATTTTTCAAGATGATTGAGACACTAGGTCCTAAAATTAAAAAAATCACTAAGATTTCCCGTAGACAAAGACCATTTCAAGCTTATTATGTCTGCGTCCTTCAAAGATACATCATCTCAGCTCCTTGAAATGAATCTTGGATTTGTGATCACAGGCTTCAGTCTTTGCTGGTTTTTATGTCTAACTCATCACATTACAAATGATTTCTTAGATATCAATGCTTCAATCTTGCCACTTAAAGCATCATTCCATTAAACTAGCACCTTAAGAAATTGATTAAGACTCCTTCAACCCTTTTGAGATTTGTGCTTCTCGGGTCTGATGCGATTTTAATTTAAACTATGACTTTGGTCCTAATCAGTCTTTCAACTCTTGAAACAATCAATTAATAGGTTTTCAAACCTTTGTAATTCTCTGAGATCACTGAGATTTTATTTTTTTGAGCTTTGGTCTTATGTAATCTTAACGAACTAACATCACAGAGATTTTTATCTTCTCCCAATTATATCACCGCCTTGTCTTATGAAGCATATCTTTTCTATTGACTTTGAATTCTCTTAGCTCATTTTTGAGCCTTCTCGTTCCTTTATCATGAGGTCTTCTTGGCTTGCCTTAGATTAGCCCTCAGGCCTCTCAGTCCTTCTGAAAAAATTGTTCCGAGGCTTGAGGATTCTCAACCCCTACAACAACCCTTGAAGATCGAATTTATGTTAGGACTAAAATCTAGAAATTTAGGGTTTTGACCTTCTTTAATACTCCTGAGGTCATTTTCAGATATTCTGAAGATTTTCGATCTATGCAACAGGTCCTGAAGCTTGGTACTGAGAGTAGGAATAAGGCCTAGGAAATAGGGCTTCCATCATATAGAGTTTCATCCATCTCCTGAGGAACTTCGTTCTACCATACAAATTTATCTGAGATTTGAAAGGATTCATTCCAAGGCCTAATTTGGCTTCATCAACCACAATATTTGATATCATGTTGATTTTATATCGGCCTTCTACACCAGTAAGTACTTCTAATGATTTACTTTTTTTACACATTTTATCCATGATTTAGACAGAAGACATCAATAATATAACATTTATGACATTAGGATTATGAAGAGACAACCAAAAAAAGGAACACAAGATTTTACCTTGGAAAAACTTACATGGGGAAAATCCTAGCAACCTTTTCAATAGAGAAAATTTTCAATTAAATAGAGATACATCTTAGCCAATCGCTAGGTCAAACCTGGTCCATCTTCCTAGTCATGTCATCTTCCCACAAAAAAAGGTTAGGCCTTCTTTCTTCATCAAAATTTGGTCTCCTTCAACAGAGATTTGTTGCCTCAGGAAATTGGTTCTTTCCATAGAGAACTTGCCTCAGAACTTTGATCCTTCAACAAGAGTACTAATACAAAATTTTGAGCCTTCAATTTTTCCCTTCAAACCTCAAATCCAAATCCAACTTTTCTTCTTGTTGTTGAAGTATGACAACAAATGTAATTAATGTAATTTTGGGAAAATTTACTTATTACCGGTTAGTTGGTTATATAATGAAATGAAGTTAGAATAACGAAGTTGCCCATCTTAAATTGGGATAGCCCAAGAGGCTTGTAATAGAGGAGAATCATTCTTGATTAATAGAGTTTCCAATCCCTTGCTCCGTGGAGGTTTCCTTGACACTCTGTCAAGGTTTTACCATGTATATTTGTGTATTTACCTATGTGTGTTTATCTTTCAGTTTTTCATTTAGTTATAAATATATTTCTCTCTCCTTTAATGTGTTCCTAAGATCAATAAGTGGTATTAGAGCTAGCGCGAATTGTGAGGGTTGTGGCAGTGAAAGAAGAGGTCACTGTACCAGAGGCGAAGTTGAAATTGAAAAGCAGAGGAAAAGTGCTGGTGTTGTTCGCTATTGGAGGATCGAGGCACTGAAATATTGGAGAGAGGAAGAAGCATGTTTGTTCAAGCCTGGCTGTAGAGGGAGAAGTATGCACACAAAGACTGTTGTCCATTTAAAAAAAAACAGTTGTCCATTTTAAAAGCGCATGCAAAGACTATTGTCCATTTTAAAAAGTCTGTTGTCCATTGTCTCCGTTGAGGAAAGGAGGACGAGGTCTGCTCCTGAAAAACACAGCCAAAGAGCATGTCCGATGGTATGGTCTGCTCCTAAAGAGAAAAACGCAGCTACCGTGGAGGAAGGAGAAAGCCACTGTGACATCCTGCACGTTGAAGAAAATGGGTCCATTTCCCTGTTCCGGTTTGAAGACCCATTAATAAAATCGACAATCTGCACTCACAAAGCCGACATAGGTATTTTTTGTCTCCATTTGAGTTTTTCAAAACATTAAAGGATTCTATTGCATTCAGGAAAAATTAAGACTCAGAGTGATAGAAGGGAATTTTATTCCTGTGAATTTTTTATTTTTATTTTTGAAAGAACACAGAATTTGACTCAGATTGATAGAAGGGAATTTTATTCCTATGAAAAAAATTTGTTTTCTGAAAGAAGAATTTTTTTTTTAAGAAGAAATTGTTTATTAAAAAGGGCTCATATTTCTGAAGAATTGATTTAGTGGAAAAGGGAGAAAAATAGAATTTTTTTATTTTATTTTTAAAACCCTAGTAGAAGAAGGGAAATCAAAAACCCTAGTAGAAGAGGGGAAATATATATTTTTTTATATACCCTAGTTGGGAATTAAATAAAGAAGGGAAAACTAGGAGGAAGAAATGGCCAAAATGAAGAATGCAAAGTTTGAGGTGGAGAAGTTCACCGCAAAGAACAATTTCGCATTGTGGAAACTGAAAGTTAGGGACTTGCTAGTGCAACAAGGGTTGCAAAAAGCATTAGACAGGGTAAAGAAAAAACCTGCAAGCATGACATATTTAGACTGGGAGGACTTGGATGCCTAAGCCCTCAGTACCATTAGGTTATGCTTGGCAGATGAAGTTCTCTTTAATATTGTTGAAGAGAGTAGAGTTGAAGGTTTGTGGGGAAAACTGGAAACTTTGTATATGACTAAATCATTGAACAATAGAATTTATTTGAAAAGACAATTGTACAGTCTTCAGATGAAGGAGGGCACAAAATTTGCAAAACAATTAAATATTTTTAATACACTTATTTTCCAGTTGTCAGATATGGAAGTTAAAATTCAGGAAGAAGACAAGGCTATAACCTTGTTGTGTTCTCTTCCCAAGTCATGGGACCACTTCATAACTTCAATCAGTTTGAGCACTGCTGATTCTTTGAAATTTAAACCAGTTGTGGGTGCTCTATTATCTGAAGAAGTTCGAAGGAAATCTAGTATTGTAACATCTGGACTAGAAGCCATGGTAGCTAGAGGTTGGTCAAAGGAAAGAGGGGAGAAAGCAAGGGGTTCTTCCGGATCAAAGTCAAAGGGTGGCAAGAAGTTTAAAGCCAAGTGTTGGTACTGCAACAAAATTGGACAGCTGAAGAAAGACGGTTGGAAACATAAGGAGTTGGAAAACCAGAATAAGGAAGAAATCAAGTTGATTTAGGTATGATTGATGAAGTTTTAACTGCTAAAGCTTTACCTTTTTGTAATGTCTCTCAAGATGTTGAAAATTGGCTATTAGACTCTAGTGCTTCTCATCACATGAGTCCGCAAAGAATTTGGTTTACTTCATATGAAGCTGTAAATGGTAGTTCTGTGTTTATGGGAAATAATGCATCTTATCAAACTGTTGGGATGGGAAAAGTAAAAATTAAAATGTATGATGATACAATTAAAACATTATATGATGTTAGGCATGTACCTGAACTAAAGAAAAACTTGATTTCTTTGGGAGTTTTGGATACGAATGGGTATAAATTTACAGGTTAGAATGGAGTTCTGAAAGTCTCAAAAGGAGCCTTGGTTGTTATGAAGGTTGACAAGGTCGAGAATCTGTACAGAGTGAAAGGAGGCACTCAAGTTAGTGAAGCAGCAATTGTATCAGAAAAAGCCGAAGAAGGTTCTCATCTATGGCATCAACGGTTGGGTCACATGAGCGAGAAAGGTCTTCAGGTACTGATGAACCACAAGTTGCTTCCTGATTTGAAATCCCTGAAGTTGGATTTTCGTAAACATTGTGTGTATGGAAAACAATGTAAACAAAGGTTCAAGACTGGTAATCATAATAGTAAACAAATTTTAGACTACATTCATTCTGATCTATGGGGACCATCTCCTATTGTGTCTTTTGGAGGTGCGTTATATTTCTTAACATTTATTGATGATTTCTCTCGAAAATTTTGGGTCTATATGTTGAAAAAGAAAGTTGATGTATTTAATGTTTTTAAACAATGTAAAGCTATGGTGAAAAAGCAAACAGAAAAATCAATTAAATGTTTAAGAATTGACAATGGCGGTGAATTTACTTCTTTAGAAGTTGAATAATTTTGTAAGGATGAAGGAATTTTTAGACATAAAACGGTGGTTTATACTCCTCGGCAAAATGGCATTGCTGAACGTATGAATCTGACTCTTATGGAAAGAGCCAAAAGCATGATCAACGATGCTAACCTGCCAAAGGAGTTGTGGGCAGAAGCAATATCAACTGCTTGTTATTTAGTTAATAGATCACCTTTGGTTGCCATAAACTGTAAAATTCCTGAAGAAGTTTGGTCGGGTCAGTCTTGTGATTATTCTTATTTGAAGATTTTTGGTTGTGATGCCTATGCTTTTATTCCTAGAAATCAACGTTCAAAGTTAGATCCAAAACTGAAATGTCGTGTCTTTGTTGGGTATGATTATGTAGTGAAAGGATATAGGTTGTGGGATCATTCTTCACCGAAGATAGTCATTAGTAGAGATGTAACATTTGATGAATCTTCTCTTCTAAAATCAGATGTTGGAAAAGTTGAACAGGAACATGTATTGCCAAATCAGAAAATTCAATTCGAGACTAAACCTTTTCCAGAAAGTTGAATGGCAGGAGAGACTTCTGATGAAAAAGGTGAAGAAGCAAAGGAAATTGGAGAAATTTCAGAACCAATTTAGCAAACAATCACTCTAAGAATGTCTACAAGGGAAAGAAAAACACCAAAAAGGTATGAAGATTCTGCTTCATATTTTGCATTGATTACTTAATATGGGGAACCTTCTTGTTATCAGGAAGCAGTGGATGATGCAGAAAACGAGAAATGGAAAAAGGCTATGGAAGAAGAAATGGATTCCTTAGCCAAGAATAATACCTGGGATCTTGTAGAACTTCCCGAAGGGAGAAGTGTTGTTGGGTGCAAATGGGTCTTCAAGTTGAAGAGAAAAGTTGAAGGAAGTATTGAGAGGTATAAGGCGAGGTTGGTTGCAAAAGGATATTCTCAGGTTGAAGGTATTGATTTTCATGAGATTTTTTCACTAGTCGTTAAACTTGTTTCTATTTGTACTGTGCTAGCACTAACTACATTACTTTACCTTGATTTAGAACAATTAGATGTTAAAACAACCTTTCTTCATGGTGATTTAGATGAAGAGATATATATGGATCAACTATAAGGTTTGTACAAGGTCGCAACAGAAGATTAGTTTGCAAGTTCAGGAAATCATTGTATGGCCTGAGGCAGTTGCCCAGGAAATGGCACAAGAAGTTTGATTCCTTCATGGTGAACCATAATTTTATCAGAAGTGAGTAAGATCATTTTGTATACTTCAAAAGTTTCAATGGCATATTCATTATCTTGGGGTTGTATGTTGATGATATGCTTATTGCAAGCAAAAACATGGAAGAAATCAACAGGTTAAAGGATCAACTTTCTAGGACGTTTGATATGAAGGATCTTGGAGCGGCAAAACATATATTGGGCATGGAGATACACAAAGACAAGAAGAATGGTAAGCTTTGGTTATCACAACAGAAATATGTAGAGAAAGTACTTGAAAAGTTCAGTATGAACAATGTGAAACCTGTTAATGTTCCATTAGCTTCCCATTTTAAGCTTTCTTCGGATTTAAGTCCTAGAACTAATGAAGAAAAGAAGTATATGTCTTGTGTACCATATGAAAATGCGGTAGGAAACTTAATGTATCCGATGGTATCTACAAGACCTGACATTTCACATGCAGTTGGAGTTGTCAGCAGGTTCATGGCAAATCCAGGGGAAGAACATTGGCGAGCAGTGAAATGGGTGCTTCGGTATTTGAGAGGCACAAGTGACCATTGCATCAACTTTGATGGTCGTGAAGGTTCAGTTTGCGGATATGTCGATGTTGATTATAAAGGTGATTTGGACAAACGGAGGTCTAATACAGGTTATGTTTTTACTCTTGCATGTGGAGCAATCAATTGGATGTCAATGCTTCAAGAGACAGTTGCTTTGTCCACTACTGAAGCAGAGTATATAGCTGCTTCAGATGCCTGTAAAGAGGAAATCTGGTTAAAAGGTCTGCTTGATGATATTGGAAGGACATAGCAGAAAGTGAATGTGTTCTGTGACAGTCAGAGCGCTATTCATTTGGCTACAAATCCAACCTATCACAACAAGACCAAGCACATCGATGTAAGGTATCACTTTGTGAGACATGTAATCGAAGGCGGCAAAGTAGTTCTCAAGAAGGTCCGTACATAGGAAAATCATGTAGATATATTCACGAAGCCAGTTACAGTAGAGAAGTTGAGATGGTGTCTCGCTTCTCTTGGCTTGCAGAAGAGATGATGAATGGGCATGGGCAAGGGATTAGGAAATTTTTTGTCATGGTGGAGTTTGTTGAAATATGACAACAAATGTAATTAATGTAATTTTGGGAAAATTTACTTATTACCGGTTAGTTGGTTATATAATGAAATGAAGTTAGAATAACGAACTTGCCCATATTAAATTGGGATGGCTCGAGAGGCTTGTAATATAAGAGAATCATTCTTGATTAATAGAGTTTCCAATCCCTTGCTCCGTGGAGGTTTCCTTGACACCCTGTCAAGGTTTTACCATGTATATTTGTGTATTTACCTATGTGTGTTTATCTTTCAGTTTTTCATTCAGCTATAAATATATTTCTCTCTTCTTTACTCTGTTCCCAAGATCAATACTTGCCTCAAATTATGCCAACTTCCTTCAAGAGAGAGAGATTCAAAATTGGTACCAAAAGTGGGAGGGCAAGTGTTGTTATATAGCCTTTCTTCCTAGCCAAATGGGTGCCATTATGATTGGGCCGACTTGAGCACTTGAATGGGCGGAGTGGACTAAGAGGAGGCTGACTTTACTAATTTGGAGCCACAAATTTTCCAATTTAAATTTCCAAATTTCTTCTTTTGAAAAGAGCATGAAGAACATGCTTTAAAATAAGTTTCTTTTGACCTAAGCATGAAGAATATGCTTTACAAATACATTAAAGGCTCAAATATACATTATGAAGAGTTACAAAAATTCAACAAGGACTTATCTATCACCTTGAAGAAGAATAGAGTTACAATATGCATGAAGCTTGGGATCGCTTCTAACAAGCAAACTGATTTTTTAGCATTGTTGTAAGGATTGGAGTTAGCTATAAAAAATATATGGTAGCTAGCATTGTGGTAAGGATTGGAGTTAGCTACAAAAAATATATGGTAGCTAATGGTATTTGGAGATTCTATGATAGTAATTCAACAGATTTTCAAACTTCAAGAGAATACTAATTAAGTCATCCCTGCAACATTACAAAAAAATTAAAAAACAATTGAATGAATTTAAAAGAATTCCAATTTGAGATAATTCAATTTTATCATATCAAAAGGAATTTAAGCTCAAAAGTGGATGTCTTAGCAAATAAAGGAGCATGTAACCAAGAATATTGATTAAGGAGAACTACAAGTTCTTATTCTCCTATACCATGATTATAGTAATTGGTATAGGATTACAGCAATCAATAGTAAAAGTATTCGAGAGTTATTTGAATTAAATGTTAGTGATGGAGGACTGACGAGGTAGGTGGCCCGACATCCTAGCAACAACCCATATTCTAGCTTCAAGAATCATCTGCATAATTGCACTCCCAAATGGTGGCTCTATTCTCCTGTTGGATTTGGATTTAGACATACACATGGCGTGAAGGTTCATCGACAAGAGTAAGCTGGGATAGATGTAAGAAAAGTCTTGATATTAATAAAAGCAAGGCGGAGGTAAGGGTTGATATCTGCACAATTGAAGAATTTCAATCACGTTTCATATATAGAAACTTAATGGCGATCAACGAGATATGCAATGAAACCAACTTTGAATCTGAGTGTTTGGTTAGATGGAGGTATGTTGCAAGTGTTCACATAAAAGTTTAAGAGGAAATTAATGGCTCGAGGATGGAGGTTTGGTCTGGATATAAATCAAATCAGAGTATCAACTTCTCATTAGCAGTGCGACTTTGGATGTTCAATTGCAGGGTGGAGGGACCAGTTAATTTGAGGTTGTTTCCATGGCAACGTCTTCGACGAAGGAGAAAGAGGAATTTTGTAGCCACCTGGATTATCTCACGGCTACCATGGAACATATTTTGACTCTTTTGAATAGATATGGGGATACACGAGATGTGGAGGTAAAGGCCCAATTAATCTTGTTGACCCAGAAGATTAGTATACTTCAAACAAAACTGGAGAGGTTTCAACTGCATACTGATATGCAAGAACTTTGCCTTGCTAAATTGGAATCTGAGGAAGGAATAGGGTCAGAGGAGAGTAGTCCAGACAAAAATGAGAAGAAACGATCAATGTGCACTAGTCGAAATAGATGGAAAATGCATAAGCACTAGTGGATGCACCCCGAGGATTTAGCTCCAGACCCACTTAGCCAAGCAGGAAATGAAGAAGTCAACTCGAGGTCGTAGTGTAAAAAATGACAGAATAATTTAGAAATTTTGGTAAGGTTATGAAAAATTATTTAAAAATTTTGGTAAGATTATGAAAAATTTGGTAAAGATTTTTGAAAATTTAGGTTATAGTCATTAAATTTCAATATTTTGGGTGTCTTGTGGGCTTTTTATGGTGTCTAATCCATTTCCACCATAAAAAAATGCAATTCAAATACTCCAACTCGCTGATTTTTTGAAATGTTTTATAGAATTATGACAAAAAACCACAGTCGAGGCTATTATGTTCCATCCGTAAACAACTCCATTAGAGAGCTCATCACAAAACAAATTATATATAATCTATGTCATTAAAATATTTTTAAATGTTTAGAATGTTTCTGGAAGGTATATAGAAAATTTCTGTTTAAATTTTTTGTATGTAGAAAGTGTGATAAGAAGTATTTTTTATTTTTTAAATTTTTTTTTTTTTTTCTATCGTTGAGTTTTACCTATGAAAATTCAATTGCACTTACAAAGCTTTTAGACTTGAATCCTATTCCAAATTAATATAGAAATGGTGTTTCGTTTATATATATATATATATATTTTTGTATTATAATTTTTTTTTGAAATATTAAATATTAAATTTTTTTTTTTCTCTGAATTTGTCTACTCCTATTATTGATACAAAAAATTACAGAGAGGCTGTGGCCTTGAGAAGTCTAGCCCAGAGATGCGGCATTCGCCCATTACAAAACTGAATACTAACCAGATACACTTCAAAGACCATGACAGTATGACTGGACCCATACAAACAAGCAGATAAGTGCCGCCCATTACAAAATTGAATTCTGACCAGATAAGCTTTAGAAGCAATAACAATAGTACAGGACCCAAACAAACAAGCAGATAAGTGCTGCCCACGCAAGGGAAACCGACAATTAAACCTTAGAATAAAAGTCTGAGCATGAGAACTGAGGAGCATATGACCACTATAAGACAAAAGGGAACTGAGCCCATTCAAGTAATTGGGAAACAAAACCCTTTGAAAGTAGACCTGATTAAGAATCTTGAGAAGTGGGAGGCGACTCTTCAACGATGCGACATGCATATTTGTAGGGGTCTTCTTCCTTAGCAAGATGGCCTTCCTTGCATGTGTAACAACCACGAGTGGGGCTGCTCGGACCAGCCTGAAAGCTCACATCCTGGGGAGCACTGCCACTGGGATCCTTGCTCTGCTTGCAGTCTGTAGGAGGAGTGCCATGCTTGTCTTCCACCTTCTTCTCCAGAGTCACCCCCGGAGTCGCGACAACCATACCCGAAGAATCCTCTTGGAGCACAATGGTAACAATCGCCATGAAAGAGGAATGACTAAAGGTACAGGGGAATCGAAATTGAGTTGTATGAGACTACACAGGGGTGGAAAGGTGAGAGCGTGCCTCTGAATGGCGCTGCCCACGACCCCGTCCATGACCACTCCTGGTGTCGGGATAACGGTCAGTGCAGAAATCGGAGGAGTAGGACGAGGAGTCAGAGGTTGAGGAGGAGGGCTGGCAGACCACACGCCCACGAGAACTTCCCCGCCTGCAACGCATTCTCTGGCGTAATCTAGGCATAATGTGTAGAACAGGCAGCGCGGAGCAGTTATCAATACTGTGAAGGCAGGGGAGGGCAGTAGGAGGCCGAGCTTCAACGAGCAAAGGAGCTCCGGAGATGACAGAGGGCGAAAGGCCACTGAGCTTGCAGAAGGGACTCTGAGAAACATGAATACCCGACAACAAATCGATGTAGCGCTCCAGAGCACAGTGCTTCCCAGTGCTGGTCTGAGAGCGGGGCTCTGCGGCAATAAAGGAGCAACTCGAGCGCAGGGGAGAAGCGTGAATGAGACTATGGGGAGGCGCCATGGCTAAAGAGCTAGCGAGCTGGTGTGGAGGGACGAGCTACATTAACGCATCATTGAAGGTGGAGGCAGAGTCATTAATTACCAACATCGCGCGAGACCGGATGGCGGTGGTAAGAAGCCACGTGCCAACCCACCACGCCGCCCACGTACTGATAATCAAACTAAACACTCACATCCGAGATAAATATTTAAATTGTTGTGTTTAGAGGTGTTTTCCAATTAAATATGGGGAGATGTTGTAATGTTTAATAATTTGATTAAGCCAAGAAGCACTCACCAACCAGTATGGAAGAGATGTTGCAATGTTTAACATTTTAACTCAGTCAAAAGAAAATTAAATTAAATTAAATTAAAAATAAAACTTAAAAAAATCAAATCAAATCAAATAAAGAGCATAAAATTGTTTAACCATGGTTTTTTTCTATGGTATTCTTAACATATGGTTTTTTTCCATGGTATTATTTTGCCCATAGTTTTTTCTCGTAGTATTCTTAACCCATGATTTTTTCTCATAGTATCCTTCTCTAATGTGGCCTATTTAAAGGCTAATAATCAAACCAACCTAGATCCATTTTATATTTAAAGGCTAATAATTAAACCAACCTAAATTCATCTTAACATCGCATCTACGCGTGGCAGGATCAAATCATCAAATTTCTTTTCAGTCTAAAAGAGGTTTGCACCTCAAGAGAGAGATTTGATTTCTGTCAGCTCTTGGTAGATCTGGAGTTAGGGTGGATCTAAGTTGGTACAACTTACAATTATAACAAATCTTTATCAAATTTTGAACAAAATTAGTAAAAAAATATATTAAAACCCCTCCAAAAACTCTATCAAATATTTTTATTAAAATTTTCATATAATTTGATATTCAAAATGAATTACACTATCAATAATCAACCTATAGATCCATATTAATTCAGATCTACCAAGGGCCTAGAGGGATCAAATATTTTTACATCTTTAGATTCAGAGTTAAGATGGATCTAGGCTCTTTTAATTCTCCCTTTAAATAAGATCTTGGGTTCTTACAAACCTAGAGCTCAAAAACAACAAGTAATTTGACCAAATCAAGTTTACCTTAGCTAACCAACAAAAATTAATGAATTTGACCAAGTCAAGTTTACCTTAAATACCCAACAAAAATTAATAATAATAAAATAAGACCAAGTCAAGTTTACCTTAACTACCCAACAAAAATTAATAATAAAAAAATACTAACATAAAATTCTTATTTTAATATAGAGTTATTTTTATTTCTATTTCTATTTCAAATTTATGTTAACTTCCTAACAAAATTTGATTAAAAAAAATAATAACTTAAAATTTTTATTTTAACTTAATCAAAATATTTATAAAACATATCATTACATCTCTTCTCTCAAAGTAATTAATCTATGTAAATAGTTACAATAAATTTAGTTACTAAAAACCTGATAAACAACTAATGTGGTCACGCACATTTACATGTGTTTTTCCATACTATTTTGATTTTTACAAGACTAAAAATTACTAATTAGATTTGTTAGGTGCTTTATTGTTAAATAATTTGAAAACAAGGTTCTTTATTGTTAAATAATTTGAAAACAAAAATTTCTTTTATAATTATTTTTATTTGTATGAATTAATAAATAATAATTTTAATTATGAAAGTAAGCTATAAAGTTTTAATTATTTTAATTAAGAAATTAGATTTAATATTTTAAATAAAAAATAAAAATTTTAAATTTTATGATAATGATAATAATTTATTTTTACTAAAACCAATGCAAATGCTCAAAAATCAATATAGTTGTTTTGATTAAAAAAATTCTTCAATATCAAAATGTTTTATATTTATTTCTAAAATTTAAAAACCTTTTTTTCGTTATTAAAATTAATTTATATCTAATATTTATTTAGTTTTATAAATTTTCTCAATTTTTTTATATTATATTTAATCAATAAACTTATAATATATTATTTATAATATTAATTTTTTTAAATAATTTCAAAAAATTAAATAAATTTCAAAATTTTAAAATTTAAAATTTAATAATTTCCTTAACTATATATATATATATATATATATATAATACAAATTTTACAATTTCAAAATAAGTTGGAAATTTTATGTTTGAGAGTCTTGTATTTTGATGCGAGCTTAATTTTTTTGCATTGGAATAAAGAGAGATTACAATCAATTCTACCAAATTTATTATTCTACAATGTACTTATTTTGGGAGATGATTACGTTAGTATTAGGTATCTAACACAATGTGTAATATTATTTACACAATTATTACTAAAATCATTGCTAATTGGTTCAAACCCACTCTTCACAAAATTTTCTCTCTTGAATAAGGTGGCTACATGTGTAACACCCCTAGAATATGTAGGTTTTAACCTTGTACACATAATACTTGTAAACAAATTCTTATATAAAAAACAAAAAATATACAATGGTGAAAACAAAAATATACACAAAGATTTTTCTCCTAAAACCCAAAACCGGGAAAACCAGGTTGATTTTTCATTATATTCCTTTCAATGTTACAATACATGGTATATATGTTGAAGCATTCATGAACCCCAGTCCATTAACCCTGTATTAGAATATAATTGTAGTTCCTTTGACCATATCTACAAAAACATAAGCAAAACAAAACAAAAAATCAGGGTGTTGCCCCACACCCCGTATAGGGGGCTATCGCACCCCCTCTTCCCCTCCCCCTCCCCCCTCCTACAACCCCTGAACAGGGGGGTTTATGACCCCCTGGCCACTCTTAGTGCAATGTATCACACGTAGGGATAGTTGTGCAAAGAACTTAACACATAACCAACATTCTCCCACATATTGTTTTCTTTGCGCACATGGGGCCGTAGGAGTACACAATCACCAATTGAGGGTAGTAATGGCCATTTTTTCTCTATACCAAGAGAACTTCTTAGTGCTTACATACTTTGTCAATGCATATGCAACATTCTTCTAAATTTCCACCTTTACCAACCCTCCCTATCACCCCCTCGCCACACCTGGTGCAACATATCACACATACAAATAAATGTGCAAAGAATATAAGACACACACAAGAAGATGGCCCTTATATGTGATGTGCATTTCATGTTCATGCTAGTGAGTCGAAGACTACTTTGGGGACAATGTGCCCATGTAAATAAGCGTTTTATGCTAGTGTGCCTCTGTTTATATGTTTTGGGGCCAGAGAGCTTAGTTTTGTAAATAAGAAATCACATGCATATTAATAGAACACACCACTACTATAGATAAATTTAGATAAAAGAGTTTGGGGGAATAAGGCTCCATGAATGCGAAAATGGGCTAAGGGATAAGTAATGAATCTCTTAAACCTAGTTGGCTAAGATATTATTAAAATTATCCTAATTCAAAAAGTGCACATGTTTTAGCCTATGACTATAAAATGTAATTTGTCAAAAAGGGAGGGCATGCACATAAAAGTAAAGGGTGTTAGTGTCATTCCACACACACATGCATCATTTTGTCTGATGGGAGGTAATTGGACTCCCAAGAAAGGAAGTAGGGGTGACCCTGTGACATGATGAAACCTGGTAAAATCCTAGGGAATTTGCAGAAAAAGGGATGGGTTTCTCAAGTGCGAGGTCAAAAAGGTACATGGCAACAATTGAGGGCAATTAGAACTCCTAAGAAACCATAGAGATTTGAAACATACCTGAGCAACAGAATTGAACACCCTATAAAGGTAGCGACACAACTTGATAGACTATGGGTGCAATGCCTGAGTTGTGGTGTTGATGGGGTATTGGTAGGAGGTTGTTGGGTTTGGTGCCTTAGCATGATTATGTTT
Organism: Pinus albicaulis; assembly: GCA_034641835.2. Taxonomy (NCBI): domain Eukaryota; kingdom Viridiplantae; phylum Streptophyta; class Pinopsida; order Pinales; family Pinaceae; genus Pinus; species Pinus albicaulis. Next base: position 1,472,266,175 of record CM076577.1, read on the forward strand.
GATACTGGTATGTACTTGTCTTTAGTTATGTCATTAACCCTGTGGACTTGAAGCCCCAACTCAGTAGTGACTCACTGCTAAGGTAATTATGAGCAATGTGGTCTATGGCTGGGCAAAACGTCTAAGATTTACAGCTAGTTGGAGCTTTATTAAAAAGATAAGCGTTTCTTTTAATTTCTATATGATTTCCACTATAACAAATCATGTATTTTCATGTGTTACATGTGAATATAATTTTAGTGGTGTCATTTATGTAATTATATTCTTAAAAATTAAATCATTGCACAATAGATGTAACACTCCCTCTTACCCCCTTGAACTTTCTCAAGTCATGGGAGGTGTTACCTTACAATCTAACCTAACGTACAAAGTTTGTTATGAATACGGGGTTACAAAATTCCTTCTTCTTTGAAGTTTGTAGAAATAATTTTTGATATCACCATCACGTTCGACTTATCGAGAGATTTCTAGCGATATAATTTTTTCCACAATCAGACCCACGAATTGAAAGTTATGCCCACTTAAAGTTTTACCAATTAAATTGTGCCGCATCAACAAGGTGCTGCCATGTGGCATCCACGAGTAATCCACATGGACCCACCATGTCACCTTTCACAGTCCTTCCTCTCTAATGGTACCTATGTGGCATCCATGTAATCTGGCCTTACTTATTGGCATTTTCTACGTAGACTTAGGGCCGTGAGTCCCACCAGGCTTGACCCCCATCATGTATTACAATTTTTCTTCATTATATATTATTTTAAGGTAAATACAGGTGCACACAGATAATCCATATTGGCACACCCCATAGATCCCCTATACCTTTGAATCACATCTGATACTTTGTGAATGTGTAACATGCCTCCACCACTAGGTGTCCCGAATGCCAGATACATCCTTTGCTTAGGAGGAAATCCGACCTCATGCGAATATTCACCCAAGTGGGGTGTAACCCAAATAAACTATAACTTCCAGGAGATTCATCATGATATAAATTTGTATCATATCTAAAGTACACAACCCTCGATCAACTGAATGTCCTGAAACACCAGATACACACACGAGATAAATCGATATCCAAACCTACTACGATTCTACATAAAATCTTGGACCATCGACATCTAGTGCACTTCCTAGTGTACACGAGCGATGGTTATTTGGATGCCCGGGTCATCAGATACATCTGCTAGTCTTATATACATCTGCCCCCGCTTACATATATGGATGCAAATAACATTAGGTAGCTTAAAAGATATTTGACCCATATACATGGTTCATCAAAGATCCATTTGGCCGCAAATCTAAGTGTATATTACTACCAAACTTACAGGAAGGGAAAACTTCAAATGTTTACACTAGAATTTCCTTAAGATAGGGCATTGCCTAGATCACCAATTTTCTAGGAATGATAAACCATGTATGATTATTTACCATTTAAGACATATACCATGATTGTAGCAGGATTAATGACTCTAAGAAACCTACCTTATATTAGATTTGAAGTAAAGGTAATAAATGACTCCAATAACTAAATTTTATAAGAAGATCACATACCATGCTTTCTTTGTGAAGCTCAAGACATCATAACATCATACAGGTGTACATAACCACAAAATTCTCCCTTTGATATTAAAACAAGTAACTATCAAACCTAACTAAATCTTCCATGCATCACATAACACTTGATTTACCTCCTCATCATGATAGGTAGTATTCAGCCTTTAAACAAGGTAACGAGACATGATATTCATAACATGTCATATAATTGAAATCACATGCTTTAACAAATTAACTGAGGGGCTTCAAGCAACTAGTCCTATTCATTTAAATAACTTTTTCAATTCAAGTATATAATAACAATGACATATATCTAAAATTTTTGAATAACTTTGAAAGCATGTAAAGCAAACATTAATCATTAACATATAGAAATTTCAAAATCCTTCCATAGTTAGTATTAACCCATACATTGATATATTACATATCAAACAATTTTCATCATCCATAGCACAAATGGATACAAGTAAATTTACTTATCTATTTAAATTAAATGGTTGTCAACTAAAGGAGGCACTTCAACTCTCCACCCAACCATATGCCAGCTACACTACAATATTTATTCTAGTTGACCACCCCTGAACCAGATTTGAAGTTCGAGGAGTTATTTTCTCAAGAGAATTTTACAAGGATTTTCAATCACATATACAAGAGGAGGAGACCATTTTCCAAATAGTTTATCAACTACTCTCTGGCATTAAGCACCACAATGACTCTCTGCCTCACTGAAATCAATCACAGGGATTCACCCAAGGCTTAGTTGAAGCATTGCTCCATTCCATGATATTAAATACATTATATAGATGGTTTATCAACTTTATTTTCAAGGGAAGCATTACAGGAGTCTACATCTCACTGTCCAAGTGGTTTATCAACTTACTTGGCAAACACTAAATGGTTTATTAGCTTCATCAACAAGCACTTAGTGATTTATTAGCCTTGTTCGAAAAGCACCAAAATATCTCAACTTACCTTCCTAGTGGTTTATCAGCCTTCCAACAAGAACCCAAGTGGTTTATTAGCCCATTCAACAAGCACTTAGAGGCTTATCAACTTACTCAGGAAACACTAAGTAAATCAAATCTCCATTGAGCCTTCACTATCCAACCAATGCAAGCACACAACACTACCCTCAACAAAATCATAGGGAACTATTTCCCAATCATAAGGAACTAGCTTGAGACTTTCTCTTCTCTTGCTGCAACTACTTGAGTGCTTCATTTCCTGTGCATCCTATCCATGTTCCATCTCTTCCTTTGTCACATATTTTATTTCCTATGTTTTATGAGTTTCACATATTCAATTCCCCCTCGATATTATCTTTTGTGTGTTGAATTATTTCCAACATGTCCCACGAGAAAGGGAATAGCACGGGCATCGTCCTCCACTCAACTAGACCATACTAAACTTCAATTTTTGTTTATGTAGGCCATTATTTTTTGTTAGGGTGATAGGTAAAATGGGATTAAATGAAGTGTCAATGTTTTTAACACTTCACAAGCAACCTCTCCTCCTTACATCTCTGAATCTGTGTCCACAACTCCAGCTCAACCATAATATGTGTTTTCACATAATTTACATAAACATATGTACAAAGTGACATTTACATGGGATGTAGAAAAAATGATTGTTACAATAGAATGTCTCACACATGCATAACATATGTTACAAAAAACAATCTGAAGGAAAAATTCCCCAAAAAAAAAATTATAGAGGTAGTGATACATCCTAGTAGGTGGCTATGGGTGTTACAAAGTGGTACCAGAGCATAGATTACAACACTCAGGCCATATGGGTTCAACTTCACTTATAGAGGAAAATTGTAGGTTACATGACAATTGTTTGATAAACTTTTGGAGGGAATGGAGATAAACGAAATTCTCAATTAAAGATGAAATCCATTCAAAATGAGTAATATAAAAGTTGAATTCATGCTTTGGAACTCAAATTTAGTAAAGTGATGGGTCAATTACAACAATGAAGCTACCAAAATGCAGAAATAAATTCTAAAAAATAAACGTTATTGATGGAAAAGGAATATAAAAATTTTAAATATTAAAAAATTCTATATTATGACATCAATAGTGAGATGGAAATGCTAGGTAGTAGCACCAAGAAACAACTAAGTTGGCGTGTGGAGGAGGACATGTAGAAGATAGGTGGCATGAATGAATAGCATCGAAAGTTGATGGATTGTTAAACCCCCTTGCACCTTTATATTTGATATCAATATGTCATTTATCTACTTGGGTGCTAGCCGTCAAATCCATAAAAATGTGGCTATGTTAAATTGTGCACATTTAATTGGGATCCACTTTAGATCAAGGTCATTAGATTAGGTGGAATGTGGTCATTAGATCCATCGAAGGTAATTCCTATTAGCTTGTGCACATGTTGAAACCTGACCCCCATACTAAACCACTTACTACCTATCCCACCCCCCGAAAACCACCCCCTACTAAACCACTTACTACCTACCCCACCCCCCGAAAACCATTATCTATGATGATTCAAATTTTATAAAAATGTGCGAGAACGGAAATATGGGAAATTTCATATGTTTTTGAAATGGGTTTACGGCTGAGGAAAATGCACATAACATAAATTTGGATATATACTTAAAAAAAAATTAACAGGAGTAAACAGGGAAAGTAAAGATACTTTACCTAACTATGGCAAAAACAAGACATGGTCTTTAAAATCCATGGTAAGGAAAAACAACACATGGTTTTTTAAAATCCATGGGAAGGCAAAACAACACATGGTTTTTAAAATCCATGGGAAGGCAAAACAACACATGTTTTTTGTTTTTTTTTGTTTTTAAATCCATGGGAAGGAAAAGCAAGACATGGTTTTTAAAATAGCCATGGATTTCAAAACAAGAGGATGGTTTATAAAATCATTTAAAGAAATGTTTTGAGAATTTCTTTATGAAATTTATTTACAGGTTTAAGCAATTTTTTTTGGAAATATTATTCAAATATTTTCTTCCCAAATATTTTGCGACAATGATGAAGTATTTAAAGATGATGAAGGCAAAGGCTATGGGAAAATGGTTCAATATGTAAATCTGATTTAACTCCAAAATACAAATAATTTATTGATCACCTAGATGGAAAACATCAACAAACATGCAATTATTTTTTTAGATTTTTGGGATCAGAAATAGTAGCCAAAGGGACAACTAGTTGATGCGGATGACAGAGTTAATCAGGTTTGAAAGGAAAATTAACAGGTTTTGTGAAGACAACTTCAACCTTCCTAGATTCCAAGGTAGAGGATCAACATTAATGAACCATTTTCTAGATTTGAATATTTTCCAGTAGTTCCAGATTTCTTGCAGTTTTCTAGTGATTCTTTTTATCTTTAATTTTATTGTTAGTTTTTTTCCAGAGAATAACTACAATTAGCAATAGATTTTCTAGAATTCCTATTGTTTGGATTTGTTTCAGAAAAATATGTATTTTATTTAGATATTATTTTGTAATTTATTCATTTTTGGAATCTCAAGATATTTCAATAGGAGTCTATAAATATATTGTAATAAGACCGAGTAGAGGTTGGAAAATATTGGATGGTTGGAACTTGAATGAAGAAAGGGTTTCCATTTTGATGTAAAGTTGTGCATTGTATTGAAGTGATCGAATTACAGATAATACTAAGAGTTTTGTTTCAAGATTCCCATGTCAAGCAATTGGTGATGTTCCTTCTTATGTGAAATTGTTTACTCTCTTAGTTTTCCCATATGCGTTCTCTCTTTATTGTTTCAAGAAGAATAAAGGCTAAATTTACTTTATTGTACTCTTCTCTGGCTTGTAAACAATATTAATTTTTTCTTTTTGATATTAATTATCTAATTCATCTCAACATGCTCTATATTTAATTGAACTTAAATCATATTCATCCATCCACCCACATATATTTTATAAGATCCAAAAGCTTGCCTATCCTGCCGTGTTACAACTGCTATGTAATTTTTGTGTTTGATTACCAAAACATTCATGACTCCATGCTCATGTTGACATTATGATACATGTGTTTTCCTTGATGGAAACCCACTTGTAAAATACCAAGTATATGGTAACTAGATGAGTTTAGAGGTGAAAAAGTGATGGAACAGGATGACAGAAAGTTGGCACAGAGGTTTGTAGATCAGAAGCAGAAGATGGTTAAAAATAAATAATTGAAGATCTATACGCAAGTTGGTGAAGTCAAAGTCGCATATACATGCAGGTATGAAGAAACAAAGTTGCGTATGTGCTAGCGCACTAATTTTATAATACTAGGGGTATTTACAATGGTATTAGCCCACAATATTGAGCGCAGTAATGGTTATTTGATCCTGTCCAAGAATACCATCGACACTTGTGTGGTTTTGGCTCATGGTATTAGCTAAGGCTCAAACTATATAAGGAGGTGAAAATCAAAGTGCTAAGTGTACATAAGTAATGTTAATGAATGATTACTTCAATCTAAAGTATATTTTCATGGTATGGGCTATAGTTGATTGATCTGATATAATGATGCACTCATGAATACAATGACCAAGATCTCTAGACCTGAAATGACTATGTATTTGCATGATCTCTTTACGAGTTGTTTAGACCTGTGGTCTGGTGCATGTTTGCTGCATTGAAGGGTATGATCCAAGTAACTTTGAAGTTATGAAGTATTGCACAGTCCTGAATTATTTACAGATCTATATGCGGTTTTGACACGAGGAATATGCGTATACACGCGGGTTTGGTTTTGCAGAGGTGCGTATTATTCAGTAAAAATATTGAGATCTATACATGAGTTGATGTTGGGATAAGTGCGTTCATACGCGAATAAGTATTCTAGAAGGCGCGTATGCAAGCCAGGGTATTTGCTGAAGAATGTTGAAGAAAATGTCTGATCAATTTTTCTATGTTTTTGTTGTATGTCAATGATGTCTTCATATAGATAGATATGGGTTGTTTGAGTATTGATTATGTTGCTAGTTGATTATGATTAAATATCAGTGATTGGTTGATTGAAAAATGATTGATGTTGTTAACTGTATGAGGCTTCTGTAAGCTGACAAAATATTTCAGAATATCTTTAGTTAATTTTGTGATTGAGTCAGAATTATAAATTTTTGTATATTGAGATATATATCAGGTTGCGCCACATAAAAGCATGTATGCACACAGGTTTCCTTAGCAATATTAGCATATATATTTTGGCATAAAATGGTTAGGGTTGCAGTTTATTCTGTGTGATGAGGCAGTATTTTGTGTTCAGTTCTGTGGTCTGGTTATAGTGATATCAATATTCTATTTGAATTGGTTTTATGTTTACTTCAGTTGATCTAAAAATTGTGATGTGTGAAAACTGTTGATCCAGTGTCAAAATTTATGAAACGTGGTCCGCAGTGGTGCTGAGGATTGGAGCCTTCAGTGGGGAAGTTGAAGCTTCCTACCAGTAGGAGCCGGTGATTAGATAAGGGGGTTGTATCTCCCTTCCAGTGGTGGTTGGTAAACGAGATCAGGGGGTTGGAGCTCCCTTCCAGTAGCAGCTAGAGAACGAGTGAAGGTTCCAACCTTTTGCAAGTGGGTACCTACGTACTGGTATGAGTCTATGCCAATACAATATTTTAAGCAGTTTTCTATATAATAAATATTGAAGACAGAGTCGACAAGAACGATGATTTTCTCCCACATTGGGTTTCCACCTTAAATCCTCGTGTTCATGTGTGTTTCTTATGTGTGATGGTTTATTATGTTCTTACTGCACATGTTTACTGCTTACTAAATGTCTGATGAAGCATTAATGCATTGGTCTAAGTAAAGTTACTAAAGATTTATCTGAATTATAAGTTCTTTGGGCATGCGCTAGTTTCCTAAATGAAAGTTGTGTACATACACTAGTTGGCTTAAGTAAAGTAGCATATATAATTCAGTAAAGAAAAGTAAAGGTCCGTGTGAGTTTTAAATACTAATTCACCCCCCCCCTCTCAGTATTTTTCCAACAATTAGTATCAAAGCAGGTCCTTTAGAAGAAGCTTGATCGCTTGAAGGAATATATACCAAGATGAGAAATCAAGATGGAACAACATTTATCAGACCACCACTCTTCAATGGAAATAATTTAATCTTCTGGAAGACAAGAACAAGATTCTATCTTCAGTCTCTTTGAGATGATGTTTGGGCAATTGTTGAAGGATGTTACCAATATCCAGCTGTAGTTTCCACTGATCCAACAACAAATAAGACATATGAAACCAATGCAAAAGATGTCAATGCATTATTGGGAAGCATGAATGAATCATAATTTGTCAAAGTTATGTAGTTAAATGCAACAAAGGAAATATGGGACAAAATTATTCTAAGCTATGAAGGCGATGTCAAGGTAAAAAGTGTTAAACTCCAAAATCTCATAATTCAATATGAAAATATCATAATGCATAATGATGAAAGTATTGCTAGTTTCTTTCTGCATCGAGATGAGATTGTAAATCGTATGAGAAGTCTGGGTGAAGAAATAAAAGACAAAACTTTAGTAGAGAAAATATTAGAATCTCAAACTCCTAAATTTGAGTCAAAAGTGTCATCCATTGAATAAAACAAGGATCTGCAGACTCTTAGTGTTGTTAAATTTCATGGGATCCTGACTTCTTTTGAAATGAGAAAAGAAGGTCTGTCAGAAGTCAGAGAAGCCGCTTTTAAGGCAACTGCAAAAGGAAAGGAAAAGGAAGAACAAAATGGATCGGGGTACGTATCAGAAGAATATGAGGTAAATTTTGTAAAGAAACTTCAACTTGGCACCGAAAGGTTCAGAGGCAAGCTTCCCTTCAAATGTTTTTCTTGTGGTAGAGTGGGTCATTATGCTGCTAAATGTCCTCATAAATATACCCATGACAAGGGGAAGGATATTGCAAAAGGTAATAGGAGACGATTTGACAATATGAAAATTTATTATACTCATGAATATAGTGATGGCATGTCAAATAGATATTAAATTACTCATGGCATTTGAGAAAGACACTGAGTCTAAAGATAATTTTATGGGTGCTTTAGAAGAAACTAATTTCTTTGAAGAAATTACTCAACTCAAAATATGCTTGGAAGAAAACAAAGTAGCCATATATACTCTAAAGAATCAACTCATAGAAAAGGAGAATCATAATGAGAAGTTAGAATGTGGAATAGTAAGTCTAAGAAAGGAACTTGAAAAAATAAAAACTCTAAATCTTAGATTTTCTAAAGGATATGAAACCTTAGATGAAATTATCAAGGTTCAACGATCTCCTCTTATGAAGACAGGTCTTGAATACATTGGTGAATCATCACAGACCGAAAAATCCTCAGCCACAACCAAAAGTTATCTAATTGCAACAAAATCCAGTCAGCAAAGTTTCAACCTTCAAAAGAAGAACAAAGACACTTCACAGGTAAATCATGTTCGCTCTAATTGAAGGATGAACAATAACATAAGCATTAGTAAAAAGGTAAACAACACTAGAAGGTTCTATGATCACATAATTTCTTCTTTAATGGACAACTTTTATCATGTCATAATTTTGGTCACAAAGCTGCTCAATGGGTTACATACAAAACCATCATGACTAGAGAAGCAAGAAAACAAAGGAATGAGACAGGAATCAAGAAGAATACTTATAACAATTTCTCTCCTCTTAAAGATGAAATTGAATGCTCATTTTTCAATAACTTTGGACATGAGGAATCTGAATGTAGGAGAAAATTACATCGAAAGGAGAAAATATCAACAAATTCTAAGGTATGGAAAAAGAAGGACTTATAATCCGAAAGCTGTGGCATAGATTTATTTGCAGAAGGAGAAGAAAATCACTGGTACACTGATAGCAGATGTTCAAAACACATGACATGTGATAAAGATAAACTCATTTCGTACAATGCATTATAAAAATAAAAGAATGTCACTTCTGGAAATGACTGCCCTGCTGTCATTAAGGGAAAAGGATATGTTTTTCTAGAAGAAAAGGTTAAAGTTGGTGATGTTATGTATGTTGATGGATTAAAGCTTAACTTTTTGAGTGTTAGAAAAATGTGTGACCAAGGAAATGAGGTGGTCTTTCGATCAAAAGAATGTGTGGTTCGTGAACTTGACATAGGAAAGACCATAATAAAAGGAACAAGAACACCAAGCAATTTGTATATATTGAAAGGTGGCCAGGAAAATTTTTACCTAGGAAACAAATAACTTGAAGATACCTTTTGGAAAACCTCGTTTTGGTGTTAAGACCAATTTTCCCTTGCAAAGTGTCAGTGAATGATCATTTTTAGCAAGAAGTTCTCCTCCAATTTCAAATCAGGCGGTATCAGAGCAAGATTTGACCAAGTTGTAAGAATGGGCAAGAAGAGTCTCCAAGATCTAAAGGAGATGAATTTGGCTCTTAGTATGGAGAACATTGAGTTGAGAAGAATGCTAGAAATGGTTGAAGAGGAGAAAATGCATATACACCTTCAATTGAAGCATGTGCTTGAGGAACCAGTTGCTGAAATTTCCACTCCTATGACAACAAAAGACACCTCCATAATGAAACCAATATGTGGTCATGGTTAAAATAATGGTTATGGACCTTATGAGGAAGATAATGCATGTGAATTTTGTAATAATCTCCAAGATTCTCACCATATTCGAGCTAGTAAGAGTGGGTCACTAGAGTCATCTGCAATGTCATCATCATCACTAGAAGTTGAAAAGATGAATGGAAAGTTCAAGGAGCTAATAAGCATTTCAAGTACAATTCCTTCTGTTTATATTCATAACACCTCTTTTGCAGCATTTTAGAAACATACCAAAGGAATTTGTATGAAGCTGCTTTCTAAAATAGGTTATGAAGGAGGAGGCCTCGACATCAATAGCCAAGGGATCACCAATCCAAGCATGGTACAGGAGAGACAAAATTATTAAGGATTGGGATATGGTCAATGGGACTTTGGAGAATTCTCTAAACAGTTTGAGGCACAAAAATAATCAGAGGATGAGATGTTACACCAAGATGGTGGTGAAAATGTTCATTTTTCTTCCAAGCAATATGAGTGCTTGAAAGGACCTTGTATGTCATGGTACACCCCACATCATCAAAGCTGTGGCTCTAGGGAAAGGTATAAATCTCATGGCTATTTTCCAAATGATGGTAATTTTGAATATTTGTGGAACAAGTACCCTTGTACTTTTCATGGTGCATTGGACCATTATGTGGTTGTTTGTGAGAAACACATGGTAATGGTTAAAAGAATGGATCATATTCTAGGCATAAAGCATAATGAATCTCCTTCGCATGAGTGGAATTATTTGTTGGCAAACAAGATAAAGTTCTTTTGTACTCATTGCAAGATGCATGGGCATGGAAATGAATGATGTTGGAAGTTACATCCAGAGCTTCATTATAATAAGGGAAAAGAGATTGTGAAACGTAATGCAAGGGAAGCAAGAGGTGGCAAATAGGACTCACAACAATCCTAAGAAATCTTCAAGTCAAAGATAATTCCAAAAGAGAACCCATAAGCTTAGGAGAGACAAAGATTGGGTAGACTATTTGTAAAATTGCTTTGTAAATTTGTAATCAATTGTTGTTGTTTACCTATTTGGGTACTTTTGTAAAGTGAGAAATAATAGTCACTATCTGAAAAAAGTATGTGTTTTTCATTGATGTTATGTATTCGCTTGTTTATAAGTCCATATGTTTAAGGACTTTTGGAATGTACAAGTTGTCATCCAAGTTTGTCTACAAGTTTTTCATGTACTCACTGATGTAAGCATTCAAGATGAAACTTGTTGTGAATATAATATTTGTTTAAGATTGTACAATATGACTATGTTTTTGTAGGCAAGGCCAATCATGCCATTGAATTTTTGCAGCATTGTACTTTTATGCACAAGCTCAAATTGGGGATAGTAAAGCAAGTTTATGTTGCTTCCGATTTCCAAGATTGATTCAAGTTTGTCTTCAACAGTTGAAATTCAAGATGAAGTTGTTTTGTGTCGTGAAAGATGATATTAAAGAGAATGTTCAGATTCCACTCATCAGTGTTTTGTTCCTACATCAATGATAGGAATTTTGGCTAATTTCTTAACAGGACAGTAGGTCTTCACGAAGAAGATAGGTGAAGTGCCTTGATTGGGGCTTGAAGGGAACCAATTGAAAAGTAAGAATTTTGGATTGAGTTTTTGGGTGATTTTGATTTTCATCTTCATTTTATTTACTAGGGAAGTAAACTTTTGGATTCCAAAAGTTTGTAGTGGGGAGGTGTGATCAAGTGATCAAATTTTAGCTCAAAAATGAAAGTGCCCAGAAAGTCTTGAAACCAATGTCAAGTCGAAGTGCTCATCGTTCTGAATCCAATGAAATTCATTTCACCTCAATATGACACCGTATGTATAAGTTATTACGTTCTGATCGTTTGGCCCAAAAACTAAAAAAATGAGTAGGTCTGTTGACTAGGCAACTGACTTGGCGACTGTACAGTTGATTCAGCAGGGTGACTTTGTGTACCATCAGACCAATTGGATCCTTAATTCCAAGTGTCAGTTTATCATTCATCGATTTAAGGTTGAATCATATTGGTTTGTGGGTTTTACAGTGGACCAATGATATGGTGCCACGTGGCCCAATCATGGGCTGCCATGTGGCAACCCAAGGTGTATTAAAATTTTATGGTCAGAAAGAGGCATGGGTGGGACTTGAAACCCTGACCTCCAACTTAGAAATGTAGCACCTTATCGTTGTTCCCGTGGTGGTTCTTAATAACCAAAGGTGACATTACGTATTTGAATTTTAACACAATGCATGTTGGGGGAAAGGGTCAAGGCTAAGCCCCTAGTGCTGGTCATATGGAACCCCACGTGACCACGAGAGCCAAGACCTGGGGGCTCAGGGCTATCCCCAGCTCATGGTCACAAAACATGGCACATGACCAAAGTGGAGGAGGAATCGGTGCTGACAAGTGAGGGGGTTGGGTTGGAGCGTTAGCCCTAAACCATATGCTATGCCACAAAACCATGGTTAAGTGCTCGACCAATAAGGCGCTAGTGTGGGGGCTATCCCTAGGCCCTATGGTCACCCATATGAAAGGGTGCATGGATTTAAGGGTTTTGGTGGGAAGAGAAAGTCGTTGGCCTGACCCTTGATCCTGTGGCATCAATGTGACCTTCGCTTGACAATTAAGGGGCTAGGCCGGCGAGGGTGGGTGTTAAGGCCAAACCCGTGGCCACATGGATCATGTAGCCTTATTTTTTGCCCTAAAGGGTTATTTAGATAATCAAGTTTCCAACAATTTGCACTGTCGGAGGGCGAAATTGTCACCTTGTTAGCGGAAAACAAGGCATAATTGTAGGAAGGTTAGTCTGTTGGTCCGATTTGTAGGACTGATAATAGCAAAACTACATGGAGAGCTTGTAGGGTTGTATCTTTGTGAGTTTTTGGCCAATTTGAGCTCAAGAAGAGTTTATATAGGGTTTTTTGGACATTATGGATCCAATGGTGACCTTTATTTGCTGATTTGAGCACATTTGAGGAGACCTTTTGCAAATTCAAGTCCAAGGGTGTATGGATCAATCAATGTTTTTGAGTAGTTCTAGAAGGTGTTTGAGCATGGAGAAGGCCTTGTAGGGTTTTTCTTAACTTTATAAGTTTACTGCAACAATTTTTACTTGTAGGGTTCAACTCATATTTAATTTTCTCACTATATCATGTTGATGAAAGTTCTGTTTTTTTCCTTCAATATGGAATTAAAGTGCTTTTATGATCATTTATGCTCAAATTCAGTTGGAGTATAGGGTCTTTGTAGGAGACACCTTGTGTTGCTGAAGTTTTCATGACTGAATTTAGGTTTTCATGTTATTTATGTGAGAGTTATTTGTAGGAGAACGTTTTCTTGAAGGGTAAATAGCCATATGTTTCATCAACAAACTTTTATACACTCCTTTTATACTAAAGTTATGGAGCGGTCTAACTATGTTAGCAGGCCTAGAGATGTAGCCCAGGAGGGGTGAACTCCGTCACCAAATCATTTTTTGTGCTCTTCATGTATGCCCGCATGAGTTATGTGATGTTGTGTTGCTTATGATTAAGTTACATGTGAAAACTAACTCATAACTTGAAGAGACCTTTTGGAAAACCTATTTTGGTGTTAAGACCCTTTTTTCCTTACAAAGCATCAGTGAACGATCATTTTTAGGAAGGAGAATTTATCCTCCAATTTTAGATCAGATATACCATTGGAAAGGTATCAGAGAGGACTATCCAACCATACTATCCATAGAGTCATTATGACATCGTAATTTTGACAAAAAACTTAAGAAACTTCATACCTCTTTGCTTTCTCTTGATGAGGCTATGCAAGAGATCCAACTATTATACTACTTCCTTGTATTCATGAATTATATTGTTGCTACCTTGGACATCCCCATTGATATCAATGACACTTGTTTTCATCAATGAAAACACTATTTTTAACACAATCTATCCTTGTTAATGTAGCTAGGGGCACAAGTTTATTCACTACTAGTTACACTGGAAAAAATTCACCAACTACTGTAAGTCATGTTGGATATGAGACACCAACCATTGTGAGTCATGTTGGATACTTACCACTAACCACTTCAATTCATGTTGGGGGTGAGCAACCAATTACTTTTAATCATGCTAGGGGAAAGATTCTAGTCACTATGAGTCATTACAGAGATGAATATCCAACCTTTGTGAGTCATCCTAGGGGAATTAATACTCATAAGAGACCTAGATCAAGAATATTTAAGTCTAATTTCCCTTGTAAGTTTTGAAAGGAAAATCACCTTCCTTATTTGTGCCTTGACATTTTAGTGGTACAAATATTGTGGTCTGAGTCTGAAGGCTTTTATACTCCTAAACCTAATATGGTTTCTGAGCAACCTATTTAACTATTGGTTAATGAAGTGATTGATCCAGTGTAATCTTTACATGATTCCACTCTTATTTTTGGGGTTTAAGAATCTACTAACAATGTATTTTGAATTTCTAGTTCAAACTCTTTTGGACAAGGGGGGATTTTGATCACTTCTAGTGTACCCCCTATTAGTTCTAGGAGTGTTTCATTTTATTTGTATAATCTTGTTGAATCTTACCTTCCTTATTCTAAACCTTTCCAAATAAAGGTTCGATTTTACTGCAAAAATATCTATTGATGTATATTTAATGAAAGATCATTTGCAAATATTTTATCCTCCTCATCTTGGAAAGCTATGGGTTATCTAAAGTTAATGATAGTTGTGAGTCAGTTGTTGTCTTATGATAGAAGACCTAATGAATATTTGGGTATTCTTCCTCATTTTGTTGAAAATGGTTGTTATTGATGTCAAAGGCTATCCAAATGAAAGAGAAATTTAGATAGATAGATAATATATTTTGAGCCTTCTGGAAATATTATTTTTGGAGTTTTGATGCCCCATTTAGATACCATATATTTGAACCTAGCTCAAATGGGAACATATTATATATCGCTGGAAATATTATTTTGAAACCTCTCCAACAATATATGGTGCGCCTCCTAAATCCTCATGGTTGAGGATAAATTAATTTTTGATATATATATGTGTGTGTGCATTTATTTTGTCTACTGGAGCTCAAGGTGGCCTATCTAGTGACAAGTTAGGCGCAAGACAAATTGGACCAAAAAATGATGATGATAAATCACTATAAATGTGCCAAGTGTGTGGCTCATTTGATGAAACATGACTCAAGTTTGTTTTAGGTAGTGAAAGAGTTGAGGAAAGAGTGACAAACCAAGCTAAGGATGAGCTAGAGGAAGCAAAGTTGAAGAAAATTTACGTGGAAGAAATTTGGCATATTTTTGAAGGGAATTTTAGCAAAATTTGAGAAGGTTTTTGGTTTAAGTTTGAGGGCCAATTTTTGTTTTTAAAGAAGCCAATTTAGGGGCCTATGAAGGATACTAGTTTTAGGTTGTTCTAGGTTGAATTTCTGGTGTCCTAAGTCGAGTTTTAGGTTTTTTCTAGGCCGAGTTTCAAGAATTTTTGGAGGCCTCACTAAAGGAGAATAAGGTTGCACTAAGGGAGATCAAGGTCACACTAAAGTATACAGGGACAAGCCTAAGGATGAAAGGGCCAACTGAGGAATAAATAACTCAGGAAGACTACCAAGTGTTGGGTACAAAAATGATACCAAGTGTTGGGTTTGTGAAGTAGGGAGATCCTAATTTTTGGGTTATTATTTTATCACAAGAAGATAAGTATTCTAACAATAATTTCTCTATTATTATTTTAACAACAAGTAGATAAGGATTGTGGCAATTATTTTTGGGTTATCTATGTAAGTTTCTTTTGTTTAAAGGTTTCCAACAAACAACACTATATTGATTGTAAAATCTTTATGGTTACTTTTTTTTGAGGTATGCCCACTCTAAAAAGGATTGGCTGATAACCCCCAAGTGCTCAAAATAGTGGCATCTTTGAGGCAAATAGTGTAAAACTCATTTTGGTTAGAAAGTTTTTAAAGAAGCAGGAGAAAACAATTTATGAAGGTATGTAAGGCATGCCGAAAGGAGAAAACAAGAGCAATTTTTGTGTTATTACTATAGTATATTAAAGGTAAATAGGGCCAATATCTTGACATTAGAAAGGAGGTCCATTCTTAAGTCATAAAAAACAATGTGGACTAGTTAGAGGATAAGAGACAATGTTTGAGAGAAACTTCAAATGTTGAGAGTTTGGGAAAGTGATACAAAGTCAAAAAATACATTGACCTTAGATGTGGAGTGAGTCTTAAGTGGCCTAACTCAAGAACTAGGATAAGGTAAATGAACAGGATAAGTCACTGTGATAAGTTTTGAAGGAGAAAATATAAGAGAGGCTTGGTTGGATGATAACCCACTAAAGAAAGCGAATTCATGGTGAACCAGGACTTGTTGTTGACAGATCCAAGGAACAAATTGAATAAGTAGGTTGGTGCCTAAAAATTGCTTAGTTGGTGCCCAACTAAGGAGTTCGAGTCTCCTATAGGATGATGCCTACGAAGTTGATGAGTTGGAGCTCAACTAGGGGATTGAAATATCTTGTAGGTTGGTGCTTATGAAAGTTGTAAGATGGAAATTACTGATGATTAGTGTCCTCGTCTCCTTGAGATATTGGAGTCTATGATTGTTGTAAGTTTTCACTTAGAAAGGATTGGTGTCCTCACAAATGGTTATAATTGAATATTGTTTTCAATTGTTTCTTCTTCAAGTTTTGACTTGCACTTTGATCTCTATGTTCATATATTGTGGATAATTATTTATGTGATGTGAATTTAGTTTCAAGATTAACTAAGTGAAAATTTGTTGAAAGTAATGAAATAATGATTCACCCCCCCTATTATTTCCAGAAATTAGTATCAGAGAAGGTTCCTTCAAACACAACCTAACAACTAGAAGGTAGACCTCAAAAACATATATGGAAAATTCAAGAAATAGTGCCTCAAAACCACCAAAATAATTCTCTTCCATAACCATGAATATAAAAACTCGTAAAGAATATGAAGGAAATCATAAGAGACATTCAACTCTAGAAGAAGGTTGCACAATTTATGTTTAAGCACAATTTATGAGGCCGAGAACAAAAAACATAAGGCTTAAAGAGCAACTGCAAAATTTGAAGACAAGAATAACAAAATTGATCAATTGATAGTTTTCCTCCTGAAGTGTTAAGCAAAGGAAGTAGAAAAGAGAGAATAAATGTTTCCTAATCAAATAAAAGAAAAGGTTGAGGACTATGAGAAGCTAGAAGAATAAGTTGATAAAAAGGAGAAATAGAAAGATAATTTTTTTGGAGAAGTCATCACCTTAAAAATAAAGCTACAATAAGTAAGGAGAACATAAGAAGTGATGAAAATCTAGCTGGAGGGGAAAAAGAAAAAAATGAGAAACTTGAAGTATATATTGTCTCATTAATGAATGAGGTAGACAAGCTCAACAAGAACTTGAAATTTTTTGAATGTTGGGTGATATTCTTAGTAGAAAAATATCACCATACAAAAAAACGGGTCTTGGTTATGTGGGCGAGATTTCATACAAAGAAGATGCAAGACTTAAGTCACCAGAAAATAAAATTAAAGAAAATGTTGAAGGTCATGTTAATATTCTTCCAAGCCCCAAGCATAGTAGATGCAAGGGAAGAAATTAGAATAAGGTTGGAAGAGATACTACATCAATAATCTATGTTGATGCCCTTAAGGGATCCATACACAACACTAGAAATAGTGTAATAAGAGTCAAGGACCAACTAAGAATTGAATCATCTCCAAAGCAAGAAAACCTTAAAGAACTACTTCATTTAGGAAATTCTACTCAGCCAAGTATCAATCTATATTTCTTGGTCATTGTTTTTCATGTACAAAATTTGGACATAAATCAAGGGATTATAGAGCCTATGCCAAGAGTGATTGTGTAAGTAATAGAGGATTGTGTCAAAAATCCAATTTCCGATGGCCACTTCGTCGCTATTTCGATACATAGTCGTCGCAAGAGCGACAGTTCGAGGGTAGAAAAAATGTGGTTAGCCATTACATCGCAATTCCGACGCCTTGACAAAGTGTCGCAATACCGAAATTTTTTCCGTCACTTCCAAACAAGCGTCGCTCTTCCGACGTTTCCCAAACCGTTGCTCTTCCAACGTTTGTAAACTGTCGCAATTTCGACGAAATGTGGTCCGATGTTTTGAGCGTCGCTCTTTTGACGTTTTCATAATGTCGCTCTTTCGACGTTTGTAAAATGTTGCAATTACAACGCCTTACAAAAGTGTCGCAAGACCAACGCATTGCAAAAGTGTCGCAAGACAGATGCTTTCTAGAAGCGTTGCAATATCGACGCTTTGCAAAGGCGTCGCAATACCGACGCCAGGAAGAACTGTCGCAATATCAACGGACGTCACAAGACCGACGAAGATGGAAATATTTCAAAACGTCAGAAGACCGACGCTTATAAGGCGTCTGTATATCGACGCGTATAAGGCGTCGGAAGAGCGACGCTTACAAAGCGTCGGTATACCGATGGCGAGTTCAATTTAAAAAAAAAAAAAATGAAACTTTAAAACAGGACAATAAACCTACAATATTTGTTATGAATTGTGGGCGTTCCAATTTCCTATCACAAATGTAAAGCTGTTGTACGATAGAATAAACAAATTTGAACTCCAATAACACAACGTCCAAGGAAAATACATTTTTCTTCTACGAGACAATGCCACTGGCTTATATGCATTTTGGTGCCATGTGGCATATTACAAATGTGTATCAAAATTCATTGACTGCCATGTGTAATATTACTAAGTCCCTCGATAAATGTGTGGTCCTCCTATTGAACACGAGGAAGTGTATCTAGTCAAGAGCTGATGGCAGGGGTGACCCACAGTCCCGTTTTTCTTTTAACTTTTCAATCTCAAGCTGTGTATAAATGCATTCAATATTTCATGCCCAAGCAATTTCAAATTGGCAAACTCACACCAGGTTAACTTCTTCACTTGATGGTTCTAAACCATACTATAAGCCCCACATTCTATGGTCTAATCCCCATCACGCCTATCAACATTTCAACTTCTCTTTACACACCCCGAATATAATGATTAGCCTACTCTCATTAATATATATCCCACTAAATACGAGCCACTTAGGAATTAAAACCCAAAACCTTGGCTTACTCATTTTACATATTCGAATTGATATTCGAATGTATCAACTGCTCGAACCTCCCATATTGCAACCGTAATGTTTTATGTATGTCGACCTTGTCAATTCGAGCTCTGTCACTTGGTTTCAATCAAACGCATGACCATTCACATAATTATACAGTCCTCCTTGTTATAGTCTCTGCCAATTGTCAAAGATCGTAACAAATCTCGACTTTGGTCTATAACCCAACGATCATACATAAACCATTCTTGGCTCCACGATAAATTACCTCTCAATCCGATGTTGGGCAACACATCACACTACTTCAGATGATCCGACGTATATCGCGTAGGCTAAATGCATGGGCTTTAACTCGCGATGAGAGTGGGTTTTCAAAACTGCTCAGGGACATGTGTCACCCATTTTATGGGATCACGCTGATTTCTTAATTACTGCTTACCACTTTCTAACTCGCGCGATCAACCCGATTTTACTGTTCATTCCTGCATGGTTCCATCTTCTTCGACACACCAGGTTCCGTTCAACTCACTTCCGCGTACAACATTAACTCGTGGCTTCAAATGCGATTCAATGATGCTATTATACCATTGTCATTATAACGAAATCTCCATTTGCAGTTTAAATCTCGTTCATAGAAATCAAACTACGCCGTCGATCATCTGATTAACAAACCTACGTTTATTACTTCAACCAGGCAGGGATTATGCTTTGGGAAATTCCGCTATTCTTTAATAGACAGAGTGTAGTTATACTTTTCTCTTTTAATAGGGCCTTATTCAACCTTTCCCTATTTCTTATGCAGAGCGCACACACACTCACTCATTCACGGAGATTATGGTTCATTTGTATTCCAAGGGGAACAGGGATTTCGTACAGAATCGGTCCTACAAAGGGTTCTTCACTATAAAACCCACAGGCAGGCTTTTAACCAAAATTCACAGTCTTACTTTCAAACAGAGCGGTAATATCCCAATGCCTTCAATAATTACATTCAGAGGGTTATAAAACCCCGAACGATTGAGAATGTCCACGCATTCTTATACCAGGGCCTATTGAAGTCAAACCCCATTACTCAAGGCGTCATTCATCTCAGTTACAGAGATTATTCACATAATCAATCACAAAGATTCAGGGTACTTGTACAGGAAATAAGGTGCAAAGAGAAAAAAGGTGTAAAGAGAGGCCGATAGGTTTATCTGACTTATTACGCACCAAGAGGGATTAAAAAACTACAGAGGATCACACCTCTCAGAGCTTAACAAATCTGGTGCTAAAAAATATGTATGCTACTCTAGATCTATCGATATATATATATATAAACTTTTTATGCTAGACAAACTTAACGAGAGACCACGATCTCCCCCAAACCACATTGTAGAGATCCTACTTCTCTCAAGAGCCACCAGGAATCTGTCTTTTGCCTTCATAAAGGGATTTTTATCACGATATAGAAGATAATACCAGCTAAGCATTTACACAAACTGCGATGTAATAACCTTGAGTATTCTAATAAAATGGGTCCAGTGATTTGAATCTTCTCTAAAAATAATTAAATCCATTGCTATTAACATCAAGTATTCCAACAAAAAGTGTATGCCTTGCTTGTCAAAATCCAGGAACTGACAAGAAGCTAAATCAGGTATTCTTATTCAGTAATATCAAGCAAGCATCAGCCAAGAAAATTCCTAATCCCATGTTATCCTTGTAGTTTGTAAGGTCTAGTCATTTGGAATTAGTACAGAGACTTTACATACAAAAAAAATATCACAAATCAATGCAGTGCAACAACATGTTAGGATCCAACCATATAGGGTCAAACAGAACATTATGAATTTTTTCTTCCCATTAGATGAGACCAATATGGCCAACAAAACAATCACTCAAAAATGTGCATATATCAATGAATTTTATTCAGAAACTCTACAATTCTATAAGTAAATACAAGAAGATGCTCCGAATTCCCTGAAGGGAAACATTGTATTTTGCTGCCCTGCCTTTAAAAACCAGGGCAGATAGGTCAGAGCCTGCTTGGCTATCACATCATTTCTATATCTTCCTAATTGCAAAACTTGAAATCTATACACGTATTTGGAACCCCGAATTGACATCCTTCCCTGACAATATGGGAGGGAAAAAGAAAAGTGACTATGAATATTTTCACGGAACTACCTGCTGTTTGGTCAATTTAGTGTGTCCTAAATTGCTGCATTTAATTTGTCAATCCGGGATTCGTAAGCTGATGAAGTGTGGCGCACTATATGTGCAAGATAACCTATTTCTTAACTTTTTTTCGTTTTCGGTTTTCTAAGATGAAATGGAAATTCTAAAATGAAAACAAGTATGGTTATGTTTGTTCAAGGAAATGATATCCTCTATAATGATTTACCAACTTGAAACTTAAAAAAGGAATTTGAAACATACAATGACAAAACTTGAAAGGAAATGAAAATGTGCTGCTGAAATGAAAAGGTGCTGCTAGTCTAATAAATCAAAATAGTGAACTAGTGAGCATGAAACCAAACTATTCTTGCTGCTGTCTAAACACAAAAGAAACTATGCTGAAAGAAATCCAAAAGTTGCAATAAATTAAATCTAAATCAAATTACATCAACTTGTCTTCTCATCCCTCATCATTAGTCCAGCTATGATTTTCGGAAGTAACCATAAACAACTTGAGTAACTGATATCTAACTTGCAGAAAGTAAACTAATATCAAACCACATATTCATAATTCAATCCCTCACCATCAGTCCAGCTGTGGCTTTCGGAGGTAACTGAAGATGTCATGCACAATTTAATATTTCTAACTTGCAGAAAGGAAACTAATACCAAGCTACACATTTCATAATACAATCCCTCACCATCAGTCCAGCTGTGGCTTTTGGAGGAAACTGAAGATGTTATGAACATCTTAATATATCTAAATTTGCAGAAAGGAAACTAATACCAAACTACACATTTCATAATACAATCCCTCACCATCAGTCCAGCTGTGGCTTTCGGAGGCAACTGAAGATGTTATGAGCAGTTTAATATATCTAAATTTAAATACTGAAGCAAATGAGCAAAACTGAATTAAACAAAGCAGTACTGAAATTAAACAGAAACTAAGAAAAGAAAATTAGCAGCAGAACAATGTTAATTCCATGTCATTAGTCAAAAAGTTATGCAAATGCCTGGGCTGCCTATCTATAACCTGAAACAAGAACACTGATCAGTTAATCAATAACATAAAACATGAAAGACAAAAGTGAAATGGAAAGCAGGAAAGTTTATAAACAGAAATGAAGCATATATACCATGAGAGATGCAATGTATAAACATGTGAATGGATTATGGCACAATGAGCTTTAAAGAAATAAAATAAGAACTATACAATAATGCACAAAACCTTGGCAAGTGCAGGGGCCCTCTACACCAGCCTTGGCAATAATCTTCAAGTACGAATTACGTTGGAAAACAAAGTCTTCTTATATTAAAATGTAGTCATAACAGTAAGGTGGTATTACGGCACTAAGGCAGCGTAATTACATTATAGAGCAGAATAATAAAAGATAACAGAGACTAATCGAGACTAACTCTATATGCGTATGCAAACGCGTTATATATAACAAAAGAAATATAACTGTCTCCTAAAGTTTATGCTGGTGGAGAACACGTAGACCATTACATCCACGGATCTAGGATCATGGCCGTATTGCAAAGTAAATCTATGAGGAGTGGATGTTTGAATTCGGCTATGGAGCCATGTACAGATGTCGACTTGTCCTCCGCAACTCAGAAACGGCCATATGAACCTTCACGTGACACGAAACAGAGTCCTGTCACCGTGAGACTCTATGGTTGACTTCCATGTGGACACCTTTGACCGCGGCTTCTTTAGATGAGTTTGCTCGAGCCAACAGGACATGAACCATGTCCACATCATTTCTGACTTGCCCAAGTGGCTCGTTTTCTCTGTAGACACCTGTAACATAGAGTTTCACAAAATGGCTGCGGAAAGTTGCAACAGCTGCGGAAAGTGGCAAGATTCCGCAGCTAAATGAACAAAATCTAAATCAAACAACAGACACAAAAATATAGTTAAAAACCATGTTAGATGCTCTTTTGTAATTAATATACAATGATATTGACAGCTTGGGAGGTTCAAGTGAGTGAAAAAGGTATAGAAAAGTGTATGGAAAAGATGCAGATTTGAGACTCAACACCTGCCGAGTAGACTTGCAGAAGAGTTGTTTCTCAAGCATTTACAATAAACCCATCTTAATTACGGAGGGCTCAATTTAGGGGCATAGGCATCCAATTTATGGAAAATATTGTCAGGGGATTGAATCATTGAACAACTCATGCTAAGCAGCAAACCCGTCTAAATCATTAAGAAATGCATTAGCAACCAATTCACTTTGAATCACTATCTAAAATTTCGATGGCCTTTAGTCCCCTTGGTTTCTACAACAACAAAAGATGGTTCAGCCAATTGAAAAGAGTCCTAAATATTGATTCAAGCAAAATTTTAAAGCTATACATTAGCAAAGATTACTAAATCATGGCAAAACATAGCAATGTCACAACAGTTGACAAGAAACCCTGCTTGAAGAGAATATACCTTCTTTATGAACTTCTTTTCTCTAACCTCATACCGAGCTCTGGTAAGATCAGACAACCAATTCCCAGGAAAGTAATACTACACAACAAAGGATAAATACATTAGGTACAAATCACACCCCTTTTTATTATTCTCAGATACATGCCAGCAAGCCAGACACCTAAACAAGGGAAAATACATTTTACAACACAGTAGTCCAGGTCCTCCCTTTCTAATCTACAATTATCACACAATCAGGAGCAAGGATGACAAAACTCAACATTTCTCTTGATCTCTAGTACGAAAATTGTGAAACACTAATATGATAACATTTTGTTGCCTCATTAGGACCTTGCTTGAAAGGCACTTGTTTCTTACATTTGAACCATTTCCTGAAGCAGACAGATCTTCCGAATTTCTGTAAGTCGCCAAACCCAAGGTCAATTACACAAACCTGCTTGCAAACATAGAGTTTTGAAAGATATTTACAAGAAAAAAAAGTAATCCTAGATAAAATATCAAACCACAAACCTGTTGTTTAAACAGGGCATGTAAGGATCAAGGACAAGAGTACAAGGTCTTAATGATGTGCTTCTTGAGTGAGCTGCTAATTGGGCTTGAGTAGATGGAGTCTGCCGGTCATGCCTTCCATTCTGTCTATCAATCCGAATAGTTTTATTAGCTTGAATAGAACATAGCAATAATGGTAGGGTTCCTGCAGCACCCTGTCACAGGTCTCACAAGAATTCCCCAGGCCCTTCGATAGTCGAGACTGGGGCCTCTGGTTTAAGAAAACCACTCTAGCACTATTAGTGATGTAGGTCTGCAGCACAAAACATTAACATTATAATCAATACCTAATTACAGTCATTTAACCTACATTTAAAAATTACCGATATGCGTGACAACTTACCTGTACCAGAGAACAGTCTATTAGCTTCTGCATGTCCTGAAGCCTAATAACATCATGGTAGACATACCTTTGAACCTGGAACAGAAAACTGTTTTAGGACATCATAAAGCTCATTTGATGCAGTAATTCATGCCAATTAAGGACCGGCCTTTACAAGGTTTTGCGGATTACCTGCAGAAGGCGATGTGAACGATGGGAATAGAGACTATGTTGACAAATGTTGGCACTATAATCCACGCAAAAGATGTTGACTTCATTCTTCTTGTGCTCTAAATGAATGGAACAAGGTGTAAAGAATTGGTCTGTTAACAGAGCCTCCAACCATGCCAGTTTTTGTGGAACAATAGAGAGAGCATATCCAACCTGCAAAGGAGTCAGAAAGCTCAATCCTTCCATAATTTACTATATTTGAGGAGCCAGGAAAAACGACGGAAATATCCTAGAAAATCCTCATAATTTATCAATTTATGGAATTCGGGTAATTATCAATTTATTACCCCTCGACATCAGCATAGTCAACCCCCTTAAGCTAGAGATGTGAAACACAACAGTGCATGTTTCCTCAAAAAATGAACTTAAATAAGGTTGAGCTTGTCAAGAAGTTGACTGTTCGTTTGGAAATTTAACTCCAAACCGAGCTTGCCCCTCAAACTTTGAAAGAATAACACAAATCATAACACATCAAAGCTAATCTTGACAAGCTATTTTCCAATTTGAAAAATTAACTCAAATTCAGAATAAAAGATATGGGAAACCTGAGTTCCTGATCCTGCACACAAGAGACAACGATTGGAAGAGCCTCCATCTCCATCATGAATATCATAAATATTAACTATCTTTTGGGCACTGGCAGTAGATACCATAAGAGGCCCACATGGCCTGTACCACCAATGTTGATTCTCTGGCACAACATTTGCAAAGCCAAAATTTCTCCTCGAGACATCCCTCTCTGCCAAAACTGGAGAGATGGTACTGGATGTTGAAGTGAAGGCCTATGATTCAGTATGGAATGCCATAATTTCTTTATTATAAAATTCCCATGAACAGAAACCTGAATCCAATGTACAACCTGTAGATGCTACCACAACATATTTACCAGAGCGACCATCTAAACCAGCTACTCTGATCAACCAACAATCACCCCACATGTTTGGGGTAAGCCCATATGGAGCTTTATATTCAGCCTTCTCCTAGAGATTGGAAAAAAACAATACTGAGTATTACTCATACATCAACTGCCCTTTATGTTAAGGGAAAATTTAAAGAGTGCATAAATATTCTTGAAATCCCAATCATAGTTTCTAGAAAATTTCAATAGTTTTTGAAATGAACTACATCAAATATTTAGGCAAATCATTTTTTTAAATATAAATTGGTGAATTTTATTTCAAATATAGAAATTTAAACCATGAGAATAATCTAACCCCTAGGATTTTCCCTATTTCTAATAGAAAATCCCAAAATGTATAAATTATAACACCCATAAACCCCAAAATTCAGTACAATAATTAAAACCTCCTAGAGAGGAAGTGCCTAGAGAGACCTGGCCATAAGCGTTTTATTGGTTTTTTTAGAGACCTGACCTTAAGCGTTTTATTGGTTTTTTTAGAGACCTGACCATAGAATCAAATGAATCCTGCGAATCCTGAAAAATAATAAACAATATTAAGGCCATTATTTATTGGTTTGAAATAATAAACAACATGCAACAAACCCACACAATTAGTAAATTATTTAAAGACAATAATTCCTACATATTAAAATATAAAGTTATAACATACCAGCTCATACTCGAACATAACATCTGTATCAATATTCTTCTTCTGTATCTTCTTGATCTTCATCCAACTGATCGACATCTATATCAACCTCTGATTCAGAAACGGTGTTGAAATGATTGACCATGTCATCATCATCATCAATTATGTCATTTTCAATAATATCCTCATCGACATCATCATCAATAATTGTTGCCTCATCTCTTATGCCTGGTTCATCTTCTAAGATATCTTCTTCATCTGTCAATGCATCTTCCTACTCATCTGCCACTACATCATCTTCTTCTTGATCAATATCATCTTCTTCCTCTACAGTATACTCTACTGGCCTTCCTCTTGGATCATATCTAATAGAAAATGGCCATTCGTTCTCACCTGGAACCTCTGAGTAAAAGACTTGTTCGCATTGGCTTGGAAAAACATAGCGATCTTTTCCTGCTTCAAACTGCGATGTTTTAACCATTGGAAATCCATTGTCATGTTGAATAAGTGTTCTATCATCATCACGTACATTCATTCATAGCCTATACCATTTGACGTCAAACAAAACTATTTTGAAGGAATTAAAGTCACACTCAACTATATCATCTAAGAACCCATAATATCTATTTTCAGATTCTTGAGGATGTCTGTCACTCTTGGAGGAAACATTAGTGACCTGGAATACTACGCTATCCTTCTATCGAAAAGCCGCATTAAATTAAACCGTTGAAAACGCAATTTGAGGACTACTGGGACTATGAGTAGTCACAAGTCAACTCAAGGAAAGCAACAGAAAGATGCATTCTCAATTAATAATTAATCATATAATTTACACAGCATGAAAATTAACTGAAAAATCAAACTTGTTGTCACATTATAAATATAGTATAAAATAAGTAATGAATAAAATAGGTGAATTAATTGCATACCTTTCTATCTTTCAAACCATATGCTAAATCGATTTCCCTGTCCGTAACGTTTCCATCTCCACTACGATGTGCTTCTCTAATCAATTCAGACAGTAGTTGCCATGATAACCTATCGTCGTTACATGCTTTACATGTTTCAATCCATTCACTCATCCACTCAAGATTATTTGCAATGTATAAAAGTAGTGCCTCATAATCTTGAGCACCTAAATAAAAAAACAATAATTCACCAATATTAATAAATGTTACTTATAACCATGGTAAATTATATTAATTAATAAACTATGAAAGAATAAGACCTAAATGAATATAATGATCATATCCATGATGTAAAAAAATGAAAAATTATATGTATTATACATAATAAATCTTTTACCTCTCACTTTCTTCATTCTACCTTTTCCCAACAGGTGCTCCACTTCAAATTTTTTGATGGAATTCACATCCCAAATGCAATTCACCACCTTCATGGCTGGCGCAGCTAATATAGGAAGATAATGAATAATATACACCATGGATTGATATACCACATATCCCTCCACCATATAACCCTCAGGTCGTGCTCTTTGTCTAACCAAAGCCTTCAAGGATTTCAGGTGCCTCTCGACCATCCACATTGACCTTGTGTGTACTGGTCCACACATTTCAATCTCCTCAACTTGGTGTATCAAGTAGTGTTCTTGTGCATTGAAAAATGTTGGAGGTAGATACTTTTGCATTTCACACATTAGCCGAGGAATTTTTCTCTTCCAATACTTTATTTCATCTTGATGGATTTCTTTCAATGACAACCATCTGCAAATCATTACGCAAGGTTATTTCAATGAAACATAATATATATTTCATTACAAGTAAATTAATACATCATTTCATTAAGTACAAAAAGAAATTGTAGCAATTAGATTTTGCGTATAAATCAAAACTACTTACCTCATGTATTTACTAAGACCATATATAACTTGTTTGACATTGTTGTCGAAGTCGTTTGGGGGAGATACAGGTAGAACATACTATAACAATAAAAAATGAATCGTTATTGGTTTCCAAATTAAACAGAAAAAAGGAAAATTTAAAATATGTATTCAAGCAATAACAAAAAAAAACGTATACCAAAAAAATTACCTTAATAAAGGTATGCCAATCATGTGTTTTCACCCCACTGAAGTCACCTTTCTTCGTTAAGATATTATTTATGTTTGAAGCAAAACCTGTTGGAAATTCAATTCTTCTAACGACCTCTTTTACATCATTGCTTTGTTGTTCTGTTAATAACCATGGAATATTATTATAATTTCAACCTCCATTGTTATTTGATCTATCGATCACACTTTTCATTGCATGATTTGATTTCTCAATGTCAGCACAAATTTTGTCAATTTTATCTCTATCATGTGCACCATCTATGGTTCGCCATAACGTTTCTGTCACATTCTTCCCGACATGCATTGTATCAAACAAATGAGCTATTTTTAGGTCCTCATAGTAGGGCAACCTCGCGAATTGAGAAGGATAACATTTCACCGTGACGATGACCTTGATATCAAAGAATAAAATAAATCAGAACAATATTAATTATAAAATACAATAAAATAAATTCATTAGTTAAAACAAAAATTCCAAACATTACATAAACAAATAATATATATATATATACACACAAATTACGTACCAGCTGCTTGACGATTATTAATTCTGTTATATTCCAACATCCACAACTGAGGTGTCATTCTTCGTGGTTTTAATCCAGTTTCTTCTTTATCCTTGAAAATATGTTTTTCAGTAGTACGATACTTATGGTTCCTAGAGAGGAAGTGCCTAAACTCATCAAACACCATCTTTCCTAAGTCTGGTGAATGAAGATACTTCATCTTAGGGCCACAAACAGGACATGCAAATCTACCCTTTGTTTGAAGACCTGCAATAGATGGATCAATAACAATTAATATACTATGAGATCATTTTTAAAACATGCAATATGGTATATCTAATTTAGATAATTATGTATTATATTAAAGTGCAACGAAATATTACATACCACAAACATGTGTTAGTCCTGGGGCATCATGAATATTCCATACAAGCATTCCACGACATTGAAATCTCTTCTGCTTGATTGGTTTAGTGATGTCATACATAGTGATGCCATGCCATAACTGTATTAGCTCATCGATAAGAGGCTCAATATATACATTCATATCTTTGACCTGGTACTAACCTAATTGTTCAAAATTACGGTACATAATAATTACTACCATGATATATGTATATATAAGTAAGTAAATAAATCAAATATATATTTATGCAAACAACGAGAGAAATGAAAATGTTACATTCAAAAAAATAATGTATCAAATACCTGGAATAATCATAGTCAACATTATGTGCTCCCTCTTTATTGACATCCAAGGAGGACTGTTATTGTTGGTAACGAAAATAGGCCACACTGAGTAAGTAGATCTAAGCTCTCTGAATGGATTAACAGCTACCAATGAAAGCCTGACATTACAAGGTTCATTTTTAAAATCTACATATTTTTCCTCGATTTCTCTAAATGCAGAACCATCTGCAGGCATTCGAAGAACACCATCTCCACTTCTATTCTTTGAATGGTAATCCATAAACTGTGCTATGCTGTTACACTTGAACATTCACTGCAAACGTGGAATTATGGGAATATGACGAAGTACCTTTTGAGGCACCTTTTTGGTTAGTTGATCTATTTGATATCTACTGGTACCACATTTCAGACACTCTGTTTTCAACGCATGTTCTCTGTAATATATAATATGATCTTTAGGACATGCATATATAGTGTTATATTCCATTCCAAAGTGTTTCATAATAGCACGTAGATCTCGATATGTTCGAGGTAAAGTATTTGGCGATGGTAGCAAATATTCACCGAACAATCTATAACATAAACAAAAACTAGTTAATGTAAGATTTGCAACATAAACATAATTATTTTTTAATTTAAAAAAAAAACTATTTTTAAGATTTGCAACCATGATTCCAAGCCAATAGAGACAAAATATGAAAATTTGGCTCATTTATATACCATGCAAAGGTGATGAATATATCAAAATGGCACCAAGTGCAATACATATCATCGAAAAATACATAAGCAAACTTGTTGAAGTAATGTATCAGGTTTCTCTTATATTATTCACTGTGTTTTATTGTTGATTTAATATTATAATATAAAATCTGTCCCTACTTAGATTTGTTGTCAATTCATTGTATCAGCCTTAAAGACAATTCTAGGTTGAGCATATATATATATATATCAAACCAACATTTTGAAGATCTTGTATTCTTCATTATCTATGTTTGCTTGGCAATAAATTTCTAGAAAAACATCTACAACACTTAGAGGTATTGAATTGGTTTATGAAACCCACTATTAGTGCTATTTGTAACAATTTGAGAGAGCATTACAACTTCAGCAGTCTGCTCACAATGTGTTTGACGAAATTTATCACTAAAAAGATTCATTAAAACCCAGAAAACTCAGTGGCCAGTTTAGTGCATTTCCAAGCGGGAATTTTCTAGTGGTCAATTTATTATTGCCAGTCACATTTTCATTAGGTTGTATGTTGTTGTCCCTTGAGTGGCGTCAGACCATTTGCAACAGTATTAATGCCATGATCAAATTGATTGTATGCTGTGTGAAAGGTTTTGTATTTATGCTGCTGCTATGTGTGAGCATAGAGAGAGGGTCTGACAATTGCTAGCTGAGTGTGAAATAAGGTTGCTGCTGATTGTTTTGAGAACATAAATTGTCATCAAGTACACTTGATGAGTTGCATGCTGCCAGGGTTTTTATGCTAGCTAGCCTTGTATTTATCAGTCATCATGTGCATTGTTGCTCCTATAAGGTTTTGAGTATGAGTTATTAGACAAGTTTGCTGCTAGTATAATAAAGGAATTTGCAGCTCATGGAGGAGCACCTACCCGACCGGTTAAGTACGGAACCAGCCGGTTTATGCATAAACCGGTCGGTTTCGTACTTAACCAACCAGTTAGGTCCGGTTAACCGGCCAAAATAGGTGAGAAGAGGCTATTGACAGGGTTGCAAGGCCGGTTCCAACTGGCAACCCTCCTGACCGACCGGTTTGACCGGTTACCGGTTCAAACTGGTAGCCCCCTTGACCGGCCGGTTTTGATAACTATGATATATATATATATATATATATAAGTTATTATTTTACACATTTATTACAACTAAAAAAAGGGAAAATAATCAACATTTACATATATGTGATCATATATACATATTGCATACCTTAGGAGCTTTTTCATACATCTATTCGACAAATTATTCATAACCTTTAAGTTCACCAGCAACAATGTAGCAAAGAGAAGAGTTGCATTTGAGTGTTCAAAAAGTCGTTCACTTGACCTTTCAATTAGAGGTACATCATAAATACCGTCAATGCTATCTCCACCATCATCATCTGACTCACCATACTAGTCTTGAAGCATTTGATTTGTCCCATCATTAATGTGAACTGTCTCATTACTGTCATCATGATCTACCTCCATGGGATCATTAAAATTACCTTCATCATTCGCTTCATGTTCTTCACCTTGTACAACATCATTTCCAATACTAATATTTTCTGCAATATTCTCTTATACTGGTGCAACATCATCTAATCTACTACTATTTAGCTGTGGAAGCTGGTTGATCATCTAAAAAAAGTTGGGGGGAAACTGTGCCTTTATGAAAATTAAAAACATTAATAATTAAACATTAGTGCACATATAAAAAATATTAAAATAATATAAAATTTTACGATATAATCAAAATGAAGATAGATAATTAATTACCACGGGACGATAGTCATTCGATCCACCATCAATGTGCCCATATTTCCTACAATGCATTGTTGCTGTTGCTATTAAAACTCTAACATTATTTCTCATACAACATTTTTTGCAAGGGCAATAAAATCTACCATCACCCCTTTCACCCTTTTGAATTTTTTTTCCACCTCTAATGTTTTCTTCCATTGATGCAAATTATCCTATAAAGAAAATAATAAATCTCTCTCAATGGTGTAGAAAACCCAAGACTTGTTGGACTCAATGGGAGCTCAATATATAAGCAAAAAGAAAATAAAAGTGGGCTTTTTACAAATTGTGAGCTTTTTACAAAATGTGGGCTTTTTACAAAATTGTGGGCTTTTTACAAATTGTGGGCTTTTTCCAAAATTGTGGGCTTTTTCCAAAATTGTTTATATTTCTAATAAAATGTGGGAATTTTACAAAATTGTGGGCTTTTTACCAATTGTGGGATTTTTACAAAATTGTGGGCTTTTTACAAATTGTGGGCTGATAATGGTGGAAGGAAATTACAGTGATAAAAATAAAAATAAAAATATAAAATTGTCTATTTGCAAAAAATGCCCTGAAATTAACAACATGATAGATAGTGGTAATAACGAGAAGCAAGGAGATGGAAACTCCACGGTCAATCTATTGGTAGACAATATGCCTTCTCACCTCCAACGGATTTCTCATACTGGGTAGCACACATCAAAAATCTGCTAGTGAGAATGGAATGCCTTAAATCTGAAATAAAAAGTTATATCCAAATATTGAAGTGGAATCCATAAATCTCAATTTGAAACAGTTGTTTTTATAAATGAAAGACCAAGAAAACTTACAAATCCAAAACTTTGAGAGATGGAAAATTTATCAATGACAGAGGAGAATGGTGATTAGATTCTAACTTTTGAAGCTTAGCCTCTCGCTTTTCAATGATTTGCTTGATGAAAGGAAATTCATAAGGTAGATCTAGACCTAAGGCTTTAGCTTCTTTTAGCATTGCAGGGAATACTATTTCAAATCCACTTGGCCTGTGGCTATCAACCTCTTCCTCTATTTTTCCAGCTTGTGTCTTGAAAAATTCAATCCCTGAAATATGTACAAGTTAAAAACTCTTCACAGGAAAGAATATACCATAATTTTGTCACTGTGTGAACATATGGAAAGGGCAATCCAGATATCAACATATTTCTACTTCAATCCCCTTACCCCCACCACACACATATATATTTCAATTAATACAAAAATTACTTCAATCCCCTTTCCCCCACCACACACATATATATTTCAGTTAATACAAAAATTACATAAGGGCCTTGATTGATTTACACACCTTTTTGTACTTGTGACTCTCTAGTCTGCCATATAGTAAGAGTAATAATACATGCAATAGTAGTTAGTATTCTGTCATATGCCAAGAAATAGAATTCTTGATCCATCTAAAACCTATGTCTCAACTTGAAGGACCTTTGAAAAACCATAAGGGAGAAGAACATTGACCCAAGTATGAAGAAAAATTGGAAAAAACAAATGGAGTTCTAGGATGGAGTTTGGACTATGCAGGTATGGAGCTTGAAGACCAAGAATACCAAGAATACCAAAGTCGGCCCTTCGGAATGAAAGAATGGCATGCTGGTTTGATTGTTTAGTCCTTATTATATATCGGTGCGTGGAAGGTTAAATATGGCGAAGGTTTCAATTGGGCCTTAAGGAAAAGGTTAAATTCACCGAATGCTTTTAAGCCGTGACCATTATCATATTGAACTTTGAATACAATTCGAAGAGCAAGACTAAGGAGAACTGGTAAGTGCGAAACCCAAGACTCAAATTGAAGTGAAAAAGAAATTCGAATACTTGATTCGGAATTTCATAAGGATGGTTTTCTTATAGTTATTAAAAAGTGAAACTTCTGCGTTTAGATTGAATTTCTGGGTTGGTTGGGTTTGTAACCAGTTAGCTACTGAAAAGTGCTTCTGCATCAGTATTGTAAATTTGCCTAGAATTGAATTTGGGAATGAATTTTGAAGGCATCCATACACAACTTGAGGTTTGAAAATGAGAGAAGAACCAGGACTGTGGGTTTTTACCCCATCAACCAAGATATGTTTATGGTAACTAGAACAGTTCCATAAAGTTAGCTTAGAAATTGTCAAATAAGAGGGATGTAAACCATTTCCATTGTTTTCTATTTATGGGGGATTGTGGGAGATGTTTGGGGTAAGAGAAGCTTATACACAATGTAGCCATGCAAGAAATTTTAATCCAGTGACCAAGTGCTCAATTTTGTTTGCATGGTGTTCAAAGGTTTAGAGTTGATGATTTGACAAAATAAGCAGTCCGAGAAAGATTCATGCATTTTTATTGATCTTGACTCTTGAACACCAAAAGACTGAATGAGATGGTATTGCAAACTACACTATTGAAGGATACAAGTGTTTATAGACATCTATAATCTGTAGGTGGAGTTCATCTGGATCAAGCCTACCTTGATACATGTATAATCTGACTCTTGTCCCTTAATAACCATATTACTCAACTGTTTGAATCTTCATTTCGAAGAGCCGCAAGTCAGGGTTGGCATTAATAATGTCAAAATATGAAACAAAATTTTCCAATAGCCTGATTAAAAGTGCAACAGTTCTTGGCATATAAACTCCTAGAAATGTGCGAAGTGGTAGTTAAACTATCCAAATCCAGTGCATATAAATCCTTGTCGTATGCTGATACCTGTTTTGACTAATTCGTAATGACAATCGCTTGAAAGCATTCGGTGAATTTGTAGTAATCTGAAAGAGACATGGTATTGTGGCATCAATAAATTTGAAGAAACCAACTGTGAAAATCTTAGTCACTGTTTTGGAGAGATGATGGTTTGTCTGAGTTCCCTTTGTGAGTATTACAAGTGTGAACTACTATAATACTCCTTACTAATATATGTTTTTTTTTTTTTTTCTAAATAAGTTTAATCTATTGAAAATCAGTAACAGATATGTACATCAGGAGTAAACCAGGACAAGGCCTGAGTAGGCCTGTAGAGCAAAAAGTCAAAAAAATTGGCACTGCCCATTGAGGGAAACCAGTGCAGATAAAGTTTCATCAAAAAGGCCCACACAGGGGCAATGTTTAAGTCTAGAACCATACAATGACAAATTTGCAAACTTAAGACAGTGCCATAGCAAAAAAACAAAAACCTGGGGCTGAGTAAGATCACTCATCCAGTTCCTCTTCCTCGACTCTGCACCAAAACTCATCTGGTTCTCCAGCAGAATTGTAGAGGTCCGCAGTTGAGTGAATGATCTTGTCAGTAGCAGGGGTGCGCAGTCCATCACCCGGATGTTGCTGGTGCAGAGCGTTTGCCTTTCCCCGGTCTTGAATTGCATTCGGCTGCCCTTCCTGTATCATCTCGATATCCACATTCATGCCAATGCCCTGTCCATCAACATCCTCTGTGCTGGCTCTGTTCCGTTCGGGCATATCTTCATCCTTCTGCCCATCAAGACCAGCCCGCTCTTCATCAATCTGCACACCAAGACCAGCCCGCCCATCATCATATGGGGACTCTCGGAATACCATAGTGACAGTGGCTGTTATACATGGGCGATTCAAAGCACTTTGAAAAACAAAATGCCTGGTTTGAGAGTGAGCCGGAGCATTCTGGCCGAAGGTGTTCCAGCTTTCAGACCTAAGAATACGACCACGGGCAACATGAGATGTGCTGGCCGAGCCAGTAAAGTCCGCAGCCGAGGTACTAGAAGATGGGGAGGAGCGCCTGTATACCCTCCTGGAAGGACCCCGACGGCATCTCATTCTATGCCTTAAACGAGGCATACTGTCAATCGTAGCAGGAAAGCTTAGGGAATGCTGAGAACCAAGCTGAGCGTTGGTGGAGTGAGAGAGCGTGGGAGATATGGGGATGCTGAGCAGATTCTCAAGCCAAATCCCGGACTGATGCATACAATTACCAGCAATGGAGAAATGAATATTGTCGCCCAGGACAATGCAGCCATGAAGATTGGTGCGCTTGCCTGTGACGGTGCGCTCGGAGGAGAGCCTCACGGTGGGCGAACAATACACAGCATAAGGCCGAGGGAAGCTGCTATTAGCATGCTCGTTCTCCATTCTGCTATCAAATACCTCGAAGCTGTTGCCGTCCCAGCATATTAACTGCGCCATTGAAGGAGTGATTTCCAGATCTTTGTTGCCTTGCATAGAATGATCTCGAATATCGTTTGGAGAATTGTGAATCGTGCCCCTTAAATTTAGACATAAATGTCTCACGCCGGAGTACATTCGCCAGACAGTTGCCATGCGGTGAGGCCATCTGCAAACCTTAATGCCGCCTGGCTCCCACATGGTTCCTATATTAGTCACCCGCATCCGGGTTTTCTGCTTCACTATGGAGCAGTGTGTAGTATTCTTGTCGTTGTTCCTCATTTTTAAGAATCTCAGGTGTGCCTGTGATAAGGTAGTGTTCACTGTCAACTTCAGCATTGGCTAGAAGATCGGCCACCTTGTTCCCGTCCCTTCTTGTATGGTTGAAAGTGATAGCTCTGTTTTTGAGGATCCAATCCTCAATGCTTTGCAAGCGTGTTTCCAATCTCCAACTTTGGGCAATTTTCTGTGCAGGGGCGCCGTTGAGAAGCTTTTTGGCTATGTTAATGAGGATTTGAGAATCCCCTTCAATCTCCAGAGGATGAAGGTTTAATTGTTGAGATAGAATCAGACCCTGATGGAGACCTTCAAGTTCAGCCGAATTGTTTGTGTCCCAACCGATCTGGCCCATATATATGACTGAGGGAGTACCTTTGTGGTCTCTGATAATGCCTCCGTACCCAGCTTTGCCTGGATTACCTTTGGAAGCTCCATCAAAATTGAGTTTGAAGGTGTGCTCCTGAGGGGGAATCCATAGTCTCTTGCTTTTATCATCTTGAGGTGTTGTACTTCTTGGCTCAGAATAGTGAAGGTTAAATCCCCAATTGTCCCAGATGGTCTTTTCCTTGGCCGTGGTGGGGAGATCCTTTGTATCCGAGGAGCGCAAGTGGAGGGATTCTTCTAAGTTGTGATAGAAGGTTTTCCATATAGCTTCCAGAGGTGTGATTTGGTCTCTGAAAATTCGTTTATTGCGCTCCTTCCAGATGGACCATAGAAGTAGCCCCGGGATAAGGCTCCAAAGGTGGTTGAGGAGGTCACTGGTGTAGGGGTGCTGATGCCATTCTCTAATGGTCTTGGTTAGATCTTCAGAGGGTCTGCAGCTGCGTTGGCATCGAAAGCTTGCTTTTTCCCATAGTTGTCTTGCTAAAGGGCATTCATTCAGTAAATGTTTCTGTGTTTCTTCTTGGGCCCTACAATTGAGACAAATTGATGGGCCTTGAAAGCCTTTTTTGATAAGGTTATCCCATGTAAGAATTTTTTGATGCCCGAGAAGCCATAGGAAAACTGAAACTTTTGGCCATATCCATGGTTTCCATATTTTATCCCATATAGGATCCTTGGATCTGGGGTCATGAGTTATTAATCTGTAAGCTTCTTGTGAGGAGAAGGTGCCTCTGGGCATGTAACCCCATCTTAATATATCCTGATGCGGAGAGACTCTGGTACTTCGGCGTTTGAGCTCTGCATTTAGAGCTGCCTGATCCTGTTCCTCAATGTGTTCCACAATGTGCTCCGCCAATTTCCATTGTCGATATCCCTGTATTTCATTAGCTTCCCAATATTGGTGAACCGTTTCTGTTTGCTGTCTGTCCCAATCCGGTCCTGGGGGGGGGCTGTAAGTGTTAGTGATCTTTGGGAATTGATCCCAAGCATCTGTCCAGAATCTTTCATTTTTCCCATTTCTCAGTTCCCAGAAGCTGTGCTTCTGGATCAAAAGAAAGTGCTGTTTAGCTGCCATCCAGATAAGAGACCCTTTCTCCGTGGGTGTGAGCCTTATTAGTTCCTCCGGAGGTCTGTGGTTAGCATATTTTGCATTCCAGATAGTTGCCCAAGGTTTGCTAGGGAACTTTAGCCAATTCCACCAGATTTTCGCTCCCATAATCTCATTGCTGTGGGCCGGATCTCTTAATCCTAATCCTCCTTGCACCTTAGGCTTGCAAACCAGAGACCATTTGACAAGAGCCCATTTGTTATGAGAATCCTTGGATCCCCATAAGAATTGCCTTTGTAGAGTTTTGATTCGTTTTAGAACCCACTTGGGAGCAGCCAAGATAGAGAAGAGGTACAGAGGCAGGGCTTGTAGCACAGATTTTATTAGAATGACTCGACTAGCAGTGTTGAGAGTTCTGTAGGTCCAAGACGAGAGGCGAGCATCGATTTTGTCTAGAAGATCTCGCCAAGAGGAATGTTTTAAGGCAGAGTCTATGAGGGGCGCACCAAGGTATTTCGAAGGTAAAGAGGCAATGGAAAAGCCGAGAATACGGGCAATAGATTTTTGAGTGATGGGGGGTGTATTGAAGAAGAAAAGCTGGGATTTAGCAATATTTATGCATGCTCCTGAAGCATCAGAGAACTCGAGC
Organism: Pinus albicaulis; assembly: GCA_034641835.2. Lineage (NCBI taxonomy): Eukaryota > Viridiplantae > Streptophyta > Pinopsida > Pinales > Pinaceae > Pinus > Pinus albicaulis. The sequence goes on from CM076577.1 coordinate 1,472,304,929, forward strand.
AGAAGAGCTTTGAGACGAGTGGCTTCCTGCACAGAAGGATAGCCAAAGACCATATTGTCATCAACGAATTGTTGGTGTGTGATAGCAGGGGAATGGTGAACAGAGAGGCCCTGAAGATGTTGGGAATGGAGGGCGCATTTGAGGTGGCGTCCCAAACCTTCTGCCATTAAAACAAAGAGGAAGGGAGACAAGGGGTCCCCTTGTCTTATGCCCCTAGTGGGAGAGAAAGGACGAGAGGGGATTCCGTTGATTAAAATGGAGAAAAAAGCAGAAGAGATAAGATTATGAACCCATCTGATCCAAGTTGGAGAAAAACCAAATGCAAGTAACATTTTCTGGATGTATGTCCAACTTAATCTATCAAAAGCTTTAGATAGGTCAATCTTGAGCATCATACCTGCTTGTTTAGTCGATTTCAGGGAGTGTATGACTTCATGCGTAAGGATGATGCCGTCCAGAATCTGCCGTCCTTCCACATATCCAGCTTGCTCCTGCGAGATGAGAAGAGGCAAGAGCGGTTTGAGTCTGTTTGCTATAACTTTGGAGATGATCTTGTATATTATGTTGCATAAAGCTATAGGTCGGAATTTGTCCGGAGTGCAAGAATCCTCCTCTTTTGGTATTAAAGCTATAAAGGTAGCATTCAGCGATGGGAGGAGCCAATGCATTGAGCGCGATTCTTCAACAACCCTCCAGACTTCTTCCCTTATCAGATCCCAGAATTTGTGGAAGAAAGTGGTGGTGAAGCCATCTGGTCCCGGAGCCTTCCCTTCTTTAAGTTGATGAACTGTCGTGTCAACCTCCAAGTGATCAATAGGGCGGAGCAGGAGTTGATTATGCTCTTCATTAATTAGCTTAGGGATATTCTTAGTTATCTTTTCAATGGCCTGTGCTCTGTCCTGTTGGGGTTCTTGATGCATTGCTTGGAAATGATTGAGGAGAACCTGTTCTATCTGCTCATGTTCTTCCACTTTCTCTCCTTCTGTATTCTTGATGAAGGTGATGTTGTTATTCATGCGTCTTTGAATGGTTGATCTGTGGAAAAACTTAGTGTTTCTTTCTCCCTCTTTCAACCATCGTATGCGTGATTTCTGCTTCCAAAGGATTTCCTCCTGCTTAGCTCTTTCCTCCATCTGCATTCTGAGCTGTTGTTCTTTTTCCAGGTGTTGATCTGTGCATCCTTCTAAAATAATTTGTTGCTGGAGGGCGGCCATCTCTTGTTGAAGCTGCCGCTGAGCTTGGAAGATATTACCGAAAGTGGAGTGGTTCCATAGCTTGATTTGACCTTTCAGGTGTTTTAGTTTTTGTTGGAATTTGTACATTTCCGACCCTTCAGGCGAGACAAAGTTTTTCCATGTTGAGGTGATGAGGTCCTTGAACGCATGATGATTTAGCCAAAAGGCTTCAAATCTGAAGGGGCGACGTGAAGTTTGACCCATTCTAAGCCATTGAAGAGAGATTGGCCAATGGTCAGAACCCTGTAGAGGGAGGATAGCCGCAGAGAGATCCCCCCCTATGTGAATTGCGTTGTCTGAGATTAGGAATCTGTCCAGCTTGGAGGCTATGTGCTGTCTGCCTGTGCGCCGATTGCTCCATGTGAATGAGCCATTGCAGAATTGCAAGTCTATTAACTGTTGATTTTGTATGAAATCTTTAAACAAGCTGCTTTCTGTTTCCAATTTGTGTCTTCCTCCCCTCTTGTCCTCCAGCTTAGTGATCATATTGAAGTCGCCTCCGATGAGCCACAGGGGGTGTATCCTATTCTGGTTGAGACTTGCTATAGTGTTTAATAGAGCTGATTTACTCATCGCGTCCTGAGGAAAGTAGACGTTGGTGAGATGGCCATGAATATTGGTTCCCACAATATGGAAAGTAGCCTGAATAAGATGGTGAGAGGCATGAAAGTTTGTAAGGGAAATGGTTTGAGGGTTCCAGGCAATTGCGAGTCCCCCTGAGGCTCCCTGAGCATCAACCGCTACTGTATGACAGCCGGGCCAAGCTTTGGAAAGAATGTTTCCAATTGTACTGCTGTTACATTTTGTTTCTTGCATGAAGAAAATTTGTGGTTTCTCCTGCTTTATCATGTTCTTTATCATTCTGTGTTTCCCAGGACAGTTGAGTCCCCTAGTATTCCATGATGTGAGCTTCATGATTCACTATTTGGGAGGGGCTTATAGAACTTAGTCAACTTAGCATATCTTCCGGAATCAACCAATATTTTGCCAACTGTGATGGTTCTTTCCAGATCTGTTTTCCTTCCTCTTTTCTTGGAGTCTTTCTGGATAGTGTTACCATCCCATTTGCTGCCTGGTTGGATCCCTAGCTCTTTCTGTTGGAAGGCTCTTGCTATAATCACCTCCAGTGTTTCTAGCTGATGTGCTTGTATCTTATCAAATTCTTTTTTCCTGCATGCTCTTTCAAGCTCTAATAAGTCAAGTCCTTCCAGATTTATGCTTTCTGGCTCTTCATCCATAATCTGTACTTGACTGCTGCCTGCCTCCAGATGATCCTGATGACCGTCCACTTCCATGCCAATAGTTTTCCCTTCTCCAGTGTTGAAGGGATCTTCCACTAATCCAAACTGTATATTTTCTGCCAGAGGCACTGATTTAGAAACCTCAGAAATGATGGGGATGGTGGTGCTGTCAGCAGGGGTAGAGGTGGCTTCCGCTTGAGGCGTTTGTTCCAGGATGGAGTTGAGGACTTCGAAGCTGTTGCTGGAGGGGGGAGTGGGGTTGACAGTTGAGGTAGGTTTTCTTCCTTGAGGAGTCTTTTTGTTGGCTCTTCTGCGATTAGTCACCTTTGTGAAACCATCAGGAGAAGATGCGGCAGGGCTATCCTTATTCTTTGAGGATGCATTGAGCGGGCAGTCTCTATATAGGTGGCCATGAAGGTGGCATCTACGACATCGGAATGGAACATGCTAAAAATCTAGGGGTTGAATCCATTCATAGTCATCGTGAAAGATGCTTACCGAGTCAGGAAGAGCTTGGTCCAGACGCATGTAGACGCAGATGCGGGCGTACGACGTGTATCTTCTCATCTTTGTTTCCTCCGCTATTTTTATAAACTCTCTGAGGCCGCTGCCAATGTCCTGCAGGGATTCTTCATCCCAGTACTCCAGCGGTAGCGAGTACAAACGTATCCAAACTGGTGCCCAGCTTAAGTCTTCATTATCAGGATTGAACCTCTCCACCTAGTCTCTCAGATAAAGACCCGCTGAGTTGAGGAAGTAGGGTCCGCCGTCGAGTACCCTGTTTCGATCCTCAATGCATATGAAAATCACCGTGAAGAATCCCTTTGCTCCAAGCTGGAGGGTGATGTCTCCTTTTGGTTTCCATTTTGCCATTATCCAGCTTTGCAGTACCTTTTCTGTTGGCCAGATTCCTATAAATTTTCCAATGAGCGCGTGGTATTTCATGAACTGTATGCGTCCATTTATTCTGTGGCTTGGTAGCTCTATTTTCGGTCTTTCCGTTGCTATAGGTTTGCAGGTCGCCGACTTCACTGTAGGGATGTCGTTTTGACCTGATTTCCCCTCCTGTTCTTCTGTAGTTTTGTCGTTTGTGCCTTTTGGTTGGTCCTGTGTCCTTTTGTCCTGAACATTCGAAGCCTGCGGATCCAGAGCATTTGTCACTGAAGTTCCTGCATTAGCAGAAAGATTAAGTCCTGAGGGGGAAGACAGAGTGCCCCCCCCCGTGGGGCCCGTCATTGAGTGAAGACCTTCCGCAGCTCAAACATAGGCAGAGCGGCAGTCGATGAAGTGCAGAAGGTTGCAGAGTTGGACGGCTCAGAGCCAGGGGCGGCAGCAGATCCTAACAGAGGAAACGCGAAACCCTAGCAGAGAGAAGTAATTCAATGTTATGTCAAAAATCATTGAGTAAATTACTCATGCTTAAAAATAGAAAAAAAATCCCTTACTAATATATGTTAAGACTCAACATGGCTATAAATGAAGGAGATTGCTACGCATCAACATCAACATGTTTTCAAGTAGGAGCTGCCTAATTTTGTAACAAACTTCTCTCTGGATGTCAAAATTTGCAGACACTGAAGATTAATCATGTGATGCCTGAAATTTCCACTAAATTCCTATAAAAATCTTAGATTTGTGACAAAAATCCTTTTGCTAATATATTAGCTTACTCCTTTTAAGTTTGTCTCATTCAACTAATAAAAAATGTTTCAAGGAGTATAATGAAAAATAGATTATGTGTGAAGCATAAAATAATCTTTGATGCTAGACTTGGAAGTTAAGAAGTATAATAAGAAGTAGATACACTTCTATAAAGCATAATACCGTTTTTCTGAAGCATAAGAAAATCATTGATGCTAGACTTGGAAGTTCGAATAAGACGAGATAAAACAATGAAAAAGGCATTCCATTACTTGCATGAAATATGAGTACCGCCTTTTACCAGTAAGTTGGGAGCAAGGTCTAGATTTTGACTGGCATCGATTCTTGTGAACTCAAATTTCAATAAAAACATAGTTTTTTGTATGTTTTTCAGCACATGGTTAAAAATGATAGTGCATCAAAATCTATATTGTTGGGCCGAATACATAAGTAATCAAAAATTCTCTTTACCAAGTTATTCGCTTCATTAAAAGCCCGATCTTCACATGTGACACTTTTGCTAGGGATAAATATCAAGTGGGTTGTGACATTTTAAAACTTGGTTCGTGGTGAAGTGCCCAAAAGGCAAGTCTATCAAAGCATCTGCGACCTGTGTCATTTCATAGTAGCAGATGATTTGATATCATAATGGAGGTGCTCCAATTCAAGCAGTGTAGAAGAGGCAGGAGCCTAAAAGGCAGATCCAAACTTTGGAGAAGAGCACGGCAGATCTTGGGAAGAATGAAGAATTTGGGAATCCGGGATCTCTTCTAGAGGCCATGATACCAAAGGTTTGTCCTGTTTGTAGATCTTTCTCATCTACATCCAATATAGCCTTAAATGCCCACATAGATCACTGTCTATCAGGTGAGTCAAATGCTAAAAAATATGGAACAAAGTTTTCCAAGCCTAAAGTGAAGGTGAGAAAAAAACGATCAATCCTAGATATAATTGCTGCAGCACCTATTTGCATGCTAGAGGATTTGGATTACAGTACTAGCAAAGAGAAATCGCTTGCTGATGCACATCCATTTCCTTTGGATCAACTCACTCTCAGAGACACCACCAAGCAGAGGCAACATCAATGCAAAGATCTCAACATTTCAAAATTAATGCAAAGATCTCGCGTAGTGGTAATGCATGTATTTAAAAAGAAACAAATAAAAATGCACATTCTAACCCATTCAAATAACCACTGTAGCAAGGGTTTACATCTAATTAGATCCAATCCGTATATCGATGGAAAAAAATTAATATAATTACATTTTCCGTAGCAGAGGAAACTTTGCGAAAACAGAAAAGGAATATAAAACGAGGATGTCAAGATGTTTAGATGACTCAGTAAAAAAATTATTTGTGCTTAGTAGACATAGCACTGTATTCTTAATGCATTTTCTGTAGAATACTAAACAGATTTGTCCAAAATTTGAGATGCAAACTGTAGTCTCTACTACGTTTGGAAAATTGTAGGTTTATAAAAGATAAACTGCGAACAAAATTGTACCACTATGATAAGAAGCTGTCAGAAGCATTCCTTCTGCTTCACAAACGTGGAACTACCTTAAGAATGCTTATGGTTGATATATATATTAGAGCATGGCAGTTAAATGTAGTAGTTATGCTAAAATACTGAATAACAACTTGAGAGTGCTCTTCAGATACTGTACGAATGCACAAAATTAAAGTTGTACCATTACTAAAGATAAATGGCCAAAAATAGTCAATTTTGATATTGTGAAGTTATGTCTTTCTCGGTAGAAAACTGGGGATAGGATGGAAAATATGAGAGAACTAAGTTCCAAGGACTAAAAAGACAAGGCCAACATAGTTCTGCCTTGAATTAGAGACAAAACAAAGCTACCCAAAAAAGTGTTTGCCACTGTCAACACCCTGAGGAGCGCAAAGTCAGTTGATGGTGCCAACCATTTGACGAAGCAGAGAGAAGATTCATGGTGCCAATGGTTGTAGCACAGTTTTTTGACGTGAGCCATCATTGTAACAAAGCAGATTGATGGTGCCAATTGCTGTAGAAGTCCATTTAGAGTGCAACTACTGTAGTAGAGTAGTTTGAGAGCACCCATTGAAGCTCCTATATATAGCAGAGTCAAAATTTTCCTATTGAACAAGTTTTTATAGTCAAAGCCACAGCAAGATCAGATAGCCATGATCCTAGAACCAGAGCCAAAGCTAATATAGATTCATGTTTAGCAGAACAAGACAGCCATAGCAAAGGATCTGACCATAGAACCAGATAATGAGAGATAGCAAGATTCTTGCTTCCACTGTGGAAATGTAGAAGCTGTACAAGGGCTTTGCTTCCAACAGATTTCATTGTGACAGTAATTGCTATGGTGTTGTAAGCACTCATTAGTAGAATCTTGAAGCCATTCTGGAATTATTTTAACCTGGAGAGGGTTTTCTCTGGTTATAAATCCTCATGTTCAAAATCCATTGTGGATTGGTTGTGTTTGATATTATGTTTTTACTGTCCGCAGTTGAATTTTCGCATAGAAAATTATCAGTCTAAAGCGGAGCAATTTTGCGATGTTTCTTTTTCTTCCTATTGTGAAGTATTTCGCTTAGAACTCTACTCGTTGTAACAGAGGTCTTGGGCATAGAACAAGGGACTTGGGTTTTTTGGAATCAAACTTCAGGTTAAGATGCTCATCTGAAGAATGGCACAGTGAGCCTTAGCATGGAGTTGGGAGTATCAATTTGAAGTGCAGGTAGGGCATTGTACAATAGACTAGTTAGATTTCTGGACCCTAATACAAAAGTTTCTTCTTCTTTCAAAACACGTTTCTCATTTTCTGTAACCAATGTGGGTCCTGTTCTTGTTTCAATTGGGGATGGATCAACATTTTTTATTGCTCCAGATGATCACACTCTGGGTAGCCTTGGAGGCTATTTGGGGGTGATGAGTCCAATAGGTCTCAATGAATTGTTGCCCTCGCCGGGGAATACTATTGAAGTGGAATTTGATACTATTTTGGATGTTGAATTCCACGATCCTAATGGAAACCAGTACCTTCAGCTCCAGTACCTATTCACAAAATAGGGTGCCATAGTCATTCATGCGTGCAGAGAGGGTGAATTGTAGGCATTGCAATATGAGGTGTTGTTGTTGTTGCATTGGCCACTAGATTGTTTGTCTGGTTCTCTTACAAGCGCAGAGTATTGAAAAGGACAGACAAATTTAGTTCAGATATTGTGAAATTGCCTCAGAAATTCACCTATAAAGAGCTCAGCAATGCTACAAAATACTTTTATTGAATGTGATTGATAATCGATAATTGCAAGCAAGGGTAATCCCCTTGTGAAACCCAAATTTCTGAGCATTTTCTTAAACCTAATGACAGAGTCATTGTAATGAACAAGTTCCTAGGTCCATATTATGTCCAAATCTACCAAGCACCAAGATCTATAAAAAAAATCCACAGTATCTACGAACTAAGAAGAAGAGGCAGAAAATGTATTCTGCTTACCTGTTCAAATAGTGGTTGGGGTTTACCACGATAAAAATTTGACATAACCCATGTATCATTTCTTATCATTGAAATTCTGGCAGTATCATTCAACTGGGCAAGCACCTGCCTCAAAGCTCCATGACTGAGGGCAAGATCCATAAATGTTGCAGAGTCTCCAGTAATATTTCCCAAAGCCCAAATAGCCTTACACGAACACCAGTTGAACTCAAAGTTGGGTACTAGTTTTTTAAATCAAATTAAAAAATTACAGACATATAAAGATAGTTGGGAAGAATAATTTTATGCCTCTAAAATAAACGTGCTACCTGTTCTCGAACATTATCATTCCCAGAGGTAAGAAGTTCCACAAATATAGGTAGTGCCCCATAATCAATCACAACCTTTGTATTCTCAGAGGTTCCTGAGACTATATTAGTCAAAGCTCAAGCTGCTTCAAGCTGCATTATCAATCACAAGGTATCACCATCAAAGATATAATTTTAAGATAACAATTTATCTACCATTGAAACTATAATTTTAAAATAGATACACCTAGTGATATAGACACCTAGTGAGAGTAGAGGTTAGGAAATTATAATAAGAATTATTACAAGATATCACCAACCTGAGATTGACAACTTTACATGATGTAACCTATGAAATCGTAAATGGAGAAATCATAGTAACAATAAAGCAACCTATGTAACAATAAAGTCGGATTCATCCTGGGAGTGGTAATGGGAGAAATCATAGTGAACAACAGGAAACATGCAGAGTTTCTTACAATCAAATAGATGAAAAAAAACATACAAAAAACCTAGATAATAATCATGAACAAGCTTAATATTGAATTATGAACTATAAAGGAACTTACAAAATGTGACATTACGAACCTAGTCAAGCACACAAGAAAAAATATCCTAGACATGACCCTGGTTGACAAGTTGTATTGCTCATGATGCAAGAGGATTTGTACCTGCACTGCCAAGTCAATCAAAATCCATCATTATCTATACAATAAATACAAGTAATTAATGTAGTATTTTTTACTCTAAGATGCATTCTTATGATAATGTTAGAACATATGTTGAAAATGTCAAAACATACCTGAATAAGTTCCTCTTCGTTTCGAGAACAATTTATTGGAGTCGCATGAACTTGGAACAAGCCTCCCATGATCTGAAAGAGTAGCAACTAAGTCAATAGTGACTTTTTTGTCGCTACGTTGGATCGAGGGAGGTTTGCTCCAAGATTAAATCGCTCCAATAAATTATTCTATACTAAACAGGGCCAACCACATGAAGGTGGAAGCTCTTATGGCCCCTCCCCCCCACATCACTCTCAATTCCCCAATACCCAATCTATATTTCATTTTTTACTTTCATGAGCATAAAAAAAAATTCAATAACTAATAAAAAAACAATTCAACAATAAGTACACAATGAAACATTGAAATTAGTGCTTGACATAAAAATAGTATGATAAATGACTTTTTTATATAACGCAAAAAATGTTCCAAGTATGGTAACATTTGTCTTATATTAATACAATATTTTACATTATCAAATTTTCTTTTTCTTCTTCCTATTTCTAAAGCTCCTAATTACATCATCAATATCATTGTGCTCTGCTCTTGTTTTGTGCCTTTCGACCTGCACTGCTGACCTAGTTGCGTAGTCACGATGTCTGGTCTCATCCAGTGACGGGGCATCGCCTACAAAAATAGATAATATTAAATTTTAATTGTCAGTTTTTAAATATCATTGAACTAGTTCGGTAATATTAATAATAAAAAATTGCAATGAGATTATTTACTTGGTGCACCAGTTGTCGTCGTTGGGACTGTTGCCCTGTCTTCCTCTCTGGTGGTAAGATCCTCAAGGGAAACATTCTCTGTCATTTAAACAAAAAACGTTATAAGGACAACCATCAAGGTATAATTAGAAAAAATTATAAGTGGAAATTAATTACCGTCACGGCCCTCAATGATAGTAGCATTGTCGGCCTGGTCCCTACTACAATGATCAGGTTGCACGTGAGGATCATCTACATTTGGCTCTAAAACTGGGTTATTTGCGTCGTCGGTAGTGTTGCTCCCCTAATTTAAACAAAGTTGTTAGACATTAAATTTATGGATGAAAACAAACATATTGAAAGGTTAATGTTTTACCTTATTAGGCATTCTGGATCTTGGGACCTGCCCTAAGCTTCTGCGACGTTCAACTACGGCTTGATAGCCGAAATGGAAAGCGATATTTTTATCTTCCTCTGTAGTTTCTGTTCCGAAGTCATCACCCTACATTACATATTATTGTGTATTTTTAATCATATTTGATAGGATTACAAAAACGTTGGAAGTCAATACAATTAATTATAAGATGTTTAGCTACTTACAATTCTTGCGGCTTATTTCAAGTAGCCGCCTTGGCCTAGCTTGTGATGGCCCTTTTTTTCAATCCTAGCTTTGGTTGCCTTCGAGGTGTCAGGCAACCTATCATCAAAATATTGAAGTCAGATATGACGTAGCACACTTTTATTTTAGACATAGAGAAAATTAAAGCTATTGAATTAAAGTTGTAATTTACCTTGCGGGTCTAGTTGGCATTTTTCCTTCTTTCTTTGCCCTTTTCTCTTTTCCGTCATGGATAAGTGCTCTCCACTCACTCTCTGGAACTGTGAGAGGATGCTCGTATCTAGGGTTAAATTGCAATTGCGTCCTATAGGTGTCCCTGGTATATTTCAATATTTGCCGGCTACCCGAGCCACTGCTGTTCTGTCAAATGTGCCGACCCCAAAAAGGGCTTCTAGATAATCTAGAAGTTCTTTTTTCAGGTTGGAATTCTGGGAATTCCACCTTGTGCGTATGGTTGGGCCAAAAATTACCAATGCATGGCTCTCCAAAAACCTGTAGAACTCATTGTTTCCTACACAGAAAAAAAAGATATTATCATTAATTTAAAAATAAAAATCATGATAAAATATGTTTTAGATAGAGTACATGAAATAGTTAAAATATTAAAAATTACCTGGGAGTTGTACGTGCTTTATAGGGACACCTTCATCGTTCACCAACAACGTGCCATTAATGGTCCTCGTGGAGCTGACACGTGTAGCTCTAGGAAACGCAATAATGTAGTTGGCCATATCAGCCTCGTCACTGCCAACACGTTCAGCGGTTGGCTGGGTGTCTGCTTGGGCAGGGTGTGTTTCTTCGCTGGCACCTAAAGGAGTAGAAGGTGTACAAGAGGGTTGCTAGGCAATCTCTTGCCCTTGTGTCCCACTACCACCAACACCGGGTTCAACAAGTGTCAGAAAACGGTACATACAAAAGAACCTTTTTGTTAGTTTAGTCAATGTAAAAATTAAAAATCAAACTATCACAATTCATCTCATGCAGAACAAAAAAATATCCTTTTGACTTTTTATTATTACCTGATATGTTTCTAGCTGGGTCATAATTTGTTTTATCCTCTCTTCTGTTTCAGGTGTTTGAGGCGCGTCTATCAAAGTATCAAATTTCGACCTTGCTTTTCGCGCCTTTTTTCCCAACAAGAGCACTAGAGATAGGGATGAAGAAAGATATTCCTCATAGAGGGAATCATCAGGCGTACCATGGACAGGTGTCTGCATATTTGAAAAAAATTAATATTATTTCAATTATGTAAATAACTAAAATACCTGAAGATAGAGCAATGTTGGCACTTTATATGTTTTTCCGCTGGCCTCTTTCCGCGATCATGCCGTCTCGGGGTTGTTCCTGTATTTCCCTGATCAGTCTGCCACATTGCAATAAAATTATAAATGTAAAAACTTGAAAACAATATCTCACTTGAAAACACAAAATGAAAACTGAAATAATTTCTAATAAGACACCGGAAGACAGAGTTAGAGTTTCAAATATGCCTTGCATTGAATTCAGTCCTGGAAACATGTCATTGCACATTAAGGCACCCAAACAAGAGACGAGTTGACAATGAGACTAAACTGGGTTATTTGTAGTGAAATTTTAAAATCTCAAAAGGTATATTAATTATCGAAACAAATCAGCTTCATAATTTCATTATTATTAAGTCTGCAGTGTATAAATCACAAAAAAATTGAAACAAAACACTAGAAAAGCAACAAATTGAAATGTGTATATACTCCAACAGAACTAAGATGATGGCAAGGTCTAAGGAAGCTTTACTATTGGAAAAAAATGTCTGGTGGCTAAAGATATACACTGCCTATTCCATGCCTATTTAGATTCTTGCTACCAAAGCACAACTTGAGCAATGAGAACACTATTTTTAAGAGTGATTCTGGTTGGGTAATTTTCTTACCAGGTTCGTGTAGCACAGACATGTATGCCTCGCCTATCAAGATGGTGGGAAAAGGAGTGACATCAAATATGGTAGAAGTTCATTCAGCCCAGGAATTGATTAATTCCCTTCTAATTGCTGGAGACAAGCTTGTTGTTTTAGATTTCTACGCTCCTGGTTGTGGTGCCTGCAGATCTGTCCATCCTAAGGTATGTCGGAGGATTGAATCATTAACCAGTTTGTAATATTGTTCTATCAAAACGTTAATTTTTGAAGTAACTATTTTAGCTGTTCCTGGTGAAACATGCCTTTTGATGTATTCCATTCAAACAACTTTCAAATGGGTTTCTCCTCTCTTTCCTGGAGATAATGTTCTCTGAAATATATTGTTTGAGCTAACAAAGTCTACGTCTCCTTAACCGGCCCCATGTTCTCACCATGGCTGTGCTCCTTTCAGTTTTTCTTTTATGGTCTATTATGGTTTTGCTTAGGGGGTCTGAGAGACTTGGGGTACTCGTTAGATTGTCCTCTTATTATATTAAAAGAGTCTCTACATCTATCCAACTGTGAGCTGACTTCGCGCTGCAAACCTTCTTAAAGAGTGTGTCTGCCTCACAAATTGTGAACTCTGTAGATATGAGTTATGGAAATTTTCCGGAAATCTCTAAACAGGTCCTTTATCATTTGGTTCCAATTGGAAAGGGCCAGATTGCATCTTTGATGAGAAACTGGATTATCCTTGTAAGCAGATTGATTCTCCTTTTAACAGTGTGATAACCACTAGGCATATTGATCGTAAAGATATCTTCTTGTTACAAATGTTTACCATGAGTTTTATGATGAACTTATATGGTATCTCTCATTCAATGTTGCAATATAACTAAATTTAGTTGGCCCAGACAAAAATGTTGGATCTATTTCATCATAACAACTATAATTCTACATTTTTCAGTTACATGATTCTTACCTAACATGTGCTTTGCTAAACTTCAGGTCATGCTCTCTTTGGCAGTCACATAAATACTTGTATTTAATAAATTTTTTTCAACATGAATTTTGAGTTCGTACTCAATGGTGCTAACCATTATCATTGCAGATAAATATTACAGTAGTTCTGTCACTCTTATATTTATGCTCATATGTATGAGATGACATAGGTATATTACCTTGCTTGTTCTCTGATGGAATTTGTATGCAGGGTGTAGAGATTCCCTGGACAGAGATGTTTGGCACATTTTCATTAGCAGTGGGAGCCATGGTATGTGCAATTTCTTTACTTGAGCTGTTGGTATTAGATTTGGAACTAAATATTCAGAAAATAATGACTCCAAATGTGCTTTTATAGGTTGGAATGGAATACTGGGCTCATTGGGCTCACCAAGCTCTCTGGCATGCTTCGCTGTGGCATATGCATGAGGTATAACTACAGTTTATAGAAAGGTGGACCAAGAATTAATTTAAAAAAAAAAATCCAGCTGTAATATAGCAGATATGTTTTGCACTATGAAATCCCCTTTTGTTCCATTGATTACAGGACTGTTGAGATGTTAGTTTTAGATTGTAATTGACAATCCATTTTCTTTAGGCAGTCTCATCACAGGCCAAGGGAGGGACCTTTTGAGTTGAATGACGTGTTTGCCATTATCAACGCTGGTCCGGCCATTGGATTACTGGCTTATGGATTCTTTAACAAAGGCTTTGTGCCAAGCCTTTGTTTTGGTGCTGTAAGTACTGGCCTCTGTTTTAACTGTTGCTACCATTGAAATTCACAAAATTACTAAATTGACAGTGTTCTTTAAAGAATGTTGTGATCACTATAAATTTAAACCAAGTTTGATTTAACAGCTATGTCAAGGTGATTTTCAACAGCAATATGTTAGTCACTCTATTATCAACCTACCGTGCATTTTGAAAAATTCCTCAGGGGCTTGGTATCACCGTTTTTGGGATGGCATATATGTTTTTCCACGATGGTCTTGTCCATTGCCACTTTCCTATTGGGCCTATTACTGATGTTCCATATATTCTTAAGGTAGTAGCTGCACATCAGGTTTGTTCCTAATTTCCTTATCATATCTCTATAGATCACTTCATTTATCTGTGAGTTAGACATAGATTTATTTCCAGTAAGTAGCGGATCTCATACAGATTTGTTTAAATGCCACTGCAGCTTCATCATGCAGACAAGTTTAATGGTGTACCATATGGTCTTTTCCTTGGACCAAAAGTGATTTTTCTTCTTCTCTTATAACCATTTGTATCTTTGTATTTCAAATGTGTTTAGAGTTATTCATGCGTGGTCTTAGGTGAAGATGTATTGATAGTTTATTGATTTTTGAGTTTCACAGGAACTGGAAGAGGTTGGAGGCCTTGAAGAGCTAGAGAAATTGTATAATAGTAAAATAAAGGGCCTCCAAAAGCTTCAGTGAAGGCTCTGACTTTCCTTCTTGTGTTATTTGGCACAAATTTTCCCATTTTGTATCTACGCTCATAGGCAAAACAATTTTCCTTGAGAGCTAAATTTGTACACACTATGAGAGTAATCTTTGGCATGCAAATTAGTATTTGAGACAAGAGTCTTAAAAAAATAGGGGATTTTATGTTTTCAAAGGGGATCCTTAACATAAGGGTAGGTTAGAGCAATCCTAATCATCTAGCTTATGTAGATGAGAAAAATCCCCTACATGTATACTACATTAAATATATTTTTTAGCAGATCACATAATGGTCCAGTCCTTGTTTGTAGGGTTTGTAAACTTTGGTTGAACAAGCAATAACCGGTTCTGAAATAATGCCAGTGTATTACTAATGAGGATTTTGTTGTAAATAACCTTTTTAAAATCAAATCACACATCAGAAGAAAATGTTGCAGCCTATTTGGAAAGGAATTTTGGCTATTGATGTATCAGAAACAAGGGTAGCAGATCAAACCATTCATTATGCTTGGTTTTTAAAACTAGCAATAGGTTCAGAAATTATATTCATCATGAAATCAAGTCATTGATATTGAAGATGACAGACGAGAATTAGATTGATGAGATATTTATGTCCATACTCGGTTTCATGAAGACCTAAAAAATTGCTTTTATTTTGGATATTGGCATGTATGGTTCACATGTTAGAATTTTTACCCCAAAATTTCGAAAAGGTGCTTTTGAGGGACCATAGATGATCTTCGACAGATGATACTATAGCGTTCTCTTTATCTAATAGAAACTATGTTCACCCTTTCATGTGGTTACTCCTCCTCCAAGCAACTCTTTCTTTTATGTGGTTCCCTTGCACCTCCCAGTGCAATTGCTAGTGTATGTTATACTTTGAATCTAGTACAGATTTCATGATTTTTCATAATTGCAGACTCGAATCAGCTGGAAATTTTCAAACTTCTTATCTTGAAGACCTATACATTTGTTTTTGCAGATCTTGAGACTTCATACCAAAATTTCAGACCTTAGGCTGAGCTCAATTTTGGGGTAGTTCAGAAAAATTATAAAATTTATCTCTTGCAAAATAGCGGATCTCAGTCACAACAGGAAGCTGGTCTTGAAGAAGTATTTGAGCAGGAAATTTGGTCTCTTATTGAGATCTTTTATTTTTAGACCTCAAACCTCAAATTGTTACATATTTTGGGCTAGTTTTTGCATACATTGCGTCAAGGAGTTTGAATTTGTGCACTGTTGGGAGATCCTCTTAATAGATCTATTTTTTTTAGTAGCCTTTCCTTCAACAAGAAGAAGACCTTATTTGGAAGAAGACATTGGGCTTGGTTGAAAATAGAGTTTGGTTCTTCTTGAAGCAGACTTCAACTCATATTTATTAAAGATATTCCTTGCATTATTGCTAATCTGTGGATAAAAACATTATTAAAGGATTGCTAAAATAAAGGAGCAAGTAACCCTTGTTGAAGACCTTATTGAATATATTGTTGGAGAAAATTCTAGTAAACTTGTTGTGAAGACCTTGAGGACATTTTTTGAGCAACATTGTTGAAGTTGATGGTATAGCATTGTTGGAGATGATCTTAAAGGGCCTTGAAGTGAAGCTTTTGGAGAAACTATTGAAAAATCCTTAGAGCATTTAAGTAAGGCAATTTCTATATTCCATCACCTTTTTCCTTTCAATATCATTTAAACGATTTTGTTGATATTTAATGTTTGAAATCACATTATAATTCCTTGATTATATGTGTTTGGGGACTTTCCCTTTGAAATTACCCAAAAATACCCTGGCAATTTTATCTTCAGGATGCATGTCTGACCCTATTGTTCAATATTTTGATTGATGGTAGTAAACATAGAGAGTTAGGGGGCTCTTGACTTGGTTTGGTTGGGCCATTAGATCCCTAACATCTACTAGGGAGAACCCCCCTTGAGTTGGAGGAGAAATAGCCCGAAGTGAAAAGAGGTTGGTGAGGTGACAATGGGGCTATTGAATTACACATGGTACCACACTTTAGCTTTAGGACTATATCTTGAGAAGTGCGAGATTTTTCTATATCAATTCTCAAATTGTTTACAACACTATTGTTAAGAACTAATAAGAAGTGATGTTGAGGGGTTTTAGGGTATAAGAAACAATACCATTTAAAAACTAGGGTTCTCAGTCCTTGGCATTCCTTCACCTGGGCCTAGGGGCACACAAGAATAATTTCACACTAAACCATGAAAACTTAAAAGTAACTTAACAGATCCATAAAGTAATAATAATCATAATTCCTAATTTCATATTGTACGATATAATGCAAATTATTCACAATGAAGACATGCAATGTCTGAATTTCAAGATTGATGAACCAATACAAGAAGTTAGAAACTACAAATTTGATTCAATACTCTGTGTCCTAACTCCAGGAAGGAATCTAGTTTGTAGTACAGAACATGCATTGTGTATTATCAATTCTTAATTGACAACAACTAAAGGTCATATACCTCATAAATTCCTTCCCATTTTGTGGTTTTATGTTATATTCCTTATAAAAGTGTCAAATTTCTCTCAAAGTAAGCAACCACTGAATAAAATAAAAAATAGTTGAGATATGATTGAGAAATGGTCATTTATTTCTTGAAAGGATCTTCACGATTTATTTGGTTGTTTTTCATCTCAAGAAACAAGAAATGACCTAAGAAACTATCGTGATGTAATCTAAGAAACAACACGGTGCAATGGCCATTTTCAAAACCAAATGATGTCCATTGAGGACATGGCCTTTATTTGGTTCCTGTTTCATAGGAGTTTCGGGTAGAAATGGAACTTTGTTGTACCATTTCCAATAGTAAAAAGGGAAAACCTTCTTTTTCCATGGGAAATAATTTACCTTTTCTTTTTCAAGATAATCTAAATTACAAAAAATATGAACTATACTGCACACATTCTTGGATAATGTGAAAGTGGAAAAGGAATACCCTACACAAGTGATGCACACATGTACACTTGAACACTAATAGATTTTTGTAGTTGAAATGCAATGCTTGTTTTCATTTAAATGTAGGGTTTTTAAGGCAGGGAGAAATAATGGCTACCAATTTAATAAGCGTTTCTTTGGGAAAATTTTAAATCTTGTATTGGGTGATGAAGATAATAGAGGGTATTGAATCTTGATTCTTGACATTGTGTTTAACTTGAATAACTCAAATGATTATAAATATCAGTGGATGAGTTCTTTTTTCAAGTATGTCACTCAAAACTCTTATGTCAAAGCATTGTACGATGGCTAGAATTTGCTTGTTTCCCTTTCTTCAGTTCAATGTAAAAATTATATTAATATATTGGAGCACAAATGATAACTACAATTGTTTGCTCTGCAGTATATCCAACCCCAAGATTATGAAATTTTTTCTCAAGTGGAGCTATTTGTTATTGATGAAGCAGTTGCAATTCCATTGCCTGTTGTAAAGGCTCTGCTCGGGCCATATTTAGTGTTTCTGTGCTCTACTATAAATGGGTAATAATTATAAATGAGCCAACCACAATCATAGATTTTGTAACCATTCAGTTTCCATGGATAGTGATGATGATATTAACCCTATATATCAGTGACCTATATCTATATGAGAATGATCTCAACATTGACCTTGATATGGTTGTATGGATGTGACCTTTGGTATGTCATCGGAAAATCCCCAAATATCAGAAAATCCCCAAATCTGGAGAACTAAAGCTCATCACTTTCGATCTGGAGTACTACCCTTGTGATAAAGTTGATGAATTTCGATCTCCCATTCTCTACCACTTTGCACTTCACCTTCAATATAGATTAGACCAAGGGCAATTCGTTACTAGGTGTTGAGATGGATGAGTTTGTCGAACTAAAATCCATAGCTTAAACTTCATGAAACTGGTGGAGTCAAATTCATGCAAGCACAAACACATCTTACACATCCTCTTTGAAACTCATCCGAAAGAACATTGGAATACATCTAGAGAGAACCCTATAGCCTAATGCAATCCAATGGAATTGACCAAAAAAACCCAAATAGAGTCAACCCTACTATAGGAGGAAGGGCCTGCAGTAAGAATTTACCATTTTGCAAGAGCTGAGGGCGAATGCTATTCTGCAAGAGCTGAGGGTGAATGTGCGCGCGATATCAAACGTTAATGTAGTTTTTAATAAAATCATTTTTATGTAGAGCGCATTTGATTTTTGCATTTCAAATCATTTTTATATATATTTGATTTTTGCATTTATAATACAAGTGACAAACAAATTTCTATAAGAGGTTGAATTTTTTACCAGGATATCCATGAAATACTAATTAAAATGGCTTAAAATGAAAGTGGATCTTCAAAATAAATGTAATTGAAGGTTCTCCCCACTAAATTTTTGCAAAAATGCTTACATTATTTAAGTTATCTAGGATATTTTTTTGTATTCCACAATCTAAATTAAATAATGAAATAGTTGGGTAGTCTTATTGTTTCAAATTAGAACATAATTTTCAAATGGTGATGAAGTTTCATGTGATGATTAACTGACAATATTCCCCTTTCCTATCCTTGAAAAACTATACAAGGTTCCCTGCTGCCACATGAAACCCAAACTCTTGTAGCAGCATAGGACCAGTCCTCCATTTTTCCCGTCATAAGGCTTTTTGCACGTATTTGACGACTAGAATTTGCGGATTCCCATTTTCCGTGACGTGCTAGGAAGGATAGAAGACTTAATTTTGACATTTGAAATTTTTTCAAAAACGTTCTCGCGCCCTTTAATTTCCACTTACTAATAATTTTGCAACACTAGTCCTCTTCGCAATTGCAAGGCTATACTCAAAAAGTAAGGAAAGCTACTTTTTTGGCTCACTCAAAATTAAAAATTTAATAAAGGAATTACCACTTATCATTATTGATATTTTAAAATTAGAATCAATTTAGTTTTCCCCTTCCTATTACAGAAAGTTCACAAATCCTTTCTTTTACATAAAACAACAAAGAAAGAATAAAGCCCATTGCCCTGCAAACTTCCAAGGTTGTGATTAGTGAAGTAGTGAAAAAGTACAGCTATAGCACTAAAAAATTAGAATGCCAATATGCCCCAACATGAAGTAGTGTTAATATAGTTGGCGGCTTGGCTTGATGGTCAAACAGTGAATTACACAAGCGCAAAATAAAAGCATTAGGCGTATAGTTCCTTACACTCGCAATCTCAAGGCATTCAGACTTAGGCCGAGCTCAAGATTGGCTCCGAGGAAACTAGATTGGCTCATTAACCTACCATATTTTAATTTCATAAGGTATTTTCGAAGTTTTAATTGCTAGGGTAATTTATTATTGTGAAATCATAGTTCTAAATTATCTCTTATTCTATGAGCAGTGTAATCTATTAATTGTAAGCAGATTCATTAAAAAAATTCAAACTGATTTTACCATGAATGATGAAAATTTATATATTAATTGGTTTTTAAGAGTATTTGTATTATATAGGAGCACTGGAAAGAAAACTCAAGACTTCGTTTTCTGTTGTCCTTATTTTATTGGGCTGAACTGGAGAAAATTGAATATGAATAATGAGTTAATTGTAAGATCAATTGGCCAAGGCCATACATCAACATTGACCACAGTGGGGAAGTATAGGTGACAACTTATTGTACTTCTTCTTTATAAAGAACAATTGGTGGATAATTGTATTATTTAAAATCTATAACAAATCCAGGCAACAAAATTACAACAAATAGAAAAGTATGCAAAAAATTCACCAGGGAACTAATGTGTGGATACCCTATCATTTCTTAGATCCTCATAACTTACCAACACCTACTATATTGGTATACACATAATATGGCATTTACCTGAAGTATTTCATATGTATCTAGAAGTAAATAAATTGTATGACAATTGTTATGCAGATACAAGATGTGTATTATAGTTTATATTTCAATTTTTCTTAAGTAGCATGCATGTGCGGTTCATATAGTGACTACAATTACCAAATATATTTCAGTGAATATGTGAATATGATCTCTCATTAGGTCCTAATTACTTAAAGCATCATTAATTAGCTTTCCAAATGAATAAAATATGTTAACAAATTAGTAAAAACTAGGAAAACAAATCATGCTTAAAAAAATATGGCACAACGAGTCACACTCTGAGATTTATTTAATTACTCATCAAGTGTCGCTACAACATATATATGATCACCATTACCATAGAAATGGGACATGTGACCATCATTTTGGTTTCACCAATGACATTCCACATCATGAGCATTGTTTAGGGTTGATTGTGTTGATTTTTTTTTAACAAATCATTTATACATTTTATGGAAATTATAGACACAATTTATAATCACATTACAAGATCATGACGTATGGATATTCCTTATCATTTCTTAGATACTCACAACTTACCAACACCTTATAGATTGATATACACATCATATGGAATTTACCCCTAGAGTGCCACATGTATCCTAAAACAAATTAGTTGTATGGAAATTGTTATGGTGCATATATGATGTGTATTACAGTTTATATTATAATTTTGTTGAAGTAGCATACAAAAATTTACATAGTGATATGAGAACCACTCTCTAGAGTATACATCGATTTTGTACACATGGATTTTCAATTGCTTTTAAAGATATATCATTGGTGATGATCACATGCTTTTATAATGAACCATTAAGTTGAACTATGAAATTATTCCTCACAACACACACAGACACATATTGATGAATTAATAATTTTTCTCATATAATTTTTTTTAATCTATTTTGAAAAAAAAAAAATTATATATAATTATTTCTAAGAATAACAAGAGAGAATTCCTTACCATATCTTCGTAAAACATATAATAGCAAGAAAATTAATCTATTGAAATTTCATTTCCAAACATATTCATGGAGTAAAATGAAGATTAAAAGGAGATATTCATGGATTTACCTATAACATCACCTCATAAGAGTGTAAATGTACAATATTGATGATACACAGGTTAGGAGAAAATTAATCTATTGAAATTTCATTTCCGAACATATTCATGGAGTAAAATGAGGATTAAAAAGAGATATTTATGAATTTACTTATAACATCACCTCATAAAAGTGTAAATGTACAATATTGATACAATTTATTTATATATGATAAATAATAAACCTTTATCTCACATGTATCATATAATCTTATAAACAAACAAATTCTATAATATGCAATAAAAGTGAAATTACACAATCCACATGGAAATAAGACTTAGTTCAAGCAAAAGAAAATAAAAAATAAAACATAAATGACATGGATTTTACAAAGAGACATATAAGTGTCATTTATTGCATATAAGTGTCATTATATCGATGGCGGAAAAAGCGTCGCTATTGCAACGGCTACCTCCAAACGTCGCAATTGCGACACTTAGACATTGTGTTGTAATTGCAATGTTTGGAGGCAGCCGTCGCAATAGTGACGCTTTGGGGCATAGTGTCGCAATTGCGACGTCTTCCTCAAAACGTCGCAATTGCAACACTTTGTCTAAGTGTCGATATTGCGACACGTTTCTCTAAACGTTGGTATAGTGACAGTTTCGGGCAGGATTTGAACAAGTTGAAAAAATTTGGGGAAATTTCCGACATTTGGTCAAAAGTGTCGAAACCAAGTGTCGGAATTTCCACCAAATGTACTAGTGTTTGGACACCGTTTTCACTCTAAATCATCTAGAGAGCTTTCATCACATCCTTTCAGACCAAGCCGATTTCCCATTTTATGCTGCTAGAGTCAGTTATAGTGTCCTTGGAGCTTTCATTTCTGAAACTCATATTTTCCCAGAGTGTTTTCACTGGTTAGCATCAACCATGTATCCACATAAATGTTTTGTAATGAATAAGTCAGGGGAATTTTTTTTCCAGGTTGCTTCTATTATAATTCAACAAGCATTGTGTTTCCCCTCTACAAGCACATATACTTCTTTCTTTGAGGAAACCCTGTTAGTTTATTTTGAAAATTTGTCAGGTCCATAGTATGCCCAAATTATGTTTTATTTAATGTTAAGTGGGCAGCAGTGTTCTTTGGAGTCAATTCAGTTCCCATTGAATACTTTTTTTGAAGATGTCAGACTTATTCTTCAAATTTTAACTAAGATCTTTGGAAGAGATGATGTTTTGGTCAGTGATAAAGTCACTTTGGGTATTTTTAGTTTGATGATGAAGTTTGAGGTTGTCTTAGATATACCAGATTTTTAGTTAGGGAAAAGAAATACCCAGTTCATGAACCTCTCACTTACTAGTTGTTTTAGATTCCCTTCTTTTATTACATATCTATTCTTATACACTCATGTTGAAAAGTTCTTGCACTTGGGGTTAAACATCATGGATCCAAATAAGAATAAGCAGTTAAGTGGTTTTTTGGAATGATGTGGTGAAGAGTAACCCAAAATAATGAAGGCTTAATGGATTTTTTTACCTCGTTCCTTTCAGTAGCATATTCAATTATCAATAGTTCACATGCACCCTCTATATTGCCAAGGGCTCAATATTTTTTGTAATTGAGTAAGGATATGAAAGTAGGAGACTAGTATTATTTTGAAGACTATTATGAGATTAGGTTGTATGGAGCTATTGTATCCACTACAACTACCTTCCGAAATTCGGCACCCGTCCAAAATTTCAGAACCCCTGCACCTTTGGTGAGATTGATGCTAGCAAAATCTCCCCTTAGTTAGTGTTTACAGGCCTAGGTCATCTCCCTCGCCCCTTAGCTTTCAAGATTAGAGTCGGAAAAATTAGTGGTCCTTGGTCTGTTTTGGTTTATTTTGTGTAAGTATGGTTGTGTAGGTCACAACCTCCTCGAATTTTCCTCCCCATGACATTGTAACTTCACGAACTAGGAAGAGGTCACAAATTCAAAAAATTTTCATGCCTTTGAAACTTGCAACTCATGACTTATGTGACTTTGCGACTTTGCGACCTAGAAAGAGGTCACGTAGGTCATAGACCCACTTAAAACCCGAATGTGCGACCCATGCGACCCAACGACTTAGCAACCCCCTCAAGTCACACGGTTGCATAGGTCACACCCGTTGCACAAGAGGAACTCACCCTATCTCCCACCTAATGACCTCATTAATGGCCGACATGTGCGACTTCTTATATGTAGGAAGCTCATGCTAGTTGTATTCGACTAACACGACGAAGCTCTCAAGGGTGTCTGAATTCCCAATAGGAGAGCGTTTTTATCCAGGTAAGTCACTCTAACCTCGAGTAATAATTTTTTATCTCCATGTGTGCTTACCTACTCTCATTCCCATAGGAAGGATTTATTTATCTCGTTTATTCATTGTTTAATGACGAGCCATTTTATTTCCATTTTATTCTCCATTTTTCTTCATGTTTACCCCAAAAAACCCTTTTGCTTCCCGTCTAAGTCCAGAATTTACTCTATTAGCCTATTCCCCCTCTTTTCCATCCATTCCCATGCTCAGAAATGCCTCTAAACTTGATATCTTCCTTCGAATTCTCCTCCATTTCCACCATGCACACACAGGTCACACTAGGTAAATTCGTGACAGATTCCCTAGCGACTTGCGACCAATGCGACCCTGTGACATTCCGTGTTCGCAACCTCGCGACTTCATGACTCAAGGACCATGGTACCTAGACTCAAATTTCACACTTTATACTTTTCTAACCACTGTGACCTACCACTCAGGTTGCACAGGTCGCAAATTTCCTCCATTATCCTATGTATAACCCTCATTGCTGGTGTCTCTACTTCCCATGCTTCTCGACCCTTGAATGGAATGGATTAGTTAATTTTGTTGTCATATTTTTACATTCATGGCATTTATCTTATCGTGGGACTATTTTTTAAACATGCTAGGTGACATGGACATGGAACTTGACTACATCTCAATCTCTTCTTTTTTAGGTGATATGGCACCTTCGACCATTAGAAGATGGCAAAAGAGTTTGGAGGTCATTATGTAGGAAAGATATCAAGTCCCTACACTGACACTTATCTATGGGGACACAGCTTGTATCTTCAACAGAAGTACCAAAATGACATGGTATGATGTTTATGTTGAGTTCTCGAATCGTGACATCTTGGAGGACCAAGAATAGTTCCAAGTGTATACAAATGTCAAGAGATCAAAGTTACACCATATCAGAACACACCCTGAGTTCCAAGTTCTACCAGATGACTAGCGGATTCTCGAAGACGTTGAGCAAAGGAAAGAAGAAGCCTTGTCTGACCCTTCCTCTTACTATCGGAGCTTACACGGTTGAAAAATTTAAGGAAGTGGAGGCAAAAGTCAAACATATGAAAGGATTTTGATTCGTACATCTACACTTTCAGTCTTATGACCCGAGAGAATCATACCAGCCTGTTGGGGCCCTTGTTTTTGAAAAACCTTGTTTTGAACGGTCTAAATTGGGAATAACGGCCAGATTTTGGGGTTGCGGAAAATGGACACATGGCAGCCGCAACCAAGTCGCAACCACACCAAACAGCGGAGCTACCAAAGTTGTGAAGGAACAGGCACATAGTGGAAGAGACTAGATGTGCAGGTACAGATAAGAAGAAGATACACCAGAAGAACACAAGCGGAACACACAGATAAGCAGAGAAAAGCTAGAAGCAGCTGCAGAAGGACATACAGAGAACTAATAGTTGCGACAGCAGGTGAATAATAGCAGTCACCCGGATGGAAGAAAGAAGGATGATGATGATTGCGCAGCAGAAGAAAGGAGAGAGCGACTGATGAAGAGAAAGCACAGGCCGCAACAGGAGCCCGGATTCTGGATGAGGTCTCTGTAGTTCTTAGGGTCTATTGATGTACATCTCTGTTCCGCGAAGCATATGCATCAGACTTGTAAGCCAGTGCAAAGATATGTAACTGTGAATTTGGCCAAGAGCTTAATACAATTGAAGGTTGCTGTCTATTGGGGTGATTCACATGCATGTGTATTAATCGTGATGTTTCAAAATTTTAATTGCTTACTACCTGTATGCTTTATGGATGATGTTGAGTATATGATTCTATTTATGTGATCTAAATGCTAATAAGAATGATTTGCGGATCCTTCCCTCGCCATTGGTCTATTCCCCTTCTGCATGTAGTCGCGGCACGCCTCGGGTGAGACTCTCTGCTCTCTGGAGTAGGGTGATAATGCCGGCGTAATCCTAGACTATAGCGGATTCCTTTGTTGGCCACAACTCCCGAACCTGGGTCTTGCCCGCGAGACCTGATCACCCGCCAACAATGGTTCCGTTGCCGGGACCTGCATGATATGAGGGGACTTAGACCATGGTATCGCGGATCTTCGAAGGGGAGATACGGCGATGGTGGAATAATCACGTGGACCACTTTATCGCTCAGCAAGCGGGCGTGACTAAGAAAGGGGAGGCAGCGATCAGGGAACTCATCCTTTTCTCAGATTTAGCCGGTGATACGTACGAAATTTTCTGGGGAAGGTTCCCTTCCGACCTTTACAATTGGTTGTGGAGATTACGAGCGACGGTGCCTTGAGAGGGCTTGCGAAAGATAAATCGCAGGTGGGCGCACGGAGATCTGGTGGCGCTGCATCGGTTGAACACCGAGCTAACCTGCGCGATGGATTTTTGGGTAAAGACCACGTTGGAAGGATACACTATGGAGTTTTTCGCTGAGTGTTATCAATCTTTCTCTAAGGCCGAGGCTGTCTTCCACTCAGGGCTAAGAGGGAAGCTGCTTAAGGAGATTCCGTTGTGGATTAAAGCTCTGATGGTGGATGAAGGGTTGATCGAATTCCACAAAATGAGTATGGAAGCGTAAACCACCCGTGCTGGGGGAAGGGTTGAGGGGATCGATGCCATGTAGAAGGTGATGCGGGGAGTGGGGATGGATGCTGAGGCCGCAAGGACGTTGAGAGAGCGACGTGCGCATCGACGGGCACAGATCGCTGATAGGTGGCGAAGAAGGGTGATGCGAGATTTGAAGAGACGGGAGATCGAGAGGAAAAATCAGAAGGAGGCGCCTCAGAGGATAAGGATTATGGACGCGGGTACCCAGGGACGAGAAGGGACCGCTGAGGAAGTACGATGGGTGCATGGGAGCCCCGTCGAGCGAGCAAGGGAATCGGTGACTGACGAAGATGGTGAAGGTATGCAGCCCGAGGAAAGTTCCGATGCTGAATGGTACGTGGTAATGCAGCAGCTGTTTCAAGAATGGAGGGCACTCAGTCTTCCAGGCTGCCATACTCCCCCCAATCTGCATGGCCAGGATCCCTGCCTTCCCCTGGTACTTTATCAACCTTTGAGTAATATTTTTGTTAAATTTCAAGCATTGAGTCGATTGCACAGTAGTTGAGTGTCGTCAGCGACACCCGTTAGTAGCAGCAGCACTAGTAGTATTGCATTCCTGAGGGGAACAGTCACGCAACCAGGACCCGGAGGATTGATCCTGGTCAACCCACCGTAAGCAACCATGGCTGAGTCTTTCACCCGGTATCCCGAGTTCTCGGGCCGAGGTAATGATGATGTAGAGCAACACTGGTATCTGTGCGAAGCCATTTGGAGGGCTCGGCAGACGCCGGACGTAGGTAAACTAATAGAGTTCCAAACCATGCTCAGAGAGAGGGCTATGTGATGGTTTATCAAGTGGTCTGAGGCCCACTTGAATCCCGTCATTGCGGACGTAAAGCGGGATTTTGTCCGGGAATTTAAGCTTCCCCAGACGGAACAACAGGGCCTGTCCGAACTCTGGGAAATTAAATAGAAGGAAGGAGAAACCGCATGGGAGCTAATGCGGCGATTCAAGGACGCGATCGGGAAACTCAGTTACCCGATCGATCCGAACCATCAGAGGGATTGGTTCATCAAGGCTTTGCTTCCCTTGACGCGAACCCCCCTCACCCAGCAAAAGATTGACAATCTACAGGATGCTTTGGAGCAGGCCATGAAGATCGAGGCCATGGCGGGCTACCCTTAGGAATATCGGGGAGGGCCGGCCCCGCAGGATCCCTCCTTGGTGGGATTGCAACATCAGATAGCCAGCTTGACTGAAAAGCTCAAGGAGATATAGCCAGGCAGACCAGCTAGGCCAAACGTTTGGTGCACTCACTGCCTGGTCGAAGGCCACGTCACAACTGAGTGTCCTCGGTTGCATGGTGCAGGGGTGGGACCCTCAGTCGCGGTAATTCAAGGAGGGCCACCCACGGGGGGTGGCGCGGAGCTAAGTCCGCAGGGGGTATACCAGCCGCAACATCCCTATGCGGGGTTCCCTTCCCAACTCAACCCAGCTGCCACGGAGTACTGTGAGATTTGTCGGAATGTGGGACATCCACCTCGGATGTGCCCGATTCTACAGAAGTATTCCAGCGTGCCAAACAACGTATATTGTGAGTTATGCACTTCCACGACTCACAACACTGAGCAATTCCGAGCTCTTGACGCACTCGTGGACCGGCTGGACCAACCCTCCTACAGGGTGAATGAAGCCCCTAGAGGAAGAGGGGGCGGGGCGCGCGGAGGCCGCGCTGGGGGCCGCGGGCCAGTGAAATGCTATAACTGTGACCAGGAGGGCCATGTGGCTCGCGAATGTCCCCTCCCTTGCCGTCTGTGGTGTTTGCAGTGCCGCATAAACGCCCATGCGACAGAGGACTGTCTGGAGCTCATCAAAAAATGGGAAGAACATGCACGTCAGAGGGGCACGAATTTGGTAAACGCCGAGCCGTGCGTAGCTATGACTCCGGCCATGAAGAACGTCGCTATCGTGACAAGGGGTGGTAAGAAAACGGGGGAGGATGCTCGCGGAAAGGAGTTGGCACAGATTGTCAGGCCAACATCCCCGCAGCAGGTAATCTGACCCGAGGCACAGAAGAAGTATTTTCAGGAGGCGGTTGAGGTATTTGCTCAGCTGCGCGACTCAGGAGGCCTGGAAGCATCTCTACCGACAAACCTAGACCACAGCACGCCCAAGGAACCTTGATTTCTGAATGGCTCCAGCTATTCCTCAGGATTGTTGACAATACAGCTTTGCGGCAGCAGCTCAAAGATGCTCTGGATGGGGCACTGCAGGGGAGGACAAGATTGGGAGAACCGGTGGATATGGCCCCCCAGTCGGTGTAGCGCATCAAGCGGAATAAGCGATGGACGAGTAAAGAGTTTCGGATTGATACGCAGGTTGGGGGATTCCAAATCAGCGACACCATGCTTGATTTGGGATCTGACGTTAACATCCTGCCACGCAAGACATGGGAGGCTCTCGGAAAGCCACGGCTGGCCTACTCACCCATCCAACTCAGGATGGCGAACCAGTACTGCATTCTGCCGATTGGCCGAATCGAAGGAGTTGAGGTCGACATTGCAGGGGTCAAGAAGTACACTGATTTTGAGGTTATTGATATTATGGGAGACAAGGATCCATACCCCGCCTTGTTGGGGATCGATTGGGCTTTCGAGAATTATGCTATCATCGACCTCAAAAAGGAGCTGATGATCTTCGAAGATGGGGAGGTCCAGGTCACTCAGCCTCTCGACCCCTATCAAGGGCCGAGGTATACCGAGACGGTGGATAACCAGGAGGATGCTTAGATGATGGACCATCTCTATCAGATGACTGCAGGGAAACGGGAAGACTACATTAACCTGACCGCGACTGGTTCTGTCAGTTGGCGGAGTATCCAGAGCTCAGAGCTGGGATCCGAACTAGCGTGGGAATACTGGCAGCAGGGGGGATACGAGACTAGCACGCGGAGATGTGCTCATATTGGCCGCGTCAACTGGATTGGTGCGGAGTTCAGAGACTACCCGACCCTATCGAACATGCAAGCTGTCAATACCTTTATTAATAAGGTTGAGGACATGGTGCAAGAAGGGAGCAGAATACCCCTTCTGGACGTCACACTACAGTCTACAGCAGCCCGGTGGTGGAAAAATCACCGCAACACCTTGTCGCGGTGGAGTAGTGTGGCGGACGCGTTACAGGTGCGATTTAAAGAAGATGAAGGCCCTCGAAGCAGGCGGCGGTATTTGGGAATTTCCAGTCCGCAGGACCATTTGCGGACCTGTGAGGAGCAGTGGCGGAGTTTAGGATACCCAAAAGAGCTGTGGGTTCATCGGTTTGTCCACAATTTAGATACCATCCCCCATGCATGGTATTTGGAAGAAGAACGGAAACGAGGGAATAGCTCTTGGATGGAGGTCGCGCGCAAGTTTGCGCAGTGCTTCTCTTTCATGGGAGACACCGAGTTGGAATCTCAGGCATTGCACGCTATCAGGGCGGTACTATTTTTCTGCGATCCGCAGATCGACGGCTGCATGCTGCCCGTCCTGCCTGAGGACGTGCGAGAGTTGGTGTGCCAAAGGATTGACGGCGATCCCGAGAATGATGGGCTGGAGGACCTGAGACACCTGTATTTTGAAGAGAAGGAAGGCGAACGGAACATTAACGAAGAACCGGCCACGGAAGGGGTCCACTTACGGCCGTTAAAGACAAAGAAGCTCAACATCGGTACGGCAGAGACGCCTAAGTTGGCTACGATGGGCGATTACTGGGATGAGGAGACAACCAAGGAGATTTTCAGCCTCCTCCAGGAATATGAGGACTTGTTCCCTTCATCGGTAGCCGACCTAAAGGGCATCAAAGGCGACCTTGGCGAAATGCGCATCGTGCTGAAACCGAGGGCCAGGCCGGTGAAGCACCGACCTTACCGGTTGAACCCGCGGGTTAAGGAGAAGGTTAAGGCGGAAATCGATAAGATGCTAGCCGCGGGTCTAATCTTTCCCATGGAGGAAGCAGAGTGGGTGAGCCCCATCGTCATCCAGAATAAGAAGGACAAGGCGGAGATACATGTTTGTGTCGATTATCGCAGTCTGAACAATGCCTGCATTCATGATCCGTTTCCCACCCCTTTTAGTGACGAAGTGTTGGACCACGTTGTGGGGAATGAAGCATACTCTTTCACTGATGGCTTTTCGGGCTACCATTAGGTGCGTATTGTGGAAGAAGATAAGTCAAAGACAACCTTCACCACTGAATGGGGGTTGTTCGCGTACCATGTCATGCTGTTCGGATTAAAGAACGCCCCGGCCGTGTTTTCCCGGATTGTCATCGCTGCCTTCCGGGAGTACATTCACAAGTTCCTGGAAGTCTACATGGACGACTGGACTGTCTATAGTTTATTAAAGAAACATGCTACCTTGTTGCGGGTCATGTTTGATCAGTGTTAACAGCTGCATATTTCCTTGAACTTAAAGAAATGTATTTTTGCCGTTCCATTCAACACGTTGTTGGGACATGTGGTATGCAAGCAGGGGGTCTGCGTCGACCCCGTCAAGGTTGCGGTGATCGTACACATGGAAGCCCCTGAGATGGTGAAACAGTTGTGAGCATTACTTGGGCACACGAGATACTATAGGAGATTTATCCGCAACTATGCCAAGATCACTGCTCCGTTAGAACAACTTCTGCAGAAGTCCGCAATCTTTCAATGGACGGAGGAGTGTCGGATAGCCCTGGACACCTTGAAGGAGAATCTGGCATCAACGTCCATTCTAGTACATCCAGACTGGGATAAGCAATTCCATGTGCATATCGACACTTCCAGTATTGCACTAGGGGCTGTCTTGGCACAACCCGGCGAGACAACAGTCGACCACCTGGTCTACTTCGCCAGCCGCAAGCTGTCAAATGCGAAGAATAATTATACCACGACCGAGCGGGAGGCGCTGGCGATGGTCTACTCTCTTCAGAAGTTATGCCACTATCTTCTGGGGGGCAAGTTCAAGTTCTTCACAGACCACTCTGCCCTGAAGTACCTGGTCAATAAGCCCGTTTTGGAGGGTCGGATTTGTTGTTGGCTTCTGCTGTTCCAAGAATTCACGTTCGAGGTAATCGTCAAGCCCGGGAGATTGAATGTCGGGCCCGATCACCTATCCAGGCTGGAGACGGGGGAGAAAAAGGACTCCCTCGATGATCAGCTACCCGATGCTGACCTTTTCTGAGTCGAGGCTGTACCATATTACTTGGCCGATATTGCCGCCTATCTGACCACGGGGCAATGCCCTCAAGATTACACCCCGCTTCAGAAACGACATTTGGTCGTCCGTGCCGCCGGCTGCCAGTTGATCGCGGGGAAGCTATATAAACTGGGCCTTGATGAGGTTTTACGCAGATGCGTCCTTGACCATGAACGGGAAGCGGTAATGTGGGAATGTCACAGCGGTGTTGCGGGAGGGCATGTAGGTGCGAAACCTACCGCACGAAAGGTGCTCCAAGGTGGCCTGTGGTGGCCGACAGTACATGCTGATTGTAAGGCCTATGTGAGGTGCTGCGATGTCTGCCAACGGACTGGAAGGCCTATGTGAGGTGCTGCGATGTCTGCCAACGGACTGGAAGGCCCTCACACTGGGACGAGCTCCCGTTAGACCCAGTGCAGGTGTTGCGGCCGTTCGAGAAGTGGGCTGTGGATTTTGTGGGCCCCATAGCCCCGGTCGCCAGGCACTCCAAGGCCCGGTACATCATTACCGCCACGGATTACCTCACCCCGTGGGCTGAGGTAGCGGCGGTACGCGACTGCACAATAGATACCGCTGCCCGGTTCATTTTTGAGCACATCATTTGCCGGTTTGGCTGCCCGCGAAGTTTAATCAGTGACCAGGGTATGCACTTCATTAATGATACTATCAAAAAACTGCTGGACACCTTCATGGTCCAGCATCACAAGAGTAGCCCGTACCACCCGCAGGCTAATGGTACGGTGGAAGCCTTCAATAAGATTATGGAGAAAGGCTTGACGAAGATTTGCAATGCCCAGCGTGATGATTGGGATGAGCGCCTATCAGCGGCCTTATGGGCCTATCGGACTACGGTGAAGCACTTGACCAATCAAACTCCCTTCCAGCTTGTGTACGGCCGGGAGGCTGTGATCCCCGCCGAGTTTACTGTACCAAGCCTGTTAATTGCCATGTATCTGAAGTTCTCGGAAGAGGCCTCCCTCCAGGAGTGCCTCCATGAATTGCAGGAACTGGATGAGGCCCGCTTCCTGGCCGAATTCCACCAAAAGATCCAGAAGGACTGGTAGAAAGCATGGCACGACCGCCACATTAAGAACAAAACCTTCCAGGTTGGCGGAAAAGTTCTTTTATACGATAGCAGGTTCCAGAAGTTCCCAGGCAAGCTCCAGATGCACTGGTTGGGACCCTACTTTGTTGTCAAAATTTGCGACTCCGGAGCTGTTCGGTTGGCACAGCTGGACAATACAGTTCTCCCTAGCTGGGTGAATGGCGCACGCCTGAAACCCTACCAGGAGTAAGTACCTTTCATTTCTCATCAATAACTCTCGCACCCGAGAGCACCCGTAGAATAGCATAGTTGAATAACTCTCCCGCAACCGGGATGAGCGTAGGAGGTATTTCAGTTCATAGGTAGTGTGTCAATAACCGCTCAGTTGCGGAGTAAGCACCGCAACCGACTGTGGTCGAGGCGGCGCCTGTCCAGCGTGTCATCCTTGTAGGATCTGTAACCGCCTCCCTGTCAGTCCAGCTTAGTCCACCCACGTACTTGTGTCAGTCCGTAGGATCGCCTAGATCTGCGTCATTAATTACCATAATTGGTAGTAACCGCGCCGTCATCATTTGGCCATCACCCGCAATAACCTCAGCCGTCGCGTCCGCCCACTTCCCCATGCCACCGTCAGCAACTGTCACAGCACTCAATGGCATGCGATTGATCGCACGATTATCGCAGAACGAATGCCAGCGGGAATTAACTCGTTAGGGGGTCTCATCAACTCCACTCGTGCCAAGTGCTGACATAACTTGCATGCACACCAAAAACACGAGAATGCCAGACCCGTTCGAATTAGCAATTGCCGCTGCACCAGAGCCGCTGAGTTCTCAGAATGCATTGCACCAGGAAAGACACTCACGGCAGATTCTACAGGTCTACCAACGTCGGGCCAAAATTCCGAAGGCCATCCCAGCAGTTATTGAACCAGAGCTTGATCCTGGCATTCACAAAACCGAGTCCCTTGTGGGCAAGTACGATAGTGCAGCCTTGATTGATGCAAACCTCTCAAATGCTGTCGAGTTTCCGTCCCTCCAGTGACAGGCATACATGGAGCACTATTCTACTGCAGCCGGCAATCCCGCCAGCCGCCTGTGACCAGAATTCAGCGGCCTTCAGACCTCATCCTTGATGAATTTGAGAAAGCTACCGGTCTTTGGCACCACAGGACCGGTTCTACAGTGTACCCGTTTCCTCCTCAGCCGAATCCAGAATGGGTCTCTGTGGCTGACCCAGGAAATTCCTATTCACGCTGAAGATATTCATCGCCTCACAGGGCTGTCGCAGACAGGTGCAGACGTCTCAATGGCCTGCCAGACCTCCTCCAAGCGCACATGAAAGTCGGGCGATGCGGACCTGTATTCCAAATATGGCACTCGCAGGGGGGGGGGGGAAGGAGCCAAGATTGAGCTCATTAACAAGCCCAAGATTCACTTCGCCTGTTACCTCATTGCCAGCAAGACAATGAGGCATTACACGAAAGGCGAGTGCACTCTTGATACCATCTCTATTGCTGAGCATTGTGTCCAAGGCACCAAACTGAATTGGTGTTCCTTCGTGTTGAAAGAGCTGTTCGCTGCGTGCGAGGAGAATTATAAGCGCGCAAGTACCTTCATTTATGGCTAATTGATTATTTCTTTTGCCATGTGGAAATGGCATACTCCACACATCTGGTTCCCAGCAGAGATCCCCGAGGGCCAGCCCCTCGCAATGAAATTCTCTCCCTGGCAGGTCTCTAATGACCCCAGTACCAAGCTGGTGAATGCAGATGCGTTTCGGTCGTGGTACCGACTAATGACGGATGTGGTGGCAGGCCAGCAACGGGTGCCCCAGAACCTGTTGGATGAATATAGCGCGCAAGTGTGGTTTGGGGTAAGCCATAAGCACACTTACCTCCGACCCACTTGCGTTCCAGCGGAAACCTTCCACATGACGCCACTGAAATTTCAGTTGGACGATGCCACTTTCCATCGTGAAGTCTGCTCATGGCCGGGAGTCATAAAGCACACACGGGACGGGCTCCCCCGGTACAATTTTGATAGGATGGCACTAGTGCAACAGCCGGCCGAGACGGCAGAGGCAGCGCCCTCACAAGAGCTTCCCGAACCGCTCATCCCCATCGTTCGCCACTTCAACGCCTAGGTACATAATCTCAATGTGGTGACTCGGGTTATTTTTAGCAGCGCTGCTCCATTTCCTTTATTTTCTGAATTTCAGCTCACTCGCTCCACTTCACACCCCCGTACCACTCCACTCACCTCCCCCATTCCCACCACCTTGTTCACTTCGACTGATCCACTCACGACCCCGATGGGCGAGACGAGCGGGCCCAGAGATCCGCCCGAGGCCCCTCCACCTAAGAGGGCCCGCACAAATGAGGCAAATCCGGTGGTGGACCTCACTTTTGACAATCCACCACCGCCCCCAAGCACCGAGGTATTGATTACCGAAGAGCCCCTCATCGATCCGTCTGAGTTCGTCAACATCCGACTTCCACATTCCTCCACCTCACCATTCACTGTCCTGATTACCGTCTTTCCGCCTACTACTCCATCTGGCCCCTCCACTTCATCGGCTACTGTATCCGACCCTCTTGTCCGGGAACTTCGGGGTGGGGACCGTGGGGCTGAGGTCGACTCTCGTACTGCCACGGTCGACCCAGTGGAAGAACCCCACCCTCCTCTTACTGATATATGCACACAGCAGACACCCATTGTGTATATTTCTGCTGAGGCTCAACCAGCGGCCACCCTCCCTCCACAATCGGCCCACATTGATCAGCACGCACCGCCGGATTTCAATATGATTGATTCTGTCCATCCAGAGGCCACGCCCGTATCTCCTCCTAAGCATGGCAATGGATCAGTTGCCGGTGGGAAACCGTTGCTGGAGCAAATTCCGGCGCCGAGCACATCTGGGACCGCCACCTTCCAGCCCGGAAATCCAGCTCAGCTGTACCTACTAATTCAACGGGTGGCCCAGCAGGCTGACAGATTACATTTGGGCCTCCAGCAACACTGTGCCGAGCAGCAACGCCAAATTGCCGCGCTTACTGAACAGCGCGAACAAATCCAAACAACATGGGAGCAGATGGAGGTAATGATCACCAATGTCACTCGGATGTTCTCCGACTTCTGGCCTTCCCTACAGCCTCACTACCCCCTGCTGCCTCCCAAAATTTCTACGGCCAGTCTCTCTGAGCAAGCAATCCACCTCCGCATTGCTGTTCAGGAGTTATATCAGGAGAATCACGAGCTTCGTGCGGCATTAGCAACCCGTCCGGTGCAGCCCGAGCCTGCGGTCGACTATTCAGCCCAGGTGGCCGCCAAGCAGGGCCAGGCAATTCAGATGCAAGCCGCACTTCAGTCCACGGCACGCGCGGCTCCGGACCTCCTGAAGGGCCTTCAAGAATGCTCCCTGGCACTCACCGTCAAGACCCAACCGATTTCAACCCAACTCCAGCAGGTTTCAAGGGAGATTCAGGAGGCTACGGACCCTACAAGGCTGGATCAATTGTACGGCCAGGCTGATGAGCTTGAAGCACAGATCCAACATACAGAAGCTAGCTCGGTGGAGGCCAAACGCGTCATTCGGGAGCTCCGGCCGCCTCTTCAATCTAGCGCCCGGTCTATACAACAGCTTGCAGCGGTAGCCGAGACCCAGATCAGCACAATGTTCGGAGCCGTCCCAGCGCCCGTCGAGGAGGATGCTGCCACCAAGCTTGCCGAGGAAACAAACTTGCTCATCTAGGGCTGGCAGCAAGCTGTGTCAGATTTTAATGAGCTTCGCGCTACAGCGTTCTGCAGGGTTCCGGAGTTGGGGCCCTTGTTTGAACAACCGCCAGAAGATGCACAGCAAGGACAGGAGCAGGCTGAAGGTGCACAGGAGGAACGAGCGCAAGATGAGGGTATGCAGGGTGAACAGGACACGGGGGCAAGCGGGGAAATGGAGGTGGAAACCGTGATTTGTGATTGACTCGGGGATGAGTCAAGGAACTGTGGTCGGGGCCTGTTGGGGCCCTTGTTTTTGAAAAACCTTGTTTTGAACGGTATGAATTGGGAATAACGGCCAAATTTTGGGGTTGCAGAAAATGGACACATGGCAGCCGCAACCAAGTCACAACCACACCAAACGGCGGAGCTACCAAAGTTGCGAAGGAACAAGCACATAACAGAAGAGACTAGATGCACAGGTACATATAAGAAGAAGATACACCAGAAGAACGTAAGCGGAACACACAGATAAGCAGAGAAAAGCTAGAAGCAGCTGCAAAAGGACATACAGAGAACTAACAGTTGCGACAGCGGGTGAATAAATAGCAGTCACTCGAATGGAAGAAAGAAGGATGATGATGATTGCGCAGCAGAAGAAAGGAGAGAGCGACTGATGAAGAGAAAGCGCAGGCTGCAACAGGAGCTCGGATTCTGGATGAGGTCTCTATAGTTCTTAGGGTCTATTGATGTACATCTATGTTCTGCGAAGCATATGCATCAGACTTGTAAGCCAGTGCAAAGCTATGTAACTGTGAATTTGGCCAAGAGCTTAATACAATTGAAGGTTGCTGTCTATTGAGGTGATTCACATGCATGTGTATTGATCGTGATGTTTCAAAATTTTAATTGCTTACTATCTGTATGCTTTATGGATGATGTTGCGTATATGATTCTATTTATGTGATCTAAATGCTGATAAGAATGATTTGCGGATCCTTCCCTCGCCATTGGTTTATTCCCCTTCTGCATGTAGCCGCAGCACGCCTTGGGTGAGACTCTCTGCTCTCCAGAGTAGGGTGATAATGCTGGCGTAATCCTAGACTACATCGGATTCCTTTGTTGGCCACAACTCCCGAACCTGGGTCTTGCCCGCGAGACCTGATCACCTGCCAACACAGCCCACTGTAAGAAGGAAAATTTTAACTGGTCTTATCAACACATAGACGCAACCCCTTAAGATGAAATAAGAGATCGGTACAACATAGACATGAATCTAGGCCCAGGTGAAGAGCCATAAGAGGAAGAGGAGCAAGAAGGACATTCCCAAGAGAGCATGAGTTTGCAGGAAAAGTCCACGACCATGAAATAAATATGAAAACAGGACGGTCCTCTTCCAAGTCAAAGAAACCCAAGAACACTAAGATCAAGGACTCTCTGACCAGCCAAGAAGGAGAAGGGTACAATGAGACCTTATAATAAAGGAACTCCTTCCTAGAAAAATAGAAACAAGAACTTAGGAGGAAGAGGGAGTAATAACTCAAGAGGTCTCAAGGCACTGCAGGACAACATCAAGAAGAAGAGAAGTGAAAAAGTTAGCAATGTGAAGAACAACGAAGGATACAGGAAGAATAATTGAGAAGAAAGGAAGAAGAGGAGGCACGAACCAAGAAATTAGAAGAAGAATAGAGAAGAGTTGAAAAACAAAGAAGAAAAGAAGAAGAGGAAAGAAAGAGGCAGGAGAATGTTGCAGAGGAGGAGTGAAGGAAGCAGGAGGATAAGGAGAAGCAAATGAAAGAAGCAAAAAGAAAAGATAAAGAGGAGGAAGAGAGAAGGCATCAAGGGGGAATGAGTAGGGATGTCGAGAAGTATTGGATGCAACAATTACACCTCTGTAATATTCCAAAATGGAAAAGACAGGAATATAGAACAAAATACTGGAAATAGCAGTGAATAAAATTACACCAAAATGTATGACAACCATGGAGACATTTTATTATATAAATCAACAGCAAATAGGTACAATAAAAATGGGCACAACTCAAATGATTAAGCCAAATATGAAATGCTGCTACATAGAAGAATGTTGGAGAACAAGTATAGCGTAGTTTTAGAAGGTACACTACTACTGGAAATATAAAAAAATATAGGTCTGCTAACGTATGGATCATAAAGTGTCGGGAGTAGAGATCTAAGCTCCCAAACACATTGGAAAGATAACCCGGGAAGGGTTACTTGAAATACAGAAAATGCAGAAAATAAAAATAAGGCCCTGGGGCTGAATAATCTCTGCAACTGGATAGATGATAGGAGGTGGCTGATATGATCTGGAATTGTATGAAAAATCCTCCTATATATTCTCCAAATGAGAGGCTTATCCCCTCATTGAAATCTATCTCCCCCAACTAGGGCTCCAAACCCCCTACTGCAACTGCACTCTGAAATAACGCAATGCCTTCAGGAAACTACACTATAAATGATAGAAATACCTTAACCTAATGCTGAATGATGACATGAAGCTCAAGAATCTCCCTTACAAGCCTCCCGGATGAAGGGCTACTCCCTCCACTGGAAAACAAGCTCAGAAGTTGGGTTTCTCAACCCTCCACTATTGCACCCTGCAACTCAGCACACCTCTCAACAGAAATTGATTTGTAGAAGTAAGATAGAGCTTGGCCTGATGCCGGATAGTGGAATGTAGTGAAAAGATCTTCCTATAGGCCTATCAAGGAAATAGGTTGGATTCTCGATCAAGAGCACCCTGTGCTAAACATCACTGCAATCTTAGCTAAACAGCTTAAGAGAGCAATAAGTCTAAACAAACCATCAAGAAAATAATAATCCAATCATCCCCACACTGGCTGCCATCCTCTTCCTTATATGCTTGGTGAGCTTCCTCACCTTGGGCCCCACTCATTAAAGCCACTACTTCCATGCATGGAATCTCCATCCAAAACTGCGTTGTTCCTCAATGAATGCTACTCCCATACCCGTGCTGTTTGATTTGGTCAAGGTTGACCCAGTCTTCATGCTCCAATCCATTTTAACACATAAGGGTCTTCAATCCAGCCTTTATATGACCTCCTTTCACATTAGGAGTGTATTTTATTCCTACTAAGGAGATTTATGGGTCTCCATACCCTCTTATTCCTTTATCTAAGAGAAAAAATAAAAATTTAATATTCCAATTAGTTGTGTGCTAATTTAGGAATATTACAGTCCTCCCCTCTCAAATGTTGCTTGTCCTCAAGAAACTGCAAGGATAGAACTGAAGGGCCTCTCCTCTTCCTCCTGTAGCATCCTCATATGATAAGTTTCTCCAATGAGCAAGATTCTGTGTCATCATTATGTCCCCTAGCTTCTCCTCCCAAGTGTATAAGTAAGCCTTTGGTGACAATTCCAAGTGGCTCTCATCATGAAGTAGTGGGATATCCATAAAGGAAACTATATGTGGTATAAAGGCCTTTTTGAGGCATGGGATCTTAAAATCATTGGGAACCTTCATTCCCATGTGAAGCTCCAAACCCCAAGCTATCATCCATACAAAGTGATTCACCCTCCAAAATGGTAACTCATGAAAAATTTCTTCCACCTTTGGCTCTTGCAATGTAGGTGGGCTGCATAAGTGAACATGATAGACCAAATGGCCTACCCCACACTGTCTCTCTCTCCACTTATGGAAAGTGTAGAGCTGCTGCTGATATTGGGCTACAATAATGTTGCCCTCAAGATACAAAAGGACAACTGGATCTCCAAAGACCCTTTCAATAGTTTCATGAGTCCAAACTATCCCATACAAAGTGAATGGTACATCATCACCAAATGGTATCCAAATCAGAAAGATACTGAATGTTATGTGCAATGTTGGATGGTACCAATGGTTTCTCTAGTGGATACAATGCAGTTTTACCAACTGTTGTTTTAGAACATCATATGGTAAGTTGTCTCCCAACAAGTTGCTAGCTGTGCATGTTTGATCATCTACTAGGAAGTAGTAAATGGAATTATATATCAGCTGAGAATAACAATAATAAAACCACATTTTCCCAAAGCCATGCAAAGAAGGGATATCTCCATCATAAATGTTGTTCCTAGAATGACCATGAAACCCAAATATAATCTTGCCCTCTTGTGGAGAAATGCACTATACATATATGGTGAGAGAATGCAAATACTTTGTGAAATGATCAATAAGTACATAAATACATTTATTACCATGCATTGTGAGTAGGCTGAAAGTGAGGTCCATGGATGAGCCCTCCCATGAGAATCTCCTCATAGAGGTCTGGAAAATGAAGGGATGCATACTCCCCTTGGAACACTCCATCAATAGATACATACTCCCAAGTAACAACGCTGTTGGCCTTGGTGATAAGGATCTTGCCACTCCATGGCTCCATTCTTTGACATGCCATATGCCAAAGTCATCTACCATCATGTTGCTATATGTGGGAGACTCCTTCCTATGTGGAAGTACCTCCTAATCCTTCAATGCTGAAGAGTAGCCCCTTTTCACTTTGATTGTGCCATCCTTTTCTCCTGAAATATCCTGCAAAGTATGGGAGAAATTCAGCCCATACTCTCCCAAGAGTAGCCAAAGAAATAATAGCTCTTGTTGCCTCCTCACACCTCCATCATACAAACCATGAGGTGAAAACATGATGATTGAGATGAATAATTCCATATCATCACAATGCACCCAAACTACTTGCTGTCATATGATACAAGTGCCATGCCAAGTCCCAACCACCAACATACCCCTTGAAGTAGGATATGTCACATGCTGACCAAACTCTTTCAAGAGTATCCAGCGCAGCCTTCCCTCCTGTTGCCATATGTCATAGATTTGCAAGTGGCTTTCCAACCTATTTCTCATCAACATCACCCAACCAACTAATGGTGAGTGTCTATCATTAAGCTCAAAATTGGTATCCCTCCAATGGAGAATACCACCCTCCCAATCCAAATCACTGTCTCTACACTTCATGGGATGTTGAAGTGCAACCTCCTGGAGATCTCCAAATGAAGACCACTCATCGATGACCAAATTGACCCCATAAGGATCCAAATCATACTGAAGGAAAAATCTTCTCATTGGGAAGTGAAGTGCTCATCAAGAAAGATCCATCATAATAATGGGAGATAAGATGTCTCTCATCAACCATCTACCTATCCATTGCTACACATGTAGAATGGTCATTGGAATGCTCCAGTGCTGCTCAATGACAGCATTTATGATCTCCATGATGGTGCATCTGTTGTCTCATGATCATGTTCAATGCTGAACATATAGTTCTGCATTGGTTTGTTTAGGATAATACTCATCCTATCCTCCAAAAATCTAGACTCCAACCCCAAGAGTTGTGTGCAGCTCAACAATGACATACTAGGATTACTATGTATCTCCTCCTTGAACAAATCAAGGGTCCTCTACACAGTGATACTTTGTTGCTCCAAATCAACAATGTGCTTTGACCCTAGGTCATGTATTTGCCCTAATGGCATGTTCCCACAATCCTCCATATGATGTGCTGAAATAATAGGAAGTGGAAATATGTGCATACCTTGGTAAAGCTGGGGAACATCTTGTAATGCTACAAGGGTTCCTTCCTCTGGTGTGATGACTTCCCCAACTACTGATGATGATAGATGCCCCTCTCTAGCTGCACTAGCACTGGTATAAGTCTCCTCCTCCTCATGCATATCCTGAATAGTGCATGGGACTCTAGATGTCAAGAGATCAAGATCACCTTGCAAAGGTGAAAGTGTCCCTTCTCCTGATGCAAGTACTCCTGCAAAAAGTGGTGGTGAAGGTCTCTTTTCCTCTGATTTCTTTTTGTCAAACTTCTTGATCAACCTTTGAGTAAAATCTACATATGCAGTCACTCTTGTATGACTCAAATGGCTGAACCACCAAATGTTTGCTTCACCCTCAAGGTGCAGCGTTGCAATCTCAAAAAATTATCTCTCTACTACTAGATGTAGCAGGAAGAATGCATCCAAATTCATTCCCCAAGCCCTTGTTGTGCATGTGGATGACCTATCAAATGTAGACAATAGAAATCTATTGCTACAAGGTCTTCTTTCTTTTTTGAGCTGGATGAACTATGGGAGAGTTAGATTCTCCTTAAAAGCCCTTGATTGAGATTTATATTCTGCAAGATACTCACTTAGAATCTCATGAT
Source organism: Pinus albicaulis (assembly GCA_034641835.2). Taxonomy (NCBI): domain Eukaryota; kingdom Viridiplantae; phylum Streptophyta; class Pinopsida; order Pinales; family Pinaceae; genus Pinus; species Pinus albicaulis. Next base: position 1,472,347,181 of record CM076577.1, read on the forward strand.
CCAAGTGTCCTCCATCTCCATGCATTTTTTCTTCTTATTCAAAAGAAGAGGGCATAGTATGTTTATTTTTAGCTCTATGCAATACCGGTTCTTTCTTCTGCTGATAGGAAGTACAAGGACCTTCCTCATCTTGAAACCTTATTGTGGTTTCATTGCTTTTCTCCATTTTTCTTTGCTTGACCTCCTTGGTGAGGTCCCTTGTAGATCTGAAAAGAGATGAGATAAAACTCATTCCTTCCATCATTCTGATCTCTTTCTCCTTATTTTTATTCTCCTGATAGCATAATGGTTGAGATCCACAGGTTTAGCCAAGGTTATTCTTTGATACCACTGTAATATTCCAAAATGGAAAATATAGGAATATAGAACAAAATATTGGAAATAGTAGTGAATAACATTACACCAAAATGTATGACAACCATGGAGACATTTTATTATGTAAATCAGCAGTAAATATGTACAATAAAAATGGGCACAACTTGAATGATCAAAGAAAACAAGCCTCCCATTAATACATATGCCAAATATGAAATGCTGCTACATAGCAAAATGCGGGAGAACAAGTACATCGCAGTTTTAGAAGGTACACTAGTACTGGAAATGTACAAAAATATATATCTGATAATGTATGGCTCTTAAAGTTCCGGGGTGATGCAAGCATAGAGCTTGCAATACCCAGAATCCTCCTTTGAGCCATTCTTGTTAAACATGCGCCCAAACTTTTCCTCAATGTAAATCAATACATGGCAAATTCCCACTTAAATTTGCGGAAGCTTGTTTCATGATTAACAAAAACCATGCTTGGAATTAAAACTCAATTTATAAACTCAAATAATTTCCCTCTAAAATAATTCCAAGACAATAAGCTTTTCATAAATTCCATTCAACTCCAATATCACTTGCATGCACAAATTTACCTGTTCAACCAGTCAAAGCACCAAATATATGTGCGCTCTTTCTCTTACAGCGTACCTAGCGATACACAAGTACTAGGCCTGCAATTACTCCAGAATCTTTATTCTCTGTGCTCTTAACCACACATTGCATTTACTGTCCAATTATTCACAAAACAATCTGACAATTTCATACACTGAACTTATTTCAAATTTATGGCAAATTCAACATCTATGCCATTTGCATGCGGAAGCATAAATCCCAATTTAAATAACTTCAGTCCTAAACTTGGAATGCGTCCACAAATAAACCCAATAATCTTCCCACTTATATGTGACCGGATTAAAAGAGTGCGCTCATGCCATATATTTCAAGGCAATTGATTCAATCAGATTTAAATATTACAATCTGGCAATTTCTCTTACCTCGGTTCAGACCACGATTTCACTCTGCAATTATCATCACTGTAGATCGATCCTGCTCTTCAACTCTGCGCTATCAACAAACTATGCAACTTCATCAACAACAACAAACTCTGCGCCATATATATATCCCATCAAATCTCAATATACATTGAATTTCCCACAGCTATATATTTGAACTGAAAAATCGAATTTCATTGTAAACCACAATATCGCTTCTGCCATCGATTTATTTCTTCACCGACTTCGAGCCAAATAGATGAACACATTGCTCCACAACAAAACCACCTGCAGGCAGCCTTCGATTCAGAAAGCGCAGCATTACAGAGGCAGAGCTCTCCTCAGCCTTACTGGACAGAAGAACGCGCTTAGAATACTGTGTATTATCACTTTTAAAATATGATGTATCTCAAGGATTTTAACTTCAGTCTACAAGCAAACAGAACTCAGCATACATATCAATCTGCTTCAGATTAAAAAGTCGATCTATCAACATAGGAAACTATGTTTCATTTTCACTTCAAACTGGATTCTTATAGGTATCATGTGGGCGCGGTCATTACACTTGTTCCTCAATGTATAAACAAGCAAAAGAATACCCATTCATTCAAACAGAAGAACATAAATCGTTTTGATTCCCACTGTGGCTTCAAACGCACTCATCGAATAGCAATTTCTGCTATCGACCTCAGAATTACACAACTTGTCATTGCAGATTTAAAATGCATTAAAACGTTGTGGCTTTCCTCTTTTCATATGCTATCAATCGAATTCAGATTTCAACGCAGCCATGCCCACATCGTAGCCAACAGCGTGTAGATCAATTCAAGTTTGATTCAATGTTTGTGGAGCGTACCAATGAAAACAGTCATTAAAACACACTTCTGTCTACGCACATATAACTTCACGGTTTTATAAAATTGTTTCACAGCACTCCCATGCTAATATAAAATAGATTTGTTTGAATATACAAAGGCAAACCCAAGTCGTTGCTTTGTTAACTGTACAGCAATCAAAACGAGTGCTAATTGGAAATTTGCATTTATTTTCTTTGCATCGACTCTTACAATCAAACTTTAGCAAGCAATCGATCTCACCATTTCTTTTAGTGCGGATTTCCTTCGGTCAACCTTTCCAATTATCAATACCTCAACCATGTATATACATTTACATTTAACCATAAATAACTATGACTTTCACCACTAATCACAAAATGTATATATGTATAGCTTGAAATCAAAACAAGATTACTTACACCCTTTGTTTGGCCTGATATTCGACATTTGGCCCTTACAATTGCTGAAGGCTTACAGCCTTGCTGTTCAAGCCTGCTTTCAGCCTCACACTCTCTCACAATCTCCCATGGTTTCTCTCACAAAAAGCCCTCCTATTTATACAATTTCTAAAAATCATTACATTAAATGCTCAATCCCTTAAAATCCTTAACAAACCCCTAAATTTCTCAATATCCCTAAAGGATAGGTTTTATCCCTAAAATCCTTCAATTTATTAAATTTCCTCATATCCTTTTATTAATAAAAGGATATTTACATAAATCCTCACCTTCTCCTTTTTAATTCAAATTAATTAATAAAATATTTAAAATCATCACACCCCATATTTACAAGTTAATATTATCACACCCCATATTTACAAATGGAGAAAAAGGTCTTGATGCTCCTGCATCACGGGGTAGAGATATAAACTCCCAAACACATTTCCAAGATAACCTGGGAAGGGTTTCATGAAATACACAAAATGAAGAAAATACAAATATGGCCTTAGGGCTGAAAAATATTTGCAACTGGATAGATGATAGGAGGTGGCTGATATGATTTGGAAATGTATGAAAACTCCTCCTATAGATTCTCCAAATGAGAGGCTGATCCCCTCACTGAAATCTATCTCCCCCAACTAGGGCTCCAAACCTCCTACTGCAACTGCACTCTGAAATAACACAACCACTTCCAGAAACTGCATTGTAACTAATAGAAGTACCTTAGCCTGACACTGAATGATGACATGAAGATCAAGAATCTCCCTTACAAGCATCCCGGATGAAGGGCTGCTCCCTCCACTGGAAAACAAGCTCAGAAGTTGGGTTTCTCAACCCTCCACTGCTGCACCTTGAAACTCAGCACACCTCTCAACAGAAACTGCGTTGTAGAAGTAAGATAAAGCTTGGCCTGATGTCGGATAGTGGAATGTAGTGAAAATATCTTCCTATAGGCCTATCAAGAAAATAGGTTGGATTCCTGATTAGGAACACCCTGTGCTAAACGTCACTGCAATCTTAGCTAAATAGCTTAAGAGAGCAACAAGTCTAAACAAACCATTAAGAAAATAATAGTCCAATCATCCCCACACTGGCTGCCATCCTCTTCCTTATATTCTTGGTGAGCTTCCTCACCTTGGGCCCCACTCATTAAAGCCACTACTTCCATGCATGGAATCTCCATACAAAACTGCGTTTTCCCTCAATGAATGCCACTCCTTCCATACCAGTGTTGTTTGATTTGGTCAAGGTTGACCCAGTCTTCATGCTCCAACCCATTTTCACACATAAGGGTCTTCAATCCAGCCTTTAGATGACCTCATTTCACATTAGTAGTGTCTTTTATTCCTACTAAGGAGATTTATGGGTCTCCATACCCTCTTATTCCTCTATCTAAGAGAAAAAAACAAAATTTAATATTCCAATTAGTTGTGTGCTAATTTAGGAATATTCCACTCCCATCACTAGTGGTCATTTTCCCCTCTCAGAGCCAAGCCTCTCAGAGGAAAGAAAAGATGAGGTACTGAAATTAACTTAGCTTTTCTTTGTTCAGTTCAGCCATAAGATCAGACAAGAAAGGAGGAAATGCTTCGCCAGGAATCCAGTTGAACCTTTGGCGGTGACTATAGAATAGGGCGCAGTCCTAGACACTAGAAGAAATTCTGAGATGATTGGTTCAGTCAGAATCGCTTTCACATCCGCGACCGAAATGAACGTAGGGAGAATGAGGAAAAAGATTGAGAACTACAGCGCAAGCTCCACTGAGCTGAAAAAAGGGCCACCAAGGTGGAAGAAGAAAATAGGGCTCTATAGGAGGAAAATAAAGTGTTGTGACTAACGCTCGCTAATGCAAGCAAGTTGCAAGCTGCCATAAAAAGTGAAACTGACACGCTAAATGGAGCCATGATACTAGTCTATGAGGAGATGATTAAGTTGTGTTAGTCGGTCATTCCTATGGCAGCTATACAAACAAGTACAAATAATAAATCATCAAAGTTAAAGGAGGCCTCAAAAACTTTGGATAACATCATGGAATGGAACAAAAAGTACCCTGAGGCACCAAACAACTTTTTGAAGAAAGATTGGATCACCACGCAAAATGATAAAATACAATTGCGCATAAAGATCCAATACTGGGACAAGCTAGCAAAGGATGTGGACAAGGTTATATTCACATAAAATCATCTGCTTAGCACGATAATTTCAATGGCCGAGGTGCATCACAAACCCTCTATCAGGACATTGGCAGTGCCAAGAAGCCGAGAAGAAGTGTCGTAGGAAATTCAGGCGTTTCTTGATCCAATCCAGTGAGCCTCCAGCTCGAATGACTTGCAGGTGACCAAGGAAAGTATCACACAGTACATAGTGGAACCTGATAGGATATACACAAAAATAGCTAACTTATCCAACTAGGTCAATGCCAAGAATGTCACGCTGATTCTTGGCTCTCTGGAATGATTGCACAGACATGGGGAAGACATGTCAGCTGGACCCGATAGCTGCAAACTACAAGGCATGCCAGACCTACCTCAGGGAGCATTTGCAGATTGCTACTCTGACCTTATCTATCACCATATAATTAGCATAAGGTTAATTCACGTGATATACCATCTCATTTTTGTTGCACAACATGATAGTTTAGGGGAAATTGAATCAGATCTCAAGAGAAACATGAGGTATTTCCTAGGTTGCAATCGACTGTAGGTCGAAATTGGCCATAGGTTGCAATCGTCCCTAGGTCGCAAGAAAAACTTGGTCGCAAGTAAGCCTAAGATTCAAGGGAAGGCCAAAGGCCACGGGAAACTCAAGATTCATCTCGACCTATATGTACATGCTCAATTGATTTTATAAGGGATTTTTGTTTTTGGGAATTTTTAGAGATATACTATGCTTATTGAATGTATGCATTTTGTGGAATACAAGAAGTGTTATTGGATCTCACTATTGAATCCGATGGAAGTATTTTGTGTGATCATAATGTGAATATTGTCTCTTCCACTGAATGAATTCTTCTTTGAGTATTGGTGCACCTTTCTACTCATGTATTTTCTTGTGTTATGAGTTCCCTTACAACACATGGATGGTATATGATGTTATAACTTTAAAGATATATCAATGAATTTCTTTGTTGATATTTGCTTTAAATCATGATTGGAATGTGCACAGGTTATAAGTAAAATACTCAGCCATTGAAAATTGCTTTCTCGTTTGTTAAGTAACATCGTTATAAGTATGATCTTGGTAAAAAAAAATTTAACAATACTTTTCATGAGTTTCATGCTTTGAAATCCACTTTGTTATTCATGGTATTGTGTTTCACAGTGTTGATCAGCGGTTGTCATTGATGTCAACCCAAGCAGCACCAAGGGCTAACCAAAAATTGAATGGGAAGTTTGACCTACCAAATTAATATATTCTGGGTCAATAATGCTTTTTATGGTTTCTACTTGTCGATATGTTTCCGTTGATATATGGCACGCCATGTAATTCTTCACGGTTTGAGAGATATTCATGTTTGAAGTTTGTACCCTAGTTAGTGGGCTAAAACCCCATGGGGTTGGGGCATGGGTCATTGAAAAGTCATAATAAATATTTTTTATGCTCCTAAAATCCCTCCCACGTTCACTTTTTGAAGCCCCTCTCAGCTTAAGCATTCATATATATTGTGATCTTCATTTCCTCCTTAGGCAAGGGATTCGACCATCTGAAATAGGTCATCGTGGCATTTTCGCTCTAAATTTTTTTTTTTACGAAGGCTCAGAAGCTGAAATTTTTATGAGTTGAATCTGAAATCCTGAGGTAGTTGTAGTAAAAATTTCAGATAAAATTACGCAACATTTTTGGAGATATGATCTGTGGAAGTAAGGGTTTTTGCAGGCTCCTGAAATTCATCTCAAAGAAGTGACCTTGGTAAATTCGTCATAACTCCCTCTCTGAGTATCGGATTGGAATTCCGTAAAAATTGATGGATATTGCACAGTCTTTAATTTTCTCTGTATCAATTTCAGAGACAAATGAAGAAACGGTGACACGTGGCATGCCATACAAGTGCGCTCTACTGAAACAGTCCATAATTAGGGAAGTGTGAGAAATTGGGTATAACTCTCTCTTGGAGAATCCAAATTGGGTCAGAACTGTGGCATTGGAAAGAAGACTCATAGGAATACTATAGGACAACAAATCAAATATTGAGGATCTGAAATAACAGAGATACACCAGATTCAATATTGAGCTCCTAGAAGGAAAGAAAAAGCTAGATCATGTGTTGTCAAGGGTTGCAAAGGACCAGACTTTCTATGGCAGCAAAGCAAAGAAAGGTGCAGCAGAGAGTAGCATGATAGGAGCAGCAACCAAGGTGCATAACAGCAGCAAGAAGCTCATCATATGAAGTCTTCAAGTGGGCAGCACAACATACAATCATTGTAAAGGTATCATTGTGCTTAGTCATTGTAAATACATTATTGTACAAATTGTACTAGTGTCTATCTGCCAAGGTTTGAAGAGGCAGTGGTTGTGTCAAATTTGGGGTTATGGTCTAGTATATCTTCTTCTTCTACATCATTCTATATCATTGCAAAGTGGACCATTTTCTCTGGTACGAGAGTCCATTCTTCTTTTGTTCTTCTATAGGGTGGTAGGGTGGTGCTAGGGTGAGTTGTAGCTCATTGGGTGTTGGTGCATCTGTTCAATGACTATTGAAGAATCTCGGGCATTGGAGTGACCATCCAGTGAGAGCTGGAGAAGAATGATTTTCTAGATTCTAGGAAGTTGGAGCTTTATTTTTAATTGGAGTTGAAAATAATTATTAGAAAAGCATTAGGTGGTTTTTGTCCCGGAGTGGGTTTCCACCTTAAAAATTTTGTGCGTTTGTGTTCCTCTTGTTTGTTGCTATCATTGTACAAACACTGATAATAATTGAAGATTAAATAATGCTCTAATTGAAAGAAATACTGATTCACCCCCCCTCTCAGTATTTCCAACAATTGGTATCAGAGCTTGGTTCCTTCAATAGCAGTTTAACAGCTGGAAGGAGGTCATGGAACATACCAAGAATGGTGTACCTCTATTCAATGAAAATAATTATGCACTCTGGAAAGGAAGAATGGAGGTCTATCTCTTGGTGCAAGGTTACGAAGTATGGGACACTGTTCAAAATGGATTTACATCAACCACGAATGAACAAGGTAAGAAGAATTTGGTAAATGATGCAAAAGCAAAGAATATTATTATCAGTGGACTTATTGAATCTGCTTATCATAAGGTGTTGGGTTGCAAAACCGCCAAAAATGTATGGGACAAGCTTGAGAATATATATGCAGGTGACTCAAATGTTAAAGAAGCAAAGCTTCAAATCTATAGAGAAAAATTTGAGCAACTCAGAATGAAAGAAGATTGCTACATTGCTTTCAATACGTTGATGAAATAACCAATACTTTGGAAGGATTGGGAGAGCCAGTTGACGAGAAGACTATTATACGGAAGATTCTTAGAACGTTACCAGGGAGATTCAACCCAAAGGTATCGGTCTTAGAATACAGTGCAAATCTGGACAAACTCAGCAAAGAGGAATTGCATGGAGTTCTCATAGCATATGAAATGAGACTTGATGAAGAAGAGGGTACTTCGCATCTAGAAACTGCGTTCGTTACATCTAAGAAAACCAATAAGGATAAACAACCTTCAATTGAAAAGACATGCACCTGCAAGTGTGAAGAAAAGGGAGATGATGAAGAAGGTCTTTCAGATGAAGAATATGCTTACTTCACGAGAAAACTACAATTTGGTAAGGGACAATTCAAAGGTAAACTTCCATTGATATGTTTTAGTTGTAATGAGGTTGGGCATTTTGCAGCAAAATGTCCAAACAAAAGTAATGGCAACTCAAAGAGAAATAAAGGCTTTAAGAAATTCAACAAGCAAGGATCCAAAAGGAACTTTCTCTCTAAAGAAGATAGCTCATCATCCGATGAAGACAATGATAGTGAAGAAGAAGCCAATGAGAGAGTATTGTTTATGGCCAAGCACAATAAGCAAGAGGTATCAAACAATGAAGAAGAAGGATGGACCATAAATGAATTTTATGAGGAAGAAATCAAGCTTATAAAAGATCTCAAGGTGGAGAATATTCGTTCCAAAACTCTTGAAGAACAAGTTCAAGGTCTCAAAATTGAAGTTGAAGAACAAAAATGCATTGAAGAGTCACTTCAAAAGAAGTTGGAAGAAAGTAACCAAGAAAGGGAATAATTAGAAGCCCAAGTAGTCTCGCTGCGTGAGGAAGTGAAGAAAGGAAAAACTATCCAAAACTATGCCAACAGCTCAAGGGCATTGGAAGAACTCATCAACAATCAACGATCTTACAATGACAAAACTGGCATCGATTACAAAGAAGAAAAAGCAGGACCTTCTACAACAAAATACAATGAACCTATGAGATCTGACATGCATGAAGACTTCATTGGACAAGATTCGCAAGAACAACCTTGGAAGACAATTCCTCGACGAAAATTTCCATCCAGGTACCAACATATTTTTTATGGCTACTGTTATTCATGTGGAAAATTTGGTCATAAAGCTATAAAATGCCGCACGTACCCTAGGAACGAATATAGTTCCAAAAGATCTGTCAAATATGAACCTCCCAGGGCTCAGAGAAATATCAATAGATTTGAACATTTAAGAAATAATATTGAATGTTACAAATGTCGAAACTTTGGACACATAGCCAAAGATTGCAGACTTGAAAATCCTCTAGAAGAATCTTTGAAGCCACAGAATGAATGAACATGGAAGAAGAAGAAGAATGATAATTGTGCTCTCGCTCTCAAGGCTCAAAAGAACAAAATTGTGTGGTATGTTGATAGCGGTTGCTCAACGCATATTACTGGAGATAGAAATAAATTTGTATCTCTAAAAGAGAAGAAGGATGGAACCATGTCCTTTGGAAATGATGGATCTTCAAATGTTATAGGATCATGTACTGTCACTCTCGGAAGCAAAGATTCTCTAGCCAATAATGTTCTACTGGTTGAAAACATGAATCACAATCTGCGCAGTGTTGGAAAAATGTGTGATCAAGGACACACAATACTATTCAACTCCACGAAATGTGAAATCAGGAAAGGCGTGTATGGTGAAATTGTGGCTACAGCAAGTCGAGCTCAAAACAACATATATGTTATGGATGAAGCAACTAAAGCATGTTTAATAGCTAAAGAGGATGATACAATAATTGGTAGCAATGATGATCGACTAAGTAAGAATTTTGCTACAAAGGTGAAAAGTGATTTCGAGATGTCTTTACTTGGTTGCAAATTGAGCATAGATGACTCATCTAAGGATGTGGATCTATGATTAGTAGTCTTCTATATGTAATAACCTCCCGACCAAATGTTATGCAAGCAGTTGGGCAAGTAGCAAGATTCCAAGCAAAACCAAAAGAATCACATATTAAATATTTGTCAGCATTGGAATATCTTCGCCAGAAGCTTGGGATTCTCCCAAGTTCTCATTAGATTTTCCTTTTTCAAAATATAAAGGGGGAGTGGAAGTGTGTGCAGGTCTACAGGACGGTTGTGTGTCAGCGCAAGTGGAAGTGTGTACAGGTCTGCAGGATGATTGTGTTTCAGGGGGAGTTACCCTTTGCCATTGATGTCAAAGGGGAGAGAATGTTGTAGGAAGAGGTGTCATGATCGCAGGGGGAGTACTTGTGTTGCCATCAATGCCAAAGGGGGAGATTGTTGATCAGCGGTTGTCATTGATGTCAACCCAAGCAGCACCAAGGGCTAACCCAAAATTGAATGGGAATTTTGACCTACCAAATTAATATATTCTAGGTAAATAATGCTTTTGATGGTTTCTACTTGTCGAGATGTTTCCGTTGATATATGGCACGCCATGTAATTCTTCACGGTTTGAGAGATATTCATGTTTGAAGTTTGTACCCCAAGTTAGTGGGCTAAAACCCCATGGGGTTGGGGCATGGGTCATTGAAAAGTCATAATTAATATTTTTTATGCTCCTAAAATCCCTCCCACGTTCACTTGTTGAAGCCCCTCTCAACTTAAGCATTCATATATATTGTGATCTTCATTTCCTCCTTAGGTAAGGGATTCGGCCATCTGAAACAGGTCATCGTGGAATTTTCGCTCTAATTTTTTTTTCTACGAAGGCTCAAAGCTGAAATTTTTATGAGGCGAAGCCGAAATCCTGAGGAAGCCACAGTAAAAATTTCAGATCAAGTTGCGCAATATTTTTGGAGATATGATCTGTGGAAGTAAGGGTTTTTGCAGGCTCCTGAAATTCATCTCAAAGAAGTGACCTTGGTAAATTCGTCATAACTCCCTCTTTGAGTATCGGATTGGAATTCCATAAAAAGTGATAGATAGTGCACAGTCTTTAATTTTCTCTTTATCAATTTCAGAGACAAATGAAGAAACTGTGACACGTGGCACACCATACAATTGCGCTCTACTGAAACAGTCCATAATTAGGGCAGTGTGAGAAATTGGGTATAACTCTCTCTTGGAGAATTCAAATTGGGTCAGACCTATGGCATTGGAAAGAAGACTCAGAGGAATACTATAGGACCAAAAATCAGATATTGAGGATCTGAAATAATAGAGAAACACCAGATTCAATATCGAGCTCCTAGAAGGCAAGAAAAAGCTATATCATGTGTTGTCAAGGGTTGCAAAGGACCAAAATTTCTATGGCAGCAAAGCAAAGAAAGGTGCAGTAGAGAGTAGCATGAAAAAAGCAGCAACCAAGGTGCATAACAACAGCAAGAAGTTCATCATATGAAGTCTTCAAGTGGGCAGCACTGCATACAATCATTGTAAAGGTATCATTGTGCTTAGTCATTGTAAATACATTATTGTACAAATTGTACTAGTGTCTATCTTCCAAGGGTTGAAGAGGCAGTGGTTGTGTCAAAGTTGGGGTTATGGTATAGTATATCTTCTTCTTTTACATAATTCTATATCATTGTAAAGTGGACCATTTTCTCTGGTATGAGAGTCCATTCTTCTTTTATTCTTCTATAGGGTGGTAGGGTGGTGCTAGGGTGAGTTGTAGCTCATTGGGTGTTGGTGGATCCGTTCAGTGACTACTGAAGAATCTCGAGCGTTGGAGCATCCATCCAGTGGGAGCTGGAGAATAATGCTTTTCTAGATTCTATGAAGTTGGAGCTTTATTTTCAATTGGAGTTGAAAAGAATTATTAGAAAAGCATTAGGTGGTTTTTGTCCCGGAGTGGGTTTCCACCTTAAAACTTTTATGCATTTGTGTTCCTCTTGTTTGCTGCTATCATTGTACAAACACTGATAATAATTGAAGATTAACTAATTCTCTAATTGAAAGAAATACTGATTCACCCCCCCTCTCAGTATTTCCAACACACAGGTGGTTCATCAATCACTAACTTGTGTTCATTTAAAATCCATGCATTCTTCTCTCAATGTGTCCCCTGCCTGGCTGAAAACCATTTCCACCAGCTTAATAGCAACTAGGCCTACATACCGTATGGGGTCCTCAAACCAAACTGTGTAGAGTCTAATTGGGATTATGCACTGGGGAGATCAACATATTTGGCGCTAGAAGGAGGGACGATGGTAGGAACTGACGCACACCCTCACCTAGAAAGTTCCCAGGAAGCTAGTAATGCTTCTCTGCAAACCCCCCTGCACCCATGCATGGGTCAAGATTTTGGAGACCTCGGGCTTGGAATCTCTAGGCCTCTCCCTCTTGGGGATACTCCTCCCAAGGAGGATTCCCCTTTCTATGAAGTCACGACTAATCAATTGAGAGCCTTGCGTTCAATCACCCGTTAGTTCATCAGGGGTCTCCAAATCCTCCCCGCCACAAGCTCGTTGTCCAACCTGCGTACCTCTAGTCCACACCACACCCGTCAGGGCATCCTAGTAAATTTAGTACCCCAGCTTATAAGTCTAATGCTATAAGACTATGTGGATGCAGTCAAGCGGTTCTCGGTTGAAGGTCCCGAAAGCCCCCCGCCCCGCAACTAAAAGGCAAGGCCCAAGGAGCACTACTACTAAGGTCCCCAACCCGATCAGAAAAAAAAAATGTTCCCTTGAATAACCAGCCGTTTCTGGAAGACATATGGAAAAATGACCCCCCACCGGGAAGGGGCCCGGGAGGGGGCTAGGAAACTAGAAATCAAGAGAATGGTCAATATACAGATCAAACCCATAACCTCAACCTATCTCAGAACCAATGACCATTTAATTTCCACAGGAATTTGGTGGTTTAAGAAATGTGAGGAACTATAGTGATATCAAAATCTAAGGGTTCCTTGAGATGATGACAAAAATTTGTAACATGATGGCGATGCTTCTAGGTCAGGCACCGGAAGTGAATATGAAGGTGAAGTTGGACCTCTTGTGATTTGAAAGCTGCCCAGAGCTAACCGAGTGCAGCCACTGGCCTGGATGGCCTAGTCCCCTCTAGGCAGCCAAGGCCCCCTCCATGACATGCCCCAACACCCCGAGAAGCACTTGCCCAAGTTCGACCCGGAGAGGGGGAAAAGAGTTGAAGACCATATCAGTAAATTTTACCTCTCCCTACAGATGATGAGGGTACAATATGAAGACTTAGCATGCATGTTTTTCCCCATACCTTTGAAAAAAAACCAGCTACCTGGTATCACTCTTTACCCATTGCTTCTATCCAAACATGGGAAGAGTTTTGACGGAACTTTCTTGAGAAGTTCTTGAAGGATAAGACCCCTTCTATGCTCCTCACGGAATTGAGCACGTTGAAATTCTAGAAGAAGGAAAAGGTTAAATACTAGAATCAACGATTCATTACTATCTTACAAGTTCCCCCCCCCCGAACATGGTCCTCGATGATTCCATCACCATAGACTATTACACAAGGGCTCTTCCACGTGACATCATTGTGTTCATTAAACGTGAAGCCAAGGTCACCCTAGCTAAAAATTTCATAGTATCTCTTGCCGTCGAGAAATATATGCTCTCCATAGGGGTCCTTGATCATGACAATCACGATGAACCCAAGCTTGTGAATAAGAAGTCACAACCTTCAACCAGTAAGCCAAGAGACAAAGATAAACACCCCTTCGACTTCAAAAGCACTACTAAGTCCTTGAAACTCCTAACGAATGAAGTCTTGGATATAAAAAGGAAGACGAGTGGTTCCTCTTCAAGTATTAAACCTCCCAAACCTTTTTTTAGAAAAAACAAAGCTACCCCAAGCTGACCCCCTCCGAACCCCAACGCCAATTTCAACGTTGAACAGGTCGGTAAAGATAATTTATGTTCTCATTAAGGGATTTTTGAGGTCTAAAATGGGCCTCTAAGAAAAATGTACAAACAAAATAAAATTTATAAGAACAAATAAGATTCAATATGATGATGTCAACCATGGGGGATGATTCACCAATTTTGGAGTAAAAAAGTAGAAACTATTAAAAAATAATAAAATAATAAAACTATTTTTTCAACCCATATTTTCAACTTATATCCCTAAGTTCTTACTCAAATTTCAAGTGGGATTAATCATTGGATGTGAAATTTAATTCCTTATACAAGGAGTACCCATGTTTCATACTTTCGATAGGACCTGCTACACGAAAAATGAGAAATACATGAAAAACATGATTGCAATCACGTTTTTAATGTATTTCTCATTTTTCATGTAGCATGGTCCATTGAAAGTATGAAAAAATGGTACTCCTTGGAGGAGGAATCAAATTATACATCCTATGAGTTTTATCGCTCGAAATTTTAGTAAACCCATGGGGAGATAGTTTGAAAATACGAGTTGAAAAATTAGTTTTTTCTTTTTTCCCTCTAAATTTGATGATGTAATCTAATCGTATTTTATTATTTCCACTAATATTTTATAATTTCCTTAGGAGGCCTATTTTATACCTAAAAATTCCCCTAATGTTCCACCAGGCCTCCCATTCGGAGAAAACCTACCCCTAATGGATAAATAGCATGACCGCAGTAGTGAACCAACTCCTTGAAGACCAAACTATGGGGTACCTTGAAGAATATGCCAACATTCCTGAGGAGGAAGTTTTCCCTCCCGACGAAACTGAAGGTTCAGTTGTTTTAGCCTTTGGAATCATTCACAGAGAAGAGGTGCAATCCTTCACAGAGGTTAATGTGGGTGACACCACCCAACTCAAACCTCCAAAGACATTGAACCTGTTATCCAAGATAACCATTAGGTTTGTTTTGAGTCATGAGTCATAGGTTAAGTTAGGGTTGAATAAGATCTTTTAAATTTGTAATTTTTTGAAAAATAACACATATGTGAGGGGTCTTGAGGGTCATCATTCATGTGATAGGGGTCAATGTCAAAGAAAAATCCAAAAATATCTCATGCATGAGTAAATTTGGTCGTTAGAGTGAATTTGACACTTTTACCATCTTTTGTAGCGAATTTAGTGTAAACAGGTCAAGATTCGCTACAAAAGTTCCTAATAGTCTGTTATTTCCAACGTTATGTATTTTTTGATATTTTTGTGTAGTCAACGCAGTAAAGAGGTGGTTGATTCATCAAATGAGATCAAGAATATCATTGGGCCACTTGTTTAAGGGGGCAACTCAGCAATAAACTCCACATGGATGACATGGCTGAAAACTCATCAAGTCAACAAAGCATGTCGACTCATCAATAAAATTCACCATATCAACTCAAGCTCATGAAATATTAATTCTAGGGCATAAGATAGCCAACACCTCAACATGTCAGTTTGGTTCGATAAAAATTATACAAGTTGAATTGAAGAAAAAAGGTCTTAAAATGATTGTGCAAGATGATGATGTTACTCCATGAGACATGGTAAGGAAACATATTTTTGATCACTATGTCTTATTCTATCATAATTAGGCATATACAGGCTTTGTAAGTGTTTTTGGGGTAAAAATAATAAGGAGAAAAATGCCAGTGAACTATGTACTTTCGTAGTGCACTCCAGACTTAAAGGTGAATTTTCGCTACGTAAGTGCTGTAGGACTCTTGGAGGGAAAAATTCCTAAAAATTCTCAGACCAAGGGTGAATTAGAGCATGTGTTTACCTCATTAGCATCAAGGAAGACCCTACAATAGTCATAAAGGTAAAATATTATGAAAAAGGTGGATTTTGGAGTTTTATACGAAAGTGCGCTACGAAAGTTCCTGTACATGACTGTTTTAGAAATAAAATTCAAGTTCACTTTTTGACCAAATGGAAAGGAATTTTGGAAATATGAAGGAGGTTTTTCTTCTGCATAAGCCTATCTACAAAAAAATCTCTTAGTTTTTGCACATCCATCAGGTTTTGGAAAATATGTAATCCTCTTTGAGGCCTATTTTTCATAATTTTTACTAGCCTATTTTCCAAACCCTGATGGCTGTGCAAAAACTAAGAGAGGTTTTTGTAGATGGGCTCATGTTGATGAAAAATGTACTTCAGATTTCCAAATTTCCTTTTCGTTTGGTCAGAAATTGAACTTGAAGTTGACTTCTAAAACATTCATGTACAAGAACTTTCGTAGCACACTTTCATAGCAAACTCCAAAATCCACCTTTTGCCTATTCTTTGACTTTTCTGACTGTTTGAGGGTCTTCCTTGATGCTAATGAGGTAAAAAAATGCTCTAAGTAACCCTTTTTCTGAGATTTTTTAAGAATTTTTCTCTCCAAGAAACCTACAACACTTTCGTAGCGAAAACTGACCTTTGAGCCTAGAGTGCGCTACGAAAGTACCTAGCTCATTGAGATTTTGATCCTTCTTCTTATTTTTACCTCAAAAACACTTCTAAAGCCTGTATATTCTTGATTATGATATCATAAGACAAAATTTGAGAAAAAATGTGTTGCATTACCATGTTTCTAACATCATCACCTTGCACAATCATTTTAAGACCCTTTTTCTTCAATTCATCTTGTATCATTTTTATCGAACCAAAATGAGATGCTGAGGTCTTGGATATTTTATGCACTAGAGTTAAAACTTCATGAGCTTGAGTTGAGATGGTGAACCGTATTGATGAGTTGGCATGCTTTTTTGACTTGATGAGTTTTAGCCATGTCAGCCATGTGGAGTTGATTGCTCTGATGCCCCCCTAAAAAGTGGCCCATTGATATTCTTGATCTCATTTGATGATTCGACCACCTATTTACTGCGTTGACTGCCCAAAAAGATCAAAAAATACATAACGCTAGAAAAATAGAGTATAAGGAACTTTCGTAGTGAATCCTGACTTGTTTACACTGAATTCACTGCGGAAATTGGTAAAAGTGTAAAATTCTCTCTAATGACCAGATTAACTCATGCATGAGATATTTTTGGATTTTTCTTTGACATTGACCCCTATCACATGAATGATGACCTTCAAGACCCCTCACATATGTTCAATTGTTTTAAAAATTACAAATTTAAAAGATCTTATTCAACCCTAACTTAACCTAATTGACTCATGACTCAAAAAAAAAACTAATGGTTATCTTGGATAACAGAACCTTAGAAGAAGAGGTCCATTATTTGACCCTACCCTCGAAGAGAAGAAAAAAACATTCCTAAGGAGGATCCTCCATACTATCAATTCAAGCCAAACTGTGACCCCAACTCTGGGGAAAACCAACCTCGCTACCCTTGGGAAGGCATCTAAAGTTGCGCAGTCTCCCATTTCACCCCAAACAATCTCAGAATTCCTCATCCATTCAAATATTGGGTATAAGATCGTAGAAGACATGAACAAAAATCATGTCAATATTTCACTTTATGAGCTCGCCAGGATAGCCAGCTGTTAGTGTCAGAATATGCATTCTACCATCAGTCATCAAAATCAGTCCTTTCATATTCATTTTAGGTGTCCCACTCAAATTTTCTTTTTATCATTCCATTAGGTCAGGTAAAAAATTTATTCACTGATGGTAGTTCCAGTCATAAAGTCTCACTCTCCCTCAAAAAATTATCATTTGCTGGCTCACCTTCATGTCTTGCTGAACATAAAAAACACTTTTGAAAAACTTATTTCATTATGTCTTATGTCAGTCAAAGTCAACCATGGAGTCAGGTCATTCAATATCCCATTAGGTCATTAGGTTTCATTGTTCAAAGTCCAAAAATTCACCATTCCATCTCATAAGGTCAGCAAAAGGTGTGAGAGTGATCCCAATAATGTCTCTTTACCATGTAAAGATGATCTCCAAGATGGTTTCCAAAGTTGTAATTTTATTTCAAGTGTGAGTTTCATTCCAAGCTGTAATTTTATTTTTATTCATGTATTTTTATGTCAGTTCAAATGTAATAAGTACTCAGTCTCCCAAGGCTGCCAACTCATAGTTCCACATTCCAACACATCAAGTGTCAAATACAAAAAGTGTCTACTTCAAAAATTGATCAAATGTCAAAGGGAGTTGTCTTTTTCCAAGGGTCCTAAGTCAACATTTTCCACAAGCACTAAAACCTAATTTCCTCTTCCATTGAGCCAGGGTTTTCTATGTAATCAGATACATATGAGTATAAGAGGCATAAGGTAGGTCATATAAGTAAGTATGAGGTCATTCCAAACTCATAAACATCATGTATTCATTATTTTCCAAGAAATCATTCCAAGAGTCAAGCCATTGGCCACTCATAGGGCCAATTTTACTTAAAACTATGTTTCTGACCAAACATAGATACATTTGACAAAAGTGAGAGAGGTGTTTGTCCATAATAGGTCCAAGAAGAAAAAACTCCATTTTTTACATAGGTGTCATGGTTTGGGACAAATGTCAAAACTACAGGTGCCATAGGAGAGTTTCTTCACTCCTACAGTGACCTTGGGAAAAACAAATTTTCTCCTATCTAGAGTGTCCAAATGACTTTCTTGATAAGTCAAATGAAAAATAGACTAGAATATATTTCCAATGAGCTATTATGTGCTCAATTTGGAGTTGAGGAAAGCCTCCAAAAGTTTCCTGCATGAGCACACTTCATTTTTGCACCCCTATTCTGCACTTTTTTAATAGTTTTGGGAGAATTGATTTTTTAGGGGCTATACTTGATCATTTTCAGTGCTTTATAGTTCCATTTATAGCCAAGAGAAATATCTTTCCAAAGACCCATCATGCGCCCAATTTGGACTTCGGAAAGGCCTTCAAAAGCGGCCTTTAAGATGGCACCGTGCATAGCGGTGAGGCACTGCGTATAGGAGTAGTGCGCTGCGCATAGAGAAGTTTTCACACTGTCAAATAACACTACGCACCTAGGTTTGGCGTTGCGCACAGGGACATACTCCTACAAATTGCTCGAAAACTCCTCAAATTTTCTTCTCCACGTCAAATAAAAGTAATTTAACACTTATAGCTTTCTCCATCTTCATTTTTATGCTTGTGTTTATGTTTCATGTTGACTAAAAATTACAAAGAAACCCTAGTTTTTCTTTGCCTCTCCCAAAATCCCCATCCCCCTCACAAACTTCCCAAAACCCTCCTTGTCCCAATTGATTGTCCCTAGAACCTACCACATCACCCCATACTTCTAAAAAACACTAAAACTACCCCTACATCCTCATCCCTAAGTCCCTTTACTCTTTTCCACCAAAACCCCAATTTCTAGGAATTTCACTATTTTTTCCTAGATTTCCCCCCTAGCTTTGACCTGTAATTAAATTCTCATTTTCATCTCCCTTCATATTTTCACCTTCCATCACCTCAAAAAGTTTCTTAACCCTTTTCCACGTCTCCCTTAATTTTTGTGACCCTATCCATATCCCCTAAAGCCCTCATTTCATCATTTCCTTCCCTGCTCCCATTCCCTTCACTCCCTCACTCACTTTCCCTTTTCTTTCCTCTCCCCTAGGGTTTCCAAAGTGCTAAGAAAAAGCATGGACAAAGAGGAAAAAGATTATAGGGAGGAAGAACAAAATGATGATGAGTTCGAGGAAGATGAGATTTGACAACAGAGAAGGCCACACAAGGGAGGTTGAAAACATTAGGAAAAGGCCAAAGACAAGAGGCCTCAAAAGAGCATTGGAGAAAGAAGAGCACGAAGCCCAAAGTTTGAGTTTTGACCAACAATTGGCAAAAGAGATTAAATATAACAGAGAAGTGTGGCTTGAGAGAGTCAAAATTCACTTGGAGAAGCTGCTAATGAAGGCCAACAAAGATAATCAGATGCTCAGGCACATGGCCCATCACTATTAGACCCGGAACAAAATTTGCAATATCAAGGTCAAACAGATGAAGGATAAACTGAAGGAGATCCAGAAGGGTAAGAAGGAAGGAGAAAAACTCAAGACACTTGTTGATGCCTTCTTAGCTCAACTTGACATGTTATTGTGGGCTTATCCCACAAATTTTGAGTAATTTTGGAATTTTTTGGAAATTTTTGAGTTTTGGGCAAATTTTGAAAAACATAGAAAAACTAGCTCTATGCGTAGCGCCTTGGCGTTGCGCACTCTTTTGGGGCATCCAATGGAAAAATGGAAGACATCAGTGGGTTCATAATGATGAGGAAATTCCTCCTGTACTTTTTTTAAGCATTTGGAGAAAAAATAGTCAGGCAAAAGGGCCAAAAACACCCAAAAAATCATGTTTCTGCCCCTTTTTTAGGGTGGCGCTGCGCATAGAGGCAGTCTTGGGAGATTACATTTTTGAGGGGTCAAAAAAGCTCCAAATCAGAAACCACAAGAATATCTGGAAAATAGACAGGACAATCTTTCCAATGAGCTATCATGATCTCAATTTGGACATCGAGATGTCCTTCAAAAGTGATCTGCAAGAAGACCTATTGTTTCCTCCTTGACGCTGCGCATAGGACAAATTTTGCCTGTTTGGTCAATTTTCTCAGTTTTCAGAATTAACTTTCACTTGTGTAAATTTGAATTTTTACTGATGTAATAAGTGTTTTATGATGTAATTATGGTGTTCTAGATGTTACCTAGGGTATATACATTAGGTAAATATCCTCAATGACATGTAATGAATCAATTTTCTTAAATGAGGGATGAGTCACTTTGACCACCTTATTCTCTAGTTGTCAATTCAATATTTATTGGAACAACTCCTCCTCTCATGGATTTGACCCCCTGAAGCTAGGATGAGTTGGTTTGAGGTCTATATCATGTATTTTCTCAGTCATGGTAAGGGTTGGACTCAGTTGGATGTTTTGCCTTTGAAGAAACATACTTTGTATCAGTTCTGAGTAGGAATATTAATCAAATTTGCAGCTATTTTTATGGGATCCCTGTGGTATGGTGTTTATTTCAGTTTATACTTTTTTTTTTTCATTTGTTGAAATGTATTGTTAAGTTTCTTCATCATTTCATAACTTCTAAGTGAATGTATGCAAGTTAGATAAGAAGAATCCATTCTCATATGCTCTGTTTTGGGTAGACATTCACAGTATGTAATTTCTTTAGTTTAGAAAGAAACCATGATTTCACCATCCTATTTCTAGCTCTTCACCTATCTTGATCATCGCACCCATTGAAATCCTAAAGTGATAAATCACTATGCCTACCTTGCCCCATAGAACACCCTGAAAATTTTGACCTAATTTCCCTTGCCTTGACTGTTTTTCTCCTTCTGATCCAACACAACCCTATATAATCAAATAAAAACCCTGAGATACTATACGTAGCCTAATATATTCTTTACTCAGCCATCTTGGCCGTGATCCTTATGGAGAGAGTCCTCTCCTTTCCTAGTATGGCTAGCTACTTGGCTAAACGTGGTTTGTGGTTACCTCAGAATTTCCTTCTTCAGCCTAAGGTTCAGTCCGAGTGATAACATATTGGTGAACATACTGGGGAAGCAAAAGATCATATCTTCCCTGGAAAAGAACGAAATTTTTTAGATTTGATTGCTGATGGTGGACAGCAATCAGATGCATCTGAAGGCTGAACTCTTCACCTGGCGACTCCAACTTGATGTAAAGACTCCACTGGAGGACCGACATTGCCAGCAGGAAAATGGAAGGATCTTACACAAAAGTCAGGTATTCAAAGTGGAGTTGTATTCAAGATCTAATCTTATTTCTTGTAAATTACTTCTTTTCTTTTCCTGAAACTATCCTGAAAGTTTTCCGGAGTTTGTTGTATGATAAAGATGATCAAAATCTTGATTCTACCTATTCGAAAAGTGAAAATACCAAGTTTTCCTTTGATCCTGGTCCACATCCTTTTTGTGAATCTTATGATGGCCATCTTCAAATTGATGAGCCTAAATAGATCAAGATTGATCCTACAACTTTTGTACATACTCCTACACCTAGTAAAATTCCAGATCGATACAAACCACTCATCTTACCTCCAATACTCCATGCTTTCCCTGAAAATCATTACCTATATCTGCCGAGGTTTGATGGTGAATATAGCAACATCACTTTTTCGAGAGATATGCATAATTTTGAGACCTTCCTAGACCTTTTTGAAGTTGAAAAAGAGGATGTCACTATTAGGATATTTTCTCTTTCTTTGCAAGGAAAAGTCAAGAGTTGGTTGAAAAAATTGCCTGCCGCGAGCATCTCAGATTTCCCGCAGTTCGTCAAAGTTTTCCTTGAGAGGTTGGTGGCCAAAAAAAACCCTTCCTAATTCTAAAAGAGTATGACCAAATGAAAAGACAGTTAGGGGAGACAGTACAATAGTTTTCTTCCATATTCAATCAAGTCTATTATTCGATACTTGCTGATATAAGACCCCCTACTGGCTCAACCATTTTACCACTTGCCTTTGATCCAGAAATGGAGTTTCAGCCGAGAGAAAGGAACCTTGCGACACTTGAAGAGAAGTAGAATAGTGTAGTAGATGTAGAGGCTAATCTGCTGATTAGAAGGGAAAAGCTGAAGGAAGAAGATAAGAAGAAATTGCAGAGCACCTAACATCTTCAGAGGTAAAGCTTGAAATTTTGGTGAGTACAATAGAGGAAATAATGCAAAGGATAACCATGAGATATGTATTTTCCGTTCAAGATCATCATGACCCACTTATCCCCAAAAAAGAAGAGATTGCAAGCCCTAAAAATTTTCCTACTATTCCCAACTACCATAGATCAGAAAATGGATTTGTAGATCAATCCGAGGAGAAAAATTCTGATAATATAATGTGTATGATTGGTGACATTACTTATATTGATGATTTACCAAATTTTGATAAGTATGATGATGATTATGTTCTCCAAACATAAGCTAATTTTTCAGAACAATCAATAGTTGGTTTGTGGGAGGAAGTTCAGTTTTAGTAGCTCGAAAACAGTGATCAGCCGATGCATATCAGCTATGACAGTGATGAGGAAAGTCTAGAAAATTTGGAAGTAAGTGAAGATTCTTTGCCTCTTTTTTTTACTTCATTTCAGTTCATCAGAGATAACTTTCATTCGATCAAAGATCAACACTCATTGAGTTTTGATCTTGACAATCAAGAGGATAATCAAATTTTTGATCAGAGCTCCTTACCCTTATGTTTCTCCTCATTTGAAAAAATAAGAGAAAAATATAAGCAAGAAGATAAGTGAGTGGTCAACGCTATAAACGATGAAAATTATCCTAAAATGGTTGAGAAAAACATTTGCGAAATAGAATCCTCCTTAGCTCCAGATTTGCCACCGAATGCCATTGAATTTCATATTGTAGATGAAGGCTTGGAAGTTTAAACACATGATAAAATGATGCAAGATGATTATATACCACTATGTTTTGAAGCATTTCAATTTTTAAAGCAAAATTTTCATAATATCTCTAAAGAAAAGGATCAGAAGCCTGTAGAGTGTCATGCAGTCTCATTAAAAATGATGGATACGTTTTAGCAGTATTTTCAAGTTTTCCATGACCCAATAGCTGATGTGTTAGATGATATGTATAGTAAAATTCCTTCTTCATTAGCTAACTGTGAGCCTGAAAAGAGTGTTGATATAAAATTGATCCGAAAACCGATTTCATTGTTTTTTTCAACAGCTGTTTCATTACAAAGCTCATACCAAGATTTGCAGTCATATCAGGAGAGTAATGAAGAAGATTCTTGTTTTGTTGATGATCATCAAGAAAAATTAGTCATTCACAAGTTACATGATCCTTTTGTCAACTTGCTATAGTCATCAAAGAAAGAAAGCACAGATGTTAGGAAAATGTTAAAATCAAGGTGCGAAGACTACCTAGAGCAGAGCAGTAACGTATTAGATGGGATGTAAATCAATATGTATTGCTATGAAGATCCTTTCGTAGCATTCTTGAGATAAGCTAGTGGGCTCATGCTTTGCAATTTCATCAAGATTCAATCTATTGACAAGTTTTCATGGGAGTTGCCTTTTAGTAGTTCTTTCTTCTTGCTCATAAGCAAGCACTGGTGGAGAATTCAAACAACAGCTAGAATGCTTACATGGTTGCATTGGTTGTTCCATTTCACTTGATCAAGTGATGAATGGATTAGTTAGAGTAGGTTTTGTTGAATAATCTCAATTCCGAGCATCTTTTTCAGTCAGTATTGAGTCAAGTTTCAGTATTAAGTTAGTCTTTAGATTTTGATTCCATTTCCCAATGGATATGCACTTGGTCTATGGTGTTCTTGGCACCTCCAAGGAGCTACCATCCCCAGCTGGAGCTGATGTTAGTGTCAGAATATTCATTCTGCCATCAGTGATCAAAATCACTCTTTTCATATTCATTTTAGGTGTCCCACTCAAATTTTTTTTGATCATTTCATTAGGTCATGTAAAAAATTGATTCACTGATGGTAGCCCTAGTCATAAAGTCTCACTCTCCCTCACAAAATTATCATTTTCTAGCCCACCTTCATGTCTTGATAAACATAAAAAACACTTTTTAAAAGCTTATTTCACTATGTCTTATGTCAGTCAAAGTCAACCATGGAGTCAGGTCATTCAAGGTCCCATTAGGTCATTAGGTTTCATTGTTCAAAGTCTAAAAATGCACCATTCCATCTCATAAGGTCAAAAAAAGGTGTGAGAGTGATCCCAATAATTTCTCTTTACCATGTAAAGATGAACTCCAAGATAGTTTCCAAAGTTGTAATTTGATTTCAAGTGTGAGTTTCATTCCAAGATGTAATTTTATTTTTATTCATGTAATTTTATGTCAGTTAAAATGTAATAAGTACTCAGTCTCCCAAGGATTCCAACTCAGAGTTCCACATGCCAACACATCAAGTGTCAAATACAAAAAGTGTCTACTTCAGCAATTGATCAAATGTCAAAGGGAGTTGTCTTTTTCCAAGGGTGCCTAAGTCATCATTTTCCACAAGCACTAAACCCTAATCTCCTCTCCCACTGAGCTAGGGTTTGATATGTAATCAGGGACATATGAGCACAGGAGGCATAAGGTAGGTCATATAAGTAAGTATGAGTTCATTCCAAACTCATAAAAATCACGTCTTCATCATTTTCCAGGAAATCATTCCAAGGGTCAAGCCATTTTCCACTAATAGGGCCTGTTTTACTTCAAACTATTTTTCTGACCAAACATAGATGAATTTGACAAAAGTGAGAGTTTTTTTTTTCCATCATAGGTCCAATAAGAAAAAAATCCTTCATTTTTTACACAGGTGTCATGGTTTGGGATAAATGTCAAAAATACAAGTGCCATAGGAGAGTTGCTTCACTCCTGGAGTGACCTTGGGAATTTTTTTTTTCTCCTAGATGGAGTGTCCAAATGAATTG
Organism: Pinus albicaulis; assembly: GCA_034641835.2. Taxonomy (NCBI): domain Eukaryota; kingdom Viridiplantae; phylum Streptophyta; class Pinopsida; order Pinales; family Pinaceae; genus Pinus; species Pinus albicaulis. Next base: position 1,472,372,403 of record CM076577.1, read on the forward strand.
CTGGATAAGTCAAATCACAACTAGACTGGAATAGATTTTCAATGAGCTATCATGTGCTCAATTTGAAGTTGAGGAAGGCCTCCAAAAGTTTCCTGCTAGAGCACACTTGATTTTTGCACCCCCATTCTGCACTTTTTGACCAGTCTTGGGAGAATTGATTTTTTAGGGGCTATTCTTAATAATATTCAGTGCTCGATAGGTCCATTGTGTAAAAAAGAGAAATATATTTCCAACGAGTTATCATTCGCCCAATTGTGACTCTAGGAAGGCCTTAAAAAGTGGCCTTCAAGATAGCGCCGCGCATAGGAGCAGTGCGCTGTGCATAGAGCAGTTTTCACAATGTTAAATAACACTGTGCTGCGCACCTAGGTTTGGCGCTGCGCACCTAGGTTTGGCGCTGCGCACAGGGCCAGAATCCTATAAATTTCTCTAAAAATCCTCAAATTTTCTTCTCCACCTCAAATACAAGTAAGTTAACCCTTACATCTCCCTCCATCTTCATTTTATGCTTGTGTTGGTGTTTCATGTTGACTAAAAATTACAAAGAAACCCTAGTTTTTCTTTGCCTCTCCCAAAATCCCCATCCCCCTCACAAACTTCCAAAAACCCTCCTTGTCCCAATTTATTGTCCCTAGACCCTACCAAATCACCCCATACTTATAAAAAACACTAAAACTACCCCTACATCCTCATCCCTAAGTCCATTTACTCTTTTCCATTAAAACCCCAATTTCTAGGAATTTCACTATTTTTTCCTAGATTTCCCCCTTAGCTTTGACCTATAATTAAATTCTCATTTTCATCTCCCTTCATATTTTCACCTCCCATCACCTCTGAAGGTTTCTTAACCATTTTCCCCATCTCCCTTAATTTTTGTGACCCTATTCCTATCCCCTAAATCCCTCATTTCATCATTTCCTTCCCTGCTCCCATTCCCTTCACTCCCTCACTCACTCTCCCTTTTCTTTCCTCTCCCCTAGGGTTTCCAAAGTGCCAAGAACAAGCATGGAGAGAGAGGACAGAGATTAAAGGGAGGAAGAACACAATAATGATGAGTATGAGGAAGATTATATTTTACAACAGAGAAGGCCACACAATGGAGGCTGAAAACATCAGGAAAAGGCCAAAGACAAGAGGCATCAAAAGTGTATTGGAGAAAGAAAAGCAAGAAGCCCAAATTCTGAGTTTTGACCAGCAGTTGGAAAAGGAGATTGAAGATAAAAGAGAAGTGTGGCTTGAGAGAGTTCAATTGGAGAAGCTGCTAATGAAGGCCAACAGAGACAATCATATGCTGAGGCACATGGCCCATCACTATCAGACCCAGAACAAAATTTGCAATATCAAGGTCAAACAGATGAAGGATAAACTGAAGGAGATCTGGAAGGGTAAAAAGGGAGGAGACAAACTCAAGATACTTGCTGATGCCTCCTTAGCTCAAATTTACATGTTATTTTGGGGCTTATCCCACTAATTTTGAGTAATTTTGAAATTTTTTGGATTTTTTTTGAGTTTTTTGGGCAAATTTTGAAAAACACAGAAAAACTAGCTCTATGCGCAATGCCTTGGTGCTGCGCACTCTTTTGGGGCATCCAATGGACAAATGGATGACATAAGTGGGTTCATAATGATGAGGACATGCCCCCTGTACTTTTTCTAAGCATTTGGAGCAAAACTGGTGAGGCAAAAGGGCCAAAAACACCCAAAAAATCATGTTTCTGCCTCTTTTTAAGGGTGGCACTGTGCATAGAGGCAGTCTTGGGATATTACACTTTTGAGGGGTCAAAATAGCTCCAAATTAGAAACTACAAGAAGATCAGGAAATTATACAGGACAATATTTCCAATGAGCTATCATGAGCTCAATTTGGACATCGAGAAGTCCTTCAAAAGTGACCTACAAGAAGACCTATTTTTTCGTCCTTGGTGCTGCACATAGGACAAATTTTTCTTGTTTGGTCAATTTTCTCAGTTTTCAGAATTAACTTTCACTTGGGTAAATTTGAATTTTTACTGATGTAATAAGTGTTTGATGATGTAATTATGGTGTTCTAGATGTTACCTAGGGTAGATACATTAGGTAAATATCCTCAATGACATGTAATGAATCAGTTTGCTTAAATGAGGGATGAGTCACTTTGACCACCGTATTCTCTAGTTGTCAATTCAATATTTCTTGGAACAACTCCTCCTCTCATGGATTCGACCCCCTGAAGCTATGATGAGTTGGTTTGAGGTCTATATCATGTATTTTCTTATTCATGGTAAGGGTTGGACTTAGTTGGATGTTTGGCCTTTGAAGAGACATACTTTGTATCAGTTCTGAGCAGGAATATTAATCAAATTTGCAACTATTTTTATGGGATCCCTGTAGTATGGTGTTTAGTTCAGTTTTTCCTTTTTTTTTGATTTTTTGAAATGTATTGTTAAGTTTCTTCATCATTTCATTACTTCTAAGTGAATGTATGCAAGTTATATAAGAAGAATCCATTCTCATATGCTCTGTTTTGGGTAGACATTCACAGTCTGTAATTTCTTCAGTTTAGAAATAAACCATGATTTCACCATGCTTTTTCTAGCTCCTCACCTATCTTGATCATCCCACCCATTAAAATCCTAAAGTGCTAAATCACTATACCTACCTTGCCCCAAATAACACCCTGCAAATTTTGACCTAATTTCCCTTGCCCTGACTGTTTTGCTCCTTTTGATCCAACACAACCCTATACAATCAAATCAAAACCCTGAGCTACTATACCTAGCCTAATATCTTCTTTACTAAGCCATATTGGTTGTTATCCTTACAGAGAGATCCCTCTCCTTGCCTAGTAGGGCTAGCTACTTGGCTAAGCGTGGTTTGTGGTTACCTCAGAATTTCCTTCTTCAGCCTGAGGTTCAATCCGAGTGATAATACCAGCCATCGTGAATTGATTCTTAAAGCCTTTTCCAAGATGTCCTTAGAAAGTAAGGCATCCCCCCGTCAAAGGCATGCTTTTCCACGCCATCTCAAGTTGTGGTCAACCTCTAGTCTAGTCAATGCTTTCAACGCCAACTCTAGGGGGTTCACACCCCTGTTCCTTTTATCTTTCAAAATTTTCAATTTCAATGTACATAAATTCCTCGTTGACTCTAGGGCATTGAATAACGTTATGTCCCTAGAAGTGTGCAAGAAGCTGAATATCCAACCAGAAAAAACTGATGCCATAATTATCCAACTGGACCGATCCCAGGTCCCCGCCATGGGTGAATTGAACAAAGTTATAATCCGGTTTTCCATGGATTCTATGGTGCACCAGTGAATTTATATCATTGTTGTTAATATTACAGAGGCACATGGCTTGTTTCTGAGCTAGGACTGGTCGAGCAAGCTTCAAGGATACTTTGCCACTGATTGGTCCCACCTATGGCTGCCATATAAAGGAAAGAATTACCAAATCAGAGTCAATAGTGAGTTGTACATGAAGTACACTATCATGGACCTTGAAGAAATAAACGAGCCTATTAGATTCACTCAAGAAGAGCTAGGGATTTGTTTCTCAGAGGCCAGATTCGGGTGCTACCAGGCCATTCCATTGCTCATCACCTCGAGCACTTAGTTGGAATTGCTCCCTTGTTCCCCAGCTAGTGCTATTAGCTCAAGGGCCCTAGATGTAAACTTGTATATCTTAGATGTAACCAAGAGAGAAACTTGGAGCTTGTACTACGACGATTCCAAGATCCAGGATTGGGCTAGTGCTTGTTGTATTCTGATAGGCCCCTAGAAGAATAAGTTCCTGATTTCTTGCAGGCTAGAGTTCCAATGTACCAACAATACCGTGGAATATGAAGCACCAATTTGCAGACTCAAGAAATCCATTGATCTCAAGGTTGGATGCCTAAAGGAAGTCGGTGATTCTGAAATCATCACTCAAAAGGTACACAAAACTGTTCATTACCTGTCACCGCATTTGGAAGGCTATCAACAGGAGCTATGGCATTTAATTTCAACTTTTGACTCTTTTGGCATAAAATTAATCCCTATGATGAAAAATGTTGCAGTTGATACTTTAGAGAATGCTGCTACTAGGTTTACACCATTAAGAGATAGATTTTCTATTGAAATTGTATATAAACCCATAGTTTCGGATAACGTGACTAATTTGTGTGTTTTCAATGATGATCAGTAGGTGTTGGATTTCATGTTGAACACTGACGTATTCAAGGACGCTGTGTTTGAAGAAGAGGAACATGAACATGCTTTGCAGAAGGAGGTAGATGAACGTAAAGGTAACCCCATGCCTAAAGGGGTGGTCTCCCTAGAGAAGTTATTTGATTTTAAAAGTCGGTTATGGGGGCTACCTAATACCAAGGTGCAAAGCTCTACCCTATCACATGAAAAATAGACCTCGGGACGAATGCCAATCCAAAATTTATCAATATAAGTACCATTTGTACAACTGAAGAGAGATTATTGTTCATTGACCTATTTGAAAGGTATCGAGATATTTTCGCATGGACTTATGACGACCTCCGAACATACGACACCATGATCATCAAACACATTATCCCAATGAAAGAAGGCATTAAATTGTTCCAATAGAAACTAAGGAAGGCACATCCAACTTTGGAGCCGCTTATTCAGATGAAACTGAAAAAGCTCCTCGACACCCACATTATTTTCAAAGTCAGGAATTTGACATGGGTGTCAAATTTGGTCCCCGTACGGAAGAAGTCCGATGAAATATGGTTATGCGTTGATTTCTGAAATCTCAACCGGGCTTTGATAAAGATAACTACCATGTTCCACCCATGGAACATATCTTTCAAACTGTGTCAGGCTTGGAAATATTCTCTTTACTAGATGGATTTTTAGGATACAACTAGGTGTTGGTTGCCAAACATGACCGTTTGAAGACAACGTTTAGAACAAAGTGGGGAACGTTTGCATTACGGCGCATGCCCTTTGGTTATATCAACGCTAGAGAAACTATTCAGAGGGATATGTTAATCAAATTCATAGGGTTAATGGGATAGAGTGTGGTGGTATATTTGGATGACGTCACTGTATTCTCGAAAAAGAGATATGACCACCTACACCACTTCAAGCAGATTTTCGAACGATGTCGGAGATATGGGATCTCACTAAATCCCAAGAAAAGAATCTTCACATTTTTAGAAGGGAATCTACTGGGCGATATCATAAATAAAGATGACATCACCATCAATCCTGACCGTGTAAAATATATAGCCTAGATTCCCCTCTCGAGCATCAAGAAAGTTATGGAGTCTTTCCTCGGGAAAATCAACTTCCTTCGTAAGTTTATATCAGATTTTGCCAAGATTTAAAAACCTCTGCAGAACACAATTAAGAAGGGTGCAAGTTTCAAGTGGAATTGGGCAGAAAAGGAAGCTTTTGACTGTATGAAGAATGACATCGCAGAGGCACCGTCACTGTACAACCCGAATTTGAGCAAAGACTTCATCTTGTACACCTTTGCGTAAGATTCATCACTAGCAGCCGTCCTCACCCAAAAGAACAAAGGTCACGATGAATGACCTATCTCATTCATGAGCTCAGTATTTCAAGGCGTATATATTAACTATCCGGACATAGATAAGAAAGCATATTCAGTCTACAAAGCAGTAAAGCACTTCTGGCCTTACATTCTAAAAAACCACATGACGATTTTTGTCCCCCAACCCGCGGTCCGTTCATTGTTCGTACAACAAGAGTTCAATAAGTGGAGGGGTAATTGGATGGCATGAATTCATGAATACGACTTGGAATTTAAGCTCACACAAACAGTCAAAGGCCATGGGTTATATAAGCTTGCTTCCAAAGGGGAAGATTCGCATAATGTCGATTTCGGAAGTTGGGATCATGAGATTGAAATGTACCAAGAAGAATATGTACATATGTTAGACTCACCATCTTGGTACTCAGACCTAACACAATATATGGGACAGGGGACCTTGGACTTGACCTTTTCCACCAAACAAAAATTATTCATAAGGATTAAGCCTGCATCCTACCAACTACTACAGGGAAAATTATTATGCAAACACCACAACGATATTCTACTGAGATGTTTGGAGTTCCAGGATGCGCAACAAGTTCTAAAAGAGCTTCACGATGAACTAGCCAGGGGGGAATTATGCAGACAATAACATTGCACATAAGATCATGAGGGATGTCTTTTATTGGCTTAATCTATTTAAGGATGCTCACTCTTGCACTCGTAAATGCCCCGTGTGTCGGAAGTGTGCCAGCTGGGAAGCTCGGTAGTTCGCCCCGCTTTAGTCTACAACAGGGGAAAAAAATTTTCAACAATGCAGTCTGGATGTCATTAGAGAAATTTTGCCACACTCTTGTAAGAAACATAGGTATATGCTTATAGCCACTAACGATTTCAAAAGGTGGGTTGAAGTCGTGACGCTACGACATATCAATGACCAAGAGGTAATATATTTCATTAATCAGCACATCTTTACCAGGTTCGACGTTAAAACCTCCCTTGTATTTGATAATGCTACTTATTTTTCATTTTTCAAGTTATATGATTTCGCCCTTGATAATGGTATTGTTTTTAAACATTCTGCTAACTATTACCCTCAAGGAAATGGGATATCCGAGTCGACCAACAAAAACCTAATTTGCATTATCAAGAAAAATATACTCTCCCATAAATGGAATTGGCACAATTCTCTCAATAACGACCTCTAGGCTGATTGAATCACAACCAAGCCTTCTCTTGGAACTCTCCCTTCTTCTTGGTCTATGGGCATGAAGCTATTCTGGCCCCTAACCTCTCCCTTCCTTCCCTTCAATTGTATTAGGAATCACGTGGTACCCCTTGCCCCACTATATAGGCCCACATTGATACCTTTCTTATGTTAGAAGAGGAAAGGAAAAAGGCCAAAGAGAATTTTTCCATTCACTAGTGTCAAATCAAGAGGTGGTTTGATAAGAAGTTCGCTAGGAACAAAGAGTTTGAGGTCAGAGACCTAGTTCTCAAATGGGACAAGTCCCATGAGGACAAGGGAAAGAATAATAAGTTTCAAGCCCTGTGGATAGGTCTGTTTCAAATTAGAGAGAGGATTGTCCAACATATGTATAGGTTGAAAACTATGGAGGGAATAATTGAAACCCTCCCTGTGAATGGCAATGAACTTAAGTTCTACTTCACCTAGCAACCTCGGGGCCAGTTATCACACCCTGTACCATAGTATTTTCCATTTGATTTCGTTTATGTTTTTTTTAATTTCCTTTTCACCTTCTACATGTTTTTTTTTATCTTTCATATTTTCTACATTTGTTGTTTCCTACTTCTCAATAAGGAATTTCCGCTATGCAGGCTTTCCGAAATATCTCTTAAATGTCTGAAATTCTGAAGGTTGATGCAGTTGTTACACTACCAGAGAAACTATAATTGGAATTACACTTCCGGTTGATCATTCTAAATCCATGGCTGAGGTTGAAGGTTCAATTTCATTTTGTGGGGAACTGAGTGAAATCTAGACATCTTAGTGTGAGCGGCTAACCCTGAAAGTTGATTCGGTATTGCATTGAAAACAAACTGGTGAGACAGGAATCTCGACAAAGGGGAAAGAAATAAAGTCCACGAGTGAAAAAAAATTGGGAAATAATAAATTCTCTCAATAAAAGCCAGAAGCAACCTTTATTGTAAAGTAAAATAAGTTGGGATCCCTCCTCCACCAAGGCAAATAATCACAAAAAAGAATAAGTTCCATGAGCACATACAAATAAGTGTTATATGCACGTGAAATAAATAAGGGTCAATGATTGAGAAAGGATTCCTGTGTAGAGAGGTGATGCAACGACTCCGCCGGGGTACTGTCCAGGCTCGCTGGTAGCGGAGAAACACTGGAGGCATATAAGCCATACCAAAATCTATACATCTCTTGTTGCTATTCAGACCCCTATGTCGAGTCACCAAATTTATGCTGCATTGACTATTAGAAAACCAAATTGAGGTAGCCAGGGCCATATGATCCATGAAGATGGAAGGATAATGCTAGTGGGACCCACAATATGGAAGTAAACCCTACCCAAAGCCCCCCCACCACCCAAGGTAAAGTGCAAGCAAAGTTTCTAAGGTTCTACTAGTGAATCACGAATTGTTGTAGCTACCACAATTACCTTCCAAAATTTGGCACCCTCCTGAAATTTCGGAACCCCTGCATTTTTGGTGAGATCGATGCTAGCAGAAGCTCCCCTTAGTTATCATTTATAGGCCTAGGTCATCTCCCTCACCCCTTAGCTTTCAAGCTTAAAGCCGACAAAATCAGTGGTCCCTAGTCTGTTCTGGTTTATTTTGCCTAAGTATGGTTGCGTAGGTCGCAACCTCCATGAATTTTCCTTGCCGCGACTTTTCAACTTCGTGACCGAGGAAGAAGTCGAGGGGTCGCAAAATTCACATGCCTTTCTAACTTTCAACTCATGAATTATGCGACTTTGCGACTTTGTGACCTAGAAAGGGGTCGCAAGGTCACATAGGTCACATACTAGCTTAAAACCTGAATGTGATACCCATGCGACCCAATGACCCCCTTAAATCATGTGGTTGCATAGGACACACTAGTCGCACAGGAGGAACTCGCCCGACCTTGTGACTGAGCAACCTCATTAATGGCCCACACATGGGAATTATTATATATAGGAGGCCAGTGCTAGTCACATTTGACCAGCACGACGAAGATCTTGAGGGTGTGTGATTGCTTAATAGGAGAGAATTTTTATCCAGGTAAGTCGCTCTGACCTCGAGTAGCCATTTTTTATCGCCATGTGTGCTTACCTACCCCCAGGGCCCCCTCCTCTAAGCCTAGGAAGGATTTATTTACCTAATTTATTCATTTTTTAACCATGAGCCCTTTTATTCTCCATTTTGCTTCGTGTTTAACCTAGTAAACCCATTTTCTTCCCGGATAATTCCAAACTTCACTCTATTAGACTATTCCCCCTCTTTTCCATCCTTCCCCAAGCTCAAAAATGCTTGTAAACTTGAGTTTTTCCTTCGAATTATCCTCCATTCCACCCTGCACACGTAGGTTGCACTGGGTAAATTCATGACAGGTGCCCTAGCGTGACTTGCGACCAACGTGACCCCATGAACTTCTGTGTTCACAACCTCACAACTTTGCGACCTCACGACCTCATGATTTTGTGACTCAACGACCACACTGCCTAGTTGCAAAGGTCGTGATTTATACTTTTCCAACCCCTGCGACCTACCAGTCTATTCACACAGGTTGAAAATTTCCTTCATTATCCTTTGTGTGACCCTCATTTCTAGCGGCTCTGATTCCCATACTTTCTCGAGCCTTGAGTGTTTTTTATTAGCCAATTTTACTGTCATATTCTTATTGTGGGATTGTTTTTTGAGCATGCGAGGTGACATGAATGTGGAACTCGACTGCATCTCAATATATTCCCTTTCAGGTGATATGGTGCCTACGACTATTAGAAGAAGAAAAAATATTCTGGAGATCAGTGTGCAGGAAAGCTATCAAGTCCCTACGCCAACACCTATCTACGGGGACATAGATTGTGTCTTCAGAAGAAATATCAAAATGGCATGGTATGATGTTTATGTTTATTTCTTGAAACGTGACATCTCGGAGGACCAATAATACCTCCAAGTGTGTATAAACGTCAAGAGATAAAAATATCACCATATCGCAACACACCCTCCTATATTCCCGTGTGTGGAATTCATTGACTGGATCTTGTACAACACATATTCTACTACGTGGGTATTAAGAGATCACTTCGAGAAAGCATTCATCAATATATTCGCCAACGATACTGAGGTATAGTATGGGATACTAGAAAATTAGGAATCCTTCAACACCCAATTGTTAGCGATGCACTATGTCCCAATCCAGGACATGATAAGGAGCTGGTGGCAAGATCCCTCTAATTTCAAAGGAAAGAAAGACCAGAGTACAAAAAAAAGGGGCTCCAAAAATTCTATCGCCTCATAGAAGCTATGATATGTCGGTTGTACAGGAGATCAAACGTCAGCACTTTCAATGGAATGTGGTTCCCCTTAATGCAAAAAATCTCCACTAACGATACAATCTTCAATTAGGATCACTTATTAGTATCAACATTGAGGGAAAACATAAGCATGGCATAAGTTCCGGAAGAAGGAATAGCATCCGAATTTTATATGGCCTCATAATTATTGGATGCAGTCTGCGCTAGATTTCACTTTGATCATTGGCCCCACAATTGGAACTCATTGACTGGGGTCCCAATTCACAATGAGTTACGGATATTTTGGGGCTCACAGTACAAGCAGGACCTCGATATCATATCATATGTATTTATTGCCTCACTATACCTGCTACTACATGGGAAGATCTTCCTTGCATGTTGAGGAGAGCCATGGAAACATTAATCAAGGTAGCACACTTGTTTCAAATCCAGGAAGGCACTTACATCATGGTTTTTGGTTCATTCAAACCTCCCCATGCACTACCAAGGTTTGTCACCATTAAGTTGCTATTGCAAAAGGTTTGCTACCAGATGACTAGCGGATTCTTGAAGATGCTAAGAAAAGGGAAGAAGAAGCCTTGGCATATCCTTCCTCTTACTATCATAGTTTACATGGTTGAAACATTTAAGGAATTGGAGGCAGAAGCCGAACAAATGAAAGGGTTTCGGTTCGTAGATATACACTTTCAGTCCTATGACCCTGAGAGAATAAAACATGCCCAATATAAGAAGGCCAATTTTAACTGGTCTTATCAACACACATAGGAAATCCATAAAGATGAAATAAGAAATTGGTACAACGCAAACAGGAAGCTAGGCCTAGGTGAAGAGCTCAAAGAGGAAGAGGAGCAAGAAGGACATTCCCAAGAGAACATGAGTTTGCAGTAAATGTCCATGACCATGAAAAGAAAGATGCAAATAGGAGGGTCCTCTTCCAAGTCAAAGAAACCAAACAACACGACGATCAAGGACTCTTCGACCATCCAAGAAGGAGAACAGAACACTGAGACATTAGAAAAAATGAATTCCTTCCTAGAAAAACATAAACAAGAGCTTAGGATGAAGAGGGAGGAAGAACTCAAGAGGTCACAAGGCACTGCGTGCCAACAACAAGAAGAAGAGCAGCGAAAAAAGTAGCAAGATGAAGAACAATGGAGGATACAAGAAAAATAATTGAGAAGAAAAGAATAATAGGAGGCACTAACCAATAAAGTAGAAGAAGAATAGGGAAGAGGTGAAGAATAGTGAAGAAAAGAAGAAGAGGAAAGAAATAGGCAGGAGCACGTTATGGAGGAGGAGTGAAGGAAGCAGGAGGAGCAGGAGAAGTAAAGGAAGGAAGCAAAAAGAAAAGAGAAATAGGTGGAAGATAGAAGGCAGCAAGAGGGAACAAGAAGGGAAGCCTAAAATTCTGGGATGCAGTAACAACACCTTGATGAGTGGACGGATCTGCCCCCTCTAGAAGTTTCCCTCTCCACTTCCATCACTGGTGGTGATTTTCCCTTCTTAGAGTTAGTCCTCTCGGAGGAAATAGAAGATGAGGTACTGGACTTAACTCAGCTTTTCTTCGACCAATTCAGGCATAACCTCAGACAAGAAAGGAGGAAATTCTTCACCATGAATTAAGCTGAACCTTTGGTGGTGACTACAGAAAAGGACATAGTCATAGACACTAGAACAAATCCTGAGATGATTGCTTTGGCTGGAACTGCTTTTGCAGAGGCGATCGAAATGAACGTAGGGACTATGAGCAAACGGATCACAGAACTATGAAGAAAACTCCACTCAGTTGAAAAAAATAAGGCTCTGCAGGAGTAAAACAAAGTGTTGCGACTAACACTCGTTAATGCAAGCGAGCTAAAAGTTTCCATCAAAACCGAAACCAACATGCTAGGCAGAGCCATGATACTAGTATATAAGGAGATGATAATGCTACGTCAGTCAGTCATTCCTATGGTAGCTATAAAAATAGATACAAATAATAAATCATCCAAGTTAAAGGAGGCCCCAAAATATTTGGATAACATCATGGAATGGAACGACAAGTACCCCGAGGCACCAAACACCTTGTCGGAGAAAGATTGGATCACCACGCAAAATGATAAAGTACAATTGCGCATAAATATCCAATCCTGAGACAAGCTAGCAAAGGATGTGTAAAAGGTTATATCTGCATATAATCATCTCCTTAGTAGGATAGATTCAATGGCTAAGGTCCATAACACACCCCATATCAAGACATTGGCAGCACAAAGAAGCCGAGAAGAAGTGTTGCAGGAAATTCAGGCGTTTATTGATCCAATTCGGCGAGCCTCCATCTCAGATGAATTGTAGGTGACCAAGGAAAATATCACGTAGTACATAGTGGAACCTATTAGGATATACATGAAACTTCCTACCTTATCCAACCAGGTCAATGCCAAGAAGGTTGCGCTGATTCCTGACGCTCTGAAATGCTTGCACAGACATGGGAAGACATGTCTTAGCTGGCCCCGATTGCTATAGACTACAAGGCATGGCAGACCTACCTCAGGAAGTAGTTATAGATTGATGCTCTGGCCTTATCAACCACCAGTTCATTAGCATAAGGTTAATGCATGTGATATACCGTTTCATTTTTGTTGCACAACATGATAGTTTAAAGGAAATTGAATCATATCTCAAGAGAAACATGAGGGAGTCCATAGCTCGCAATTGACTGTAGGTCACATTTGGCCATAGGTTGCAAGCAACCCTTGGTCGCAGGTAAGCCCAAGAGTCAAGGGAATGGAAAAAGCCACGGGAAACTCAAGAGTCATCTCGACCTATATGTACATGCTAAAGTGATATTGTAAGGGACTTTCAATTTTAGGAATTTTGAGAGAGATATATTGTGCTTATTGAATGCATGCATTTTATGGAATACAAGAAGTGTTATTGGATCTCGCTATTGAATCTGGAAGAAGCATTTTGTGTGATTGTATTTTGAATATTGTCCCTTCCACTAAATGAATGCTTCTTCAAGTGTTGGTGCACCTTTATACTCATGTATTCTCTTGTGTTATGAGTTACCTTACAAGACGTGGATGGTATATGATGTTCTAACTTTAAAGATATGTCAATGAATTTATTTGTTGATATTTTCTTTAAATCATGATTGGAATGTGCATAGGTTATAAGTAAAATAATTATCCATCGCGAACTGTGTTCCCGTTTGTTAAGTAACATCGTTATAAGTATGATCTTGGTAAAAGTTTTTCTAACAATGTTTTTTCGTGACTTTCATGCTTTGAAATACACTTTTCTATTCATGGTATTGTATTTCACAGGTGGTTCGTCAATCACTGACTTGTGTTCGTTCAACATCCATCCATTCTCCTCTCAGTGAGTCCCCTCCCTATCCGAAAACCATTTCCACCAACTTAACGACAACTGGGCCTACATACCAAATGGGATCCTCAAACCAAACAGTGTAGAGTCTAATTAGGATTCTGCATTGGGTAGATCCCCTACTATTGGTGATATGTTTCAACCTGTCAACATGAGCTGATATTGAGCCTTAAATATTGCCAAACTTTGCTCCCATGAGGTTTTTTGCTTTGTAGTTTATAAGATAGAGTTTGAATGTGGACCAGGTTCATTTTGTTCCAGCCAAGAAAGAGCATATGTTGAGATTGCCAAGAATTGTTGGTCCTTTCATTGTGAACACCAAGCAAGCATCAGAAAAATTCCAAAATCTTCTTGAAGGGATGTGTTATCACTCACTAGATTTCTAAGGTTGAGGAAGAAATCCAAACAAAGGTAACCACCGGCCAAACTTTTAACTTGGTATCTAGCCCTACCAAATTGGAGAGGGCTCTCTCCACAAAGCACAACCTAGGAGGCTGAATGGATTAGGATTTTAGGCTAGGTATGAGTTCAGTGGTTTTTATAATTGATTTTGGTTGGGTTGTTGGATGAAAGTATGGTCAAGGGAGCTAGGTCAGGGAAAATGAGATAGGATTGCAAAGATTCAATAGGGAAAGATAGGCATTAGGATTAACACTTTAATATTATTGTGATGAGATGGTTTTTATACTGATGAGGAGCTAGGAAGAGCATGGGAGATGTATTCTTCCTAAACAGAGGAAACTGGACAAATTATGATAAATTTCCCTAAACAGAGCATGAGCAAGCATGTATTATGCCTATCAATTTGAAAGAGATCATACAACAAATATGTAATGAACATGAAGAAAACACATTATAACATATGAAACTGAAGGAAAAAAATGGTAAACACCATACCACATGTATCCCAAAAAATAGCTGCAACTCTTCTTTATTAACTGGCCAAACTGAGTACAATAGTCCTTGATCAATGAGCTAACATCCAAACTAATTCCAACCTCTGAAAATGAGTCAAAAAGTACAAGATATAGACCTCAAACAACTTTCTCCCAACCTCAAGGGTCAAATCCTTGAGTTAAGGAGCTGATCCACAATAATCTGAACTAATACCTAGAGTGTAGGGAGGTCAAAGTGACTCATCCCTCACTTCCATGAAACTGATTCATTTGACTTCATGATGAAATTTACCTGATGAATATACCCATAGGTAGCTTATCCATAACATAATTACATTTAAACACCTAAATTACATAGGTGGAAACATCAATTTCTGAGATAAAGTCAAAATTACAGTGAAATTAAAAAAAAAAACCGCAAATGCTCAAGTGTGCCATTTTTCTGTCAAGTGTGCCCTCGTTGTGTCAAGTGTGCCCTCCCTGTTTAAGGATGATTTTGACTGACTTGTAGGTGTCCAAATCAGGCCCAAAATGGATTTTATGAAATATCTTCAAGTATATGTCTCCAGTTTGCAAAATGAAGGTGATTTGATCCCTCAAAACTTCATTCTCCCAAGACTTCTTTGTGTGCAGTGCCTAGGCCAAAATAGGGGGAAAAACATGATTTTTAGCTAGTTTTTTGACCTTTTGACCGGCCAAATCTGCAAACCAGGGTTGGAAAAGTGATTTTCGTAGATTTATTTGTCCTTAGGAATCCACTGGTGGTCTCCTTTTCCTCAAAAAGTGGCTCAAAAAAGTGCGCAACTGTTGGGTGCCATTTTTGTACTTATTTCCTACATCTGTTTCCCCCATTTTTACCTTGTGACCTCAAACCTTGGGACTACCTTTGCATTTTTCCCTTCTTTTCTATCTTAAACAGTGTTGTTTTTCCATATTTCATTATCTTTCCGTTCCATTAATTATTATGATGTATTGTTTCCTTTTTGTGGCTAACTGGGGTGAATGTTGGAGAAATATCTTTGGTATTTTGTTGTCCTTCCAGATGTTATTCTCAGCACAAGGGACCTAGACCATGAGGCATACATAATCACTTGAAAGTGTGCTATTACAGTAAGCTATTACACTACGATGCTGTTACATCATGGTGCTGTTACAGACCTGCTATTATAGACTGCTGTTACAATTGCATTGCTGATTGGATACCGTCAACTTTCGGATGCCGAATTGTCCTCAAATGTTGTTACGCTACAACTGTTGCCTTCCATGATAGCTGTAGAAGTCATTGCATATTATATTTTAGAATGACAGCTTTTAGGCAGTTTTGATTTTAATCCATATTCTCCCAGTCATACTTTTTATTAAGGAATTGGTTGTAACTATATGTATCTTATTTTGATCAGCATGATAATCATAAGATTCTCATGACTGATATGTTCCTCATTTTTCTGAACATGTAACCATTATATAACTATCGACCCTTGAGGTCAGGGCTTAGTGGAGAACAATATTACTTTTGGCTCTATAATTTTGTTCATAATATACAAAGATATCACGTTGCTATTGTTACATGTGTTGTATTGCTTAATTTCCATTTAGTTTCCATTTCTTCTTGCGCCTTGCTATCGAGGAATGGCCATCCTCTTTAGCAGGGACTGCAGTGGTAAAGTATATGTACTATATTTCTTAATTGCTTTGCGTATTGGTGGAGTGTTTTTGCTTCTTTTCTGGCTGTAAGTATCTCTGTTTCAGTTTCAATATTATTATGTTGTTACAAAAATGTGATTAGAAATACCAGATGGTGTAATTATTATGTGGCACGCTAGGTACTGTTTAATTGAGGCATGATTACATTCCTGTAGATTGTTTTTATTTCAGCACGAGTGTTAAGTTTCAACAATAGATTCGACAACGATTCCTCTTTATTTTTATTTTTCTTCTGGTTTGATGTATCGGCACAGACAGTGCAACTGTCATTGAAATAAAAGACGTCCCTAGATTGATAATTTATGTGTAACATCTTAGTCATTTAACAGTGATTAATACAGTCCAAAATTTTGGCATCGTTTCCAGGGATGGTAGTGACGATCCAATCAACCATAATTTTTTGTTTGATGATAGGGTGTTCCTAGTTAGCAATTGCTGGGCGATAAGACGAGAGGTAAGAACCTATACATCGCTCTAAAATACCTAGGCGAGCTCACCATTGCTATGCTGGGGAACTTATAAGTGTGATTTTTGGGTGTTTCTCTTTAGTGTGTTTTCAGTTATACAGTTGTTGGGCGGTAAGACGAGATTTAAGAACCTGTGCATCGCTCTAACATACTTGGGTGGGCTCACCATTGTAGAAAATGAAGCACTTATAGGAAGGATTGATACACTTAGGGTCCATGTGTGCTAGTAGGACAATAGATAAAACCAAAAATCCCCCCACTTTAACTAACTACGGGAAAGATGGGTCATAAAAAGGAAAAGAAGAGTGCAGACTTGGGAAGAAAGACATTCTTTGGAGATCTGATCTCAAAAGAAGAAAATGAATAATCTATTTCATATAGAGATAATAGGAAAACGTGACCACATAAATCTACTACTATATCAAAGCCTGATGCATCAGTACCTTTTGTGTCTAGACCTCATCACCCTTCAAACAACATATCCACTCCTGATATCAAAATCCAGATCTGAAACAACAGTGGAAATCCATTGATCAAAATCTAAAAATTGAAGGACAGGGGGAGACCAGTGAGGAGCATCAAGGGCCTAAGGAACAAAATTTTGTTGATCATCATTTGGATGCGAGTAGTGCAGTGAAACAACTGGTCTTGGAACAACCTAATCCTTTATTTATTTGTCAATTCCCCACATATTCCAAGGTTAGTTCATTTCATCAGGAAGGATCAGCCACGGGGGACGAAAATATTAAGACAAATGGTACTGTTACTTTTGAATTCCTGATATTGGCAACTCGGGTTGAAGCTCCTATGAAGAAAATTCCTTTATCATCTCTACCATCCTTTCAAGGGATGGTTTTTGAATATCCTGATACCTTTATGTTCCAGTTCGATGTGCTATGTAGGAGTTATGACTACACTTCAGATGCCGAGAAGCTGAAATTGTTTCCTGCTACTCTGAAAGGAGAGATTAAGATGATTCATGAGACTAGGTGCTGGAACGATCCAAAGATGGAGTGACATGAGGGAGGTATTCCTCTTTAAATATCAGGATTACTGTCAAACTAGGGATTTGAAGGAAGAAATATTCAGAATTACACATAAGGAAGAGGAGAGCTTAGAAGACTACATGGAAAGATTCCATTATAATTTACAAAGGTCTAAGTTTGGTAACTTAGCCCCGGAAATCCTAAAACCTATATTCCTAAGAGGTATAAGAGATGACTGTCTAGAGCATTTGAATCTATTGGAAAAAGTAGACATATCGCAAGAACTGCTTGAAGAAATAATGAAGCTCTGTCTATTGAGTTCAAGAGGATCGATCAAGGGAAGAAGTTCAGTTTGGGACCCTTTAGTTCGGATACAAAAGTCTACAAGTGGAGGAGTAACCAGAGCAAAGATCAGAAATATATTTGAGGATTTTAAAACTGACCTCCTCAGTACTCTCTCTTCCCATATTACCATGGTACAAGTTAAGAAATCACAAGAAGAAGCTGAAGCAGTTTTGGCAATATTCTATCGTCGATGCAAAAAGAAACATTTAGAAAGAGAATGTGGAGTGAATAGCACCAACTTGTGCAACATCTATTAGTTGGTGCTTTCCACTGGTCAATTCCCAGAACTACCTAGACTGAAAGCAGTGCTGAAGGAATCAAGCAAGAATGTCTATTATTCCTACTTTATCAGATCAAAGAGACCATGGTAGCCGCAACCTATATGTATGCCTCCAAATTTTTCGTCTTTTAATCCTTGGAATAATGTTTATAATGGTCAACAATTTCCATGGCCATATCCTACTCCTTCCTAAACACAATTTCCTTCACCATGGAGCCAGTGCTCTTGCCCTCCACCAATGCAATATCCTCCATCACAATCTCATTCTTGGAGTCAGAATTGGAGAGCTAATGGCCAAGGTTTAACACCCTCTACACTACCAATGCAGCAACAGTTACAACTTCCTCCTCTTCAAACTCTGACACCTCCTGTTTGACCCCAATTACCCGTGAAACCTAACCCCAATACGAATAATAAGGCAACTCAAAGCATAGATGTCCCGATTACTTTCCAAACTTATCTTATCACTCCTATTGGGCTTAATGAGGTTCAACTTCGATCGGGAAAAGTAATCAGACCATATCATATTCCCATAATTACCGAGGAATAATGTGAGTCACCTAGAAAGGATATAGTTGATTCCGAAACCGCTGTTACACATGTAATAGCTGATACATGACCTTCTGTAACACATGTAGTAGCCAGCTCAGGAAAGCCTATTGTTTCTACATCATCCAAACCGAGCAGGGATGGTGCATCTATGACAACTGACTCAACTGTTAGGGTTCAGGATCCTCCAAACCCTCAACGATTAATTGAAATTAGGCCAGCCTCACAAATTGAATCTGCGTTCCTCAAGGAATTACATAATTTGTATGTGCAGATTCCACTGTTACAAGATCTTAAGGAAGTACTTATCTATGCCAAAATAGTGAGAGATCTGTGTGTCAAAAAGCCTGGAAGGAAGCTGAAAGACCATGATACTATCCATGCTATGGGGAAACTTTCCAAACTAACGATTGATCAGCCTTTGTTGAATAAATATAATGACCTAAGGAATCCTACATTAATTGTACATATTGATGACCAACCCATAACTAACACTCTGATTGATTTAGGGGTAGCCATTAATGTAATGACCAAAGCTATTTTTATCTCCCCAGGACTTCATGGACTCAGACCTACACCTACAGTGCTTGAATTAGCAGATAGATCTCGTGTCAAGCCTGAGGGAATGATAGAAGATATGGTGATCACTGTAGCTTCTTGGAATTATCCGGCTGATTTTTTCATTTTGGAAACTAAATCCAACCTGGGGGGTCATCCTTTAATGTTGGGGAGACCATGGCTATCCACTGCAGATGCATATATCAGATGTAGATCCATATCTATGTTGATCTCAAATGGGCAGGCCACTAAGAACCTGAACCTTTACCCCCCAACTAAACCGCATATGGATTTGAATAGTCCCTGGTGGGATGAATTTGAACCTGAATCTAATTTTTCCCCACCTCTCCTCACACATGGAAAAGCACAATACTTTAAGGATGAAACAAAGGATGACATTATTAATGGTTTTATTAGAAATTCACTCTCTATTGCCTCTATTAGAGATATAGGGGAAGAATATGAGGTAGATGATGTAAGTATTGAACATTTGAAAAATACTCCACATACTGATAGAAGTCCTATTGAAATTGAGCCAGGGAAATATTTAAACATTAATCCTAACTTGATTGTTGAATATAATAGATTGCTGATACAACTGTTACAGAAATATAAAAATGCATTTGCATGGGACTATATGGATATGAAAGGAATCCATCCTAGCCTACGCACTCACCGCATTTACCTTAAAGAGGGTTGCAAACTAGTTAGAAAACTACAACGCCGAATGAATCCCGCACTTAAGGAGATAGTGAAAGAGGAATTAAAGAAACTCCTTAATGCTAATTTCATCTACCCCATTTCTGACAGTCAGTGGGTATCTCCGCTTGTCATTGTTTTGAAAAAGAACAGCAAGTGGAGAGTTTGTGTAGACTATAGATAACTTAACAAGGCCACCCAAAAGGACCACTTCCCTTTACCATTCATTGACCAGGCCCTAGATACTCTCTCTAGGAAAAAGTTTTTTTTCATTCTTGGATGGGTTCAATGGCTTAATCAAATACAGATTGCCCCAGAAGACTAAGACAAGACAACCTTTACCTTCCCATGGGGTACCTTTGCATACATAGTCCTTCCTTTTGGCCTCTGCAATGCACCAAAAACTTTTCAAAGGGAAATATTGGGTATCTTTTCGGATCTCTTGAATGATTGTATTGAAATCTTCATGGATGAATTTACACCCTACGGGGATGCCTTTGAACATAATTAGTTAATTTGGAAAAGGTACTGGAACGTTGTGAACAAACTAATGTTGCTTTGAGCATGAAGAAGTGCCACGTGATGATGATTGAGGGGATTGTGCTGGGACATTTCATTTCAGCAGATGGAATCAAGGTAGACCCTGCAAAAATTGAGGTAATATCAAGAATCCAAACTCCTAGAACTCAAAAATAGGTACGTAGCTTTCTGGGACATGCAGGGTACTATAGGATATTTATAGAAAACTTTTTAAAGATTGCATCTCCTCTGTTTTCTTTGCTCATGAAATATGTGGAATTTGTGTGGACAGGGAAGTGTGAGCAAGCCTTTTTGAAGTTAAAGCACTGTGTAACAACGACAACTTTTTTGCAAGGACCAAAATGGAAACTTCCATTCCATATCGCTATAGATGCATCTGACATAGCTGTGGGTTCTGTTTTGGGGCAGCTGGAGGAAAAGAAACCTTTATGCCATTTATTGCATCAACAAGAATTTAACTTTAGCTGAGCTCAACTACACAGTGACCGAGAAGGAATTCCTAGTAGTAGTGCATGCTATTAACAAATTTCAACACTACATCACTGGGTATCAAGTATTTGTACACACTGACCATGCTGTAATTCGATTTTTAATGAATAAGCATGTTGCCAATAGTAGAGTTACATGATGGTTATTGTTGTTACAACAATTTGATATCACTATTTTAGATAAATGTGGAAAACATAATGTGGTTGCGGATTTTCTTTCTAGGTTAACTATAGGTGATAACTGCACTCCTACCGAGGATTATTTTCCAGATGAATATATTTTTTCCATATCTACTCACTAACCATGGTATGAAGATATAGCCAACTATCTTGCTGCTGAAAAATTCCCACACCATTTATCTTCCAAAGGAAAAATGAAGATCATACAACAGAGTGCTACTTACTCTTGGATAGAGGGCAATCTCTATCACACCGGACCAGACTTTTAGATTCAGCGTTGTGTTAGAGAAGATGAGGTCTTTGATATCTTGAAAGCTTGTCATGAAGAACCCTGTGGAGGGCACTTCGCGGACAAGAGAACATGGTATAAAGTACTCTCATCAAGGTAATACTGGCCAACTATATTCCACAATGCCAAGAAGTTTGTGAAGGGATGTGATAACTGCCAAAGGATGGGCCAACCTATGAAATCATATGAGATGTCGTTACAACCTCAGATAGTGATAGAGCCATTCAAGAAATGGGCTCTGGATTTTGTAGGGCCAATTAATCCTTCATCACAAAAAATATCATACATATTGGTCTGCACCGACTATGTCACAAAGTGGGTCGAAGCGAAGGCACTAACTAGACCTACAGAGCAGGTTGTTTTAGACTTCGTGTTCGAAGATATTTTTGTTTGCTTTGGAACACCGAGGGAGATAGTGATGGATGGGGGGCCTCAATTTACATCTCATTTGATCCAGAAACTGGTTGTGAAGTATGGAATTGATCACAGAATCAATTCACCTTATCACCCACAAGAAAATCGTCAAGTGGAGAGCACCAAAAAAGTTATTAAGGGAGTTTTGAAAAAGATAGTAGCTAGCCATCGAAGAAATTTGGCCAAAAAACTTCCACAGGTGTTGTGGACTTAAAGAACAACATGGAGGAATAATTCAAGCTTCTCACCATATGAATTTGTGTATGGTAAGAATCCTTTATTCCCCATAGAGTTTGAATTAAAGACATTGAGAACAACATTATAGGTCAATCTGGATTTAAGCATAACGTAAAGACAAAGATTGAACCAAATCAATGAGTTGGAAGAGAAATGGTTGGCTGCCATTTAGCAGATAGATATTATTGAACAATAAAGAGCTAGATGGCATGACAGGTTCATTAAGAAGAAGAAATTATAGAAAGGAGATTGGGCTCTCTTGTACGATTCAAGATTCAAGGATTTCAAAGGCAAGTTCTGCACCAGATGGCTAGGTCATTATGAAGTAGACACGATATTTGACAATGGGGCTATACAATTGGTTACCATTGATAGTGCCAAGACATCGTTACTGGTTAATGGGAATCGTTTGAGGTTATATCATCAACCTGCTTCGAAGGAATATATTGTTAACATTTTTGCGGAATCTAATCTTTATGTTACACTAGCAGGGGGATGCTCCCCTATGCAGCCTGAAATTTGAAATTCCAATAAGTGTAACAAATGAAAACCACTCTTGTGGCGGCTGTTACACCTGTTAACAAAAAAAAAGAAAAATAATAATAACAATAACAATAAAAGTATGATTGTGAAAACCTCTTTTCGGGGCACAGTAAGAAAATTTGTAACCGTTGAAAACCACTTCTGTGGCGGCTGTTATACCCAATTTTTTTTCCCTTTTTCAAAACATCATCTTTCCTTCCCGAAATATTTTACAAGATGATGTTACTAATTTGTGTCTTTTCTGTATCTATTTTTCCTAATTATCATGTTTTCTGAAGAATAGAACAGTGGTTGTCTTGGCTATTACACATGTAACAACCGACAACCATGAACATCGTTTCCTATCTCGTCGTTATCCTAACATGCAACAATAATTACAACAGTCAAGCGTGACCATCATGATCACTAGAAGCAGTTACACCATCAAATTAAATTCCTCCTTCACATCATCTCAGGTACATCATTTAAAAAGTTAACATCATCATTTAATAATATTATGATTAATGGAAAGTTATGACATTCCTGTGATGGTTGTGGGCGACCTTCACCATTAAAGCTGGGGGGGGATATGTTGGAAATGTTGTCATTGATGGCAATAGAGGCAGAAAATACAGAGACGGACAAAGAAGCAGCAGATGCAGAGACAGGCAAAGAAAAACAACAAAAGACAACAGGTAATATTTACAGAGAGTAGTTGAGGCAAAGGTCGAGCAGCAGAGGTACAACAAAAGAAGAGGCAGAAGCAGCGAAGGCAGAAGCAGAAATGAAAAGGTAGAAGCGGCGAAGACAGAGCCGTTATCGCAGAAAGGCAGAGGTAGAGGCAGAGCTGTTATCACAGAAAGGCAGAAGCAGAGGCAGAGCCGTTATTCCGAGAATCACTACCCCAGCTGGTAGATACACTAATCATAAATTCCGGGAATTGTAACCCAGGCGAAGGATTATATATATATAATTCCGAGTATCGGGACCCAAGTCGGAGGATATATATATAAATCTTATTCTGAGAAACATTACCCAAGTTGGAGGATATATATATATATATATATATATATATATATATAATTCCGAGAATCGTGACCCAAGCCGGAGGATATATCTATAAATCTTATTCCGAGAATCATGACCCAAGCCGGAGGATATATATATATATATATAATTCCAAGAATCGTGACCCAAGCCGGAGGATATATATATAAACCTTATTCCGAGAATCATTACCCCAGCCGGAGGATCTATATATAAGGTTCTGCACAAGATTAAACGACCAAAGGTCCCATTGTTATAATTTTAAAACAAACAAAGTAATATAAGGTGGGACCCTTATGAATCGCATTGGAGAATATAAGGGCAGTGGAACAGGTTAACAACAGGTTGTGATTGCAATTGAAGTTCCGGACCCGATGGGTCTATAAGTTAGGATTTTATAGATTTGAGTTCCGATCTAATCGCATTGGTACATTTAAATGAACAGTAACCAATCACATCGGAATTAAAGTGGAACATCGGAACATCTCAATGGAAGTTGCGATTGCGATTGAAGCCCGAACCCGATGGGTCTACAAATTATGATTTTATATGTTTAAGTTTCGGTCCAATCACATCGGCACATTTAAATGAACAGTGGTCAATCACATCGGAGTGAAAGCAGTGCAGTGGGACTTGCAACTAAAAGTTGCGATTGCGATTAATCGCAATCGGAGTAATCGCATCGTATCAGAGTAATTGCAATCGGAGTAGGATCAGAGTAATCGCAATCGGAACAAGCCGACATAGCGGAACAGGTCAATAAAGCTTGCGATTGCGATAAATCGCAATTGGAAATCTCTGGAGGAGACTCATTGCATCAGAGCAAGGCAGCACAACGGAACAGGTTATGAAGTTTTCGATTGCGATCAATCGCAATTGGAAATCTCTGGAGGAGACTCATTGCATCGGAGCAAGGCAGCACAACGGAACATGTTATGAAGTTTGCGATTACGATCAATCGCAATTGGAAATCTCTGGAGGAGACTCATTGCATCGGAGCACAAAAAAAAGTTTGGATGGTGGGCCCGAAAGGGCATTTTATATTTTAAATAGGCTTTTACTATTACGCCGAGAGTTGATTTAAGTTGTATTAAAAAGGAAGTTTGTATGTTAAAACTTATTATAATTATTCCGAGAGCTAAAGTTATATATATATATATATATATATATATATATATATATATATATATATATATATATATAAAGCGCCGATATAAAAAGCATAGTTACAAATGTATGGCATACGGCCGTTACCCTGCGACAGTGAATAAGGAAACAAACAGAGCTGAAAGGGACAAAGACATAGTCAGAGAAAAGACAAATGCGCAGCTAGCCAAGAGGTTGAATGAGTGAGCTGGAGTTTTCATTGTAATTGAATGTAAATGATTTTAATTTATATTGTTGTGATGCATTGGCAAGTCTCCGAAAGAGACCAAATTCCCACTATAGTGTTAGATTGGTACCTACAGTTATATTTTTCTGAGTGAGCCGAAAAGAAATGAGAAGGTAGAAGACTAAGAGGTATGGTTATCCATTTCAAATTCCTTGAGGAATACAAACAATCATCAAGAATTCTCTATAAGTAATATCATCTTGATATGCATAGAGAGGTTAGAGAGAGTAATAATAGAGAATGAAAAGTATAGAAGATTGAGGCAGAGAAGATAAGGAAGAGAGGAGCAGAAAGAGATGCTACAGAATAGAGCTGATATCTGAGGTAAATCAGCAAACACTTCTTGTGATAAATTGAGGAAGTTGGAGCTTCCCTATCAAGTTGAAGCTTGATAGCTGTCAGTTGTAGCTGACTGAGGTTGGAGCCTCCTGTAGGTTGGTGCCTGCAGAAAAAATTGAAGGGAGTTGGAGCTTCCTTGCAAGTTGTAGCTTGCAGAATTGAGGTTGGAGCCTCCTGTAGGTTGGTGCCTGCAGAAAAACAGTGGTGAGAGGGAGTTGGAGCTTGCCTTTGCATCACAACAATAATAAGATGTGGTTTTCTCCCTTTATGGGTTTCCACTTATATCTGATGTCTCTATCTGTGTTGCCTGTGTGCTGAGATGATTTATCAAATCTGCTTAATGTTTGCTGTTCTCATAATAAGTTTAATGTCACATTAATTTAATACTTGCTACAACATATTAAGACTGTTCATATACTAAATTTGAATACAAAAGTAAGCCGTAAATAAGCTGATGAAAATTTAAAAAGCTCATGTATGTATTGAACTGATTCACCCCCCCCTCTCAGTTCAACTAAGAATTCAACAATTGGTATCAGAGCAGGTTCCTTTTTACCAGTTTAACAACTGAAAGGAGATTCTAGGTTCTCAAGATGGCTAGTAAAGAAGGATGCTCAACCAATAAAGCCCCTTTCTTTACAGGTGAAAATTATGCCTTCTGGAAAATCAGGATGAGGACATACATAATGTCTCTAGGAATAGAAGTTTGGGGTGCTGTGGAATTAGGATATGCCCCAAAGGCAACTGACTCAGAGAAAGAATCCAAACAAGATTTCGTAGCTAATGAAAAATCCATGAATGCCATATTGAATGGATTGTGTGAAGCAGAGTTTATCAAAATAATGCACAAAGACACTGCCAAAGAGATGTGGGATACTTTGAAGAACATCCATGAAGGAGACAAGAAAGTAAATACTGCCAAACTTCAAGTCTATAGAGCCCAGTTTGAGAACTTAAAAATGAATGATGATGAAGACATTGATAGTTTCTTCCTAAAAGTTGCAGAAATTGTTAACAATATGAAAGCTCTTGGAGAAACCATGCTAGAAAGTATAATTGTGCAAAAGATTCTAAGATCTCTTCCATCCAGGTTTAATCCCAAGGTGTCTGCAATAGAAGAAACAACTGATTGGGAGACCTTGACCATGAACCGGCTACTTGGAAATTAACAGCATACGAGATGAGGCTCCCACAGAAGAAGCCAAGTATGAGGGAGGCAGCCTTCAAAACAGAAAAGAAGAAAGAAGAAGAGGAAGACATATGCTCTTGCTCGGATGAAGAAGAGGCAAATTTTGTCAAGAAATTGGATAGAGGCTCAGGTAAATACAAAGGTAAACTTCCTTTCAAATGCTTTAATTGTGGAAGAGTGGGACATTATGATGCTAAGTGTCCTCACAAGAAAGTAAGGAATCAGGGTCAAGAAACAGAGAAAAATGCATCAAAAAACTGGCAGAAAGGAAATAAGTTCAGCAAAAAATCCTTCTATGCTCAACAAGACAGCAGTGGATCTGAAGACTCAGATGAACCTTCAAGTGAAGAAGGAGCCTCTGAATTTTTATTGATGGCCATAGAAGAACTTGAAGGTCTCCTGCTAGAAGATGAAGAAGAAGAAGGTGAAGTCGACCTTGAGGGGGAGCTAAGAAGTGCTCTAGAAGAGATTGATAGACTCAAGCTGAAATGCAGAAAACAAAAGGAAATTCTCCTCAAGTATGTATGAGAAGAACAGAATTCAGAAGTCCTTATGCAGCTAAAGATAGAGCTTGAAGAAGCCAAGAAGATAGAGGAAATGTTACTTAAGCAAATC
The DNA here is from genome assembly GCA_034641835.2 of Pinus albicaulis. Taxonomy (NCBI): domain Eukaryota; kingdom Viridiplantae; phylum Streptophyta; class Pinopsida; order Pinales; family Pinaceae; genus Pinus; species Pinus albicaulis. The sequence continues at coordinate 1,472,399,502 of CM076577.1, forward strand.
AAGGAGAAAACTCAAGAACAAGAGAAGTTAGAAGAAGAAGTAGTATGTCTCAGGAAGAAATTAGAAAATTCTCAAAGGAAAGTGGTTATAAATTCTTCTCAAACAACAAGCTCTAGTAAGTTGAATGAAATTATGGTTGCTCAAAGATCTCCTATGATAAAAACTGGAATAGGCTATGAAGGAGAATCAAGTAAAAGCAAAGAAAAGGACAACAGAGAGATTATTTTTGTAAAAGCACATAAGGATGATGAAGCAGCTCAAATAATTCCTACAAAAGAAGAAACTTGTAAGGAGGGAGACAGAACCCAGAAAAATCCTCTAATAACAAATAATGAAAGAAATACTCAAACAATAGAAAAAGATTCATATATCCCTGAGTATGTCAATTTTGGAAGCCATCAAAGGAGATTCTTCCCTCCTATGAAAAATGCCACCTGTTATGTCTGCCACAAGCTGGGACACATTGCTGCATACTGTCATGCAAGGAGGAGTGATTCAAACCAGCAAAAGATGCAAACAGTGAAGAGACTGTCTCAAGCAAACAAATGGAGAAGACAACCTTACATCAGATATGCAAATAATTTATATGGTTACTGTTTTTATTGTAAGGAATTTGGCCATAAAATTATTGAATATAGAAAGTATGGACAAATATTGATGTTCAACACCTTAAGGAGGTTTATGAATCAAATAAATTTTGTTCATACTTACAATTATGCAAAAATTATGATCAAATGCTGTGTATGCAATCAAGTTGGACATATGCCTTCCAAATGTCCTCTGAAAGGATGTGATTCATCATCTCTCAAAAGATACCAAACAAAAGGATGCTTCCAGTGGATAAAGAAGGTGAATAAATGTGACTTGGCTCTAACTGCTCAAGACCTGAAAAGCCAGTGGTATCTGGACAGTGGCTGCTCAAAACATATGACTGGAGATAGGAGAAAATTTATAACTTTTGATGAAAAGAAACTGTTAATGTTACTTTTGGCAATGATAAATCAGGAAAAATCAAGGGAAAGGGCTCAGTCAGCTTAGATAATGGCAGAGGTAAGGCCCAAGATGTACTATTTGTAGATGGGTTGAAAGAAAATTTGTTGAGTGTCAGTCAAATGTGTGATAAAGGCTGCGAAGTTCTTTTCAGAGCACAAGACTCTGAAGTAAGATCAAGCACCACAGGTAAGACTCTTCTCAAAGGTGTTCGAACAGAGAGCAATGTTTACATCGTGAAAGAGGAAGATGAAGCATGCCATCTTAGTAAACTTGAGGAGTCATGGTTATGGCATAGGAGATTGGGACATCTCAGCTTCGATCATATCATCAGACTGAGCAAGAAGAAAGCGGTCAGAGACATGCCAAAAATAAAAAGGCCTTCTAATACCATATGAAAATCTTGTCAATTGGGTAAACAGACTCGCACATCCTTTAAGGCCAAAGATGAGTTATCAAAAAGAAGACCACTCCAGCTTATGCACATGGATTTGTGTGTACCTGCAAGAACTAAAACAGCAAGTGGAGAATCCTACTTCATGCTGATAATAGATGATTTCTCCAGAATGAAATGGGTTGCATTTCTCAAGAATAAATCATAAGCTCTGAACAAATTCAAAATATTCAAAGCATTAGCAGAAAATCAGACAGGATGCAAGCTAAAATGCATCAGATCGGACAGAGGAGATGAATTCACAGATTATGACTTTGCAGATCTATGCAATGAATATTGCATAAAACAACAATTTACTATTGCAGGGACACCTCAGCAGAATGGAGTAGCAGAGAGACAAAACAGATCTGTTCAACAAATTTCTAAAGCCATGATGTAAGAGAGTAATATTCCTCAAACCTTCTGGGTAGAAGCAGTACACACAACAGTGCATATCCTTAATAAAGCCCACTTAAGGCCAAGCAGTGACAAGACTCCATATGAACTATGGCATGGAAAGTCAGCTTCAATCAAACATTTTAGAATTTTTGGAAGTAAGTGTTATATAAAGAATAATGATGATAATCTTGGGAAATTTGATGCAAGAGTAGATGAAGGGATTTTTCTAGGATATGCTTCCAAAAGTAAAGGGTACAGGTGCTACAACAAGACTCTTCGAAAAATAGTAGAACGTATTGATGTGAGATTTGATGAAGAACTTCCAAACAATACAAGAGATATAGACTGCTACAGACCATCAAACAACCATGAAGAAGAAAACCAAAATGATGATGAAACAAGCAAGACAACAGAAGATGCAGAGCTGAGCTCGAAAGCACTCTGAAGAATCATCCTGAAGATTAGATCATAGGAGACAAGAAAGTATGGGTTCAAACTAGAAGGCAACTAACAGAACAGACAAAAGAAGTATACATAGCGATGTTATCACAAATAGATCCAAAGAAGTTTGAAGAAGCCTGCAAGGACAAGTATTGGGTGAAGGCAATGAATGAAGAATTGGACCAAATTGAGAAGAACAATACATGGGAACTAGTTCCTAGACCAATTGAGAAAAATCTCATTGGCTCAAAATAGGTATTCAAGAATAAAATGAATGAGAAAGGACAGGTAATCAGGAATAGAGCTAGACTAGTTTGCAAAGGATATTCACAAATTGAAGGACTTGATTATGATGAAACATTTTCTCCTGTAGCCATAATGGAAGCCATCAAAATGTTTCTGGCCTTTGCATGCTACCAAGACTTCAAGGTATACCAAATGGATGTGAAATCTGCATTTCTGAATGGAGATCTAGAAGAAGAAGTCTACATGGAACAACCAGAAGGTTTCTCTTTAATAGACAAAGAAGACTATGTGTGTAGACTGAAGAAGGCTCTATATGGACTAAAACAGGCTCCTCGTGCTTGGTACTCAAGACTGGATAAATATTTGCAAAAACAAGGCTTTAAGAGAGGTGGATTAGATAGAAATATATACATAAAATCCCATGAAAATGAACTCCTGATTGTTGTAGTATATGTTGATGACATTATGTTTGGAAGCAATAGAGAAGAACTAGCAGAAGGGTTTTCTGATGAGATGAAAATAGAGTTTGTGATGTCTATGATTGGAGAGCTCAGTTTCTACTTAGGACTTCAAATTCAGCAAAAGAACACAGGTACATTCATCTCAATGGAAAAATACTTAAAAGAAATGTTGAAAAAGTTCAAAATGGAGGATTGCAAACCTATGTCAACTCCCATGATCACGGGATGCAAGATGTGTATTGATGATGGATTTGCTGATATAGATCAAAAAATCTACAGATCCATGATAGGAAGTCTACTTTATCTGACAACATCAAGACCAGACATCATGCTAGCTGTAGGACTAGTGGCTAGATATCAAGCAACACCTAAACAAAATCACCTTCTTGCAGTCAAAAGAATATTCAGATATCTACAAGGAACAACACAGTATGGAATTTGGTATCCTAAAGGCAAAAGCTTCACTTTGACAGCTTACATAGATGCAGATTGGGCCAGCTGTGTGGATGACAGGAAAAGCACAAGTGGAGGTGCTTTCTATCTAGGAGAAAGTCTGGTGATATGGTTAAGCAAGAAACAAACATCTATCTCTCTGTCTACAGCAGAAGCATAATATATAGCAGCAACAACATGTTGTACACAAGTCATGTGGATGAAGCAAACCCTCCAAGACATGAAGGTAAGCATTGATGAACCTATCTAAATCAAATGTGATAATACAAGTGCTATAAGTATATCTAAAAATCCTATGCTTCACTCAAAAACTAAACATATCCCAATCAAGTATCATTTTCTCTGAGAACAAGTGGCTCAAAAGATAGTAAAACTGGAGTATGTACCAACAAAAGAACAGACAACAGATATATTTACCAAACCGCTTGCTAGAGAACCATTTGAATATTTGAGAGACAGACTAGGGGTAGTATCTGTAGATGCTACTCTTTATATGAAGAAAAAGCACAGTTTCAGGGGGAGAACAGAAACGAAAATATCATTCCAAGGGGAGATCAGCCAGAAAGGGAAGCATGAAACAGGTCCTCAGGATCAAAAGGATTATGGCAAGAATACATCCAGCATAAAAGAATCAATAAAAATACTAAAGGGTCAGTAGTGAACCCAACGTGAATCTAATCCAAAGGTTGGAGTAGCAGTGTACAAAGTCAAAAGATCTCAGAGAGAGGAAATGCACGAAATGTTGAAAAATAAAAATAAAAATTCAAACCCCTTGCCATTGATGTCAAAGGGGGAAGAAGAGCAAGAAACAGGAGAAAGGACCCTAACAGGCAAACAAAGGAAGTGTATTTCCATCAATGCCAAAGGAGGAGACTATTAGAAATGTTGTCATTGATGGAAGTAGAGGCAGAAAAGACAGAGACAGACAAAGAAGCAGGAGATGCAAAGATAGGCAAAGAACATCAGCAAAAGACAGCAGGTGATATTTACAGAGAGAAGTTGAGGGAGAGGTCGAGCAGCAGAGGCAAAGGAAACAAATACAGAGGAAGAGATGAAACAGTCATGCAGTAGAGGCAGAGGTCGAGCAGCAGAGGTACAATGAAAGCAGAGGCAGAAGCAGCGAAGGCAGAAGCAGAAAGGCAAAGGCAGAAGCTGCGAAGGCAGAGCCATTATTGCAGAAAGGCAGAGGCAGAGGCAGAGCCGTTATCACAGAAAGGAAGAAGCAGAGGTAGAGCCGTTATTCCGAGAATCACAACCCTAGCTGGTAGATACACTAAACATAAATTCTGGGAACCGTAACCCAGGCGGAGGATATATATATAATTCCAAGAATCGTGACCCAAGCTGGAAGATATATATATAAATCTTATTTCGAGAAACATTACCCAAGCCGGAGGATATATATATATATATAATTCCGAGAATCGTGACCCAAGCCGGAGGATATATATATATAAACCTTATTCCGAGAATCATTACCCCAGACAGAGGATATATATATATATAAGGTTATGCACAAGATTAAACGACCAAACGTCCCATTGTTATAATTTTAAAACAAACAAAGTAATATAAGGTGGGACCCTTATGAATCGCATCGGAGAATATAAGGGCAGCGGAACAGGTTAACAACAGGTTGTGATTGCGATTGAAGTTCTGGACCCGATGGGTCTATAAGTTAGGATTTTATAGATTTGAGTTCCAATCTAATCGCATTGGCACATTTAAATGAACATTACACAATCACATCAGAATTAAAGCGGAACATTGGAACATCTCAGTGGAAGTTGCGATTGTGATTGAAGCCCAGACCCGATGGGTCTATAAATTATGATTTTATATGTTTAAGTTCTGGTCCAATCACATCGGCACATTTAAATGAATAGTGGTCAATCGCATTGGAGTGAAAGTAGGGAAGCGGGACTTGCAACTAAAAGTTGCGATTACGATTAATCGCAATCGGAGTAATCGCATCACATCAGAGTAATAGAAATCGGAGCAGGATCAGAGTAATCGAAATCGGAACAAGCCGACATAGCGGAACATGTCAATAAATCTTGCGATTGTGATCAATCGCAATCGGAAATCTCTAGAGGAGACTCATCGCATCGGAGCAAGGCAGCACAACGGAACAGGTTATGAAGTTTGCAATTGCGATCAATCGCAATCGGAAATCTCTGGAGGAGACTCATCGCATCAGAGCAAGGCAACACAACGGAATAGGTTATGAAGTTTGCGATTGCGATCAATCGCAATCGGAAATCTCTGGAGGAGACTCATCACATCGGAGCACAAAAGAAAGTTCGGATGGTGGGCCCTAAAGGGAATTTTATATGTTAAACAAGCTTTTACTATTACACCGAGAGTTGATTTAAGTTGTATTAAAAAGGAAGTTTGTATGTTAACACTTATTATAATTATGCCAAGAGCTGAAGTTATATATATATAAAGCACCGATATAAAAAGCACAGTTACAAATGTATGGCATACGACCATTACCCTGCGACAATGAATAAGGAAACAAACTGAGCCGAAAGGGACAAAGACACAGTCAGAGAAAAGACAAATGCGCAGCTAGCCAAGAGGCTAAATGAGTGAGCTAGAGTTTTCGTTGTAATTGAATGTAAATGATTTTAATTTATATTGTTGTGATGCATTGGCAAGTCTCTGAAAGAGAACAAATTCCCACTGTAGTGTTAAATTGGTACCTACAGTTATATTTTTCTGAGTGAGCCGAAAAGAAATGATAAGGTAGAAGACTAAGAGGTATGGTTATCCATTTCGAATTCCTTGAGGAATACAAACAGTCATAAGGAATTATCTATAAGTAATATCATCTTGATATGCATAGAGAGGTTAGAGAGAGTAATAATAGAGAATGAAAAGTATAGAAGATTGAGGCAGAGAAGATAAGGAAGAGAGGAGCAGAAAGAGATGCTACAGAACAGAGCTGATATTTGAGGTAAATCAACAAACACTTCTTGTGATAAATTGAGGAAGTTGGAGCTTCCCTATCAAGTTGAAGCTTGATAGCTGTCAGTTGTAGCTGACTCAGGTTGGAGCCTCCTGTCGATTGGTGCCTGCAGAAAAATTGAAGGGATTTGGAGCTTCCTTGCAAGTTGTAGCTTTCAAAATTGAGGTTGGAGCCTCCTGTAGGTTGGTGCCTGCAGAAAAATAGCGGTGAGAGGGAGTTGGATCTTGCCTTTGCATCACAACAATAATAAGATGTGGTTTTCTCCCTTTATGGGTTTCCACTTATATCTGCTGTCTCTATATCTATGTTGCCTGTGTGCTGAGATGATTTATCAAATCTGCTTAATGTTTACTGCTCTCATAATAAGTTTAATGTCACATTAATTTAATACTTGCTGCAACATATTAAGACTGTTCATATACTAAAGTTGAATACAAAAGTAAGCCGTAAATAAGCTGATGAAAATTTAAAAAGCTCATGTATGTATTGAACTGATTCACCCCCCCCTCTCAGTTCAACTAAGAATTCAACAGGATAAATCTCGTAATCATTACAAGCAATCCATAGTCTCTAAACCGTCATTAATCCCGCATGCATCAAATTAAACAACACATTAACCAATTATAACCAAATCCGGCCGAAAAAGGCATTTGTACTTAAAGCCCATCATTTTCCATAATTAGACATTAATGTAGGAATGTGCCAAGTACGAAGTAGTAATTTGAAAATGTTGTCACCTCTCATCACCCCCCTTAGCTGAAGTCTTGTATCCTCGGCCAAAATTCTCAATCTGGGATAAGCAGAGCACGGTGTTGGGAAAGAACAAGTAGTGCGGTGATATTACAGTTGGTCGAACTTAAGGAGTGATTCAGAGTAACAAAAATATGGGAGGTGAAACAGTAAGACATGAGCTGGACTCCATTGAAGCTTTGCAGAACTATTCAGAAGCTTATCAGGTATTTAGGGATGCCGGGTGGCTTGAATATTTTCAAAGGTTGGAAGGCTCATATGAGGCAATTGCAATTGAATTCGCTAAGAATTTGAACAAACACCAGACCCGAGTTAGGGGTTTTCAAATCGAAGTAACAGAAGAAGTGGTTTCCTGAGTGACCACATTGCTAGCTGAAGGACGAAGATGGTTCAATAGGAAAGTTAATGACCCTTATTTGAAGGAAGATTTTCTTCAAGGAGAGGAAAGGTTGGAAAAGAAGGGAAGAGGGGTTGACAGATTTTAATTCGCCCAACCATGGGCAGATGTCGCCTTGGGTCTGATAAAGTAAATTACTAGCAAGGGAAGATCCACAATCATCTTCAATTACCACTTCCCTTTACTAAATCATCTTCTTATTGGGAAAAATTAAGCATATGGGTGCAGTGGTTAAGACAACATCACATCTTGAAAACTGTGTGACCAAGCATGGAATTATCAAATTTATTATGTTGGATGTCCTAAGCCAGCAAGGAAGGATTCAAGAAGAATTTAAACGAAAAATTCCTAGGACAAGCCGAAGAAGATAGGCTGGGACTTTGGAAGGAAGCCATGCAGAAGTTGAAGTCCATACTCAGACCGTCAAGGTCAAAATTGGAAAAGAACCCACTGAAAATATGATTGGAGACAGACGACCAAAACATAGGGTGAGAGTTAGCTTGGAAATAGAACCATTTCCCATAGCTGAGAAGCAGAAAGAAGCAGAAGGATCAAAAGAAGAAGGAAAAGAACCCTCGTCGTTAAGTAAGGAAAAGACTCATATTTTTCTTTTAGAAATTGAAAATTTAAGAAAATAAAATGAACAGTTAAAGCAGAGATTATCTTGGGGGAAGGAAATTTTAGTATTCGTATGCGCAACATGTTCTCAGGAATTAATAACAAGAGGGTATAGGGTTTTTCAGGAAAACACCGACTCATGGGAGAAAGAACTAGAACTTCGGGAGGCTGTCCCACAAGAACCTAATAAGGATACTGCTGTTACACAAGAACCAGTAGTTAAAGTAGAGCCTCCCATAGTAATCGGCCTAGAAGCTGATACACAAGAACCTGTGGAGGCCACTTATATTACAGAAGAACCAATAGTGGGCACATAGGCTAGCCTAGGCAAAAATAAAGGGGTTGATACAAAAGAACCTACTGATGACACTATTGTTACAAAAGAACCAGCAGTAGAGGTGGAGAAGACCCATCCAAGAGAGGCTGTTACACCCACCATTGATGTTGAATGCAGAGGAACGCTGGGTCTTGCCATGGGATGGAGTTCCGAGAAAATTTTGTTGATTTACGAATTGAAAAAATGGAAACAAGAGGTAATCTCCCTTCGAGAGGGGGTAATCTCACTGAAATAACATTATAAGGAAATAAGTGCCTTACAGGAGAAGTGGTTGAAGGAAGAACCGAAGAAAGGTTGGGAAGAGTGGAAGCAAAAGGAATCCGTAAATAAGCAGAAGGAACAACTGTTGCTTTTATAGCAGAAGGTTCGGGATTTGACTATGGATAAGAAAAATCTCCATGAGCTTGCCATCAATTTGTTGGGGTGCAGGTGAAATCCCCCATCCTACCCCATTTTCCTATGGGAACACTATTATCTATTTCATTTAAAAGCCGTTATGGAAAACATGCCCTATATGGGTTCTTCTACCTCCACCTTTTTAGATGTCTTTTGATGAATAAAGCCTGTTGTACGAGTTATTTTTTCACAATATCATTTGTGAGCACGCTAGTATGCAGATGGTAGTAACTATATTCTCCTACATGGGGGATATGCAATTATGAGCCTTCATGTCATTTATGAGGAATCAGATTAAGTGGCATCTGTCCACTAAATCTATGGATGCCAATGAAGAAAAGACAACATTATGGATCTGAGAAGAACCAGGACGGGCCGCCGAATTAAGGTGGGAATTTAGAAATATTCTGAGCACTCCTGGGATAAGGGAACCTATTTCCGCTTACAGAAGAAGGATTGTGGAATTTTGCCTTAATCAATTTTCACAAATGAAAAGTCGAGCCCTAACTCAGTGTCTAAAGTGTACAAAAGCCAGTAGTGTTGAGCTGTTGGAAGGGGACCCATTTGCATTTCAGAACTTTTTGGTAACTGTTACATATGTACCATCATATGCCCAGGTAATAAAGACCCTTGGTGCTTCTTGGCTTGGGCTAAGATTTAAATTCCCTTTGATATGACTATCGATAGAGGAATACCAGGCTCGTTATGGACTGAGCAAGTATGAATAAGAGTCTTAGACACGAAAGCTGATGGATACTAAAGGGTACATGTTTCCAAATGAAGACACAACCAACACCTATGACTTCATTGACCTGCATAGGAGATATTATTAAGGGAGATTATATTTTTGCATGAGGGCATGCAAGTGATTCAGCTGGGGGGAGATGTTGGGTGCCATTTTTGTACTTATTTCCTACATCTGTTTCCCCCATTTTTACCATGTGACCTCAAACATTGGGACTACCTTTTCCTTTTTCCCTTCTTTTCTATCTTAAACAATGTTGTTTTTCCATATTTCATTATCTTTCCATTTCATTATTTATTATGATGTATTGTTTCATTTTTGTGGCTAACTGGGGTGAATGTTGGAGGAAGTTATTTGGTCTTTTTATTTCCTTCCAGATGTTATTATTAGCACAAGGGACCTAGAGCATGGGGCGTACAAAATAAGTTGAAAGTGTGCTGTTACAATAAGCTGTTACACTATGACGCTGTTACATCATGGTGCTATTACGGCCGCATTGCTGATTGGATACTGTCAAATTTATGATGTCGTCCTGTCCTCAAATGCTGTTACGCTACAGATGTCGCTTTCCACGACAGTTGTAGAAGTCATTACATATTATATTTTAGAATGACATATTTTAGGCAGTTTTGATTGTAATCCATATTCTCCTAATTAGAATTTTTATTAAGGAATTGGTTGTAACTATATGTATCTTATTTTGATCAACATGAGAATCGTAAGATTATCATGACTGATCCGTTCCTCGTTTTTCTAAACATGTAACCATTATATAACTCTCGAACCTTGAGGTCAGGGGTTAGCAGAGAACAATATTACTTTTGGATTTGTAATTTTGGTCATAATATACAAAGATATCACATTGTTGTTGTTACATGTGTTGTCTGGTTTAATTTCCATTTATTTTCCATCTCTTCCTGCACCCTGCTAGGGAGGAAGTACCCTCATATTTAGCAGGGACTGCAGTGGTAAAGTAGTTTTACTATATTTCTTAATTGCTTTGCGTATTGGTGGAGTGTTTTTGTTTTTTTTCTGGCTGTAAGTAGATCTGTTTTAGTTTCGATACTATTATGCTATTAAATGGATGTGATTAGAAATACCAGCTGGTGTAATTGTTGTGTGGCGCACTAGGTATCGTTTAATTGAGGCATGATTACATTCCTGTAGATTGTTTTTATTCCTGGATGAGTATTAAGTTTCAGAAATAGATTCAGCAATGATTCCTCTTTATTTTGATTTTGCTTCTGGTTTGATGTATCGGCACAGACAATGCAACTGTCATTGAAATAAAAGATGTCCCTAGATTGATAATTTGTGTACTGTCTTAGTCATTTCATAGTGATTAATACAGTCCAACAACAGTGCCTAGGGCGCTGCGCATATAACCAATTTGCTGATATGAACTTGTTTAGGAATACACAGAAAAACACAGATTTTTCAAAAATGGGTCAAATGGCTTCAAAATTGGTGGAGAGAGTGTTGGTGAGGTGGCTACAATTGGGGTGAAGCCTATGCAAGTATATCCAATTTCTTCGTCTCTTCTTGGTGAGTTAGGGCTTCAATATTTGCATTTGCTACCTTGAGTTTGTCCCTTGTCATTTCTTTCTCTTTTGACATAGTGTTTGGCCATTCTCCTTTAAATATTGTTGTCCCTTTTAGCCTTCTTTAACAACTTCTCCAAGTGGTCATTGATGGCTTGAAGCCAACCTTCCTTGTATTCTTTGATCATCTCCAAGAATTGATCATCAAGGATGGCTTCATCAACTATCTCTCTTTTCCTTTTAATTTCCAAGGATATTTTCAAGCCTCTAGTTCTAGGTCTGCCTCTTGGTGCTTGTTCATCTAGTTCTTCAAGAAAACCATGATTCTCTAGGGTCTCATCTAGCAAAATATTGGATTCTTCTGCCTCTCTTTCTTCTATTATATCTTAGTGTTAAAACCCTAGGGAGATGGAATGATAGTGAAAAATTAATTTTGAGAAGTGGGAATGTGATGGGGAAATTTAGGGAGATGGGGGAAGGGGTTTATGAAATGAGGGAGTTGAAAAGGAAGAGTAATGTAGAGGGGTTTGGAATAGGGAAATTTATTATAGGTATGGGTTTTTTTTGGAGCCTAGGCAAATGAGTAGCCTAGGGCTTAGGGTATTGGGAATAAAGGGCTTAAGGAAGGGGATAGTGATATAGGGATTTGGGAAAGGATTTTTTACAATGTGGGAAGGGTAATGAAGGTTTAGGGATGGTAATTTTGGGATTTGAGAGTGAAATGGTAGATATTAGGGTTTTAAAATGATTAAAACCCCAAATCTTTAATGAAACTTTGAAAACACCATAGAGAATGACTGTAGGAGGAAGAAGAATGATGTAACTGACTGTCGCTCACTTGTTGGAGGTTGAAGAAAACATTGCTGAAGCTTTGGAGGAGACTTTGGTGAAGTCTAGAAGTGTTTCTAGCTTTTCTGGGCAAGTGCGCCCTCCCAGAAGCTGATGCGCCCTCCTAGAAGCAAGTGCACCCTCCCAGAAGCAAGTGCGCAATGCATTTTTGTAGATCACTTTTGGATGACTTCCCAAACTCCAAAGTGAACTCATGATAGCTAGTTGGAAATATCTCTCTCTTGGATACACAATGGAACTATCAAGCACTGAAAATGATCAAGTATAACCCCTAAAAAATCAATTCTACCAAGACTGGACAAAAAGTGTAGAATGTGGGTGAAAAAATGCAGCGTGCTGTTGCAGGAAACGTTTGGAGGCCTTCCTCAACTCCAAATTAAGATCATGATATCTCCTTGGAAATATATTCTAGTACAGTTTTCATTTGAATTATCAAGCAAGTCATTTGGACACTCCATCTAGGATACAAATTGATTTTCCCAAGGTCACTCCAGAAGTGCAGAAAACCTCTTATAGCACCTGTATTTTTGACATTTCTCCCAAACCATGATACCTGTGTAAAACGTGAAGGAGGTGTTTCTTCTTTGACCAATGATGGACAAAAAACTCTCTCACTTTTATCAAATTAGCCTCTATTTGGTCAGAAACATACTTTGAAGAAAAACTAGCCCTATGAGTGGCAAATGGTTTGACACTTGGAATGACTTCTTGAAAAATGATGGAGACATGATGTTTATGAGCTGAAACGACCTCATACTTAATGATATGACCTAACTTATGCCTCCTCTGCTAATATTTATTTGATATCATAGCAAACCCTAGCTCAGTGGGAGAGGAAATTAGGGTTTAGTGCTTGTGGAAAATGATGATTTGGGCACCCTTCGGAAAAGACAACTCCCCTTGACATTTGATCAATTGATGAAATAAAAACTATTTCACTTTGACATGTGCTTGTTTGGCATGTGGAACTAAGTTGGAAGATTTTGGGAGACTAAGTAATTTTTACATTTGAATTGACATAAAATTACATGAATAAAAATAAAATTACATCTTGGAATGAAACTCACATTTGAAATCAAAATTACATGATGAAATAAGAATTTTTCTTCACAAATCATCTTCACATGGTGACGAGATGTTATTTGATCACCCTTTACTTGTTGGCCTTATGCAATGGAATGGAGTTTTATTGGACCATGAAAACTCTAGAAAACCTAATGATGACCTTGACAAGGCTCGACTCCGTGGTGACATGACATGATGAATTGAAATTATGGATGATGTAAACTCAACAAGGTATGGGAGTGTGCTTACAAGAAAATGAATTTTAAGGAAGAGTGATGTTTTTGGATTAGGGCTACCATCAATGACTAATTTATTGCATGACCTAGTGGAATGATACAAAATTTCTGATTGGGACCCCTAATATAAATATGAAAAGAGTATATTTTGATCACTGATGGCATGATGCAAATATTGACACTAACATCAGCTCCAGCTGGGGATGGTAGCTCCTTAGAGGTGCCAAGAAGACTCTAGACCAAGTGCCTATCCATTGGGCATGGAGTCAAAAGCTAAAGACTAAATGAATATTGAAAAATTGACTCAATAAACTGACTCAAGGCTGACTAAAAAAAACCTGAATTTGACTGAAAAGAAACAAAAAAAAATGCTCAGAATTGAGCTTATTCAACACATCTACTCTAACTGATCCATTCATCACCTGCTCAAGTGAAATGGAACAACCAATGCAACCATGTAAGCATTATTGCTGCTAGTTGAATTCTCTGCAAGTGCTTGATTATGATAAAGAAGAGAGAACTATTGAAAGGAAACTCCCATGAAATATTGTCAAAAAATTTAATCTTAATGAAATTGCAAAGCATGAGCCCACCTTCTTACCTCAAGAATGTTGCAAAAGGATATTCATCCAAATACATAGTAATTTCAGCCCATCTAATACATTACTGTACTGCTCTAGGTATTTTCGTACCTTGATTTTAAAATGTTCCCACCATCTATGCTTTCCTCCCTAGATGAATGCAGAAAGTTGAAAAAAGGATCCTGAAACTCGTGAATGACTAATTGTTCCTGATGATCAACAAAAAAACAAGAATCTTATTCATTACTCTCCTGATATGACTACAAATCTTTGTATGATATTTATAATGAGACTCCTGTTGAACAAGATAATGAAGTTGGCTGTTGGATCAAGTTTATATCAACACTCTTTTTAGGCTCACAATTAGCTAATGGAGAAGGAATTTTACTGCATATATCATCCAACACATCAGCTATAGGTTCATGAAAAACTTGAAAAGATTGTTGCAACCTATTTTCCATTGTTTCTAATGATACTGCATAACTTTTTACATGCTGCTCATCCTTTTCTTTAGAGATATTATGAAAATTTTCCTTTAAAAAATGAAATGCTTCAAAACATAATGGTACATAATCATCTTGCATCATTTGATCATATGTTTCAGCTTCCAAGCCTTCATCTACAATTTGAAATTCAATGGGACTCGGTGGTTGCAAATCTAGAGCTAAGCAGGATTCTATGTCGCAAATGATTTCCTCAACCAGTTTAGGATAATTTTTATCATTTATAATGTTGACCACTCTCTTATCTGCTTGCTTATAGTTTTCTCTTATTTTTACAAATGAGGAGAAACACAAGGGTAAGGAGCTCTGATCGAGAATTTCATTATCCTCTTGATTGTCAAGATCAAAACTTAATGACTGTTGATTTATGATTGCATGAAAATTATCTCTAATGAACTGAAATGAAGTAAAACAAAGAGGCAAAGATTCTCCACTTACTTCCAAATTTTCTACACTTTCTTCCTCACTACCATAAACCACATGTGTGAGGTGACTGTCTTCTTTAAAATGTTGAAAACATGTTAATGATTGACTTGAAGAGTCAACCTCGCTTTTGAAAACATAATCATCATCATATTTATCATACTTGGGTAAATCATCAAAATGAGTAATGTCATCAAGAATTCATATCAGATCTACAAATATATCCTCTATAAGCTGATATATAAAACTAATTTCTTTATTGTCCCTTGAATGCATACATAAAGTAATCATTATCAGATCTATGAAAACTGGGATAGGAAGGAAATTTTTTCATTTCAACAACTCGTTTTTCTTCAATCAATGAGACATGATCATATTGAACAAAAATTTAATCTCTCATAGTGATCTTTTGCATAATTTCCTCTACTGTACTTACCAAAATTTCAAGCTTCACTTCTGAAGATCTCAAGCGTTCTTTCTCTGTGTTTTCCCTTTCTTCTATTTTCAAATTTAACCTTTTGACCAACAAATTAGCTTCTATAGATATTGAACTGTCCTGCATGTTTTCAAGTGGTGTAATGTCCCTTTCTCTTAATCGAAATTCCATTTCCGGATCACAAGAATCTGGGTAGTGTAAGAGGGTTGAACCAAGAGGCAGTTTTATATCAGCAAGGATTGAATGGTATACTTGATTGAATCTAGCTGAAATGTTTTGCACTATTTCTCCTGGCTGCTTTTTAAAATTATCATATTCTTCTAAAATTAGAAAATGATTCCTCTTTATCACCCATTTATCAAGAAATATTTTCACAAATTGATAAATAAAAAATACTTGCAACTGGAAATTTTTTGAACCATTCCTTGGCTTCGCCTTACAAAGATAGAGTGAAGATCCTGATACTAACATCATCTTCATCAACCTCAAAAAGGTCGAGAAAAATTTCAAAACTCTGAATGTGTTTCTCAGCAGTGATGTTACCATATTCTCCATCAAACCTGGGAAGATATTTGTAATAATTTCCAGGGAAATCATGGAGTATAAGAGGTAAGATGAGTGGTTTGTATCTATTTGAAATTTTACAAGGTGTAAGAGTATGTAAAAAAGCTATAGGATTAGTCTTTATTTCTTGAGGTTCATCAAATTGAAAAGGATATGCACAATTTTCAAGTAAGAGGTCTTGATCTTGATAAAAATCAAAGGGAAACTCGGTATTTACACTTTTCAAATAGGCGGAATCAAGAATTTGGTCATCTTTTTCATAAAACAAAATCTGGAAAAATTTCAGGATAATTTTAGGAAAAGAAAAGAAGTAATTTACAAGAAATCATATTACATCTCAAATACAATTCCATTTTGAATACCTGACCTTTGTGTGAGATTCTTCCATTTTCCTGCTAGCAAGGTCGATCCTCCAGTGGAGTCTTTACATTAAGTTGGAGTCGCCAGGTGAATGGTTCAACCTTAATATGTGTCCAACTACTATTCACCATCAACAATTAGATATAAATTTTTCTGTTCTTTCCCAGGGAAGATCTGATCTTTCGATCCCCGGCAATGGCGCCAGTATGTTATCACTCCGCCATATTTCTAAGGCTGAGGAAGAAATCACAACAGAGGTAACTGTGGGCCAACCTTTTAACTTGGTATCTAGCCCTACCAAATCGGAGAGGAATATCTCCATAAAACACACCCTAGAAGGCTGAATGGATTAGGATTTTAGGCTAGGTATGAGTTCAAGGGTTTTGATAATTGATTTTGGTCAGGATGTTGGATGAAAGTATGGTCAAGGGAGCTAGGTCAGGGAAAATGAGATAGGGTTGTAGAGATTCAATGGGGAAAGGTAGGCATACGGCTTAAAAATTTAAGATGATTGTGATGTGATGGTTTTTATACTGATGAGGTGCTAGGAAGAGCATGGGAGATGCATTCTTCCTAAAGAGAGGAAAATGGACAAATTATGATAACTTTCCCTAAACAGAGCATGGGAAAACATGTATTCTGCCTATCACTTTGAAAGAGATCATACAAAAGAGATGTAATGAACATGAATACAACACATTCTTAACATATGAAACTGAAGGAAAAATAATGATAAACATCATACCACACGTATCCCAAAAAAAAGTTGCAACTCTTCTTTATTAACTGGCCAAACTGAGTACAATAGTCCTTGATCAATGAGCTAGCATCCAAACTAATTCAAACCTATAAAAATGAGTCAAAAAGTACAATATATAGACCTCAAACAACTTTCTCCCAACCTCAAGGGTTGAATCCCTGAGTTAAGGAGCTGATCCACAATAATCTGAACTGATACCTAGAGTGTAGGGAGGTCAAAGTGATTCATCCCTCACTTCCATGAAACTTATTCATTTGACTTCATGATGAAATTTACCTGATGAATCTACCCCTAGGTAACTTATCCATAACATAATTACATTTACCATCCTCAACTACGTAGGTGGAAATATCAATTCATGAGATAAAGTCAAAATTACAGTGAAATTAAAAAAACAAATCAGCAAATGGTCAAGTGCGCCATTTTTCTGTCAAGTGCACCCTCGCTGTGTCAAGTGCGCAAGGCTTTTTTTTAATAACTTGTACGTGTCCAAATTAGGCCCAAAATGGCTTGTTGGAAATATATTCAAGTCTACTTTCTAAATATGTCTCTAGTTTGCAAAATTAAGGTGATTTTATCCCTCAAAACTTCATTCTCCCAAGACTGCTCTGTGTGCAACCCCTAGGCCAAAATAGAGGCAGAAACATGATTTTTAACTATTTTTTTGACAAGAAAAATTTGTAAAAAAGGGCTGGAAATGTGGGTTTCTTAGATTTATTTGTCCTTAGGAATCCACTGGTGGTCTCCTTTTCCTTAAAAAGTGGCTCAAAAAAGTGCGCAACGCCTAGGGTGCTGTGCATATGACCAATTTGTTGATATGAACTTGTTTAGGAATACAAAGAAAGACCCAGATTTTGAAAAAATGGGTCAAATGGCTTCAAAATTGGTGGAGAGAGTGTTGGTGAGGTGGCTAGGCTTGGAGTGAAGCCTCTGAAATTATATCCAATTTCTTCTTCTCTTCTTGGTGAGTTAGGGCTTCAATCTTTGCATTGGCTGCCTTGAGCTTTTCCCTTATATTTCCTTCTCTTTTGGCATAGTGTTTGACCATTCTCCTTTGAATCTTGTTGTCATTTTTAGCCTTCTTTAACAACTTCTCCAAGTGGTCATTGATGGCTTCAAGCCAACCTTCCTTGTCTTCTTTGATCATCTCCAAGAATTGATCATCAAGGATGGCTTCATCAACTATCTCTCTTTGCCTTTCAATTTCCAAGGCTCTTTTCAAGCCTCTGGTTCTAGGTATGCCTCTTGTTGCTTGTTCATCTTGTTCTTCAAGAAAACCATGCTTCTCTAGGGTCTCAAATAGAAAATTTTTGGCTTCTTCTGCCTCTCTTTCTTCTATTGTGTCTTAGTTTCAAAACCCTAGGTAGATGGAATGATAGTGAAAAATGAATTTTGAGAAGTGGGAATGTGATGGGGGAAGGGCTTTATGAAATGAGGGAGGTGACAAGGAGTATGAATGTATAGGGATTTGGAATATGGAAACTTATTACAGGATGTGGTTTTTTTGGTGTCTAGGAAAACAAGTAGCCTAGGGCTTAGGGTATTGATATAGGGATTTGGGAAAGGTTTTTTTACAATGTGGGAAGGGTAATGAAGGTTTAGGGACTGTAGTTTTGGGGTTTGAGAGTGCAATGGTAGGTACTAGGGTTTTAAAATTATAAAAACACCAAATCTGTAATGAAACTTTCAAAGCACCATAGAGAATGACTGTAGGAGGAAGAAGAATGATGTAATTGACTATCACTCACTTGTTGGAGGTTGAAGAAAACATTGCTGAAGCTTTGGAGGAGATTTTGGCAAAGTTTGGAAGTGTTTTTGGCTTTTCTGGGCAAGTTCTCCCTCCCAGAAGCAAGTGTTCCCTCCCAGAAGCAAGTGTGCCCTCCCAGAAGCAGGTGTGCCCTCCCAGAAGCAAGTGCACCCTCCGAGAAGTAGGTGTGAAATGCCTTTTTGCAGACCACTTTTGGAGGCCTTATCGAACTCCAAATTGAGCTCAGGATAGCTCGTTGTAAATATATATCTCTTTGCTACACAATGGAACTATAAAGCACTAAAAAGGATCAAGTATAACCCCTAAAAATCTCAATTCTCCCAAGACTGGTCAAAAAGTGCAGAATGAGGGTGCAAAAATGAAATGTGTTGTTGTAGGCAACTTTTGGAGGCCTTCCTCAACTCCAAATTTATCTCATGATAGATCATTGGAAATATCTTCCAGTATAGTTGTCAATTGAATTATAAATAAAGTCACTTGGACACTCCATCTAGGAGAAAAATTTATTTTCCAAAGGTCACTCCAGAAGTGCAGAAAACCTCTTGTAGCATTTGTAGTTTTGACATTTCTCCCAAACCATGATACCTGTGTAAAAAATGAAGGAGGTTTTTCTTTTCTAACCTATGATGGACAAACACTTTTATCCAATTCATCTTTTTTTTTCCAGAAACATATTTTGAAAAAAAACTGTCCCTACGAGTGGCAAATGATTTGACTCTTGGAATGAATTCTTGAAAAATGATGGATACATGATGTTTATGAGCTGAAATAACCTCATAATTAATAATATGACCTACCTTATGCCTCCTCTACTCATATGTCTCTGATTCCATACCAAACCCTAGCTAAGTGGGAGAGGAAATTAGGGTTTAGTGCTTGTCGAAAATGACGATTTGGGCACCCTTACGAAAAGACAACTCCCTTTAACATTTGATGAATTGATGAACTGAAAAATCTTGAACTTTGACATGTGCTTGTTTGGAATGTGGAACTAAGTTGGCATCGTTTGGTAGACTGAGTACTTATTACATTTGATTTGACATAAAAATACATGAATAAAAATAAAATTACATCTTGGAATGAAACTCACTTTTGAAATCAAAATTACATGATGAAATAAGCATTTCTCTTTACAAATCATCTTCACATGGCGAAGAGATGTTATTTGATCACCCTTTACTTCCTGGCCTTATGCAATGGAATGGAGTTTTATTGGACCATGAAAACCCTAGAAAACCTAATGATGACCTTAACAAGACTGGAGTCCATGGTGACATGACATGATGAATTGACTTTATGGATGATGTACAATCAACAAGGTATGGAAGTGTGCCAACAAGAAAATTAATTTTAAGGAAGAGTGATGTTTTTGGACTAGGGCTACCATTAGTGACTAATGTTTTGCATGACCTAGTGGAATGATAATTTTTTTTTGATTGGGACCCCTAATATGAATATGAAAAGAGTATATTTTGATCACTAATGGCATGATGCAAATACTGGCACTAACAGGATGGAAATATTATTGGGAGAAGAATGGGCCTATGACCCTTTTCATGTAATTTCAAACAGGAGAGTGGAGAATGGCTAAGCTCCTTTCTTACATGAAGCTCAACCAGAAACTGAGAAGATAGATAATGGACGACAGCCTGTTTCAACAGGGGGATTAGAGGTTGAAACCCCTTTACAAAATGAAAAGACTTTGAATATAGGAAGGGAGGAAATCATTGATTTGGAAGAAGATGTATATGGAGAAGCTAAACGTTAAAAATTATATTATGAAAGAAACACAACATTAGTTTCCGGTTTCCAATTGTAATTGGGGGAGATATTTTGCACAACATCCTCTCCCAATCCAGATGAAATTCTCAGAGTTATGTCCCAATGATCAAACAAATGTTTTCAAACATTGAGGATAGAAACAAGAAGATCGAAGAAAACATGGAAGCCCAGCTGGAAGCTCAATCATCCTTAGATTATCAAACAAGGATGTTATCTGCCATGGATTTAGAAAATAATCAGCTTAAGATTTCATTTTCTCATCCTTCTACATTATCTATTTTCTCTTCAACAGGTTTCAAAACTATTAATTTAATAGTAGATGCTAAGAAGATTTGTTTTCTTGACAAAATTAATCTCCACAAGAAAACTGGAGAATTAATTCATAATGATTTGAATAAAACCTTTTCAGCTGCCAACAATGTTTAAGGTTTGTTGGATAAATATGTTTAACAACTGAAATTTGAAAAGGCAAACTCAAGGGAATTAAGAAATAAAAATGAAGAGTTGTAGAAGTTGGTTATTAAAATTGGAGTCAAACCGGAAGATAGGAGTGCAGTTCAAAGATTGTTGCAAAGGGTTGAAGTAGAAATTAAATTTCTCAAGAAGAAATTAAAATTACCTTTTGTAGAACATCCAATGGCTATAGAGGTAGCATAGATTGAACAATAGAAATAAGTGTTGACTCATGAGTTACTACAACTAAATGAAGAAGTGGATAAACTAAAAGAAATGAATATTGTCTTGCAACATGAAATTGACTCACATGTTTGTACAATTCTGGTGCAAGGAAATTTAGAAGATCTAGCTGCAAAACTAACTCATGTCAGGATTAATTTGAAACTTGTTGAGAATGAAATGAAAAATAATCAAAGTGATTATGAAAATTCACTGAAAGTTATCAAAGCCACTGAACATGAATTTTATGACAAAGGATACTGCCGGAAAATACAGAAAATATTTGCTTCTTGCCTACCAGGAAATCAAGGAACTGAAAGAAAAGGTAAAAGGGAATGTGTCCCTGATCCAGGCAAGGGAAATCTTGTGGAATGATATTATAAATACAACAAAAAATATTTTTGGATTCTCACTTATTTTTTAATAAGAGAGTATTAGTGTTAGGGATATAGAGGGTGTAATCATGGCTGCTAAGCATAAACTAGAGAAAAGAGCCCAATTTGTTAAGAAGATGTTTGATTTTTATGAATTCCAAGTCTGTGCAAGAGTTAAAGGAAGCTATAATTAAAGACAGGACTGAATGTGTAATGGAAATAAATAAAATTTCAGTGAAGAATTTATATTGAAAAATGGCTGAGAAGAAATTGAAAGAAGTAAAGGAGGTTGTAATGAAGTTTAATGCTGCTTTTCACAAAAGGACCAGGGTGGTTTTACCATCATGTTGTGACCAGAAGGGGAATCTGCTGCCTTGGGAGACTTATGAGACATTGATGGTAGAAGCTAAAAGTAAAATTGACTCCACACATGAAAATACTGCAATACTCAAGGGAGCCACGACTGTCAATTATTTGCACAAGGAATTTCAACTTCTTTGGATGATGATGACACTATTTATTGAAAATCAAACTTACAGAAGGATCACTGAATTCAGAATGGCTCATGTGAGGTTTACTAAGAGCTCTAATGAAAACATAGAGATCTGGAAGAAGTGCAACGAATGTATGTCACCCCAATCAACCGATGCAGGAGAAGGACCTTCCACTATTCTTGAGTCACAAGTCATCCAATGACAAAAGAGTTCTCCAACAACAAAGTTTTTTTTCATAATGTTTAGTAGAAATGTTTTATTTCAATGTTATTTCATTTTCAAAATGTAATATTCTAATATGAGGACAGTTGGTCTCGAATTATTTTAAGAGGCTTACAACTTTATAACTTTCATTTTGAAATTTTTGCATAAAAAGACTTTCAAAGGAGTCGTGAGGGTTCTCGAGTTTTTCACCTCAGAGGAAAATATAGTTTTGTACTTTCAATTTTCATGCGCATATAAATAAAATTTTCATGGTGATTCCAAAATTTGTAGGGTATGATAAGTTTTTCCTATTACATCTTGTGTTAATGTTTTCCTCTTAGAAAAGAGTAATGAAGTTGTTGGGCTTTGATTTTGCACTGCTATGATTTTGATTTTTTTTAAAGTTAAAGTTAAATATAAGAGATTTTGTGCAAGGCATCCTGTTATCTAAGACTTTCCACCTATTGTACTATTCGAACCCCCCCCCCCCCCCCAATGTATTTTAATAATAAACAGGGACCCTTTAAAATAAAAATAAAAATTTGTGAGCATGATTTCACTTTAGCTTAAGTCTTAAAACTTTATGAATAAAGGTTTTTCCCTTTCTGCTTTGATTTCAAAAGCGCTCACCACAAATCGCATAAATTACAAGCCATTTAAGTTAAAACATATATAATTGTTGTGAATTGCGATATGCACTTCAACCTTTTCATAACTATATAAAATCCATGTTGAAAATGATTAAAAATCCCTTTAAAGAGAAACCACGTTGCACATTTTTAAAAGAAAAAACTTATAACAATTCGAAAAAGTTGCGATAAGTCAGACCCGACGAAACAAAAAAATAACATTTATAAGTATCCAAAAGTCCGATAAAGCACAACAACGTGAGTCTTTAGTGCATTTCGCGTTTTGCGACGAGAAACCAAATGGAAAGTTTTATACACCGCAATAATTTGTGATGTGCGATGTGTGATTTCCGCAGATCAAATTTCGCAAGATTCATCGGCGGAAAAAACATAACTATTGGTAATTGTTAAAAGTTGCGATGTGCGATATAAACACTTATTATTAAAGTGCGTGAAATGATTCCTATCTAATCAATCCATTATAAGATATGATGCCTTAGATCGTTAGATTAGACATATTACATAAGGTGTGTAAGAGATTTGATAGAAAGAGTTATGGGTTATTAACGACATTTAACAGGTTCAAGGTTCAAAAGATTGATATCTACTTGAAGAGTGTTTTGAATAATAGAGTGCCGGATTTTTATTATGATGTTTTAACTCTATCCTTCTCTCTATTCATCTCAGATCTGAGTTTACTCTTTTCACTTGAATTTAGGAAACCACCTAATGAACTTAGAATAAATGGAATGACAAATAAAGGCAAGGCAATTGCCTAAACGTCCGCTGTAGAAGACACAACCATGCCTCCATTGTTCTCAGACACAACGTGCAACAAGGATTTCAATAGTTCTTCATGGGAAGTAATGTACCACCCTTTTGAGGAAGAAAAACCAAGATAAATAGTCAAAACTATAACAACAGATGGGGCACTTTCCTCAGACCCGTCCTACTTTGACGTTTCATGCTCGTTTCTTCACAGAATAGCAATGAGGGTGAATATTTTACCATACACAGATATGGTAAAGTGGGTCATTGACCACCTTAACATAGCAGAAATATTATTCAAGAATACTAAGCTGGAGAATATTGGTTCATTCACTGCAGAGGATTTACGGATAATGTATCATTTTCCCATGCCGCAGAAGAATTATGATAAATATTTTGTCCAAAGATTTACGAAGAATAATACAGACCTCATGAAAGTGATAAAGGGATGGAAAGAAGATTAAGGCAAGCTAGAGTGGGATAAACTTGGAATGTACCCGATAGCACAATTACCCTCCCCCTATTGTTATGTAGCTAGAATGCTATGTAGGTTATTTTCTAAACCAGATACCACTAGGTTTTCCATAGAATGGGTTCCTTTAATTGATGAAATCGTCAATTCCTCTATTGTGAATTGGGCGAGAATTTTGTCTGATAATTTGGCCAGAACTATCATGGATTACATAAGCAAAAGAAGTGTTTCCGATAGAACAATAGCTCCCTTCTACATGAGTGCTTACATTATGGATGCAATTTTCTTTTGTTCAATATTTCCTATCATGGGATGGAAATGGACAAGCTAGGACCCCACTCCAATTCATATTTACCATAGATCCCTTTGGGAATCTGATTTTCATTTACATTTCTATAAAATTTGCAATGGAGTTATGTTACCCATCCATCAGATTATCTTTAATGAAAAAGCCCCTAAGATTTCTAAGGAAGCTAGCACAGACATTTTACCAGTTTCTAGATGGTTTTCTGAAGAAAATTTCACTTATATTAGAGTTTTTGGGAGTTATTATTCCCCCCACATTTTGCTTTATTATGTTCATGATAAGCTCCTAGTCAGGAAAATTGCCTACCAACTTCTAGTAAGTGGCATGACCAAACAACTCAAAGAGGCCAAGAAGGCCATCTAGCCTACTTTCCCTTTATAGTGTGGCAATTTTTCCCTTTTCGACATTGGTCATGCATTTAAAGAGATTTCAAATGTCACTTCATTAAATATGGCTCTAATTCCAAAGAGGTCATATGATCCTAATGGTGTGGTTAATAATTTTACCACTGATATTAAACTTAAAACTTTCTTGAATGAGAAAGATATGTTTGATGATTTCTTTGAAGGTGTGGAGAAGTTCACATATGTATTGAAAATTGCATCCAGTCAGCTCAGTAAAATAGAGTTTGAGGATTTTCAAGCATATAGAAGTAAGAGGCTAGAAACAGTCCCTTTGGACTTGTTATTTATTGAATATGTCAATAGGCCAAATCCCAATATTAGTCTGGATAATGAGGCTAAAGATATGTCAGAAGATGAATCTCAAGAGAAATCAAATCATGAGTCAGGACAATCACAACATCATTCTCAGAATTCATATCACTCTCACAATGAATCTAAGAGTAGGAATGAGAGTCATGAGAAAATAATTGAGAAAGTGATTAAAGGAATTGAGATGAAAACTGAAGGAGAAATTAATGGAGTTGAATCATCCTCTAAATAAGTTCAGCATATCTAGAATACACCCGAGCATACAGAGAAGCCTCAATCAAAATATTTGAAGAAATAATGGGAGAAGTTTTCTAAAGCACTAGAAACACCACCACCACCAAAGCCTAATGCTGATGAATCAACAAGTTTCCAAACTCTCGGGCAGTCCCAGAATTTAGTGGAAACTGCAATGCCACTGCAGCAGGTAATAGAAGTTCATGATCAAGAAATCATACTGGCATACCCTACAGAACAGATTATTTTAAATATTGAAGAGATACCCTCACTTGACGTCTTCTACATCCCGAATCATAAGGTTGTAGTTAAGAGAAGAAAGAGAAGAATGATTTATGAAACCGTTTCAAATTTTATTCATGAATTTGTAGATGTTCTATGGAAAAACCATTTGTCTGGTCCTAAAGAACATTTGACTAAGTTATCACAGTTTGCAGGAGAATATGCTACTACTACCATTGACAAAGCTACAGAGGCACAACTTATACTCAATAAAAAATAAGACAAAGTTCAAGAGTTGGAGAAACTACTATAACAAGAAAAGTTTAATTCCAGTAAGCAGATTGAAATGAAGATGTCACAATTTCAAAAAGACTTTGATAGATCAAAGTTGTAGCACCAGGTACAAATTACAGATAAAGAAACACAGCTTGAAACAACAATGGAAAAATTGAAAAGTCGGCCTCAAGTAGAGAAATTCATAAAAGAAGCACTGGAAATGAATACAAATCTAAAGAAGCAGCAAGTAACCTTTTGCCAAAAAATTTCAATCACCAGTTCGTATTGTGATACAAGCAAGATTCTAATCCAACAAGTGGCTAATGGGAGGCTTGAATGTGGAAAAGTTGAAAGGAATATTACTGAGTTCATTTAGTGGCAAGGGTATGATGCAGGAAAGAGAGTCGACCTCCCAAAGATAGATAAGTTTATCAAAGAGATTTTATTGAAAGTTTGGGAAATGCAACCGAGACAAGCAGAGAAGGAAACGACGAAGGAATCAAGGCTGCCAAATGCAATCATTGAATCTGTTAATGAACAACTTTAAAAAAATTAAATTATAAAAGAACCCAAAGCCAAAGTACTCCCAGAGATCAAACCATTAGAAGCATAGTGGAAGGAAAGTACAAAGATAAAGGTGGAAAATATTAAAAAGATAAATAAGTTTGATTAGGAAAATTACTGGAATTTTCTGATCAAACCTTACCATCAATGCCTAACTCTACAATGATTAACTGATTCTACAAAGAAATCACTGCCATCACTTTCGAATGCAGTGTTTAAAGGCTAGGTCAGATTCGGGATTACACAGCGAGCTCAGCTAAAGCCAATGATAGATATTTTTCACCTCTGAGATCAAATCTGCAAAGAGGATCAACCCACTTAAGCATGTTGTTATTTCTATTTCCTATATTATAGTTTAAGTTTACTTATTACGAGGATAATTGTTTGAAACCTCCTTAATTTTTTTATGTAATAATCTATTTTAAACATATTTAGTTTAGTATTTAAACCCTTCTCATGCATCTAGATAAGGGTCCAGAAATTTTTCAAAAACATTCGTAAAGAATGCACTTCTGTAAGTTTGCGAATGCCTTGATGAATTAATGGAACAAAATCTGTTATCTTTTGACATTGAAGCTGTTTAACTGAAGTTGCACTATTGTACTCATTAAATTGCTTGAAAGTGAAGAGGAGAAGAAAACTAATGTTAGTTTGAATGAGTAGAAACTCATATATATGGTACTTATACACATTATATTAAGTTTTTCTTCTTAAATTGACAATCATATTTTTATCTGTATTATATATTAGAGATGTTATCATAAGTGAATTTTAAATTCACTTCTGTCACTTGATATTTGTTTATGATTACTTATCTCATATATAATAAAACATATCAATGCGATATATATTTCACAATCCTTTTGATTAAACTATTTTTTCAAAAGAATTATTTTTACATAATTTTTATCTCTTTCTACTTTTGAAAAATATTCATTACCAATAGTTGGAAGATATCTTTTTAGATCGCATGAAGGAATGAACACTCCTGGGTATATAGTAGAATAGATATTTTAGTTAAATGCATATGATAGATTAAATAATTTCCCATTTGCACGTTATAAACAAAACACACCCTCATCATCCTTATTGGGAAACTGGTCCCTTTATCCCTAGTCGAAGCCACTACACCAAATGGAAAAGGACTTGCTCTAAGGTCCGGATTGGGTGGTTTTCCCCCATGTTGTTGAAAAAGAATTCATAGGCTTCAAAACCACCATCATTTCTTTCTACTCTTTCTCTCATTTGTACTCAACATAAGAAGGCCACTTTGGAAACGTTATTCACAAATGGAAGGTTAAAGGGTTTAAAACAAATTTTTGGGGTTTTATAAAATGACGGGACAATCAATTAATTTCTTTACAATTTTACATAAATGTCTTGGGCATTGATTTCTTCTTAGCCAGATATTGTCTCCCAAGGTACAAATTTTTTTGGCACCATTGCTAGGGAATAGAGATTTGAAGTTATTTTTCCTTAGGTTTTTATTTCAAAATAATTTCTTTGATTTTTGAGCAGAGACAGTGGCTAGGCTGAGTCTCTCACCAAGACAAAAGTCCTAGCTCCAAAAATACCATACACAAGGTCTGATACCTCGCAGCAGAGAACCCCCGCTCTTTCTAACCCGGAGAAGTTAGTCTCTTAGAGGGTGTGGAAGATAAGTCACCAGTAACCCAAAAAACTACTCTGTTTTCCCTGGTACCAGTTCATATCAACAACTTCCTGGTTTTTGCACAAAATAAATTGTTAAAATCTTGATTTTCTCCAAGAAGGTTTAATATCCCCTCAAGTTGTTTTTCCTGAACCAAATTTAGAAGATAAATCTTTTGAATCAGTTTCATTCTCTTTTCCATAGTCTCAAGAAGTAAAATGAGTTTATTTTTTATCCTCACAACAATCTATTTCTTCCATTATTCAACCAGTCCCTATTTCAGTTCAACCTCCTCAGTCCTTTGTTTTTCAAGTAGGAGGATTTTTTGTGATTGATCCAAATTTAAACATGGTTGTCCCAAAATTCCTCATGAACATATATGCTCCTTTAAATCTCCCTCGACCAATGGATTCTCTCCCACAAGATTATCTTAAGCTAATTCCCAGATTCACAGGGGAAGATGAATTGACAACAGAAAAACATGTTACTACATTTTGTGCTTTTGTTGAAAAACTCAATGTTGAACATCTTGATATAGTAATGAGGTTGCTTTTCCAGTCACTTGATGGAGAAGAAAGGAAGTGGTTCAAAAAACTCCCTGCTAATTCAATTAATACTTGGGAAGAGTTATAAAATGCATTTATACAAAGGTGGGGAGAGAAAAAAGATAAAAAAAGATCACAACTATTTTGTAACAGAATTTAATGATATTATGAGAAAATCAGAAGAAAATATTAATGAATTCATCAAGAGATTTAAGAAGTTATATAAAAGTCTACCAACAGAGATAAAACCTCAAAATTTTGGAGAAAAGGTGATGTTTGCAGGGGCCTTTGAGTCCTATTTTGGATTTACATTGAGGGAAAGGAGATCCCCTGCTTTAAATCAGATTGAAATTGATGCACTGGAAATCGAGGAAAATCTGTCTGCTTCTGGGAAGATCAAGTCAAAGCAATAGGTTGATGAAAAGGGAAAGGGAAAAGAGGAATTAATGGTTTTAAACCAACCCAGAGATTCACATGAACAGAAGTTGGAAGAAATGACTAAATTCATTAGGAATCTATCAAAAAAATTAGTAAAATTGGAACTTGAAAATAAAAATCATCCTAGACAGATTCAACAAGGTAAAAAATAATAATCTTAATCCTCAATTTAGGAGGTAGCCATTGCAAATAATTCAAAGGGATATAAAGTATCAATATCGGATCCAACCTCCCATGTATATAGAAGATGAAGCAGAAGAGGCAGTGGAATAAAATCCTAAAGAACAGGATAATCAAATTTCTATTTGGTATGGGGAAGAATAAGATTTGATCAGAAGTGAAGATTTAAATTTTGAATTTTGGATCTCTCTAGATGAGTAGAAAATTGAATATTATTGCGTAATATTCAAAAATTTCATGCAGGCAGAGTTACACAAGAAGTATGACCTTAGATCAAGAAAAAGGTCAAGGGTACAAGATGGTGTAGAATGAAAACAAATATAAAACACATCAACAGATGACGACTCCACAAAAACCCCCAAAACAACTTGACAAAGGAAAACAGGAGGTCAAATCAGTCCCAAAGTTTAAATTTTAGCAAGGAGAAAGTTCAAAGGAAAAAATAGATACATAGGTATTGAATAAATCTATCCAACAACTAATAGAAAGTTCTCATGAGGTTTCAAAACAAAATGTGAGCGAAGAAGAACAAGAGAAGGTGATAAAAAAAATCCATTCTTTTAACTTGTTAAAGGAATTATAAAATATCAAAGTTTCAGTTCCTTTGACTGAGTTGATTAAAACTCCAGCATATAAGAATAAAGTCTCTGATTTTATAAATCTTTCACAAGATAACCATGTAGCAGACACAGTTAATTTGGAGGAGGACAAACCAATGTGGTAATGTTTGGTCCTCATGTGGAATAAGTGGATTATTCTACTCATCCTTTCTATATTTCTCTACTGGTGCATACTTTTATTCTTCATAACTCTATGTTGGGTTATGGATCCTGTCATAACTTAATGCCTCTTTCAGTTTAAAATAGTTGAACTTACAGATCACTAAGACTTACAAGGATCTCTACTCTTTTGATTCAAAGAAGGTGACATGTGGGGGATTGATTAAAGACTTGTTGGTTTCTCTGGCTCAAATTCCAACCAGAAGCATTGTGATGGATGTAGTGTTTGTAGACATTCCAACATGTTTTGGAATGATCCTATCTAGATCCTGATGAGCCAAATAAGGAGGAGTGTTGAATTTGGATTTCACATATGCCATAATCCTTGTTTTTGGTGGTGAAGAGAGGTGACTATACAGAGAGACCATGTTTGTTAAAACCATTACAAAGGAGGATTTTAGTAATTCTCCTGTTTACAGTCAAGAAAAGGATGACTTTTCCTATTTCATGTTACAACAGAGAGAAGAAATTGTTGAATACACTAAATTGCAGCTCCCTTCAGCAATTTAAAGCAAGGAGATAATAGTCAGTGGAGTCTGGAAGCTCTATTTTGATGGTGCTTATTTAAAGGAAGGAAATGGAGCAGGATTGCTTTTGGTTTCTCCAAAAGGTAATTTCATGACCTTTTATTTTAAGTTATAATTTGACTCTACAAATAACATTACAGAGTTGTTGGGTACCAAATATGCATAATTTTCTCTCCCATTTTCACTCACTCTTTCACTTCTTTGTATCATCAATATTTATTAAATGCTCTAAATGCATAAGGTAAAAACTCCTTTCACTGTCTTATCTGGAATGTTAAATTAATGAAGTAATAGTCATGGGGATTTTTCCTACGCAAGCACTAATTTTTCTATTTCCGCAGATTCAGCAGTTAAAGGGTGTTGTGTAACCAGCTTCAAAAATAGAAGAAAAGAGATATCAACGCCTTAGAAATAAGCCACTTCGAGGGGGCAACCTCCAATACATTACATAAATGCACAATTCTTGGATGATACAATTTACAAAACCTCCTTTCTATATATAGGAGTCCATGGGGCCACAATGTAATCCTAGCCGACCTAACAATAATAATTTAAGGGTACAATAATAACAATATGGGGGTTACAGGGGTACAATAATAACAATAAGGGGGTTACACTAACAACAATAAGGGACTATACTAGTAATATAGGGACCTAACATGCCCCTCTCCTTCAAAAAGTGTTGTCCTCAATGCTTGAGTAGCTTTGGGTGCTTCTGTATAAAATTCTCATCCTCCCATGTAGAATCTTCAGTGGGTAAGTTCTTCCACTTGATGAGATACTCTGAAATTGATCGATTCCGTAGCTGTCGAGTTCTTGTTTCCATGACCGCTTCAGGTTCCAATATGATTTTTCCTCCCTCATCAAGTTCTGGCAATATTGTTTGAACTGGAAGATTTTCACCTATAACCTTCTTTAAGCATGAAACATGGAAAACTGGATGTACTCGTGAAGAAGCAGGAAGCTCCAATTTGTATGCCATAGAACCAATCTTTTGCAACACCTTGTAAGGACCATAGTACTTTGGTGATAATTCATTATCCTTCTTAGCTTGCTTGAGGGACATTTGTTTGTATGGTTGTAGCCGTAAAAATACCCAATCTCCTACATCAAAACTTCTCTCGCTACGATGTTGATATGTCTGTTGTTTCATTTGATTTTGTGCCAAATTCATGTTATCCTTTAAGAGTTGGAGAACTTCTTGCTGATGCTCGATGTGATCTTCCACTGCTTGAACCTTCGAATTTTCACTTAAAGATGATGTGATGGATGGTGGATGATATCCATAAAGTGCCATAAATGGGGTCATTTTTGCTGCAGTATGGAAGGAAGTGTTATACCTCCATTCAGCAAGAGGTAACCACTTGACCCATTGTGTTTGTTTATCAGATACAAAACAACGAAGATATCCTTCCAAACATTTATTTACAATCTCAGTTTGACCATCAGATTGAGGATGATAAGATGAACTATGAGCTAATTGAGTACCCAAACAAGAAAATAACTCCGTCCAAAAATTTCCAGTAAAAATGGGATCTCTGTCGCTCACAATAACCCTTGGGCTTCCATGTAGCTTTTGAATTCTATCCATAAATGTAGTAGCAACTGTACTTGCTTTAAATTGATGAGATAATGCAGAAAAGTGTGCATACTTGGTAAGTCTATCAACTACCACCATGATGGCACTCTTTCCTTCGGACTTAGGTAAACCTGTGATAAAATCCAGTGAAATCTCCTCCCAACGTTGATTTTGAATGGATAAAGGTTGTAGAAGTCCTGGGGTCTTAATTGTTTCCACTTTATTCTGCTGGAAAACCAAACATTCCGCCACAAACTTTTGAATATCAGATTTAAGGCCATCCCAAAAAAATTCTTTCTTCACCCCGTGGTAAGTTTTTAAAAATCCTGAGTGTCCTCCTAAAGGAGAAGTGTGCAATTCCAGAAGAATCTTTTGTTTTAGTTGGGAATTCTTACAAAGATATAAGCGATCTGTGTACCATAAGGAATCATTTTTCCAACTAAATGTATCAGATGTACTAGGATCTTGCTGCAACTTTTGAATGAGTGTCCATACATCTTTGTCTTTCTTCCATTCATCTCTTGCTTCGGTTATCCAATCTGGTTGGATAATAGAAATGGCACAAAGCAATGCTTCCACCTCTTCATTCTTTCTTGAGAGTGCATCTGCATCAACATTAAGCTTTCCTTTTTTGTAGATTATTTCAAAGTCATAACCCAACATCTTTGTGACCCATTTTTGCTGCTCTTCTGAAGATAGTCTTTGTTCCAAAAAGTGTTTAAGACTATCATGATTGGTTTTTACCTTGAAGTGTCTTCCCATTAGGTAAGTTCGCCATTTCTTTAGTGCATGCAGTATTGCTAACATTTCCTTCTCATAAATAGGTTTCTGTAAATACTTTCCTTTGATTGGACGACTTTCAAAAGCAATGGCTCTTCCTTCCTGCATTAAAACTGCACCAATTCCATTTCCTGAGGCATCACATTCCACAATAAAGGTTTTTGTAAAGTCTGGTGTAGCTAAGACCGGTGCTAGGCACATTGCCTCTTTAAGACGTTCGAAGGCCTTAGTTGCTTCAGGAGTCCATGAAAATGCATCTTTCTTCAATAATGTTGTTAGAGGTGCTGCTATTCTCCCATAATTCTTAACAAACTTGCGATAATACCCTGTTAACTCGAGAAATCCTCATAACTTCTTTATGGTTGTGGGGACTTTCCATTCCTTAATGGCTTTAATTTTGTTAGGGTCTACTTTAACACCCTCGTGAGATACAATATGACCCAGATATTCCACCTCTTGTTCTCCAAAGAAACATTTGGATTTTTTTGCATATCATTGTTTCTCCTACAATAGTTTGAGCACCCTGTCAACATGTTCAACATGATCCTTCCAAGACCTGTTGTAGATTAGTATATCATCAAAAAATACTAGCACAAATTTTCTAAGAAAGGGTTTGAAAATGGAATTCATCAACCCTTGAAATGTAGAAGGTGCATTGGTAAGGCCAAAAGGCATGACCAAAAATTTATAATGACCCTCATGAGTTCGAAACGCTGTTTTTGGAATATCTTCAGTCTTCATTCTAATTTGATGATATCCTGAACGAAGATCCAACTTGGTAAAATAAATTGCTCCATGTAATTCATCCAAGAATTCATCAATCACAGGAATGGGAAATTTGTCTTTAATGGTGAGCTTATTGAGCTCCCTATAATCCGGACACATTCGCCATGATCCATCCTTCTTGTGTACCAATACTACAGAAGCAGAGAAAGAACTTTGACTAGGTTGAATTATACCCGCCTCTAACATTTCTGCAATCATACGTTCAATTTCGCTCTTTTGGAAGTAAGGATATCTATAAGGCCCGATGTTTGGAGGAACACTTCCTGGAATCAAATGAATAGCATTATCATGATCACGAATAGGTGGGAGTACTTTGGGAGTTTCAAACACCTTGGAATGATTGTCCAAGACTTGTTGGAGATCTGCAGAAATAGATGATTTTGATGTCGAAACTTCTAGTGAGCATAATTGTGCAATTACGCCTCGTTGTTCTTTCTTTAGAAGCTTTGTCATGACATTAGAGCTTATTATCCTTCCCGGATTCCCTTCAATACCCCGTAATTCGACTTCCTTTCCTTCTGAAAAAATTTTCAAGAAAAATTCTTGAAAATTAAAAGCTACCGTCCCCAAAGATTGTAACCATTGTACTCCTAGTACAACATTAGCACCTCCCATAGGAATGGAAAGCATTGGACTATTCAATACATATTCCCCCATGGTTAGCTTGATATTATGGCATTTTCCAGAGCAATTTATAGCTCCTCCATTTGCAACCATCACTTGACATTCTGGTGCTGGGTATAGGAAACAATTTAATTCCTTGGCTACCTTAAAATGAATAAAATTATGGGTGCTACCTGAATCAATCAACACTATTACCCTTTTCTTCTTTATATGTCCTTCTATCTTGAGAGTTTGAGGAGTGGTAATTCCTGCCAGTGCATTACACGATATGGTCGGATTCATTTCTTCCTCTTCTAGGGGTGGTTCCTGTTGTATATCCTCTTCTTGTTCATTTTCTTCTTCTTCGTCACAATCTATGTAAAATAATTTCTTCTCAGCACACTTATGAACTTTAGTGTATTTGCTATCACAACTGTAGCAAAGCCCTTTTGCTCTTTTTTCTTCCAATTGTTGTGGTGTCAACCTTGTAGGTTGTGGAAATCTAGGCGTAGCAACACTTCCTTCTTTATAGAATTGAGTGGTAGGCTTCCTTGACGCCATAATCTTACATTCAACTTTTCTTGCCAACCTGAATGCCTTCTCCAATGAATCAGGTTCCAAAACGCGAACTTCATGTTGGATGTTATCCTTTAAAGTGCCTATGAAGAGATCAATCCTGTGTTCTTCTGGAATATCAGTTACCCTTATATTCAATTTTTGGAAGTCCTCAATGTGCCGCCCCACTAAACCCTTTTGTTTGAGATTTATCAATTGGCTAAAGAAGGTGTTGCTCTTTGTATCCTCATAATGTGCTATCATTTCCTCCGTAAAATTGACCAAGTGACAATTTTTTTACGGGAGCAAAGCCATTGATACCATACAAATGTATTTTGTTCTAAATGTAAAGTTGCAATGCGTACCTTTTGTGTGTTTTGTACGTTATGGAGATCAAAATATTGCTCCATCCGTAGTATCCATGTTACAGGATCCTTTCCATCAAACTTCCTCATATCCATCTTTGGAATATGGTGGTTCTTCCCGCCAACATTAGAGTTTATGAAATCACAATTAACATTTATTTTGTTCTCATCATGAGGTTATTATACTATCTTTCACCATTAGGAAACCTTTCTTGTATCAAATTTGTCAAACCTTCC
Organism: Pinus albicaulis; assembly: GCA_034641835.2. Classification (NCBI taxonomy): domain Eukaryota; kingdom Viridiplantae; phylum Streptophyta; class Pinopsida; order Pinales; family Pinaceae; genus Pinus; species Pinus albicaulis. The sequence goes on from CM076577.1 coordinate 1,472,434,967, forward strand.
ATGTCTGCTTTTAGAAAATTCTTCATGTTTTCCATTTTCTCATCGATCTTAGCTTCCATGTCATCCATCTTAGATTCCATGCCAACCTCCATGCCATCCATCTTATCTTCCATGCCATCCATCTTAGCTTGCACACCATCCATCTTAGCTTCCATGCCTTTCTTCAAAACTTCCATTTCATTTTTTGTTGCTCTTTGCGAGAGTGAAATTTGTTGAACTTGCTCTTGTAATTTTGATAGATCATGTTGCAATTCTTCGTCTTCATGAGTCATAGTAGAGCTTTCCAAAGGCTTAATGGGTGTTTAATTCTTTTTTGGCGCCATTTTATAATCCAATACTGATATCTATTCTACAATATGCTCTTGCAATCAATTCAACTTGATTCTTCAAACAAGACTTATGCAATTCGGAAAAAAAATACACACCTTTTACTTGCTTTTGAGGAGCTCTATATTAAAATTGTATTATATCTGTGATTGCGGCTCTTCTATATCTGAAATTCAGCACTGAAGTAGCCCTCTGAATTTTCTTTTGAATGCCACAGGTCTGACCTGATTTGGATTCTCCAAGACAAATTTGTGTCCAATCTCCCACAATGACCTAATTATGGACTGGTTCATTAGAGAGAACTTGTACGACTTGCCACGTGTCATTGTTTTGTCCTTTGTATATGAAATTGATAGCCAAGAAACTACAGTCTTTGTACTTGTGACCACTTTTTACGGCACTCCAATCCGATGCCCAGAGAGAGATTTATTGAAATTTTTCCACGATCACCTCTTTGAAATGAAATTCAGGAGCCTGAAAAAGCACTATCTTCCACAGATCATATCTCCAAAAATATTGCGAACCAAGATCTGAATTTTTTTGAAGATTTTCCTCAGGAGTTCAGCTTCGCACCATACAAATTGCAGATTCTAAACCTTCGTAGAAAAAAAGTTATAGCGCAAATGCCACGATGACCTGTTTAGAAGCCTGGAAAAAGACCTAACTTCCACAGATCATATCTCCGAAAATATTGTGAACCAAGCTCTGAAATTTTTAGACAATATTCCTCAGGCTTTCCGCTTCACACCCTAAAAATTTCAGCTTCTGAAACTTCGTAGAAAAAAAGTTATAGCTAAAATTCCACGATGACCTGTTTGGAGCAGCGAAACCCTAGAATCCAAATCTCTGATACCAAATGTTGTGTAACCAGCTTCAAAAATAGAAGAAAAGAGATATAAACACCTTAGAAATAAGCCACTTCTAGGGGGCAACCTCCAATACATTACATAAATGCACAATTCTTGGATGATACAATTTACAAAACCTCCTTTCTATATATAGGAGTCCATGGGGCCATAATGTAATCCTAGTGGGCCACAATGTAATCCTAGCCGACCTAAAAATAATAATTTAATGGCACAATAATAAAAAAATGGGGGTTACAAGGGTACAATAATAACAATAAGGGGGTTACACTAACAATAATAAGGGACTATACTAGTGATATAGGGACCTAACAAAGGGTCGATCTACAAGTCACAGAAGTAAATATGAGTTCACAATGCTATTTTGATATGCTATAACAACATAACAAATTCCAACCCGACTCTAGATCTATTTCAGACCTTTCTTGGTTTTCTCTAGGAAACTAGGTTGTTTGTTGTAACAATGTATATTTGTAGATATTAGTTGTCGGATTGGGAAGACGATTTTCTGAACAATTGTATAAGAAGGGTCTTAGGGCTGTGAATGGGGTTAGGGTACAAGAGATCAAGTTTGTAATAGAAGACTGTTGATCAATTGAATGCAAGCCATTTTGTTGTTCTGTCTATAAGCTGTGAGTTTATCACAACCCTGGTCAGAGAGTTGGGCCCACTCTTCTGATCAGGTGTTGCGTTATTTCTGTGTGTTTCTTTCGCATTTCTGTTTGGGTATTTTAACTGATATTATGGTATGTTTCTTTAATTGCTAAAAATGATTTTATAATTCTGAAATTTATATTTAATTACTATCACAGTAGTTATGGTTATTTTAATTGTTGAATATGTGATCAATATCGGTGTTGAGCCCTGAAATTGTCTTCTCTTTTTCCAAAATTCACTTTATTTCATCATTCCTTTGTCCTTTCATATTCCTAAAAATCAATGAGAATGACTAAGATTACTTAAAGGTGCATACAATGATTAACTTATTGCACTTTTGTGATTTTGCTGTCTTAATGATTTTTGAACAGTTTTAGGTACAGAATGCAGTCATCAGCGTTCTGTAGCTGTTTTGGTGTTTGCATATGTTACAGGTGTCATCTGGAGGAAAGGAACATATAGGAGGATTCCAAATTTTTCCTACATCATTTTTTCCCTTCCACGAAGACTGGATCGAAATCTGGAGGTGCCTATGTACGTGGTCAAAGAAAAAATCAAGCAATCTGTCTTCTATAGGAATCAGGACCCCTGATTTGCTTCACAGCAAATCAGGAATCCTAAAAGAGTTCTATTTTGATTTTAACTTTAAAACTACACCTGGACCTACTTTTATTCAATATTAGTTATGTAATTGCATATAAATTCAGCTCGGTAAAGCCGAGAGAGACAAGTTGGATACATATTTTATCATTCCTGTGATACTATGTTTTCGAAGCATTTTGATAATAGAAGGAGTAAAATTTGATGCTGTTCTGAATACAACCTTGATGAGTTGAAGAATTAATGCTGAATTGATAGCAGAGGGCCCTTGATATTCAAGGAAGCCTTACATGTTTTCTAGATAAGTAGTTTTCAATTCTGTTTTGTTATATTTCTTTACTTAAATTGCTTTATGGTTTTTCATATCATTTTCCTAGACAAAAGATCCTCATGATGTTACAGTTAGTCTTTTCTCAAGCTTTTCCAATATATCTCTATTGAATGAATGGATTTAATTGTAATATTCTGAGTTACTAGCACTTCAGTTTCTATCATCTAGATTAAGAAGATCCTCGTTATCCTATAGCCATTCTCTTTCTCAAGCTTTTCCAATATATCACTACTATATGAATGAGATTTGGTTGTACTATATTGAGTTATTAGCATTTCCTGTTCTGCAATTAGATAGAAGATCCTCATACTATTACAAACAATCTTCTTCTCAAGCTATTCCAATAAATCTCTAAATCACGAATAAGACTTAGTTGTAATACTGTGGGTTACTGCTTGATTGTTTTATAGAAGATCCTTATCACATTATGTCTAATCTCCTTCAATAAACTCTTCCAACAAACCTCTAACTGATGAACGAGATCTAGTTGTAATGTCATAATTTGTTTCAGCATTCCATAGGAGATCCTTATTACATTATAGCAATCCTTTTCTCAAGCTATTCCAAAACACCTCTATCATATGAATGAGATTCCACTATAATGTTCTAAGTTGCTGTTTGTTTTAGGAAGATCCTCATCACATTGGAGTTTAATCTCTTTCACAAACTATTCCAAAAAACCTCTAACTAAATGGATCAGATTGAGTTGTAATGTTTTGAGTTACCTTTCATTTTCATAAATGTTCATTTGCAAGCTATAACATCCATGGATTAGGATTCTCTGTTTTCACCATTTTTCTAATTAGGGATAGAATTTGCAAACTAAACTCTATTTTAATTCTAAGATTTCCTTTTTGACATAGGTTTAACCTCATCTCTTGAACATAAAATAGAACACTAAGACTCAAACATAACAAAATCCAAAAACATCAATAAACAATGAAATAAGAAAAAGGATACTTAGGCACATATTGTGCAAGTACACTTCATCAGTTTATTAGCCCTGGTTGATAATTTATGCTATCAATTTAGGAACACTAAATTGACTAAACAATTGGATCGTGCCATTTCCCCTGCATATACCTTGCACATTACCTTGAATAATGCACGCACCCAGATTGATGAATTAATGTGGAAAAAGGGTTGAATAGTTTATTCACACTCGGACACCAACATTTTGGCGCCGTTGTTGGGGAAGGATAAAAAGGTGCAAGAACACAATCCATAATTGATCCAAATATCGATCTCTCATCTTAGGGAGGGAATTTTTTACCCTGCTCTAAGTCCTGAGTGTAGTGTTCTATTTTTCTGCTTTTCGATTGTTTTTTTAGAAATCAATCTCTCGTCTTAGGGAGGGAATTTGTTACCCTGCTCTAAGTCTTGAGCGTAGTGTTCTGTCTTTCTTCTTTTCGATTTTTTTTTTTAAGAAGTCAATCTCTCATCTTAGGGAGGGAATTTGTTACCCTGATCTAAGTCTTGAGCGTAGTGTTCTATATTTCTACTTTTCTATTTTTTTTTTTAATAAATCAATCTCTCGTCTTAGGGAGGAATTTGTTACCCTGCTCTAACTCCTGAGCGTAGTATTCTAGTTTCTTACTTTCTGATTATTTTCCTAGGGGCCAATTTATCGTCCTGAGGAGGGTATTTGATTACCCTACTTCAGGTCCTGAACCATAACTTTTCAAGTTTGTGTGACTTTATGTTTTGACCCAAATTTCATTTCTTGTAAGTCTGTTTGATTTTCTATTTGAATCCAATATCTCCCCCTGGGGAGGAATTTATTTGTCCTGCTCTAGGTCCTGAGTGTTGTTGTTATTTTACTGATTTCTTCCCACCAATTGTATGAACAAATATTCGAATAAACAAGGCACAGGAAGACCCCTAAAGAAAGAAAGGAATCTAGGAAGGAATACGTATATCCAGGATATCATCGCAAAGGCTGAACCATAAGTATATTCTCGTGTTGCTGTCAGGGTAAGGATTCAAATGAAGTTCGAAGGGCAGTAGGTTGAGCAGCCAATGCCATCCATGGTACCAGATAAGACCCTTTCAACGACAAAAGAAGAAGTAAATAAAGTATCAATAGAAGGAACACCCCTGTTGTCAGCAGAAGGAGAAGAAATTTCAAGAAGGGGATCGAAGGAATTGAGAAACTCCAATTGGGAAGAAGAACTCCTAAAGGAATTGGCATCACCACAAGATCGAGGGAGTTCTGTGAAACCTACTGCAATTGAATCACCCCAATTATCAGTTGTAGAACTAGTTGAAATCCCAGGTGAGTATTGGAGGATATTTATGGCACCTACAAATTCCTCTATTGATTTCCCAATTGGAAACATCACAGGTGATGCACCAATGAAGCCCATACCTTTAACAACTTTGCCTAATTTTCATGGGCTTTCCTCTAAGGACCCCGATACATTCCTTTTTTAATTTGATATTTTCTATCAGGGGTACAACTATATCACTGATGCTCAGAAATTAAAGATATTTCTTGCTACTTTAAAGGGGACAACCCTGCGATGGTTCATGGGTTTAGGGGGAAAGACTATATCCTCATGGGATGCGATGAAGGAAGTATTTTTGGAGAAATACTAGGATTAATGTAAATCTCGTGACATCAAGGAGGAGATTTTTAAGTTTGTGCAGAAAGAAGATGAGAATATGGAAGATTGTGTGGAACGATTTAAATAGATAATACAGAAATCAGACCATAACAACCTGGACAAAGATATTATGAAGATCATCCTTCTTCGAGCACTCAGGGAAGATTCTTTGCAAATTTTAAATATAGTAGGAAAGGGGTTATATCGAAGGAAGACTTCAACACTATATGTGGGTTGTGCATTCAGTGTTCGCGAGGGGCCGCAAGAAATGGACAAGGAATTCGGTCATCAAAAACCTCTGGTGGAGGGGTCACAAAGGAAAAAATTAGAAATCTAATGGATAACCTGAGGAATGATATCCAAAGTACATTATCTTCCAAGATAGACACTTTGCAAGCGAAGTAGAAACAAATGGAGTTGGAAAATACTATGGCTATATTCTGCCCTCAGTGCAGAAAGAAGCATCCGCTGAAGGAAATCCCATTGAACATAGTTGAATCTTGTGAAATTTGCGAACAGGCCCATGAAACCAACTCGTGCGCTTCCTTTCCAGGATTGAAGGTAGTTTTTCAAGGAACAAGTGAAGAGAGCGTAGTGGATCAGTGGTATTTCATGGGACCGAAGAAGCCATGTCAGCCCTGACCACCGAATATGAATCAAGGTATGCCTCAGGACCCATCTCAGTATTTTAATGATTTTAATATGGGTCCCTAGTCTGTGCCTTTTTCACCAATGTGGTATCAATATCAATATACACCTTGGAAACAATGGGTTCCACAAACTAGTTCAAATCCTTCATGGGCTCAAAACTGGCGTGGACCCTCTCCTACTGGACAATTTCCCCAATCCATGCCATAATAAAAACTTCAGTTTCCTTCCAATGTACCTCTAGGTAATCCATCCCTTCGACCTCAAATTCCTATCCAACCCAACCCGAATCCTAATAATAAAGAGGTTCAACATGCTGACACTCTTAACCTTCCATCATATATAATTTCTATTGTAGGGCTTAATGAGATAAACTTACGATCTGGGCGGGTAGTGAATGTTCCAACCTCACCTATTATAGTCGAACAGATTGACAATGAAGTTACAGAACCAAAACCAAAAATAGTTGGGGATAAACCAGACAAAAACATTATAAATCAAAGACCTCCCCAACCTACTATTAACCAGGGTCGTCAAGTCAATCCGCCATATCTTGAAAGATTGACCCTGAGTAAACAGATCCCTCAAGCATAATTCGACTTTCTGGCAGAATTAAAAAATATTTTTGTTAAAATTCCTCTGCTCCAAGCTATGAGGGACATACCTATATATGCAAAAACTCTTAGAGAATACTGTTCTAAGAAACTTGGGAAAAAATCAAGGGATCCATTGACCATCGATGTGATGGGCAGACTGTCTGACGTCACGTTGGGAAAAACCATGCCTGTAAAATATGGGGACCCAAGGAACCCAATTCTAATGGTACAAATTAATGGGGTTGAAATCCCAAATGTAATGGTAGATTTGGGTGCTGCCATAAATGTCATTACCTCCGAAATAATGAATGCATTAGGTCTTAGAAAAATTAATCCAACCCCTACTGTCTTGGAATTGGCAGATATGCCTACAATTAAACCAGTAGGGAATTTGGAAGATGTTACTATGTCGATGGATTCATGGAACTGTCTCGTGGACCTCGTATTACAGACATGATCCCTAGCCGGTGGTCATGCCTTTATTTTTGGAAGACCTTGGCTTGCAACCGCGAATGCCTATATTGGGTGTCGATCTGGACATATGGTTATATCAAATGGGATGGTTACAAAGAACCTCACTCTCTATCCTCATGCAGAACTAAGCCCATCAGAGAAACTATTAGCCAAGAGAAAATCTCTACCAATGGGAGAATCCAAACCCGAAAATGAAGAAATTAGACCGGTCCTTACCATTGGGCAGGCCCTTCAATTCAAAATAGAAACTGAGGATGATACAATTAACAATTTTATTAATGATCCCTGTTCTGTTTCTGACTAAAATCATAAAATTTTAGAATCTGCCATGAGCTATGAAACGCAGGAAAATATTGAACCAGAAGATGAAATTTAAAACATCCCTGCAAATTCATCCCATGATAGTATTCCTATTGAAATTGAACCAGGAAAAACACTGAACATCAACCCGAATCTTTCAGAATCCCAGACAAAGCGGCTCCTAAAGTTCTTCAAAACCATAAGGAAGCCTTCGCCTGGGATTATACCGACATGAAGGGGATTCCTGCTAGTTTATGTACTCATCATATTTACATTAAGGAATATTTCCGTCTTGTGAGACAACCCCAATGAAGAATGAATCTCACTTTAAAGAACATTGTCAAGGACGAACTTCAGAAATTACTGGATGTAGGATTTATTTACCCCATCTCAGATAGCCAATGTGTGTCTCTGCTAGTTATCATTCCCAAAAAGAATGATAAATGGTATATTTGCGTGGACTATATGGAACTAAAAAAATCAACTCAAAAGGACCATTTCCCTTTGTCATTCATTGACCAAGTCCTGGACACCCTGGCTGGGAAGAAATTTTTCTCCTTCCTATACGGGTTTAGCAGGTACAATCAAATCCAGATAGCCCTGGAGGACCAAGATAAAACAACCATTACATGCCCATGGGGGACCTTTTCATACAAGGTTCTCCCATTTGGTCTGTGTAACACGCCTGCGACATTCCAGAGGGAATTTATGGGATTTTATTTTGATTTAGTTGATGACAGTGTTGAAATATATATGGATGATTTTAATCCATATGGGAATTCATTTGAAGAAGGATTGGAGAATCTAGAAAAAGTACTTGAAATATGTAAAAAAACCCATGTGTCTCTCTGTACACTTAAATGTCACATGATGAGGGAAGAAGGAATAGTACTAGGAAATTTTCTCTTGGCTACTGGAATTCGAGTTGATCTAGCCAAAGTAGAGGTAATACTACACTTCCCCATACCTAAGACACCCACAAAAGTATGTATATTTATCGGTTGCTTTGGTTATTAGAGACGCTTTATAGAAAATTTTGCTAAAATAACACATCCACTTTTCAATTGCTAACAAAAGATGTAGAATTTTTGTGGACAGAGGACTATGAAGAAGCTTTTGTGAAGATCAAGGGACTAGTTTGTGAACCTCTGATCCTTTGAGGACGTGATTGGGCATTACCATTTTATATACATGTTGATGCCTCTTAGAAATAAATAGGAGCAATTTTAGGACAACAGGTAGACAAGAAACCATATGTAGTTTACTACGTCAGCAATAATTTGACTCCTACTAAGTTAAATTACACGGTGACTGAAAAATAATTCATGGCTGTTATCTATGCTATCAACAAGTTTCGACAGTATATCACCGGGTATCCTAATTTTGTACATACTGATCACACAACAATAAGGTATTTGATGAATAAACCTATCACTCTTGGCCGCATTACAAGATGGCTGCTATTGCTTTAATAATTTGATATTACAATAGTAGATAAACCAGGAAAGGATAATGTAGTTACTGATTTTCTGTCCAGAATAGATAATAATGATGAAGGCACACCCATAGAAGATAGTTTTCTGGATGAGCATATTTTTGCAATTTCTACTAATCCTCTGTGTTATGCAGATATTGCTAACTATCTTGCTACAGGGAAGGTGCCCCGTCATTTGTGATATAGGGAACAACAAAAAATTATTCATCATAGTGCCCGATATTCCTGGATGGTAGGATACCTTTTTCATACAGGAGCCGATAAGCAGTTTCGGCACTGTGTACCTGAGGATGATATTTACGAAGTGTTGAAGGCTGCCCATGATGGCCCTTGTGGAGAGAATTTTGTAGATAAAAGAACAAGCCATAAGATGTTACATATGGGATATTACCGGCTTTCTATATTCTAGGATGCACAAAATTATGTTCGAAGGTGCGATAGTTTCCAATGCATGGGGCAGCCCAGTCGATCCGATGAAATGAATTTGCAGCCCCATGTAGTCCTCGAACCTTTTGAGAAGTCGACTATTGATTTTTTTGGGCCCTTTAACCCACCTTCCCAGCAAAAGGTTCACATTTTGTTCTGCACCGATTATGTAACTAAGTGGGTAGAATCCAAGGCTATTGTGAAAGCAACAGAACAGGTGGTTTCAAATTTTCTATTTGAAGATATTTTTTCTCGTTACAGTACTCCGAGGGAGATTGTTTCAGATGGAGGATCACAATTCACGTCGCACATGATAGTGAGGCTTATGCAGAAATATGGGGTCAAGCACAGGGTGACATCTCCATACCACCCCCAGGTGAATGGACAAGTGGAAAGCATAAACAAGGTATTGGAAAATATCTTGACAAAGACTGTGGCACACCATCATCAGGATTGGGCTCAAAAGCTGCCTGAAGCTCTTTGGGCATATAGAACAACATGGCAGAACACAACTGGGTTTTCACCATTTGAGTTGGTTTATGGGAAATCCCCATTATTTCCAATAGAATTGGTAATAAGTATGCTCAGAACATCTCTTGAATTAGGGTTGGACCTTTCAGATGCCAAAAAACACTGGCTCGATCAGCTTAATGAATTAGATGAAATCCGTTCAATGGCTGTCCAGAGGACTACTGCTATTCAACAATAGAGGACGGAATGGCATGATAAATTTATCAAAAACAAGATGTTTCATAGAGGAGATTGGGCGTTACTTTATGACTCCCATTGTAAGGATTTTAAAGGAAAGCTTTGCACTCATTGGATGGGGCCTTACGAAGTGGATGTTGTATTTGACAATGGAATAGTCAGGCTGATCACGATTGACGATACACATGCTTCTTTCATAGAAAATGGACATTGCCTGAGACTGTACCACCGTCCAGCCTCTAAGGATGCCTTCATTAAACATCTCTCTGAGAAATATGGTCTGAAGGTTATCAGTGTAGAGAATTCCTCCTCTACATCCTTGTTATAAAAATAAAATAAAATAATAATAATAATAAATACTGCTACTATTCACTTGTTGTATTTTTGCAGGAGCTACTACTGGGGTGCAATGTTGTGGATTTGGAAACTTCCTAACTATTGGATGTTGCTACTCATGATGTTTTTACTCCTCGGATGCTGCTACTCTGTGATGTTGTTACTCCCCGGTTGCTGTTACTCCTTGGATGTTGCTACTCCTTGGATGCTGTTACTCCAGATGCTGCTACTCATGATGTTGTTACTCCTTGGATGTTGCTACTCATGATGATATTACTCCTTGGATGCTTCTACTTCATGATACTGTTACTCCTTGGTTGTTTCTACTCCTCAGATGCTATTACTCTAGATGTTGTTACTTCTTGGTTGTTGTTACTCCTTGGATGATGTTACTCTAGATGTTGCTACTTGTGATGTTGTTACTCCTTGGATGCTATTACTCTGGATGTTGCTACTTGTGATTATGTTACTCCTCAGATGTTGCTACTCCGTGATGTTGTTACTCCACGATGCTGCTACTCCTTGATGTTGTTACTCCATCAGCATCGTTACTTCGCTGTTATTCTACCAACTGTCACTTCCCTCAGGTAGGTATTCAGGTACATCTCCATTTGACTCTTATGGATTTAATTAAATATTCCATGGATAATACATTGATGCCGTGGACGGCTATTTTTAAGTGGTGGGGGGGGGGGGGTGGGGTGGCGGGGCGCTGTGATAACTAAATGACGATGCAATTAAACCACACTAATGATTATTCCAAAGCCATTATTAAAACCTCGTGTTGTTGGTACGCTCCACGATTCTCACTGTATTTCGCATAATTATTAACATGTATTGGGATTAGCAACATGCACATGTTTCCAATCGATCAGTCCTTTCCAACTCATGCGAAATAATTACCATCTCATTCATCGCACTTACCATAATCTGCCATGATTTTCTTCATTTCTTGAGAAATCAACTGTCATATTTACCGTTATTCCATTTCATTTTTCACCATGCTATTTTTTCCGAAATTGGTATCCGTCACTCCTTCCAACGGTCTGCTGCGTCCAGAGTGCTGCCATAGTCTCTACAAGATGGGAGGATTGGTTGTGTGGCATGAACCTGAAGATACAATCTCAGTCTGTAGCAATGTAGATGTGTGGAAAGTTTTCATCAATGCAGGATGGGATACTTATTTTAATATATTGTAGGGATACGACAATGGAATTACGACAGAATTTGTGCTAAATTTGGTTGGGGATCGCTCTCTGGTCAGAGGAGTAGAAATTCCTGTCATAGAAGAAGCCATTTTAGAAGTTAGTGGGCTAGCATGGTAAGGACAACAATGGTTTTCTCAAAGGATTCCCCTACCGGAGTTTCTTGAATTGTTTCTACAAGTAGGAGAAATCGTTGTTCAGTATGGGAGAGGGTATGACTGTAAATATTTACCATATCCATGGAATGAGGTAGAAGTCTTTATGATAAAATATATAACCTGCGAAGGAAGGTCTACAACTTTGTTCAAGTACCATTTCAAAATCTTGGCTCACCTTCGATTACCACAGGCACATGTTTGCTCTTTAAAAATGCCTTTATTTTTATTAAAACATCTCAAACTCATGGTGCAGTTCACTTGGCGCTCGCGCCAGGTGCTAGCAGTCCTCACCAACCAAAAACTGGTTCATTTGTTGGTTATGCATGCAATGGCCTGATTCTAAGTTCCCTAGGCAGAACTCTGTGAACTATCGGAAGAAGAAGTAGTAGCTATCATCATTGCTAAGGAAGAAGAACTAGCACCTCTGGCTAATTCAGCAGAAGAGGAAGAGCCGAAGGAAATGAAGGAAGAACCAGTACCTCCAGTTAATTTAGAATAGAAAGAGCTGGAGGAAATGGAGGAAGAGCCAACACCTCTGGTTAATTCAATAGAAGAGGAAGTGCCGGAGGAAATGGAGGAAGAAGAGGAGGAACTAGAGGAAATGGAAATGGAAGAAACAATTGGTGATACAGTCAAGGCTGTTGCACAAGAACCAACCTTGCCTGTGGAACCTTTTGAGGAAGGAATCATGGAGATAGGGGATGAAGTTGATATTGTTCCACAGAAATTGAATTTTATCAATGAATCACAGGGAGAAGGAACACCAGCCAGAGGGCTGGAAAGTGATGTTGTTACGCAAGAAACAACATCGCATGCCCAAATGAATGTGGATATTTAAATAGGCAGGGGTGTTACACAAGAACCACCCCTGACTCAGTCAAGACAGGAAAACATGGAAGGAACGACCCTCGAGGTTGACACTGCTCCACAAGAACCAGTGTCGACCACAGACAAAGAAGCAATGCATGAAGAAGGCTCGGCCCAATTAAGAGACGAAGGTGAGGAAGAAAAGGAACCATAAGTGGAAGAAAAAACTAACACATATCAGGTAAAATATATTCTCCATTCTCCTTTTCAGACTATGATGCCAAGAGGAGCAAGGGGGTTTCGTTCTCCCCAACGATTGATAAAAGAAATCGTTGTCTTGCAGGTACTGAAGTTTGTCGATTCAAGGAAAGATATAGCCGATGTCGGTCTATCGATTGCTGATTCTCAGCAAGAAACTCAAAATGAAGAAGGGAATTTCATGGAATCATTGGAGCAGAGAATGGACGATGAAGGCACTGACCAGGTGACAGAAATTCCTGAATTAAGGAAAGGAGAAGAGGGGAGTGCTCCTAAATAAAGAGAACCGAGTAAAAAAGATATGGTAGAGAAGCCAGCTGATGCCATTGATAGTGGCCCACTGCCTTCTGAACCTGATGCAGGGCCGGGAGAAGAATTTATTGTTAATCAAGAATGGATAGAACTTTGTGAAAGTAGGAGACCACCTCTCAAAAGAAGGCACCAACTTCAATTTAACAAGACCATGCGACTGAAGAAGGAAGTTCAGAAACTGAGGAAGCAAGTATCTCGGTTGAAGAAAAAAGTAAAAAAATATAAATGGAAGGTCGCGACGCCCAAGGTTGAGGTTTCCTTTCCTACCACACAGATTGACCCTATTGAACATCTGTTTGAAGCCCAAGAGTTCTTCCTGGCTGCCGAAATTCAGAAATGCAAATCTACCGCAAACGAGCATAAGAAGGATATAAAGAGGGTTCAAGAGCATGACATTGGGATTATTACTAGGTATATAGGCTAGTTAGACAGAGCACGACAAAAGCAAGAGAAACATCATGGTGAGATGGAGGATTTAGAGGAAGAAGTGAAAATGATGAAAGCATTTAAAGAAAATATGTTTACCTTGGCGCAGTAGGTAATGGCCTGTAGACCTCCCGCCCATAGTTATGCTTTATTTCTTCATGAGCAGTTCCTTTTCTTCTGCTTGGAAAGTATTTATAAGTAAATCAGCCATGAGATTGAGGATCTGATACAATTCCTTCATATTTTGAAAATCCATGATGTTGTGGGTTAGCACTTGATGTGTGAACTTTACATGCATAATTATTTCCTAAAGGATGACCAGACCTTCAATCCTATTCCATTTGTGGAGGATATTCACCTGAGAGCCTTCACCTCCTACACTATCAACCAGGTTAAATGGAGGAATGCCTTTGATACTTCTTAGGAAAATCAAGTTACAAGGCCACTGATGATAAGGAGGGAGCATTATCAGGCAATAAATATTTATAACAAGCACTCTACCTTTTTACAGATTGAGGGACATAAAGAACATATGTTGACAACACAGAAGTGGTGTGCTAACCTCTGTGTCAGACAGGTAGTTTCTTTTCATAATGAAGCACTCGACAGTTGTCAAAGGAGATGAATGTTTTCGTCATCAGCTGTAAAAAACCAGGTACCTTTTGGAGCACCCTTTTGCACGAGCATTAAAAAGAGTGCCTTGTTTTGTTGCATGTATTTAGAATTGTGGGGTCTGGTGGATGAGGCTAAGGTTTCATTTCCACCTCAGTTGGTTGCTAATAGATCAATATACTCGAGCATACACTGTAAGTGAAGATAGGTGGAAGGATGTCGTCTTGACAGAAAAATATAAACCCCATCGAACAGAGATATCCACAAAATATGACCTCTCTTAGTTTCATGCCGAACATAGTCAGTCCAACCCAAACCTGAAAAGATGAGGAGTTGCATGAGGACATGCAGATAGACTAGTTGGGTACCAAATATGCATACTTTTCTCTCCCGTTTTCACCCACTCTTTCACTTCTTTGTATCATTAATATTCGTTAAATTCTCTAAACGCACAAGGTAAAACCTCCTTTCACTGTCTTATCTAGACTGTTTAATTAATGAAGTAATAGTCATGGGGATTTTGCCTACGCGAGCACTAATTTCGTTATTGCCACATATTCGAAAATCAAAGGGTCACATTTGCAAGTCACAGAAGAAACTCTGAGTTCAAATTGCTATTTTGATATGCTATAAAAACATAACATATTCCAACCGACTCCAAATCTATTTTAGACCTTTCTTGATTTTCTCTCCACAACTAGGTTGGCCGTTGTAACAATTGTATATTTGTAGATATTAGTTGTCGGATTGTGAAGACGATTTTCTGAAAAATTGTATAAGAAGGGTCTCAGGGCTGTGAATGGGGTTAGGGTACAAGAGATCAATTTTCTAACAGAATACTGTTAATCAATTGAATTCAAGCCATTTTGTTGTTCTATCTGTAAGCTATGAGATTATTGCAGCCTTGGTTATAGAGTTTGGACCACTCTTCTGATCAGGTGATGCGTTATTTTTGTGTGTTTATGTCACATTTCTTTTTGGGTATTTTAACTATTGTTATGGTATGTTTCTTTAATTGCAGAGGATGCTTTTATAATTCTGCAATTTATCTTTAATTACTGTCACAGTAGTTATGGTTATTTTAATTGTTGAATCTATGATCAATATCGGATTGTGCCATTGCCCTTGCATATATCTTGTGCGTTACCTTGAATAATGTACACTCCCATGTTGTTGAATTAATGTGGAAAAATGGTTGAATAGTTTATTCACACCTTGACACCAACAAGAGTATGAAGCTTTGATTCTTGGTTTACAAACTGCTAAAAATTTAGGAATCCACTGTGTTTATGTTTTCAGGGATTCATAATTATGCTATATTGGAGATTTCTATGGTTTAGTTTTTCAGAAGTAAGACTCGGAATATCCACAGATTCATAATTAGTAGTTAAACAGATTGAGAATCATTGTCAAGCAAGGCATCCAAGGTTGAAAACTTATAGGAATGAAGTTTGAGATTTGATAGAAAATTTCTTTGCTGCTTTCAATATACAATTTATACCTAGGGAGGGAAATAGACTTGTTGATTCTTTAGCAGTTGCAACCAGTACTTTTAAACCTCCTTTGAATCCCAGGCTAAGATATGAAGTTGAAATTAGACACGAACCATCTATTCCAGATAATATAAAACATTGGAAATTTTTTGAATATGAAGAGCATATCAAATATTTTCTGGAAATGATTGGTGAGTTTGCTAATTTTGAGATTGATCGGGAAGAATAAACTGAAGAAAATCAGAAGGAGGGGCTGTCTTTTAAAGATTCTATAGGAAAACAAAAGATATTGCAGCTTAAGAATAATGTGATACCAAAAGGCTTGGTACCTTTGGAGATATTTTTTCACTCAAATGATGTTACAGTAAATCCGAAGAAAGCAGACTTAGAAGAAGACATCAAATATTGCAATCTGGGAACACAACAACAACCAAAGAAGGTGAGGTTGGCTAAAGATGTTCTGGAAAATTTTATGCAGAGGTACATAAATATTTTCAAGAAGTTTGTTGATGTATTTAACTGGTCATATGAATATTTTGAAAACATATGAAACTAGTATTATTCAACACATAATTCCTTTAAAACCAGGGGTGAAATCATATAAGAAAAAATTAAGACAGATAAATCCCTTACTGTTGCCATCGGTAGAGAAGGAAATCAAAAAATTGTTGCAGGTGAAAATAATTGTTCCCCTAAGGTACTTTGATTGGGTGGAAAATATAGTTCCTGTAAGAAAGAAAAATGTGGAAATAAGGTTGTGCATTGATTTTCGAAATTTGAATAAAGCATCCTTGGAAGAAAATAATCCTCTCCTTAAACTGGATCACATCCCACAAAAAGTAACAAGATCATACAAGTAATAAATGATTGATGGTTATTTGGTTATAACGAGATTTCAATAGAGATAGAAGACCAAAATAAGACAACTTTTACAACTCCCTGGGGCACCTTTATGTATGCCAAGATGCCCTTTGGAATAATGAATGTTGGTGCCACTTTTTAAAGGGATATGGATATAACCGTTGTAGGAGAAATAGACATGTTTGTAGTAATTTACTTGGATTACATAACAATTTTCTCCAGATCAGATGCGGAGCATCTGGAGCATTTGTAGCATACTTTTCAGAAGTGTAGAAGGTATGGCCTATCTATAAATCCCAAAAAGTATCATTTTTATTTAAAGGAAGGGAAATTTTTATGCCACATTGTGTCAAAATAGGGAGTTTAAATAGATCCAAAGAGAGTGGAAGCAATAAAAAACATACCTCTGCCAAGGAGGAAAAAGGAGATTCAGAGTTTTCTAGGAAAAATAAAATTCCTTAGAATATTTGTCCCAAACTATTCATAGATTGTTAAAGAAATAGTTGAAATTTTGATAGAAGGTGTGGAGGTTTGTTAGATAGAAACCATTAGGGAGTCATTTTCAAGAATCAAAGAGGCCCTTTAAGAAGTTCTTGTGCTGGTAAGACTTGATAATAAAAAACTTTTTTAGATTTTCTCATTTGCTTCTTCTTCCACTATTGCAGCAGTGCTTTTGCAGAAAATGAAGAGAAAAAGGAACAAACTATTACATTCTTTAGAAAAGTGTTAAGGGATGTAGAATTAAAATATAATATCTTGGAAAAGAAAGCCCACGCTATGGTAAAAGCACTGAAAGCCTTCAGGGTTGATATTCTTCAATCTCAAATTATTGCTTATGTTCCAAATGTTGTTGTAAAAGATGTACTAACTCATAGTGATTTTGAAGGAAAGAGAGGAATATGGATAGCAAGGATTCAGGAATATGACATGGATATAAAACAAACCAAGCTGGTGAAAGGAAAAGGTTTGGAAAATATTTTAACATAAATTAATTATCAGGCTATGGGAATTAATTTGCTTCCTGAAGTTGAGGAGAATAAAGCCACGACAAAAGTAGATAAGGATACAAAACCTGATAATAGAGTTCAGTGTAAATACATGTGTTCTGAATGGTATAGGAAATTACACACGATTTATGTTTCCTTTGCTTGCCCCCTTATTTAAATAGATGAAAGTATAAGGCTCTGAGACTAAAAGCTCAAAAATATGTGATAGTAAATCAAAAGCTATATTGGAAAGATCTGGTCAACATCCTTTTACTTCGTTTGACAGAGGGAGAAACTATTGAAATAGCAAATGAATATCCTGGCTTTCTTTGTGGTGGTCACTGTGGATAAAATTTGGGTTCTTCTGGCCTTCTCTATTTTCGGATGTTTTTAGATTGGTAATTAGTTGTAAAAAATGTTAGATCTTTGTTGAGAAGAAAACACTAGCACCATTTCCTTTAATCCATGTGTTTGTGAAGGAACCTTGTAGGAAATGGGGATTGGATTTCATAGGGGAAATCAATCCATTATATAGTGGCCAGTATAAGTGGATTTTTAGAGGTACATATTATTATAGCAAATGGGTGTAAGTTGTTCTGACAAGAAGAGGAAATTATTCATTGGTGATTAAGTTCTTGGAGGAGAAATTTTTCAGTAGGTTTGGTTGTCCCAAAAGGTTAGTAGAAAAAAATGCACAAGTTTTTAAATATGTAAGGTTGATTGATAATTATCAAAAGTATAATGTGATTTTATCTCACTATACTACCTATCACCCGTAGGGGAATGTGTTAGCAGAGTCTTCTAATAAAAATTTGGTGAATATAATCAAGAAAACTATTGCAGAAAATCAAAATAATTGGGATACTAAACTAACATTTTCTTTATGGGTAAGTAGAGTAACTCCAAGAAGGTCAACTGGGAAGTCACCTTTTGAGCTTGTATATGGATTAGTTGCCTTATTTCCATTAGGGGAATTTTGAGGTCTAAAATGGGCCTCCTAAGGAAATTATAAAATTGTAGTGGAAATAATAAAATAAGATCAGTTTACATCATCAAAGTTTAGAGGTAAAAAAGAAAAAACTATTTTTTCAACTCGTATTTTCAACTTATCTCCCTATGGGTTTACTCAAATTTCGATCGAGAACACTCATTGGATGAAAAATTTGATTCCTCATCCAAACAATACCTATGTTTCATACTTTTGATGGAACCTGTTACATGAAAAATGATAAATACATGAAAAACGTGATTTCAATCATGCTTTTTCATGTATTTCTCAATTTTCATGTATTAGGGTCCATCAAAAGTATGCAGCACGGGTACTCCTTGGATGAAGAATTAAATTTTGCATCCAACGAGTACTCCCGCTCAAAATTTGAGTAAAAAATTAGGGAGATAAGTTGAAAATACGAGTTGAAAAAGTAGTTTTTTCTTTTTTACCTTTAAAATTTGATGATGTAATATGATCTTATTTTATTATTTCCAATATTATTTTATAATTTCCTTAGGAGGCCCATTTTAGACCTTAAAATTCCCCTAATGGAAATAAGGCAACTGATCCATATACAACCTCAAAAGGTGACTTCCCAGTTGACCTTCTTGGAGTTACTCTACTTACCCATAAAGCAACATTTTTCCAAGATGTTCAAGAAGACTCAAGTCCCCTGATTAGCAGATTGGACCAGTTGACAGAGCCAAATGAAAACAAAGAGAAAGTCATGGAGAATTTGATTAATTATTAGGAAAAAATGAAACTAGTTTTTGACAGAAAGTCCAAAGATATCCTTCTCCAGCCTGGAGCTCTAGTGCCTAGATGGGATACAAGGAGAGAAGACAAGGGAAAACATGGCAAGTTTGTCCCTTTTTGGTTTGGTCCTTTAAAGATAGCAAAAGCTAGAGAAAACAATACTTTTTTTTATTGAAAATATGAATGATGAGCTCATAAAACTGGTAGTGAATGGGAAGTACCTCAAACATTACTTCCAACATTTACTTGCAATTATTTTTATCACTGTATATACCGGTGTGGTAATTGTTAATATTTCAGTGATTTATTCATTGTAATGTGCTAAGTTGAAATTTTACTCCATGCCCGAGGTGGAGGCACTACTTTGCGGTTCTTAGTGTTTTTCCTTGTGAAAATAATTATCCCAAGGTGGAGTGAGATGATGTATCTCGTTTTATTTTTTCTATCAAAGTATCTTGAGTATATTTTGTAAAAAAAATCAAATATAAAAGAAAAAAGACTAAAATGAAAAGGTAGAAAGTGCTTGGGGTTTTGGTTTTGTTAATAAAATATGTTTAAAACTAACGATTGAGTTTAGTGCACTTATCATGATTAGCGCAACAATAAAATCTTGACAATGGGTCTTTGTACCAATGATCGATAAAGTTAAAAAGTAGGTATGTACAACAACGGGGATGAGTTTGTGCGACAGGGCCCACGATATGGGGCGAACCTGACAACACAAATTTCTTGAGCGTTAATGGAAAATGTACCTCTGCAAATACTTTCAAATGAGCCTATTGAATTTAGATCTACAACTCAGATTGATTACGGAGGCACCCCTATATTGTAACTGTAATTCTAAGAGTTGAAGATAGAACCACAGAGGAAAACATCAAACCACTTTGGAATTCAGGACCTAGCCTTCTTGGACTCAGAGAGGTCTCTCTCTATCATATATAGCTTTGTTTACAGAGGCATTTTAGGCTAGCTATTAGTGCATATGTTTGTTTGAAGATTTGGTTGAGGCAACAGAAGAGGGCCATTGGGCTATGGAGTCAAACATGTGTAAACAAACTCAAAAACATGAATAACTAAGTTCAGGTGCAACCAGGCAAGCTAGCCATGTCAATGGATCTTTACAACTTGTGAAATGGAAAAGAGGAGGAGATTAAGGTTAAACATGAATGCAGAGCATACCATCTCTGAATTCTACATTCTGGTCTCAACATGGATGCAGAGTAGACCGTCTCTGAATTCTGCATTCAAGTCTTAGAGGAAAACATAATGAACTATTTCAAGACTATGCAGGGTACCCTATGGTAAATACTACAAAAAAGTTTCTATCTACAGTTAATAAAAATCAAAAAGTATGAGAAAAAAAGAGAATAAAAAATTACATGGGAAAATACTTCACCACAGAGCATAACACAAGAATCTGGAAAACAACTTAATCCTTCATTCATCCAAAATATAGTGCTTACAACAGAATGAGTCTATTACAATGGTTTTTCCCTTTTGTTCCCCATTTTACGCTGCTAATGCATACATTATTTGTAGAAAACTTAAGTTGGCTAGTTTGTCTACTATAGTAATTACATTCAAGCAAAAATAGACAAGTGTAAACATGCAGGTGGTGATAAGATCAGGTTGGCCTGCAACAATGGATTTTGGAAATCTGTTATTAATTACAGAGTGGTTGGAAACTGGTTCAAGTGACACCTAAGAGGCATCCAATAAAGTATTCCTGACATCTGGCCCTGCTCCTCAGAAAACCGACATTGGGCAATTAAGTCTGGTGCAGCGCTGACTATTTTCATTTATGGATGCTGGTACTGATGTGCTTTGCTGCCCATTTAGTCTCTGTTGTTACATTTCTGCATCAATGCCTGACTTGACCTTCTCTATTCTTTTTCTTGTGACGTTCACCCTCACCCTGCCTTTTGCTCCTTTGTCGAGTTCGACCCGAGTCTTTCTGTCGTGTCTAGCTTATTTCCTCATAAATGGCGCACAAAACTTATATGCTCGGTCATGGAGAGATGGCGGTTGGTGGACGTGGACGGAATGGAGGATGGTGGAAATAGAATTTTGGAGGGGGTCTTAGGTGGAATGCGGTAATATAGAAGGGGGGTGCGAAATAGAGGAAAAGGTAAGGTTTATGTGTTAAAACACGATTGCTAGTGGGTGGGAGGAGCTATGAAAATATTATTGCGGACTTTAACATAAAAGGGTTTATAAAGAAATAAGTCCCAAAGATCATACATGTAGGTTTTGGGGTTTGAATGGGATTTAGAGAATTTCAGAATATGGAGGAAATGAGGGGGGAAAAGAGGGTGAATGAAATGAAATGGAATGAGGGAAAAAATGAAATTTGATCGCCATCACACCTTATCAACAACACTTCCTTCCTTCTATTGGATGGAGAGGGAGATTGATTCCTTTGAAGCTTTTTACAGTCAGGAGTTCCCTTTCTTTCTCTAAAAATAAATGATAGCCATGGAATATTATTTTCAGTAAAAAATATAAGAAATAGTCAGTCACCTTGTGATACTATAAATTACAAGACTCTAATAGTGGCTCCAACTGGGGATGGAAGCTCCTTCAGGAGGTGTCAAGAACACCTTAGACTAGTGGCCTGATCCAAAATCTGCTACTAAAACCTTTATGGCTGATCAGGCTCAGTTCAAAATCAAGACTCTATGCAAACTGAAGTCTAGAAAATAATTGCAATAAAAACTAGGAAGCAATTTGAAACTAGAATTGGAAATATGCTCAGAGTACTGAGATTATTTGCACACCTACCTACCCTACTCTAATGAAATTTTTGTTGTTATAAATGATACAATAATGCCAGTGCAGCCAGTCATGTAGCAGCATAAACAGATGGACAACTTGACTATTTTTCAGGACAATCAACAATATAACTTGATTATGTGTCCTCATAACCAAAGTTATATTATGTAATGGAAACTGCTGATGTATTTGATCCTTATAGATAATATATGTTTGAAAAATTGAGCTAAAAATAACCTCCATATAATATGCTATAGGATCAATAAAAGCATCAGATATAATACTTGCTTCTAGGCCTTCAACAGGAACTCTTGGTCATCAGGAACTCTGTTCAGCATGTTGTGGAGTCATCATGAATGATCACAAGTCGGGTTCTTTGAATCATGGAGTCTCTAGGTGAATAATTGCAGCCTTCTTGTGTCTGGTCACTATCCACCATCAGTAATCAGATCTGAACTTTGATGTAATTTCTGAGGAAGATAAATTTCATCCCCAATGGATTTGCCATTATGTTTTCACTCTGTAATTCCAAGGGCTGAAGACAGAACCATAGAGGGAAACATAAAACCACTTTGGAATCTAGGACCTAGCCTTCTTGGACTCAGAGAGGGCTCTCTCTATCATATATAGCTTTGTTTACAGGGGCATTTTAGGTTAGCTATTAGTGCATAATTTTTTTTGAAGATTTGGTTGAGGTAGCAGAAGAGGGCCATTGGGCTATAGAGTCAAACATGTGTAAAAAAAATAAAATAGATGAATAACTAAGGTTAGGTGCAACCAGGAAAGCTAACCATGTCAATGGATCTTTACAACTTGTGAAATGGAAAAGAGGAGGAGATTAAGGTTACATAGGAATGCAGAGTAGACTGTCTCTGAATTCTACATTCCAGTCTCAACATGGATGTAGAGAAGACCGTCTCTGAATTCTGCATCCAAAAATTCAAATAAATTTGACTTAATCAGGTCATCCTCACACATTCCCCTTATGGATACTAAACGAGATATTTTTGACATCGTTTGCACTTTGAATCAACTAGAGACCTATCAGCACATCCTTTCAAACCAATCCAATTTCCCATTTTGGGTTGCTGTGGTCAATTCAGGGGTCCTTGCATCTTTTATTTATGAAAATCACCTTTTTCCTAGAGTTTGTTCACTGGTTAGCATCAGCGATGTATCCACATAATTTTTTTTTGTAATGAATAAATCATGGGAAAACATTTTCCAGGTGTCTTCTATTTTAATTCAGCAAGCATTGTGTTTCTCCTCTGCAAGTACATATACTTCTTCTCTAAGGAAACCCTCTTAGTTTATTTTTAAAAAATTTCAGTTCAAGAGTATGCCCAAATTATGTTTTATTTAATGGCAAGTGGGAAGAAGTTTTCTTTGGATTCAAGTCAGTTACTATTGAATACTTTTGCTGAAGATGTCAGACCTATTCTTAAAATTTTAACTAAGATCTTTGGAAGGGATGATGTTTCAGTCATTGATAAAGTCACTTCGGGTATTTTTTAGTTTGATGATGAAGCCTAAGATTGT
Organism: Pinus albicaulis; assembly: GCA_034641835.2. Taxonomy (NCBI): domain Eukaryota; kingdom Viridiplantae; phylum Streptophyta; class Pinopsida; order Pinales; family Pinaceae; genus Pinus; species Pinus albicaulis. The sequence goes on from CM076577.1 coordinate 1,472,458,513, forward strand.
CTTAGATATAACATCTCTTTGGGAAGGGAAAATCAATACTCCATTCATGACCCTCTCACTTACTAGCGGTTTTAGTTTCCCTTCTTTGATTACATATTTTTTCTTATACACTCATGTTGAAAATTTCATGCACTTGGGGTTAAATATCATGGATCCAAATAAGAATAAGCAGTCAGTGGTTTTTTGGACGAATGTGGTGAAGAGTAACCCAAAGAATGAAGGCTTAATGGATTTTGTTTCCTCATTCCTTTCTGTTATCACTCTAGTAATTCTCAAAGTTGTGATATTTTTTTATTATAGTTTAAATAATATCAGAGGTAACCAAAAACCTATTTTTAAGCCTTAGGATCTGGCCTTCCTAATGCTCAGAGAGGGCTCTCTCTATAAGCTATAACTTTGTTGATTATTTTTTATTTTAGGCTAGTTATATGGGGCAAATTGGTTTTAGGATTTTGATTTGGTTTGGTGGGAAAATCACTTACTTAGATGGATAGCTATAGATCTGTATTCCATTAGGCAGATGGAGTCGATGTGTCAAGCAGTCAGATCAGGATCAAGGTATAAAGGTAAATGTTTACAGGGCAAGGTAGCAGAGTCACTTCAGATCTTCAAAGGCTGATGGTGAAATGGTTTTGATTGGGATAAATAGCAATTAAGGCTTCTTAAATCCTGATAAGGAGTGAAAAGGTAGAGGTCAATCGAAATCAAGGAGAAATTAAGGGTTCCCTAGTCTGGATATAAGTAGAAAACATTTGAATGATAACCAGTCAATAATAGAGTGCCTTTAACAAATTCTGAAATAAAAATTCTTGTTTATCATTAAAATTTAGAACACATTCATGAATGGATGGAAAACATAAGAAAATTGACAAAATGACAAGTGAAATACTTCACTATAGTGGCCCAACACATGAATCATGTAATATGATGCTTTATTTCCTGTGATCCAACCTGCTAACTTGAACTTGATACAAAAAACCCTTAGGTTTAGAATATAATAGCTACAGAAATGTTCAACAATTAATCCACACTTGAAATGATGAAATGTTTATACAAAAACTAGTACAAAATATCCTAGAATAATCTTAGGAATTTTTCTTGGAAAATGAAATATCTTCATGCACAAAGATAGTGACAACTGCCTAACTAATTTCTAGCTATCCTATTGATTGAAATAAAATAGCTTTCTGTTTGGATTTTGGCTGTAGCTGGACAAATGAGGTGTCCCTCACACTAGTAGTTTTATCTTCAATCTGTTTTGATCTTCATCTTTCATCTGATACACTTTTAACTGATACACTTCCAGCTGATACACTTTGACTGCAGAAAATTGTTTACTGCTGATGTAAAAAACAACAAACTCTGTTTTTGCCTTTCATGCTCTTTCATCACTGTAATTTGTTCTTATAATAAATTAGTTAACTTCTCCCAGAACTTAGCTTCTGGAAATTTGATCTTCATAAGTCTTCTGAAGTTTTCATCAGCTTCAGTGTATTTGGAAAATGTTGGTTTGTTGACAAAAATGTGTTTTACTTCATGTTGCAAGTAAAACATATTTTCAAAATTCTTATACAAAAATTTCCCTGTTGGGATTCCCTGCCAATCTGATTTGTTTACCTGTTCTTTAGCAAATTCTCTCAGCTTTTTATCATAATCCTCCTATTTCATCAGTTTTTCATTGATTACCAGAGGATTTGGAAGGCCCTTTTGCCTCAAAATATCAAATTTTACCATGAATCTTGTGATTTCCATATTCATGTTTTGGCACTTTTTCTCTAATTGTTTCATCAATTTCTTCTTGGATATTACCTTTCTTACCTCAAGTATGGTTTTTGTTCTTTTGGTAATTCCAATTTCATCCAATTCTTGTTTATTTTGGAATTGAGAAATGTGATAATTCCAAGGCCTCTTCAGGTTTTTTTACCTAGCTCCTCTTTGGTCTTTTGTATTTCTTCTTTTGCTACTTTCAGTAAATATTTCTGTTCATAAATTACTTGTATATATGGCCAAGTATCATTGATTTCTTCAATGATATTGGACCATAATTGGTTTTTATCATGTGCCATAGGTTCTTTCAAAGTCAATTATGTTTCCAATTTCTTGATTTGTTCATTCAACCTTTTGGCCTTTTGCTCTTCATTCTTGGCATTAATCTATGCAAGATTTTTGGCATCTTCAAGATTATTAATTTGTTCCTTTAACCATTTATCTCATTTGTCTGTATGGACATGTCCTACATTTCCTTTACCAATTTACTTGCCTCATCTAATTGCTAGACTGTTGTAGTGGAAGATTCAGTGGCAGAAATTGTTGATGAAGTTACTGGCACTACTGTAGCCAATGGAACATTTGGAGCTAGTTCTTTTGTCAGAGTAGATGGTACTGTTGTTGTAACTACAAGAATTATAGTAGTAGGGACTTCCTGTGCTTTGGTGGCTTCTTTTTCTTGGACCAATTTTTCCATCTCTTTAATTTGGGCTACCAGCTGCAATATGAGACTCATCATCTCATCCTTTTGATTAGATTCCTGTAAGATATCTTTGGCCTGTGAATGCTCTGTAGGAGGCAATTTTAATTGTTTCCTAAGTGCAGCAATATCAACATTCTTCTTTTTAATCATTTCATTAGTATCTTTTATGTTTTGAGGATCATATCCTACCTCAATCACTAACTCCTCCAAAGATTTGCTTCTGATATCCTTAGCATATGATGATGCTTTCTCTAGCTTGAGATGAACTCTTACACTTATCAAAGTATTCTGAAGCTTTTGTGCACTCATTTCTTTTGTATTCATTGTGGAATAAAGCATCTCTCTTGCTTGTTTATGGAATTCAATTTGGTCCAGGGGATGAATGTCCTGGACTGGAACTTCAAAATCAACCTTTTTATAATCAGATGCTTTTTTAGGAGCTGGCACTGTGGGATGAAGCACTGTCATCAACAATTTCTTGTTCTTGTAATAAAAGGCTAAAAGCAACCTGTTTTTTATGTTGGGGGTTTTCTTTAAGTACTGAGAGTATATTTCATTCCTGATTTCTTCATTTTTAGCTTTAATCTCCTTATACCTTTCCTTGATGTCCATATCCTTCTCTTCTGTTTTCTTTGATGATGACACCTCTATACTATGTTGTTTTTGAATCAACTGTGTATTAGAAGTGGTTGGCTGCTGTTCATTTTCAACTATTGTGGGAGGCACAGTATATTTTTCTGGAATCTATGTATCAATGACCTCAATTGTCTCTTTTTCTTTCTCTACGGGATTAATCTTTGGCTTTTTGCTGTACCTGAGTTTGAACTTTGTTTCTATAGTGGTATCAGTTGTGTAAGACCCTTCTTCCTTGTTTCTTTTCATGTTTTTGTCTTCCTAAGCTGGAGTCTGCAAAATGTGACTAATATCACTTTTCTTATCAGCTTCTACCAGTGTATTCTCTAACCATTTTGTTTGGTTTGAGAATTTTTCAATATCAGGCTTCTTTTCATGAATGTATGGAGTTAATTTACATTTAACTCTCATTTTTCTAATTATACCAAAGGGATCATAATACCAACGAAAACTAGTGCTGAATTTGTACTCTAACAATTGTTTTTCTACCTTTGGACCTGCTTCTCTGTTATTACATATGAATGGACTCACTTGATTTTTCTGTTTGAATTTGGTCTTATTCTTTGCAGCCAAGAAATTTATAGCATCTGAGTTCAAATTTTGCCTTATATACTCTAAAGCAAACAACCTCATGGGCAGGTATTTTGGAAACTTGTAGGGAATCAAGCTTGACCCATAAAATCTAATTTCAGTGTGATTTTGGTACAAATACCAATCACCTATCCTGCTTTGCTCAGAAAACTGTAAAATTTTCTTGATTTCATTGTTGATCTTAGGTTGCACACTGTTGTTTAGCATATTTACCAATGGATGAATGAAAGAATCTGTAAAATCTGCATAAGTGAATTCATCTGATTCCTTTCTGATCAAGGAAGTCCAGAATACCACAAATTGTGGATTTCCTTTCACATCCATCTTCTAAAGAGTTATAGGAAACTTTTTTGACTGAAAATAAAGGAAAATGTGGAAAAGAAATGAAGTATACCTAAAGACACCTTCAGTAGGAAGTTTGACAAGTTGTTCATGGATGCTATCAACAATATACTGGGAAAAATTGAAGATAACTGCAGGAGGTTGGCCATGTAAAAAAATGGACAGGAAACCAAGTACTGATGCATAAAAATGTTCATCTGTGAAATATCCAAGGATAAAAGATAGCATGGAAATAATGTGTCTGGTTCTTTCTGAGAATTTAGAAGAGGAATATGGAGGATTGAGTTTAGGAATTTCCACATAGGAGGGCATGAAGGTTTGAAAATTTTGGAATCTCTTGGGAAAATCCAACTCCAAATAGAATTTTGTGAGAGATTCAATAGATAAAGGGACTGCATTACGTTTGGGCTGCAACTGAAGCATCTGGTTGATAGATTTAGTTGTTATGGTAAAGAATATTTCTTTTTCAAAATTGACAATGGCTCTTTGATCTGGAGAATAATAAGATTGGCATAATCTGATAGCTTATGGGCATTGATGAGTGTGACGAACAAAATACTTAGGAAAATTTGATTCCCAACTAAACACATTATCTTCTTGATCTAAGGATTTCTTTTGGCTCCAGTACTGGAGCTCAAGGAGGTTAAACTATGTTATAGGATCTGTGATTTTGAAGTCTACATCTGCCAAGGGAGTATGTTCTACATCTACAACAGGGGGTTTTAGAGGGTTAATCACAATAATGCTTTTGGATGCCATTGTTAGGCTTGATTTATCAATTTTAAACACTCTTGACCTTTAAAACTTAGATTTTTGGCCTGTGAAACACTTTTGTAAGTTGGACTTTAGATATAATAGAGGTTCCATCTTGGAAAACAAAAGGATATTTCTGATCACTCTGACTCAAAACTGTCAATTCTGTATAAAAAACTAATTTCCCGACCTTTATAGCCTCAACAAATGATATTAAGGGTTATCAGTGAAATTTCTGTGATGAAACAATCCTAAGACATCAAATTTTGTGCAAAAGGGTTTCTGAGTACTGTAGAAAAGGTTTTGTGCCTCAGAGGACTTTTTAGGTCTGCAGATGGCTTAAAATCAATCAAAATTTATTCTAAAACAGATCAAGGTTTTCAGAAATTGAAAAATGCTCAAGGTTTTGTCTATCTAAAGAATTTCTAAAGAAAAGGGGGATTCTTTAAGGCATACAGGCTTTATAAGGCTTCAATTAACAGTATAATTCTTTCAGAATGATGGATGAATCTCTTTTTCTGAAGAATACATGTAAAAATTTAGAAATTCACTGTGAAGAAGGGTTTCTTGGGGTTTGAAAAGCTTTCAAAAGATTTTTCTGGCCTTTATAAGCAATCTGGTAGCTTCACAGCGATTGTAATAGTTGATTCTAATGAATTCTGTTTGTTTTTGAGGTAAAACAGAGGCAACAGTGTATTTTTCTCGGTCTGGGAAGGTTTTACGAGCACAAAAATGGTAACAGAGGCTTGAAATGAATGCATTTCGGAGTTTATAAGGAATTTTTTTAAATAGTGAATGCATTTACTGCCGGTCATTTCAAATCTGGGTGGTTTTGGGTGCGGGGGAGGGAATTACCACCAAGTGGATTTTGCAATAACGAAAGGTGGTAAGCGGAATAGGGAGGATTGATGCGATCCAATAGAAATGAGACGCGTGGAGGAGAGATAATGTGTTAAAACAACTTTTATCGCAAGGTATGGAATTGCTTAACATTGGTGCAATAAAATCTGCGATATTGGATTTACACCGTTAGATCTGGCATAATGGAGCGAACGGATGAGATCAAATGATGAAGCTGTAGGGTCAAAGACATGGGGCCCTAGATATATTTATGCGGCGGGATTGGATTATATATTAAAACATAAGTTTTAATATATAGTTTAGATATATGAATATGATATGCGGGTTAGCGTGTTATATAACCAATGTAATGCATATATGTGTATTATTACTATAGGCGAGGTATTTACATAATAGAAGTAGTTTGTTGGGAAAAATACTGAGAGGGCGGGTGAATCAGTATTTACTGCATATTCAAAACTTTTACTTTTTCTTGCTTCTAAAACCCATACGCTACTTTCCTGATACAGACTCGCGTATATACGCGGATACCCTTTATGAAACTCGCGTATACACAGATATCTAATTATGTCATTAGTTCTTCACTTAAATCATTCCATCATTCATTCATCATATGTTTAATAAACAGTAAACATATGCAGTAAGAACAGAGTAAACCATCACACAAAGCATCACACATGAACACCAGGATTTTTAGGTGGAAACCCAAGTCGGGAGAAAACCACCGCTGCAGTTGCTCAGCCTTCAATATTTTATTATAGAGAAACATCTTACAACATATGTGCTGGCGCAGACTTGACCAGCACGCAGGCACCCACCTGCGCTCGTTTACCAGCCTCTCCTGGAAGGGAGCTCCAACCCCCTGACTCGTTTACCAGCCTCTCCTGGAAGGGAGCTACGACCCCATGATCTCGTTTACCAGCCTCTCCTGGAAGGGAGCTACAACCCCCTGACTGAAGGCTACAACCCTCAGCACCTCTATGGACCACGTTTCATCAATTTTCACACTGGATCCAAAGCTTCCTTTAGGACACCACTTGTAGACCACGTTTCATTATATTTTCAGACCGGACCCACTCCATACAATTAAGCTCAATCATACATCAAACTGAAACTTATCAATTCAGACAACCCATAACTGTAGAATACATCATTCACAGATAGCAGTAACACAGCAGAACAGATCAGACATTTCATACCCCTTGCTTCAGCAAACCCTAGTTTGCATACGCGCTTTCCTTTCACTGATACCGCGTATATACACGCTTCCAATCACATCAACCCGCGTATACTTTTGTACAAATTACACAACTGATTTCACTGCGCACACACGCTTTCTCTTCAGCAAAGCCGCGTATATACACGCTTTTTCTGCGGTGAACTAGTGTATGGTTCTTCAGACATTTAGGTCATTGCAATTCTTCAGAACAGATACATTACTCAGATTTTACCCTTTACTTCAGACAGATGTTCGCCTCTTCTCAAATCTAATCATCCCCTAAATAGATCTAGAAAATACAAGTACATTTCAGATCTAGATACCCTTCTTCATCATTGGTGCATCATGCAATCAGATCTATCATTCAACTGTAACCCTTTCCATTCAGATATACTTCAGAGAGAAGTATTCATTCAAGCTCAGACATCTTGCACCCACACTCATGATTTGCACAATGAATTTCTTCTATTTATATAGGTTTACCCTTTTTCAATACCATGAGCCAAAACCACATTACATCCGATGGTATTCCTGGATGGGGTCATTTAGACGAATCATTACCCAATACAATGGGTCAATACTATGGTGGTTACCCTTGGTTTTGCACTTTTTGAGTGCTTTTGCCCATACGCGACTTGGCACGTACTTTACCGCGTGCATACGCAACTTCTCCTAGACAAATCCGCGTATTCCTTGAAACATACTCTTTTCATCATGGATCTAGCACATATTGAATTCCTTTCTTCATTACCTTCTGTACTCTCTGTAGATACATCAGATTTACATCTTTAAACAGGTTCATCAAGACAAGAATAACTTCATCTTCATTCAGCGGGTTGCCATCAAGGACAACACTCTACATCATATTGCCAACAATCTCCCCCTTTGGACTTGATGGCAACCATGATGGTGTTTGGTTATCACAATAGATAGGTACATTAAGAATACAATGACACCATGTCACTCTCCCCATTTTTGACACCATTCTTTCTCTTCATTCAAACACCATGTCACTCTCCCCCTTTGACATCAAGGGCAAAGGGTGGATCAAAACCAACACTCTCTCCCCCTGTTTTCCTTATGTAGAAGAAGCGTTCTGCAGATCTGATGTATACTGAAGTGACCAAGCTCCCCCTGAGTTCATGCTGAATCTTCAAACATATTTTTCAATGAAGTACATGACTCTATGAACTTCCTATCACCAAAGACTCATACTTACATCAAATATCCAACCAAGTGGATTTACATATGAGACTCAAGTACCCAACCAAGTGGGTATACACATTTCAACTCAGCTACCCAACCAAGTGGGTTTACAAAAATTGACAAGCCCTTACATGATTGAATATTACAATTTTACATCATGGGTCTCAACAAGACTTTTTCATCAAATTACACATATGACCATTTATGACCAACACTAGAAAGTCCTCAAGAAAGAGATCATTTTTCAGAATCAACATAATGCCAACAATGCATTATACTTAGCAAGGCCAATGCCCCCCCTGAAACTTTGCACCCAAGCATCCTTTCCATATGACCAAGGCTCCCCCTTAGTTTATGCCGCCTGAACACCTTCAACAGCAAGTCACCGACTACAATCTCTGCATGATCTGTCCTTATCTAATCATTAGCAGTCAGACTGATGCTCCCCCTAAACCTCTGTTCCTGATCTTCAGCTGTCATCCTATTTCTCTTATCATTAATGCATACGCGACTGTGTTTGCTGGAACTGGCGTGTATATGCGACTTTTGTTCATCTAACCCGCGTATGGAAAGTGAAGCATAGAAAATTTTACATTTCTTCAACTCCCCCTGAACTTATACCTCCTGTACCCGTCTTCTTCATATCAGATGATTTTTCAGGCAGAAACATAACCAGAAAAGCCAAATAGTATTGCATAATGCTCACACCAACCAAAAATAGTCAGCAACTATCCATACGTGACTTTCTATTCATATACTCACGTATATATGCGACTGTACATCAGGAAAACCGCGTATCCTATTTAATCTTCTGAATTTATGCAGATTTGTTCTTTTGACTGGCAGAGAACACTCCCAGCTTCTGTCTTAGATACTCGAACGTTTCCCTGGGCAGAGGTTTGGTAAAGATATCAGCAACTTGTTCTTTGGAGGGAACATACTCCAACTTCACCTTTTGCTCAAGCACTTGTTCACGTAAGAAGTGATACTTGATGGGAATGTGCTTGGTCTTCGAATGCATAACGGGATTCTTTGAAATACTGATGGCACTTGTATTGTCACACTTAATGGGGACAGGAGGTGTACATTTGATTTGAAAATCTTGTAAGGTTTGCATCATCCAAAGGAGTTGAGTGCAACAAGATGCGGTAGCCACATATTCTGCTTCTGCTGTAGATAAGGAAATAGAATTTTGCTTCTTGCTGAACCAAGATACTAACCGGGGTCCCATATAGAATGCACCACCACTAGTGCTTTTCCGATCATCAACACTTCCAGCCCAATCTGCATCAGTGTAAGCATGAAGAGTAAGATCAACATTCTTTGGATACCACATGTGGAGCGATAAAAAGGTGTCTTTGTAACTCCTAATTACCTCACATTAATTATCAACCCAGGGACGACTTTTTGTTTCAAGAGTGTACTCAGTCTGAGGCGGCTATTTACTCAAGAGTAATGTTTTGCAGTATAGTGCTTAAAATCCACAAGTAAATGAAAGCTGGAAATAAAATCTACTTACAACAAAGCATTTTAAGACTTAAATCATGCATTCGGAAAAATAAGCAATGTATCAGTCAAGGGTCCAGTAACAATAACTCATCCCTTTGGAAACTGATGTAACCAAAAGTAATCAAGGAACATATCATTAATCTGGGGACTAGACAGCAAATTCCAATGCCCACTACAGTTTCAGATCGTTCTTCACACCAAAGCAAAGATAATGCAAATAACAGGAAATGGAAAGCTGCCATTGAAAGTAAACTAGGAAAGCTCTTTAAAAGCAAACTCTTGCAATTAATCAACCAAACTAAACAACGAAGTAAAGAACATGAAACTGTAAAGCATTACGATTCAAAGAAATAGGAACTAAATCAAACCATCACACGACGGAAATTGGAAAGATATGATACAACAGCAGCATACTCCACCAGAGGCTGGGCCCTTAGCCGCCAGCGGATGCTGCTGGGCTACTTCAGATCAGATGAATGAACAACAACCCTTTTATTTATTCATCCTCAAATTGTGAAATCATTACAACAGCAAAAGCTTTGAAGATTACAATGGCAATGCAAAAATCCCTATCCTATCATGAATAATCCATCTTCATTCTTGAATCTCTAAATCTGAATCATCAATTCCATCATTCGAATCCATCCCGAATCATCCTCAAAGTCCTTCTCCCTCTCTGATCTCTGTTCTGATTTAAATACAAAGAGAGCAGAGAGTGGTTACAATAGAGATAATTACAACATGATTCTATTACAAAATTGGTTTGCTTCTAACCATTTGATCAACAAGAACAAGGCGAATTTGGCTTTGCATCTGAGATTTGGAGGACGGTCGCAACAACAAATCTGAGAAAATCGTGCTCAAAGAACCCTGAGTTTCTCTTAGTACAAGCCGAATTTGGGCAAACCATTCTTTAGTAAAGTTAATTGGGTCCGTTCTGGACAAAACCCATGTTCCGGATTTTCCAGATTCTTCTTCATTTGCTCAGAATCTCAACCGCAAAATCGTCACTTCTTATTCCAGCGAATTTCTGAGTTGGCACTTTTAATGATCAAATCTTCAATCTGAAAGTTATCTTGGAGGCTAAAAATGGTGAATAATGTTACAACTGATTTATTAAAACTATCATTGATAAAATCATACATAATCATCAATTTATTAGAAATAAAGGAGAATAAATAATATTCATTCATAAGAGCATAAATCATTATAAAATGGATTTAAACAATAAATTATAATAAATGACGTGATGAAGAATGGTAGAAATGGGTGGAATAAGCATTCACAAGTGATAATAATAATGGCATATTAACGGCCAAAATTACCTCATTGCATCAAAGTCTTGAGTTCCTTGTAGATATTTGAATATTCTTTTGACAGCCTGAAGGTGAGACTCTTTTGGATTAGCTTGGAATCGTCCAACAATCCCAACTGCATGCATAATGTATGGTCTAGTCCCAGTGAGATAAAGTAGACTTCCTATCATTGATCTGTATTCTGGTTGATTCACCGTGGGAGAATCATCATGAGAACTGAGATTGCATCCGGTTATCATTGGTGTACTTACAGGTTTGCATTCTTCCATGCCATACTTCTTCAGAATTTGCTTAAGATATTTTTATTGTGAAAGGAATATACCATCTGCAGTTTGATGCACTTGCAAGCCAAGAAAGAATGTTAGTTCCCCAAGTAAGGACATTTCAAATTCTTGCTGCATGATAGAAGCAAATTTTTGACTCATAGATTCTTCGTTACTCCCAAAAATGATATCATCAACATTTACAACCACAATCAATAGTTTATCATTTTCAACTTTTGTGTATAAGTTGCTATCAGTAGACCCCTTTGAAAAACCTTGTTGATGAAGATATTTGTCAAGACGATAATACCATGCCCTTGGAGCTTGTTTGAGACCATATAGAGCCTTTTTAAGTCTACAAACAAGATTTTCATCATTTCCCAAAATGAATCCTTCCGATTTTTCTATATATACTTCTTCTTCTAGATCTCCATTAAGAAAACCAGATTTAACATCCATTTGATAAACTTTGATTTGTTGATAACTTGAAAAAGCAAGAAACATCCTTATGGCTTCAAGTCTGGCTACAGGAGAAAACATTTCTTCAAAGTCTATACCTTCTTGTTGAGTATACCCTTTGCAAACCAGTCTAGCTTTGTTTCTTACAACATCCCCATTCTCATTTAACTTGTTCTTGAAAATCCATTTAGTTCCAATGACATTTTTATCATGTGGTCTTGGTACCAATTCCCAAGTGTCATTTTTTTCAATTTGATCAAGCTCTTCATCCATGGCATGATTCCAACATTCATATTTGCTAGCTTCATTGACATTGTGTGGTTCAATTGTGGATAGAAGTGCCAGATGACTAGAATATCCCACAAGAGTTCTCCTTGTTCGTACACCTGATTCCTTGTCTCCCAAAATTTGAGATTCAGGATGATTCTTTTGAACATATCTGGATGGAGCTTTTCCAGATAGATCATCTTCAGGTTCTTCATTGGATCCACTGTCTATATCATTTCTATTTGATGTAGAAGGACATAAGTCACCATCATCTTCTTTTGTTGTTTGTTTTTCTTCTTTAGGAGCTGCAGGAGACTCATCAATAACAACATCAATACACTCAACAATCTTTCGAAGCCTTTTATTGTAACATTTGTATGCTTTTCTTGTAGATGAGTAACCAAGAAATATCCCTTCATCTGATATAGGTTCAAACTTGCCAAGCTTTTCATCATTATTTTTGATAAAGCATTTGCTTCCAAAAACTCTAAAATGCTTTACAGAGGGAGAATTACCATACCAGAGTTCATATGGAGTTTTATCACTATTTACCCGAACATGTGCCTTGTTGAGAATGTTTGCTGCTGTATGTGCTGCTTCTCCCCAGAAAGTGTCAGGTGTTCTAGAATCATCAAGCATAGCTCTAGCCATTTTTTGAATTGTTCTATTCATTCTTTCTGCTTTGCCATTTTGTTGTGGAGTGCCAGCTACAGAGAACTGCCTTTTTATGCCTTGTTGTTCACAAAATTCAAGGAATTCATTTGATGTATATTCTCCTCCTCGATCAGATCTAAGACACTTCATTTTTAGATCCAATTCATTTTCAACCAGTGCTTTGAAGATCTGAAATTTCTCAAATGCTTCATCCTTGTGTTTAATGAGCCCGATCCAACACATCCTAGAGTAATCATCAATAAATAAGATGTAGTATTCTTCCCCACGTGGTGACTTTTTCCTCATAGGACCACATATGTCAATATGAATGAGTTCAAGAGGCTTACTTGATGATCCTTCTTTGGCATTAAATCGTACTCTGGTCTGCTTACCGAATTGACAAGATTTGCATATGATACTTTCTGGTAGATTAACATTGGGAAGATCACGAATAGCTTGAAAGTAGCTTGCTTTGTTGATTTGAGAGAAGCTCAGATGCCCCAGCCTTCTATGCCATAGCCAATTTTCTGAAGACTTGCTCAAGTAACATTGATCTATGTCGTTCAGTACATACAGGTTGCTTGGATTTCTTTTTCCTTTTATAATGATTTTACATGTATCAAGATCACGAACCACACATTCTTTTGAACTAAAGACCACTTCTGTTCCTTGATCACACATTTGACTTACACTTAATAGGTTATGCCTTAATCCATCCACATACATGAAATCATTAGCCTTCACCTTTTCTTTTAGAAACACTGACCCTTTTCCTTTAATTACAGCAGGAGTATCATTTCCAAATGTAACTTTCTTTTCCTTTTCTAGAGCATTATATGTAAGGAGTTTGCTTTTGTCACCTGTCATGTGTCTTGAGCACCCACTATCAATGTACCATTGATTTTCTTCACCTTCTGCAAATAACACTATCCCACAATTTTCAACCGGTATTTATTTCTTTTTCCACACTTTAGAGCTTGAGGGAACATGTTCTTTTGGCTAGACCTTGCTCCTGCATTCAGATTCTTCATGACCAAAGTTATTGCAATAAGTACATTCAGCTTCGTTTTGAAGAGGAGAAAAGTTGTTATAGGTGTTCTTCTTTGGTTCAATATCCATCTTTTTCTTTCTTGCTTCTCTTGTCATGATGGTTTTATATGCAACACATTGAAAAGCTTTATGACCAAAATTGTGACATGAGAAACATTTTCCATTGAAGTAGAAATTTCTGCGATCATGAAATCTTCTATTTGAATTTACCTGTTGGTTGTAGCTTCTTTGAAAGATCTCCCTGTTAGTGTTCCTTGAATTGAGATGATCATGCTTTACCTGTAAAGATCCTTTGTTCCCTTGCTGAGTGGCTGAATGTAGTGAACTAGTTGTGGCTGCTTTCAGATAATTTGGTGCTGAAGTCTGGGAAGATTCCCCAGTATATCCAAGACCCGTTTTTATAAGAAAAGATCGTTGTATCTTGATAATCTCATCTAAGGTTTCTGAACCTTTAGCAAATCTAAGATTGAGAGTCTTCACTTTCTCATTATCTTTCCTTATACTTACTACTTCACACTCCAATTCCTCAATGAGTTTTTCCTTTGCTTCAAGCTGATTTTCAAGAGTCTCTATGATTATGTTCTTTTCTTCTAGGCTTACTTTGAGTTGATTGTTTTCTTCAAGAAAATCATTGCCCTCTAGAGCATCCACAAAAGTATCCTTTTCTTCTCTTTGTTCAAATGCCATGAGAAGTCTAAAATCTTCTTCACATTCTTCCTCACTATCAGATGACCCATCACTGTCTTCATTAGTATAATAACTTTTTCTTGTGCTAGATCGATTCTTATTCCTTCTTGCTACTTCTTTTCCTTTAGCCGATTTTTCTTTATAAGGACACTTTGCAGCATAATGACCAACTCTTCCACAATCAAAACATTTGAAAGGAAGCTTACCTTTGAACCTTCCGGTTCCTAGTTGGAGTCTTCTCACAAAATTTGCTTCTTCTTCTTCTTCAGATATATAGCTGAATTCTTTGACAACTTCCTTTTCTTTTCCTTTTGCAGACACCTTAAAAACATCTTCTTTGATTTGAGAAGGGCCTCCTTGTCTCATTTCAAAAGCAGTCAGAATACCATGTAATTGAACAATAGTAAGAGTTTGCAGATCTTGCCTTTCTTCAATAGCTGAAACTTTAGAGTCAAATTTTGAAGTCAAGGATCTTAAGACCTTTTCCACCAGAGTAGTATCAGTTATGGTTTCACCCAAATTTTTCATTCGATTTACAATATCATCCAGACGAAGAAAGAAACTGGCAACACTCTCATCACTATGCATCTTCAAATTTTCATATTCAATTCTAAGAGTTTGGAGTTTTGCACTTTTTACCTTTGTGTCTCCTTCATAGCTTAGAATGATTTTGTCCCATATTTCTTTTGCCGAATGTAGCTGCATCACTTTAGCAAATTCTGATTCAGACATGCTTCCCAATAAGACATTCACTTCTTTGGCATTGATTTCATACTTCTTTCTTTCAGCTGCATCAGTAGGAATACTTGCCGGGTATTGATAACCTTCTTCCACGATTGCCCATACATCTACACCAAGACTTTGCATATATGCTTTTGTTCGTACCTTCCAGAATATCAGATTGCTTCCATTGAATAGAGGTGGCTTTATAGACATTACTCCTTCTTGACTTCCCATTGCGACAGATCTCCTTCAAGTGATCAAGCTTCTGCAGAAGGACCTGCTCTGATACCAATTGTTGGGAAAATACTGAGAGGGGGGGTGAATCAGTATTTACTGCATATTCAAAAATTTTACTTTTTCTTGCTTCTAAAACCCATACGCTACTTTCCTGAAACAGACTCGCGTATATACGCGGATACCCTTTATGAAACTCGCGTATACACAGATATCTAATTATGTCATTAGTTCTTCACTTAAATCATTCCATCATTCATTCATCAGATGTTTAATAAACAATAAACATGTGCAGTAAGAACAGAGTAAACCATCACACAAAGCATCACACATGAACACCAGGATTTTTAGGTGGAAACCCAAGTCGGGAGAAAACCACCGCTGCAGTTGCTCAGCCTTCAATATTTTATTACAGAGAAAACATCTTACAACATATGTGCTGGTGCAGACTCTACCAGCACGCAGGCACCCACCTGCGCTCGTTTACCAGCCTCTCCTGGAAGGGAGCTCCAACCCCCTGACTCGTTTACCAGCCTCTCCTGGAAGGGAGCTACGACCCCCGATCTCGTTTACCAGCCTCTCCTAGAAGGGAGCTACAACCCCCTGACTGAAGGCTACAACCCTCAGCACCTCTATGGACCACGTTTCATCAATTTTCACACTGGATCCAAAGCTTCCTTTAGGACACCACTTGCAGACCACGTTTCATTATATTTTCAGACCGGACCCACTCCATACATTTAAGCTCAATCATACATCAAACTGAAACTTATCAATTCAGACAACCCAGAACTGTAGAATACATCATTCATAGATAGCAGTAACACAGCAGAACAGATCAGACATTTCATACCCCTTGCTTCAGCAAACCCTAGTTTGCATACGCGCTTTCCTTTCACTGATACCGCGTATATACGCGCTTCCAATCACATCAACCCGCGTATACTTCTGTACAAATTACAGAGCTGATTTCACTGCGCATATGCGCTTTCTCTTCAGTGAAGCCGCGTATATACGCGCTTCTTCTGTGGTGAACTAGCGTATGGTTCTTCAGACATTTAGGTCATTGCAATTCTTCAAAACAGATACATTACTCAGATTTTACCCTTTACTTCAGACAGATGTTCGCCTCTTCTCAGATCTAATCATCCCCTAAACAGATCTATCAAATAAAAGTACAATTCAGATCTAGATACCCTTCTTCATCATTGGTGCATCATCTAATCAAATCTATCATTCAACTGTAACCCTTTCCATTCAAATATACTTTAGAGAGAAGTATTCATTCAAGCTCAGACATCTTGCACCCACACTCATGATTTGCACAATGAATTTCTTCTCTTTATATAGGTTTACGCTTTTTCAATACCATGAGCCAAAACCACATTACATCCGATGTTATTCCTGGACGGGGTCATTTAGACGAATCATTACCCAATACAATGGGTCAATACCATGGTGGTTACCCCTGGTTTTGCACTTTTTGAGCGCTTTTGCCCATACGCGACTTGGCACGTACTTAACCGCGTGCATACGCGACTTCTCCTAGACAAATCCACGTATTCCTTGAAACATACTCTTTTCATCATGGATCTAGCACAAATTGAATTCCTTTCTTCATTATCTTCTGTACTCTCTGTAGATACATCAGATTTACATCTTTAAACAGGTTCATCAAGACAAGAATAACTTTATCAGGTGGATTTCCATCAAGGACAACACAAGTCAACAATCTCATGTCTTCATCTTCATTCAGTGGGTTGCCATCAAGGACAGCACTCTGCATCATATTGCCAACATAGTTTAACCTATGGGAGTGGGAATAATTTTCATGTGGGGAATAAAACATAGGCTAAAAATTAAAATATGGGTTTGGGATAATATTAAAAGGATTTAATATAATACGGGCTAGAAATGTTAATAAGGGGCTAATATATAAGTTAATGTGCTAATAATAAAGTGCGATGATAAAATAAAAAATAAACAAAGTTTAATGTAAAAACATAATAAAGGGATAAGTTTTATTGTAGAGAGTCCCAATATAATATTTTTTCATTTAAACTTAGGATAAAATGTTTTTTTGGCTTTTGGGTATTTTTGGGGTAAAAGGTTAATTATTCAAGGGTTTTACTTTCCCTAAGTAAAATGAGTTTTACACCTAGGAAAAGGGTATTTTTGAAAGTGAAACTGAATGACGATGGGAAATGGAAAAATTAAGGGGAAATAATAAAAATGGAGGGGATGAAGTATTTTTACAAGGGAAATGACTATTTGAAGGAATTTAGTGACTGAATTGACTAATTTATGCCTATCCATGATTGTAAAAACTGTTTCTGCCTACGCATATGCTACCCTAACATTTTTTCTTCATTTACCTGGGTGGATTTGAGCTTGCAAACCCTTGTTCATTTTTCTTTTAAAACAACAAACTAACTAATTCTATCCTTATTTCTCCCAAAGGCTTAGATTAAGTTGTTGAGCTCCTCATTTATTCTCTACCTAACTACTGATCTTCCAAGTTTCAACTGTTTGGCTAGATCTTTATTCTCTATCTATCAGTATTAAATTTAAAGCACGAAAAGTTAAGATTAAGCTATTTAACTCATCATGGATTATGGCATTTTGAACAAGCTGCACATAATCATTTATTTTGCAGTAAAAAGTAACTAGTAGTGGCATTTGGATTTGCATCACTTTCATGTTTTATTCTTATCTCTTTTTTGTTTGGGGTCCATTTTTTCTATTCTTTTTGATATTTTTCTTTTCAAGTCCTTTGATTTTTCTTTTAGGACTTTTACCCTCTTTACATTTTTTATTTTATTTTTCTGATACAGGAAAACAATTTGCAAAAAGAAAATTATGTACATATTACAAGACTAATCAAAGTCAATTCAAAAATTATGAATCCTATTATTATAGGACCCTAACACTTTCAGTAGCATATTCAATTATCAATAGTTCACCTGCACCCTCTATATTTCCAAAGGCTCAATCTTTTCTAAAATTGAGTAAAGATATTGAAGTAGGAGAATGGTATTCTTTTGAATACTATTATGATATTAGGTTGTATGGAGTTGATATTGAGCCTTTTGGATTTCCAACCTTTGTTCCCATGAGGTTGTTTGCTTTGGAGTTTATAAGACAAAGTTTGAATGTGGACCAGGTCCATTTTGTTCCATCCAAGAAAGGGCATATGTTTAAATTTCCAATAACTATTGGTCCTTTCATTGTGAACACTAGGCAAGCAACAAAAGAAGTCCAATTTTTTTTTGAAGAGATGGATTAATTATTCAAAGAAAAATGGGCCTATGATCCTTTTCATGTTATTTCAAGTAGGAGAGTGGAGAGCGGTTATGCTCATTTCTTATATGAAGCTGGACCAGAATTTGAGAAGATGGCTAATGGAGGACAATCTGTTTCAACAACGAGATTTGAGGTTGAAACCCCTTTACAAAATGAAAATAATTTTAAGAGAGGAAGGGAGGAAATCATTGATTTGGAAGAATATGTAGATGGAGCAACTAAAATATCAAAATTATCCGATGAAGTTAGCAGAATATTAGTTTATGGTTTCCAATTGCAGTTAGGGGAGATAGTTTGCACACTATCCTCTCCTAATCTAGATGAAAATACTCAGAGTTTTGTACCAATGATCAAAAAAATGTTTTCACACATTGAGGATAGAAACAAGAAGATAAAAGAAAACATGGAAGCCCATCTGGAAGCTCAATCACCCTCAAATTATCTAACGAGGTTGTTATTTGCCATGGATTTAGAAAGGAATCAGCTTAAGATTTCCTTTTCTCATCCTTCTGCATTATCTGTTTCCTCTTCAACATGTTTAAAAATTGTTAATTTAACAATATATTCCAAGAAGATTCATTTTCCTGACAAAATTAATCTCCACAGGAAAACTAGAGACTTAATTTATAATGATTTGAAAAAAACCCTTTTAGCTGCTAGCAAAGTTGAAGGTATATTGGATAAAGTTTTTAAACAACTGAAATTCGAAAATGAAAAAGCAAGGGCATTAACAAATCAAAATTAAGATTTGAAGAATTTAGTTATTAAAATCAGAGTCAACCCTAAAGATATGAGTGTAGTTCAAAGAAGCCCGGGAAGAAATTAAAATTACCTTTTGTAGAACATCTAATGGCTATAGAGGTAGCACACATTGAAAAATAGAAATAAGTGTTGACTCATGAGTTACTAAAAAGAAATGAAGAAGTGGCTAAACTAAAATAAATGAATATTGTATTGCAGCAAAAAAATGACTCACATGTTTGTACAATTCTGGTGTAAGCAAATTCAGAAGATCCAACTGCAAAACTAACCCAGGTCATGACTAATTTGAAACTTGCTGAGAATGAAATGAAAAAGAATAAAAGTGATTATGACAACGAAATGAAGGTAATCAAAGCCACTGAACAAGAATTTCTTATGAAAAAGGAGACTTCTTAAAAATATAGAAAATATTGCCACCTTGCCTACCAGAAAATCAAGGAACTAAAAGAAAAAGTAAAAGGTAACATGTCCCTAATCCATGAAAGGGAAATCTTGTGGAATGATATTATAAATACAGTGAATTTTTTTTGGGGATTATTACTTATTTTTGAAGAAGATAATATTATTGTCAAGAATCTGGAGGTATAATCATGATTGCTAAGCAGAAATTAGAGAAAAGAGCCCAATTTGCTAAGAAGATGATTGATTTTTTGAATTCCAACTTTGTGCAAGAGTTAAAGGAAGCTATAATTAAAGATAAGAATGAATGTGTGATGGAAATAAATAAAATGTTAGTGAATAATTTATATTGAAAAATGGCTAAGAAGAAATTGAAATAAGTAAAGGAGGTTGTAATGAATTTTAATGTTGTTTTTGACAAAAGGACTAGGCCAGGTTTACTATCATGTTGGGACCAATAGGGGAATTTTATGCCTTGGGATACTTATGAGATACTACCGGTAGAAGCTAAAAGTAAAATTGACTCCACACATGAAAAGACTGCAATAGTCAGGGGAGCCACGATTGTCAATTATTTGCACAAGGAATTTCAACTTCTTTGGATGATGAGTACATTGTTTATTGAAAATCCAACTTACATGAGGATCAATGAATTAATATTGGCTCATGTAAGGTTTATTAAGAACTAGAATGCAAACAGAGAGATCTGGAAGAAGTGCAAAGAATGGATGTCACCCCAAGCAATTGATGCAGGAGCAGGACCTTCCACTGTTCCTGAGTCACAAGTCATCCAATGACAAAAGAGTTCTCTAGCAACAAAGTTTTTTTTATAATGCTTAGCAGAAATGTTTTATTTCAATGCAATTTCATTTTCCAAGTGTAATATTTTATTATGAGGATAGTTGGTCCCGAAATAGTTTAGGAGGTTGACAATTTTATAACTCCCCTTTTGAAATTTTTGTATAAAAATACTTTCAAAGGAGAAATGAGGGTTCCAGAATTTTGGAATTGAGAGGCAAATACAATTTTGTACTCACTTTTCATGTGCATATGAATAAAGTTTTCATAGTGATTCCATAATTTTTTGGGTATGATAATTTTTTCCTATTACATCTTGTGTTAATGTTTTCCTCTTAGAAAAGAGTAATGAAGCTAATGGGATTTTATTTTATAGTGTTGTGAGTTTGAATTTATGTAAGTTAATGTAAAAATCCTGAATGCTGCGCTCCTTTTTTCTAAATTCAATTGCATGCTAATCATATTTCCTCGAAAGTTAAAGATAAGAGATTTTGTGCAAGGCAACTTGTTATCTAAGACTTTCCACCATCATTTCTTTCTGCTCTTTCTCTCATTTGTACTCAACATCATAAGGCCACTTTGGAAACATTGTTCACATGTGGAAGGTTAAAATTTTTTAATCAAATTTCTGGGGTTTTATAAAATTATGGGACAATCAATTAATTTCTTTACAGTTTTACATAAATGTCTTGAGCATTGATTTCCTCTCAGCCAGAGATTGTCTCCCAAGGTACAATAGGATATTTGAACTTTCAAAAGTTGAATATGGTGCATGAGTAGCAAGAAAATTAGAAGTTATATGTGGATGAGACCTCCACCATGAGTAAAATTGATAACAACTCTTTTTACAAAAGAAATTAAATATCTTCTTCAACTGAATTGGAAAACCACTTGAAATTTCCAAAAGAGGCAAAGTTGTTGGGTGAGGCTGGAACAAACCATATCAGATGGATGTAACATTTTTCTCTAGAGGTAAATAGTGAATAGGATACTCAAAATTTTGAGAAATTTTAAGATGCTAGACCCCAAAGGCATTATTCCTTAAATCTTGATCCATGATTATACAAAATATGCATTTTTGAAGGTATTTGATAAGACTAATTCATATTCTTCTGGTGTGAGAGTTCTAAATGTGCTTGTATGCATAGGCCATTCTAGGGTAGGAAAGGCTTCACATACCAACTTGTTTAACTTAAGATGGTTATTTTACAAGAATGAAAAATGATGTTGAACTGTGAACTGATTGTCTGATCAAGGATGCACAAATGATTCTGCAAACAAGCAGCTAAATTTGAATGCATAAGTTATCATGGCGTAGAAAATATGGTCTAAGAGTATGTGTGTTGAATTCGAAGTTGGATTTATACACCAATATACCAATATACCAATGCACTTAAGGTCTTATTTGTGGATTGTGGAAGAATGATCTAAAATTGAAGCCTTTGTTGGTTTTAGCAAAGTTTGAAGAAATTTTACTAGAAAGAAATAAATTTAGTGAGTGGTAATATTAAAACTATTGATAGCAACACAACACATAAAACATTAAACACAATATTATGTTTACCACAGGAAAAACCAAACTCTGGGGGAAAACCAAATTAACAAAATTCCATTAGTCCCTTGGCAAAAAACTGACCAAGGCATCCAAGTGAGAATTCACTGCTCACCTCCCTAACACATTATAATAGAATTCCTCCTGAGCTTTAAAAGGATCCATTACATGAATTCCATGGGTAAAAAACCATGGAAAACCAAAACAAAATTGGCCAAAAACCACTACTATTGACCTAAACAACTTTGAATCTTTCCCCAAGTTAAGTTTACCTAACAATCCCCCCTTAAACCTTGGATCAGGGTTTCCCTTGACCAAATATGGCCAAACTAGCCAAGTTACTTTAGCCCCACTCACTCTAGCCCTCCCCCCGGAAATTTTATACCTAGGATATCATTGCAAGGAAAAGAACCTCTAGTGGATTTTTTTGAGGAAGCCCTTATAAAAATAACCCAGATATCCGTTTGTAGCAGAGGTCACTGAAGGAGGTTGGCGAGTGGATGTTTTTGCAGATGTTTTTTTTTGCGGTGCGTTTATAATCCTAACACGCACCGGTGCGCTTGATAAATATGTGAGGCACCGGTGCATAGTAGAGGTTATAGAAGCACTGCAAAGTTATTTTTAAGTATTACAAAAACAATGGTGCACTTCATACATACAACACACTGGTGCGTATTATCAAATGGAACATATAGACACTCAACATTTTGGTGCTATTTACTAATGATGACGTCCCGGTGTTGTTTATGTACAAAGTCGTACTGACATAGGGTTTTTATTCAAAGGAAGCACTTTGCGCTCTGTAAAAACAGGTCCAGTACGTATCAGTAATCCAACGCACCGTAAAGAATTGTGGTGCGCCATTGATTTAACTGCCCAGTGCATCTCATAATCGAGCGCATCGAAAAAGGGTTAAATTAAAAAAATTACCGGACCTAAAAATTTCATTTTTACTTGTTACAGTGTTGTAGAGCTCTCAAGCACCAATGTGAATTTTCCTTTTGTGAGGCGCCTGCCATCGGTGCTTCCATTTCCTACATTTCTTCCTTCCATTGCTCACCGTGTGGACTTCGAATTTTTCAAAACGGTGGGAAAATTTGGTTTTTAGGATTTCACTGCAAAGATGCCTCCTTGATGCGCAAATGTGCAGGTAATCTACTTGTTTATCACCAACTTAAGCTTTTAGCATATTAATTTTTAAAATTGAGCTAAAATTCACCATTTTTTGAATTTTTTTCTTGGGCTGTGCGTTCGAGCCATTTGGTTCGCACTGTTCCTGGTGCTCCCTATAAATTTATAGGCCACACTATAAACGATGTTCACAGAAACTGCTCCGGGAATTTAATGTGATAACCCGGTGCGGTACCGAGACAAAGCGCACCACAAAAACAATAAAATATTGTGGTGCGTGTCAGTTTCTAGCCGCACCGACAGTTTAAATTTTTTTAAATTAACAATTTATTTACGACGGTGCGTTAGTTTTTCAGGACACACTACCGTATTTTATTTACCATGGTGCGTGGTCAAACATACCACACCGGGGCAGTGTGTGTTTGGTACCGCTCCGCCAGTGGTAAAATGTTGCAAACTGGTGGTGCATTTCACTATAACAAACGCCCCAACGCAGATATGTTTTGTCAAAACACAACTAAGTAATAGTTTTTTGTTTTCGTGGTGCGTGAGGTTTTTTAATGCGCATTGTGGATGGTGCATGATATAAATGTACGCACCGTTGGCAGTGTGTGACTGTTTTTTGTGGCGCATTGAATGTTCTTTTTTTTGATAAAAGCTATATTTATATATTTGTAAATACATTTTTAATTTAATAAAAAAATTTAGGTTTTATGTATGAGGGAGGATGATGTATTTAATATGTGAATCATTCAACAACATCAAAGGAGAGAGGAAATACAAAAACAAGTGAAAAGGTATGACAATTATAACACGATACACGAGTGGGAGGCAAGGGAGAGGGAGAGACTTTTGTACCTTCACCCTATTACGCCAATCACCCATTTTCTCTTAAGGGAGGTAGGCCTCCTTAAGTTCTATGAGGAGGATACATCCCTGAAGGTGCATAGTGGTTTATTAGGATAGTTGATATACAAGTGGGATTCCCACCGATAGGAATTTCGTGTTGGTCTTGACCAGTGGTACCAACCCAATGAGGAGGAAATTTATTTTATTATTGGCCTATCTGGGAGAGGGGAGGATTTTCCCCAATTCCCTGATGTCCCCATCAGTTATGCAACAGGGATTCAATTGGTGTACTTCCAGAGATACATTAGGGATGATGTAATTTCTCCTGCAGATTTTCAGGTGTGTGGTGGACAACTACAGATTTCTTCTTTTGGTCCAGAGGAGGTTAGGTGCCTCAGACTATTACTGACGATCATTTCACATTATACCAGCGACGAGTAGTGCATTATTTGCCCTCTTTTATTTTATCTTGATTCTTTATTCCAGAGGCCATGACTTGTTAGATGGTCTACCATTTTTTTTGCAGTAGTTTTGTATAGCCTTAGATAGATTTCATTCTCAAGCACGTGGGAGGTTGACCTTCCCTTTTTCTTTAGAATTGTTTTATTTATTTTTTGAGAGGTTTCCAGAAACAAGGCCTACTTTTGTGCATCAGCCTCGTAGGCTGAAGATACAGGTATGGATGCACATGTGGGGCGAGATGATGCCCAAGAGGGGTCTATCCAAGTATCCGTCCAAGATTTCTAGTGATGCACTAGAGCTGCTAGCCAGTGTGGATGATCACATGTTCATGATGGTGTCGTGTCCTTATGAGGGTTTGGATTGATGAGGGTGTAACAAAATCCTCTTCACACAGGATGAGCCACTAGATGTTAGAGGCAATATAAAAGTTTTCTTTAAATTAATATAGTTTCATTTTATTGTCTTAATTAATTAGAATAAAATTTATTCAAACATGTTATTTAACTTATTTAATTAAATTGTTTAATGAAATTGTCTAATTATTATTTTTTACTATATATTTTTTAGATATTGGCACATTGGTTGGGAACATGATTCCACCCCCACCAGATGATCCTGTATGTGACGAGGATATGGCGAAGGCCACAGAGGGTTAGAGACCTCCTCGGGTGAAGATACCCGCGAGCATGCGGCGTAGGGCGTACATTCGATTCAGGATGGAGTTGGGAGACCGACTATGTAGACTCTTGGTTGATGAGGGAGCTTTCCTTGCGACGATTAGAGAGATCCACATTGATCATATGCTCATAGAGCTTTGGAGGGACATGCCTCGCGATATGATGAGACTTATGCATCATATCATCGAAGCTTCTAGGATACTGGCGGCTAGGAGGGACAGGCGCTATGGAGATGTGTGACACAACAACTCATCGGATGATCATGATCATGAGGGAAGTGATCATTATAGTACTCCACCTCCTCCTCCTTCACTCGAGTTGGAGATGAGCAGCCAACATCTAGTCCTGGGCAGGCATCTTTTGAGCAGACACCATCTTAGTAGGCACCTCCTGAGTAGACACTATTGACTGAGCAGGCCTCCACTAGTTATATTATTGATGTACCACCAAATATTTGACATTTATATGCAGTTCTGTTACAGTTGTATATTTTTGAAATTATATATATATATATATATATATATATATATATATATATATATATATATATATATATATATATATATAGTGTACATGTATGTATATTTTATGTTCATGTTGTTGTACTTAATTTACATGTTGGTGTTCATCATAATGTGTATATTGTTAGGTCATGTTAGATATGTTAATTTAATGTGTTTGCAAATAGATGTGTATGTTATAATAGTTATTTGACATGAGATGTATATTTGATGTATGTGTTGTGATGATGTTATACAATGCTTGTGTTTTGTTAGATGATCATGATCACGATCATTAGATGATGTTGTTAGCGAATTTGAATGTGTATTTTAGAATATGATGTTTGTATGATGGTTATCATGATCGTGATGTTTATTTTTAATATTAAATCATGATATTTATTAAAATTTTAATTGTAATTGTATGTATTGTCATGATTCAATTTTATTAAAATTGTAAAATTTGTAAATTTGTAAAATTTAAAATTATAATTGTAATTGTATGTATTGTCATGATTCAATTTAATTAAAATTGTAAAATTTGTAAATTAATTGTCAAATTTGAACCATAACTATCGTATGCAGTAAAATTGTAAAATTGTAATTGTAATTTTAATTGTAGTTGTATGTAATTTTATTGTGAAATTGTGAAATTGTAATTGTAATTGTATGTATTGTCCTTATTCAACTTTATTAAAATGGTAAAATTATAAATTAATTGTCAAATTTGAACCATAACTACCGTATGCAGTAAAATTGTAAAATTGTAATTGTAATTGTATGTGAAATTGTAATTGTAATTGTATGTAAAATTGTAATTGTAATTGTAATTGTATTATGAATTGTAAAATCGTATATTGATTGTCAAATTTGAACCATAACTACTGTAAAATTGAATCATCGTAAAATTGTATACTGTATACAGTACATATTTTTAAATTACCGTAATTGTAAAATTGTAAATTTGTACGAATATAAATAATTGTAAAATAATAAATCTAGAATAATATGAATTTTCATAATATAATAAAGTTTAGAAAATAATTCAAATAAATTCATGTTTAGAATTATCATTATTTTATTATGATCTTACACACCAAAAATAACAGTATACATTAATGCATTTTTTAAAATTTTGAAGATATCATTTATATGTATAGTGAAAAACTATTTAAAGAAATCAAGTAGTTGTATTATTTTAGGAATTGACATAAAAAATAACTTGATATAGTGCATTGCTTTCGAGATCAACATAATTGAAAATTATCACGTGAAATGATTTTAACATTAACACAATGCAAACAAATTAATTCAAAATACATATTATAATGTTTGGAAAAAAAAAAAGTCTTAGTTATAAGGTTAAGTCCTCTTCTTT
The DNA here is from genome assembly GCA_034641835.2 of Pinus albicaulis. Taxonomy (NCBI): domain Eukaryota; kingdom Viridiplantae; phylum Streptophyta; class Pinopsida; order Pinales; family Pinaceae; genus Pinus; species Pinus albicaulis. The sequence continues at coordinate 1,472,485,561 of CM076577.1, forward strand.
ATAAAAACTCATCTCAAATAGTATAAATGCTGAAATAACACATGTACCATATCACTCTTTTTTCTCATCACCCTCATTACCTTACACCTTGCTTGGCAAGATAACACTATTGTTCTCAAAAATATGTTTTGATCTAGGGTCATGTCTCAATACAAACCACCAATCCCTTTCCAACACATCTGCAGAAAAAAACACTTGGTTGCAGTGTTTGGAGAAAACATAAGGGCCCTTAGCTTCATCCCACATCTTTCTAGAGTTGATACATATCAGCTTACTATCACAATCTTACTTTAAATTATTCTGATCAAAGCGGTCCCACCACTTGCACCTAAAAATAACACATTGGAAAGAAGAGAAGTCCACTTCAATGATCTCTTGTATCTTTTTGACGTAACCTAACATCCCTCGTACTAGGTTTTGATCATGGTGGTTAGCTTGACTAGATTGATTGTACTCAACTTCCACTCCATATTCTTTTGTCATGTGTCCATCATCGGCATTTTCTGTACGAAAATGGTGTCCACATGCCCACATAGATGGGAACAAATGCACCTATAAAAAAGTTAAAAAAATCATAGTGTCATGTGTCTAATAACCCAAATTTTAAAATATATAAAATATATATGTTACATTTCAAAGGTGCATTATTAAGTTTAAAATGTACATAAATAGATTATTACCGAGTTGCTGCACCCAATCCCTACGTTTAGCGCATGCTCTTTAGCACGCAGGTAACGACTAGTTGCACCGTATTTCTCTTTGACTTGGCCAACAACCCAACTATTGGGGCATATAATTGGCATATTTTCTTTTAAATGATCGGGATAAGGAACTCTTGTACCATTCAACCATCTAAATTCTTTACTGTCACTATCCCATTTCATCCTCTTTTATTCGTACAATGCGACCCATGGTTGTGTCACTTCGAAATTGTAAAGAACAAATTTATTTATTTCTTCAATTTCTACATTCGCTAATGAAATAAAACCAACATATAGTACATATGAGATCAAAATATAAATTATATCGAAGTTCAACATGAATATTTACTCTGTGTAAATTTGACAAATTATAAGTTGATTACTCTTTATCAAGTGCCTTTTTCCATTCGTTTGGAGAATCTCCCCCTCTCTTTTGTCTTCATCCCTTTCATTGTCCTAAATCACTGCACCTGGTGTGTTTTTTATCTGATTGATGTACTCACTGGCATAATAGAAAGACTCATACGATATGTACCCCTCTGCCATATATCCCTTGGGTTTTGCCCTTTGTCGAATAAAACATTTCAATTTCTTCACGTACCTCTCTAAGAAGAACATCCAATGACAAGAAACCACCCCAACTAATTCAACCTCATCTACTAGGTGGATTAGAAGATGAACCTGCAAGTCCATGAAACTCGTTGGCTATTCCTTCTCAAACATACAATCAATCGCAACTATCTCTTGATGCCACCGTGGAATGATAGCCACATGAATCTCCTTTGACGTGATCCAACATAAAAATGCATATAATTTAGATATGGCACGTCCTAGGTCTTGGGAGAAGTCATGTTTCACACACCCACACACGAACAAAGGATAATGCCACTGCAAAGTTATAAAAACATGCATATAGTATGTTTTATGATCCCATGGGATAAAAAATATTAATATAAGAAATAATAAATTCATGCTTTTGATATTATACGCGCTCTTAGAAGATTCAAATGGCCATGAGATTTCAAGCCCGAAAAATGGTCTTCCACGGTGAAGCATCACCGTAGTGAAGACCATATGAATATGCCACCCTCACACCCATTATAACTTCCTTTGACAAAGAAATATCATCTTGTTTTAAAATCCATGGGACATCACCTTCTTTGAAATACCAATTAGAGGGACTAGCCTCTCCTATACTTTCTAATTGTCATGTCCAATGTTTCTTTTTAGTTTTTGAATTAATAAGATCTTTCCTAAAAATTAATGTGTCACTTTGTTTCGATGATATGTGCCTCCACAAAGAAGATGAAACATTTTTAAATATATGCATGGGCTCTAATAAGTGGGTAATCTTAAGATGCTCCCAATATGGGAGGTTATAAAAGATAGATTTCATTTTCATCCCAATGGGAAATTTCTCAACATAGGTGTCGAAGAATTCTAGATCATCGAACATAGGCTCCCCATTTGAATCAAACATTTCTATGAAATCCTTATCCTTCTCTCTCTCATATGCTCTAAGCCATTCAGTTGGTGTCATTATTGCGGGCCTTTAGGTTCTCTCTCATTTACCACTGAAAGCAGATGTTTCTCTTTTGTAAGGGTGTTCTTCTGGGAGGAATACCCTAGAGAAGTCATACACTGGCTTTCGTAGGTCGTTGGACCATATAGCTTTCATAAAATGTCCACAAAATTTACATCCATAATACCCTTTTGTTAAAAGGCCTGCAAAATTATTGTATACAATATGCATGGCACATTAAAGAATATCATGAAGATCAAAACAATTACAACGAATTAAATTAATATATAAAAGAATATTTTTACGTATATAAACAAATCAACAAACATGTAATTTACTAGAGAAAACTCCTAATCTTGGATAATCATGTGTCATGTAAGCACATATTCCATACAACTTAAAACTCCTCTCTGCTGCGATGGGTCTTGATACATCGTATAAATTTATCCCATCCCATAATTCTTTCAATTCATATACCAGTGGTTATAAGTATACATCCATATTATTCACTTGTCCTCTACCAGGGACTATGAGAGCTAACATAAGATGTTCATTCTTCACGGAAAACCATGGGGGGGTATTTTTATTGATCAGTACTATAGGCCAAATAGAATAGTTGTTGTTCTGGAGGGAATATGGGTTGATGCCATCCATGGTTGTGCTGAGTCATAGACTTCATACTTCATCCTTGAATTTTTTGGGCCATGTGTCCTCTGTATGCTTCATGGATATTGAATCTGTTGGGATTCACATAACTCCCAACTCACTTCTGTGTGAGGCATGCCATCCCTATAACATAGCTAATTCTTTGCAACGAAAGACCTTTTTCATACATGTCATGCCCACATTTCAGACATATCTCTTTGTCTGAATATTCTCTTCTATATAGAATACAATCATTTGGACATGCATGATATGATATGTACTCAACACCCAACATTTTCAACAATTTCGTTGCCTCTTCGCAGCTACTGGGAAAGACATTATCACTCGGAAGAACCTTATCTTTGAATAACTTGTAGTTGATGGACAATATTAAATGTATAATGCCAATAATTATTAATGTTTATAAAATTGACCATTTGTAATGTTGATTGTGTGACAAGATTTCTCAAAATATAAGGGACTTGATGGTCAATTACCTCAAAATATCCGAGAAACATGCATTCGACAAGCCAAACTTTACTTTCAAGTTGTACAGTAACATCATTTTCCCCAACTAGGTATACTTTGACTGACCTCCAGGTCTAAAGAGAAGGGTGGTGGAAGAAAATTTAAGGTTTTCGAAAGCGGTATTAGTGATATGAGCATCATCCCCTAGATGATCATCGTTCTAGAATGCATCTAAAAACATTGTCTCCATGGCAGTAATATCCCTGAAGTAATCATCCATAACAACCTCTATTTGATTTCCTCCATTTCCAGCTTGTCAATAAATACTATTGTTGTAGTCATTCCTAATTGGTGAATTCGGACGTAGTGGGAATTGAATAGATGGTTGATTCAACCATTCTTGCTATCGTTCCTCTCCGAGTTTTTCTCTTAATTCAACCTTTTCTCGATTTGAAATTATCGTGGGGTGCAACGGAAGATGGTAAGTAGGTCGCTCATCATTACTAGAATCCTAATAATTTCAAAAAATATATTTGAACATGATTAGTACAATATAAATGATATTAATTAGTAATCATGTCAATGCATGATTAATTGGTTTAACATTGAAATAATTAAATTGTACCAAAAAATTATTACCATCATTGTCCCAGGATTGTGGCTAAAATATGGCATGTTACAATTAGCAGGGTGAAGTGGCTGTCCATTTTCATCTACCAACCGTGCCTTGCAGTATGTTGATCCTGGTAAGAGCTTCCGATGTTTTGGAACTATTTGAATATTTTTTGCATCTGAACTCGATTATGAATCTGCATGAACCTACAAATTTGTATACATTGATTTTATTCAGGTGATTGACATGGATTAAAAAAATAAATTCAATTAGATAATGAAAATATAAATAAATTCTGAAGTAATTACGTCTGGAGATGGATAGGGAGAACTCTGCGATGGAATTTGAGAAATATTATGGAATGAGTTGGATTTGAAGAATTTTCCATTTGATATAATTATGAGATTTTCTCCCTGCAACTGAGAAAAATCAACAATAAATTTTGGTGTATATACCTAAAGGTAACTTCGGTGCCTTAAAAAAGGAGTTATTTTTATCGGTGCTAATTTACCGTTAACCGCACCGGTGCGGTTTTATTATCGGATGGAACAGTGCTGTTAGTTAACAAATGCACCGAATATCGGGGAAAAAAAGTGCAACTTTATTTTTTTGAAGTGAAAAAAAGAGGTAAACTGAAAAATGAGCGGCAAATGATTTTCAGAAATCTAATTTCATAAAAAGTTCTTTAAATAGTAAAATCTATTCATTATTTCATTATGTTTGCAAAAATTTTCAGGGAGGGATTTGCACGAGAGACATACTTGGAGCAAGAGAGCACTGTGGAGCAACAAAATACTTTCCAACAACAACACTATTCAGAGAATCAGAATTTGAAACATCTGGTTATTCACACAAAACCCTATAGTATAGTAAAAATGTTAATTTTACTGTAATAATTGTTTTTTTTACAGTTTCTGTTATATTTAATATATGCATAGAAAATTTTTAAATTTTACTGTGCATTTTAATAATGAAATCATTTACAATCTCTATTCCTATTTACATTTAATTAAAATCCATAAAAAAAAACAAAAAACAAAAAAATATCTTCTTACGTTAAACCCTTGCTTCTTCTTGTTTATACGATTACCAAAATTCACAATTAGGGCTTTTCATTTTATATTTATAAGGTTTTTATTACTATATATATAGGCGTATGACATCTAACCCGCAGGACTGCTTGCAGAGTCAGATCCCAATCCCTGTCAGCCTTTTCACGATTTAAAATATATATATATATATATATATATTTATTAATCGGTGCACATTGATTAAAATAGCGCACCGGTGCATGCTTTTAGTATAACACACTCGCCACATATTGACAAAAAACATTGTTTGATAAAAACAAATTTCTATTCATTTATGTTTATGTTAATCGGTGCTACGACATTAATATAATGCGTCGGGTCTCCTATTGACAAAGAGCACCGTACAATGTTTCTACTATAGTGGCAGCACGTTTATAAGAACCTATCGCATCGTTATATGTTCTTAAGTTGCGAAAGGCGCACCAAGCGTTTAATTTAGATAGACACACCGTTTTCTTGATTTTTTTTTTACCTAAAAATTATGTGATTTATTTATAAAATATATTAAGGAATAGTACAGGTTTTATATTGATAAAGAAATGGATAAAAAGAGTTCAAGTAGCAAAAATACTTATAGCACATCCAGAAAATCAAAAAATGCAAGCTCTTTGTAAATTATTTACAAAAATTATTATTTTTGAACTATATGTAAGTTTAACTAATATGTATTGTTTAGTGTGTATCATACAGAGCCACAAAATGACGAAGATTGATAGGTTCTTTCTGATCTAAGACCAGTAGAGCATAAAATCTTGATGGAAAAATTGCAGAAGGATGAATAAGGTGAATGAAAGAATACTATCGATCCAATATGAGTTCCTTTTTTGAATTTTCATTAATAATATACTTTAAAACATTAGATAACATGTTTCAAATAATCTATTAATTCAGATATTTTTAATGTTCTATAGGGACCAACGACGAAGAAAAAGAATGTTGTTCTAAGAAAAGAAAAGAAAAATAGAACATGCAAATGAAAATGAATTTCTCCTTAGCTCATATGAAGTGGTGTTGGAGGTTAACGAAAGGGGGAAAAACTTTTACAAAAAATTGAGGGATCTAGTGGAACGAATGTATAGACGTTCTTTACACTTACAATACAAAAATCAATCCAATTATTCCAAGAACCAAATTTTATTTAAACTACAGGAAGAGTTTCCAGAGAATTGGTCAATGAGACATGTCAGATTTTTAATAGCAAAAACGTAAAAAAAAAAAAAAAAAAAGGATTTATAAATTAATATTCCTTTAATTTTTTTCTAGAATTATATGTATATATTACTATAAAAAAATCATTTATAGATATCACTTTTGTTATATTTAGTTTTCATATATCAATATAAAAATTAAATAGTTTATTGTCATGTTACTTTTTCAGGAAGATTATGAAAATCTCAAAGGATGAACGAGATGATATCAGAGATATGCTAGTAGGAATGTACATTTTTTTACATTTTTGCTATTAAAAATCTGACATGTCTCATTGACCAATTATCAGGAAACTCTTCCTGTAGTTTAGATAAAATTTGGTTCTTGGAATCATTGGATTGATTTTTGTATTGTAAGTGGAAATAACGTCTATACATTCGTTCCACTAGATCCCTTAAAATTTTGTAAAATTTTTTCCCCCTTTCATTAACCTCCAACACCACTCTAGATGAGCTAAGGAGCAATTCATTTTCATTTGCATGTTCAATTTTTTTCTTTTCTTAGAACAATATTCCTTTTCTGAGTTGTTGGTCCCTGTAGAACATTAAACATATGTGAATTAATAGATTGTTTGAAACATGTCATCTAATAATTTTAAGTATATTATTAATGAAAATTTAAAAAAGAAACTCATATTGGATCAATAGTATTTTTTCATTCACCTGATTCATCATTTTGCAATTTTTCCATCAATGTTGTGAAACCAGCTCCAAAAATAGAAGAAAAGAGATATCAATGCCTTAGAAATAAGCCACTTCGAGGGGGAAAACTCCAATACATTACATGAATGAACAATTCTTGGATGATACAAATTACAAAACCTCCTTTCTATATATAGGAGTCCATGGGGCCATAATGTAATCCTAGCCGACCTAACAATAATAATTTAAGGGCACAATAATAACAATATGGGGGTTACAGGGGTACAATAATAACAATAAGGGGGGTACACTAAGGGACTATACTAGTAATATAGGGACCTAACAATCAAGTTTTTACGCTCTTCTGGTCCTAGATCAAAAATAACCTTATCGAGCCTCATCATTTTGTGGCTCTGCATGATACACAGTAAACAATACATAATATTTAAACTTACATATAGTTCAAAAATAATATTTTTTGTAAAGAATTTATAAAGAACTTGCATTTTTTGTTTTTCTCGATGTGCTATCAGTATTTTTGTTACTTGATCTCTTGTCATCCATTTCTTTATCAATATGAAACCTGTACCATATCATTCATTAATATATTTTATAAATAAATCATCAAATTTTTAAGTAAAAAAGAAAAAATATCAAGAAATCGATGCGCTTTTAAATTATGTACGCACTGACATCGATGCGTCATGTTCTTATAAACGCACTGCCAAAATAGTATAAAACATTGTACGGTGCTCTATGTCATCAAGGAGCATTGGTGCATTATATGTTAACCACTGCACCGATTAACATAGACAAAATAATAAAAATTGTCTTATGTTAGTTTTTGTAGCATATGGTGTCGTGGAGGGGGCGGTGCGGCCTATTCTTATAAACGCCTCGCGCAAACAAGGGACCACTGTATGGTGCTCTCTTTCAACAATGAGACTCGGTGCGTTATATGTTACATGGTACACCAATTAACACAAAATAAAAAATTGTTTTTATCAAACAGTACGTGCACGGTGCACTATAATGAAATAGCGCACCAGTACCCTATTTTACATATGGCGCATGGATTAAAAAAAATCTGTTTTTAATTTTTTTATCAAACAGTACATGCGTGGTGTGTTGTGATAAGCCAACACACTGGTGCTCTAGGTTACGTAGGGCGTATCGATTAAAAAAAATTCACGCAAGGGCCGACATGGATTGGGATCCGACAATGCAAGTCATCTCGTGGCTTAGATATCATAGGCCTATATATATCACAATACAAACCCTATAAAACTAAAATGAAAAGCGTTAATTTTGAAATCATAGAAACAAGAAGAAGCAAGGGCAATAACAAAAACAATGAAGGGTTTAGGGTAAAATGGAATTTTTTTTATTTTTATTTATTTATTTTCTGAAAATGAACAACAAATTTAAATTTTTTACTAACTGCGTAAAACATACTACAGAAAATGTAAAAAAAACAATAAAATTTAATCACGAGATCGTTTGAAATTCTATGCTACAGGGTTTGAATCACTGGAGGTTTTGAATTCTGATTATCTGAATAGTTCTGTTCGAAAGTATTTCACTGCTCCACAGTGATATCGTGCTCTCTTGCTCCCGGTATGTCTCGTGCAAATCTCTGGCTGATTTTTTTTGCAAAAATAGTGAAATAATGAAAAAGTGTTTAGTATTTAAATAATTGTTTTATGAAATTAGATTTTCAAAAATATTTTTCTGCCCATTTTTCAATTTACCACTTTTTTTTACTTTGAGAAAATAAAGTTGTGCTTTTTTTATTTGCGGCTTTTCGTCACTGGTGCATCAATTAATAACACCGCACCGGTGCGTCTGTTTATAACACAACACTGGTGCGTAGTAACTAAAATGCACCAGTGCGGTTATCTATACATAAGCACCGATAACAATAAGTCCATTTTTAAGGCACCGAAATTACTTTTAGGTATGTGCACTAAAATTTATTGTTGATTTTGCTCAAATGCACGGAGAAAATATCATAATTATATTGAATGGATCTTCAAAATCCAGCTCATTCCATAATATTTCTCAAAGTCCATCGTGGAGCTCTCCCTGTCCATCTCGAGACATAATATTTACTTCAAATTTTATTTATATTTTCATTATCTAATTGAATTTACGTTTTTTATCCATGTCAATCAACTTAATAAAATTTATAATATATACAAATTTTCAGGTTCATGCAGATTCAGAATCGAGTTCAGATGCACAAAATATTCAAACAACTCCAAAACTTCGGAAGCTCTTATCAGGAGCAGCATACCGCAAGGCGCATTTGGTAGATGAAAATGGACATCCGCTTCACCCTGCCAATTGTAACAATATTGCATCTTCTAGCCACAATCTCGGGACAATGACGGTAATAATAATTTTTTGGTATATTAATGTAATTATTTTGACGTCAAACAAATTAATCATGCATTTTCAATGTTCTTACTAATTGATATCATAGATTTTGTACTAATCATGTTCTAATATATTTTTTGAAATTATTATGATTTTAGTGATGATGACCGACCTACCTACCATCTTCCGATGCATCCCACGACAATGTCAAATCGAGATAAGGCTAAATTAAGAGAAAAAATTGGAGAGGAACGATACCAAGAATGGTTGAATCAACTACCAATTCAATTCCCACTACGTCCAGATTCACTAATTAGGAATGACTGCAACAATAGTAGTTCTTCACAAGCTAGAAATGGAGGCAATCAAATAGAGGTTGGTATGGATTATTACTTAAGGGATACAACTAACATGGAGAAAATGTTGTTAGATGCATTCCAAAACGATGATCAGCAAGGGGATGATGCTCATATCACTGACACCTTTTTCGAAAGCCTTAAATTTGCTTCCACTGCCCCTCTCTTTGGACTTCGCGATCAATCAAAGTCTACCCAGTTGGGGACAACAATGTTACTATACAACTTGAAAGCAAATTTTGGCTTGTCGAATGCATGTTTCTCGGAAATTTTGAGGTAAGTTACCATAAAGTCCTCCCTTGTATAAATTTAAGAAATATAATCACACAATGAACATTACAAATGGTCAATTTTATGAATGTTAATAATTATATTGGCATTAATGTACATTTAATATTTTCCATGATCACCAACAACAAGTTATTCAAAGATAAGGTTCTTCCAAGTGATAATGTCTTTCCCGGTAGCTGTGAAGAGGAAAATAAATTGTTGAAAATGTTGGGTGTTGAGTACATATCATATCATGCATGTCCAAATGATGGTATTCTATATAGAGGAAAATATGTAGACAAAGAGATATGTCCAAAATGTGGGCATGACAGGTATGATAAATAAAAAAAGAAAGGTAAATCACGTGGTCCTCCTTTTAAGATATTGAGGCACATCCCTATAATCCCAAGGATTCAAAGGCTCTTTTGTTGCAAAGAATTAACTATGTTTCAGCGATGGCATGCCTCACACAGAAGTGAGTTGGGATTTATGTGAATCCCAAATAATTCAATAGCCATGAAGCATATAGAGGATACATGGCCCAAAAAATCAAGGATGAAGTATGAAGTCTACAACTCAACATAGCCATGGATGGCGTCAACCCATATTCCCTCCATAACACCAATTATTTTGTTTGGCCTGTAGTAGTGATCAATAACAATATCCCCCCATGGTTGTTTGTGAAGAATGAAAATCTTATGTTGGATCTCATAGTCCTTAGTAGAAGACAAGTGAAGAATATGGATGTCTACTTACAACCACTGGTAGATGAATTGAAGGAATTATGGGATGGGATAAATGTATACGATGTATCAATACACATTGTAGCAGAGAGGATTTTTACGTTGTATGGCATATGTGATTACATGACACATGATTATCCAGGCTTAGGATTTTTCTCTCGTAAATTACATGTTTATTGATTTTTTTATATATGTAACAATATTATCTCGCATATTAGTTATTTAATTCATTGTAATTGTTATGACCTTCATGATATTCTTTAATGTTCCATGCATATTGTATACAATAATTTCACAGGTCTTGTAACAACAGGGTATTTTGGATGTAAATGTTGTGGACCTTCTATTAAATCTATATGGTCAAAGGACCTAAGAAAGCCAGTGTATGACTACTTCAGGGTATTCCTCCCAGAAGAACACCCTTACAGAAGAGAAACATTCGCTTTCAATAGTAAACGAGAGAGAACCCAAAGGCCTGCAAGAACGACACCAACTGAATGCCTTAGAGCATATTAGAAAGATAATGAGAAGAAGTTCATAGAAATGTTCGATTCAAATGGGAGCCTATGTTTGATGATCCATAATTCTTCGACACCTATGTTGAGAAATTTCCATTTGGGATGAAAAGGAAATCTACCTTTTATAACCTCCCATATTGGGAGCATCTTAAGATTACCCACTTATTAGATACCATGCATATATTTAAAAATGTTTCATCTTCTTTACGGAGGTACATATCATCGAAACAAAGTGACACATTGGTTGTTAGGAAAGATCTTATTACTTCAAAAACTAAAAATAAAAATTGGCCAAGACGTTTAGAAAGTACAGGATCAAAGGTAGGCACTAGTCCCTCTAATTCATGGTATTTCAAAGAAGGTGATGTCCCATGGATTTAAAAAAATATGATCTTTCTTTGGCAAAGGAAGTTATAATGGGTGTGAGGGCACCATCTTCATACGGTTCTTCACTACAACACTGCTTCATCATGGATGACCATTTTTCACATGACCATTTGAATCTTCTAAGAGTTCGTATATTGTCATAAGCATGATTTTCTAATTATTTGTTATATTAATAAATTTTAACCCATGTAGGGATCATAAAACATAACTAATTTTGTATATTATTGCACGTGTTTATAACTTTTCATGTCATTATCCTTTGTTCATGTGTGGGTGTGTGAAACATGAATTCCCCCAAGACCTAGGATGTGCCATATCTAAATTATTTTCATTTGTACGTTGGATCACGTCAAAAGAGATTCATGCGGATAACATTCCACGGTGGCGTCAAGAGATAGTTTAGATTTTTTGTATGTTTGAGAAGGAACTGCCGACGAGTTTCATGTACTTGCAGGTTCATCTTCTAATCCACCTAGTAGACAAGGTTGAATTAGTTGGGGTGGTTTCTTGTCGTTGGATGTTCTTCTTAGAGAGGTACATGAAGAAATTGAAAGGTTTTTTTCGACAAAGGGAAAAACCCAAGGGGTCTATGGCAGAGGGGTACATATCATTTGATTCTTTCTATTATGCCAGTGAGTACATCAAACAGATCGACAACAAACCAGGTGTAGTGATTTGGGACGATGAAAGGGATGAAGACAAAAGAGAAGGGGAGGTGCTCCAAACGAATGGAAAAAAGCGCTTGATAAAGAGTAAGCAACTTATAAATTTTCAAATATACACAAAGTAAATATTCATGTTGAACTTCGATATAATGTATATTTTCATTTCTATGTACTATATAATTTCGGTTTGATTTCATCAGCGAATACATAAATTTAAGCAATCAATAAATTCATTCTTTACAATTCCAAAGCGACACAACTGTGGGTCGCATTGTACGAACAAAAGAGGATGAAATGGGATAGTGACAAGAAAGAATTCAGACGGTTGAATGGTAGAAGTGTGCCTTATCCCAATCATTTAAAAGAAAATATGCCCCAACAGTTGGATTGCTGACCAAGTCAGAGAGAAATACGGTGCAATCGGTCGTTACCCTCATGCTGAAGAGGATGCGCTAAACGTAGGGATTGGGTGCACCAAATCAGTAATAATCTATTTAATTTATATGTACATTTTAAACTTAATAATGCACCTTTCAAATGTAATTACATCTATATTTCATATTTTAATTGTTGGGTTATTAAAAGACACATGACACTATGATTTTTAAACTTTTTTATAGGTGCATTTGTTCCCATCTATGTGGACATATGGATACCATTTTCGCACAGAAAATACCGATGATGGAAACATGACACAAGAATGTGGAGTGGAAGTCGAGTTTGATCAATCTAGTCGATCTAGCCACCGCTATCAAAACCTAGTATGAGGGACGTTAGGTTACGTTAGAAAGATACAAGCGATCATTGAAGTGGATTTCTCTTCTTTCAAATGTTTTATTTTTAGGTGCTAGTGGTGGGACAACTTTGATCGGAATAATTTAAAGGAAAATCGTGATAGTAGGTTGATATGTATCAACTTTAGAAAGATGTGGGATGAAGCTAAGGAGCCCTATTTTTTCCCCAAACACTGCAACCAAGTGCTTTTTTACCCAGATGTGTTGGATAGGGATTGGTGGTTCGTATTGAGACATGACCCTAGATAAAAACATATTTTTGATAACAATAGTGTTATCATGCCAAGTGAGCTGGAAGATAGTTCTGAGGGTGATCATGAGAACCGAGAGTGATATGGTACATGTGTTATTTCATCAATATTTATACTTTTTAAGATGGATTTTTATAAAGAAGAGAACTTAATTACCTTATCACTTATAATAATAAAAATTTCGAAACATTATAATATGTATTTTGAATTAATTGGTAATTTGCATCGTGTTAATGTTAAAATCAATATTTCACTTGATAATTTGCAACTATGTTGATCTAAAAAACAATGGCGTACTGTATAAAGTTATTTTTTTGGCATGTAAGATCATAATAAAATAATGATAATTACAATTCACATACAATTACAATTACAATTTTAGAATTTTACATACAATTACAATTACAATTTTACAATTTTACATATATACCATTACAATTACAATTTTAGAATTTTGCATACAATTACAATTACAATTACAATCATTTCACATTAATACAATTAAAATTTTACAAATATTTTACATACAATTAAAATTAAAATTACATTTAGAATTAGAATTACAATTAGAATTACAATTTTACAATTTCACATACAATTACAATAACAATATTTACAATTATAATTTTAGAATTTTACATACAATTACAATTTTACAATTACAATCATTTCACATTAATACAATTAAAATTTTACAAATATTTTACATAGAATTAGAATTACAATTACAATTTTACAATTATAATTTTACAATTTTACATACAATTACAATTACAATTACAATCATTTCACATTAATACAATTAAAATTTCACAAATATTTTACATACAATTACAATTACAATTACAATATTTACAATTATAATTTTAGAATTTTACATACAATTACAATCATTTCACATTAATACAATTAAAATCTTACAAATATTTTACATACAATTAGAATTAGAATTAGAATTAGAATTTTACAATTTCACATACAATTACAATTAAAATTACAATTACAATTTTACAATTATAATTTTAGAATTTTACATACAATTACAATTACAATTACAATCATTTCACATTAATACAATTAAATTTTTTCAAATATTTTACATACAATTACAATAAAAATTACAATTTTACAATTTCACATACAATTACAATTTTAGAATTTTACATACAATTAGAATTGCAATTACAATTTCAATAACAATCACGACATAATATTTGATAAATATCATGATTTAATATTAAATTAAATAAACATCACGATCATGATAACCATCGTACAAACATTATATTCGACTAAAAAACACATTCAAATTAGCTAACATCATCTAATCATCGTGATCATGATCATCTAACAAAACACAATTAGCATTGTATAACATCATCACAACACAAACATCAAATATACATCTCATGTCGAATAATTGCTATCACATACATATCTATCTGCAAGCTGCACATTAAATGAACATATCTAAGATGACCTAACAATATACACATCATGATGATCACCAACATGTAAATTAAGTACAATTGCAACGTGAACATAAAATACATGGACTATATATATATATAATGTCAAAAACATACAACTGTAATATAAATTTCAAATATCAGCTGGTGATACATCATCAATAGTAGTACTAATTGAGGCATGCTCAGTCAACGGTGCAACTTCGACAAGCTCATATAGATGTTGATCATCACGTGCCTACTCATCTGCTGGTGCCTCAAGCTGATCAAGATCAACTTTCGGTTTCTCGTGATGATTTAACATGGATGTTCCAGCCTGCTCATGATCATGAGTACTGTTGGATGTTGCTGGCTAAGAAGGCTTATTCGACGTGGATGGTCCAGCCTGCTCATGATCATGACTGTTGGTCAATGTTGGAGGTTGCTCATCTGCGGCACGAGGTGAACAATGATCACTCCCTTGATCGTGATCATCAGATGATGCATTGTTGCCCGGCTGTCGATGTATTGTGTCTCGACCACGCCTATGCCGAAGGGCCCTCCTCAACCGCGTCACTAAGTTGGTAGCTCCTACGACATGACGCATCAGGGTGAACATGTCACGTGGCATGCCTCTCCACACCTTTTCTAGCCTAGCATCATTCTGTATCTCTCTCATAGTGGCGGGCCTGACTCCCCCCTCCACAAGAAGTGCATAGAGTTGATCGCCCAACTCCATCCTAAATATAATGTCAGGCCTACGCCTGGCAAAATCTGGTACCGACGCAACATGTGGACCAGGTCTTTCTGCATTGGCCTGATCCTCGGCATCTAAAATCTCCTAATCGTCATTAGGATCTACACCTAGATCATTTGGTGGCAGTGTCATCTCATCGCCATCAAATGACCCAATGTCTGCAAAATATATATATATAAGTACACAACAGTAATTAGACAATTTGAATAAAAAGTTTAATAAAAACAAGTTAAATAACATGTTATAATAAATTTAAATAAAACAGTAATATTACCTCTATCATCCGACGGCTCATCATCTGTGAAGAGGATTTTGGCACACCCTCGCTAATCCAAATCAACATATGGACATGGGACTAGAACGAAGGGATGCTCATCAACACTGGCTAGCAACTCTAGTGCATCATGCGATATCCTCACGGAAAACTCTGACTCGCCCCTCTTGGGCATCATCTGTCCCCACATCTACATTCGTACATGCAACATCGGCCGACGAGGTTGCCGAACAAAATTATGCCTCGTCTCTAGAAGCCTCTCAAAAAATAAAAAAAATAGCTCTGAAGAAAAAGGGAAGTTCACCCTACCTTGTGCCTGAGCATGACATCTATCTAAAGCTGTACAAAACTTCCGCAAAAAAATGGTAGACCATCTCACAAGTCGTGGCGCCTGTAATAAATAATCAACATAAAATAGAAGCGCACAACTAATGTGTTTCCTGTCACTGGTATGGTGTGCAATGGTCGAAATCAGTAGTGAGAGGCACCTAACCTCCCCTCCACCAAATGAAGCAACACGTAACTGACCTCCGGAGACCTGAAAATCTACAGGAGACAATATATCCGCGCTAATGTATCTCTGGGAGTACACCAACTGACTCCCTGCTGCATAGCCAACGGGGACCTCTGGGAACAAGGGAAAATCCACCCCTCTCCTTGATAGGCCAGTAATGAAATAAATTTCCTCCTCAGTGGGCGCATACCACTGGTTAGGACCAACCCAAAAAGCCTGTAGGTGGGCATTCCACCTGTGAAATAAGATGTCACAAAAACCCACCAGGGCCCTTTAGGGATGTATCCTCCTCATAGAACTTGAGGAGGCCATCTCCCTTAGGAGCCCCTGGGTGGCTGCTGTAATAGGGCAAGGGTACGTTCTCTCTCCTTCTCTCGTTCCTCCCACAGGCGAACCATGTTATACTGGTCCGCCTGTTGTTGCTATTATTCCCTCTCTTCTCTCCTTTGAGATCGCTGAATTATTGACATATTAAATACAATTTTTTTATTAAATGAGACATGTATTTAGGAATATACATATATAATATTTTTTGAAAAAACAAAAAAAAAACAGTCGGTGCACCACAAAAAATAGGCATACACCGGTAACAGTGTGTCTTTTTTGGTCGTGCACTGGAGGCCAATGCGTCTTTTTTTCTTGCACACCGGAGGTGGTGCACCACCCTCCTGGTATTGTTACAAGGTCAATGGTGTGATGGTATAACGGACCACACCGTTGACTATGTACCAGTTTCGGGAGGGCGGTGCGCTGACCAAAATATACGCCCTGAGGCATATAGTTTAGGAAGTTCACTGCCCTCCCGACAATGGTACATAGTCAACGGTGTGGTCGTTTACATGACCGCACCATTGACTATGTCCAGTTCGGGAGGGCAGTGCGCTACAAAATTACTCGCCTTGGGGCAAATATTTCTGTCAATGCACCACATTCCCGCAATTCGACATGCTCAACGGTGCAACCGGGTAACCGACTGCACCTCAATTTTTTTAATTTTAAAAAAGAACAGTCTGTCGTTTCGGTACCACCCCAAAACTGGTGCGGATACCATTAGCATCGGTCGCGGTGCGGCCTGTAAATTTACAGGTAGCACCGCGAACCAGTGCGAGCCGAACGACTCAAGCGTACCATGCAGGATATATATATATATTTAAAATAAGGTGAATTTTAAGTTATTTTATAAAACTAATCTGATAAAAGGTTTAACTATGGAAAAACAGGTAAAATACATGTACATTTGTTTGTCGAGGAGGAATATTGGCTGTAGAATTTGCAAAACTAAATTTTCCCACCGTTTTGCAAAATTCGAAATGGAGATGGTGGGAAATGGACAGCAGCAGTATGTGCAATGGGAGCATCGATGGCATCGCGCCTCACAAGGTAAATTTTCACCGGTGCTTGAGAGCTATGGAGCGCTATGTTTGTGCTCAACCTAGTCTCCTAAATTGAGTTCATTTAATTGTCAACCAGGGTTGGTAAACTGTTGAAGTGAGGTGCACTGTATGTGCCTAGGTGTTTGTTTCTTACTGCGTTGTGTTAGTGTTTTATGATGTTTTTGGTCTTTTGGTGGTTTTATGTTCAAATGGAAAAGAACTAAATGCTGATGGAAAGAAGCTACTAGTTAAAAACAGAGTGAAGCCTAATTTGTTGATGACAAATGACAAATGCAAATACTGAGACAGAACCAAACCTAAACTATGACTTAGCAAAAATACAAAGCTTGATAATGACTTCAAAAAAATGAATCACAACATGAATTTAACTTGTCCAAACCATTCATTAAGGATATTTTGGAAGAGCTTGAGGAATGGGCAGCTAAGTGTAAAAATTCTCCTAATTAAACAATTAAACAATCAACTTGTAATGATACAACATCTCATCCATGATTAAAGGTTTATGAAACATATCTGGAAAAGAACACTTGTAACATCAAAATATCTCTACTCTAAAACTAGCTCCTAATTCTATTCTGCAACTTAGTTTAACACCACTAAACTTCACTCAAAGGTTATAGATTTTTAGAATAGTCTTTTGAAGAAAGGTTTGTTTGTGAAATAAAAAAAAGGTTGCAGAAGTGCTCCAGGCCTTGGACTGTTACTATCTTCTGTCCAGATGGTTATGAATTAATATAGGTTTGGAACAAAAGAAGTTTTGTAAATAATGAAGGCCGTGGTGTTTAAGTTTAACAACTAATGTAATTTAATATGCAATGGATGACAACTAAATGTAGAATGTAAATACAATGAGCTAAGCTAGAACTGAACTAAGGTGTCACTAGTCTACAATAAACAGTGTTGAACTAACAAGCCATTATCAAACTTAAAACGAAATAACAAAGCATGAATTGAATGCAATTTGACTCCGAAGTGCCCTAACTAAGTTATCATGCAATTAATCTATGGGATTCTATAGCCTATTTTGTCCATCATGAATGGTGTTTTGGAAGAGCTTCTTAGAACAATCCTGGCTGTTCAATTCAATGCAAATGCAAACATGAAAACTGAAAGCAATTACAATTAAAAACTAATACATCACAGCTATTTCCTACCCATTGTTATGATGTTTTGGAAGAGCGTTTTAAGAGTAAGATCAGCTATGCTACTTAGTGTAAACAAGCAAATGAAATCTTCAGTATCACAGTCATGCCTTAGCCATCATAATGATTTTTTGGAAGAGTTTGCTTAGAATAAGTTCAACTGTGATAATGAACAAAAGAAATTGCAATTAAAATCTATAACACTATAGCCATTTCTCATTCATTATCATGATCTTTTGGAAGATTTTCTTAGAACAAGTATAGCTATAGTGACTAATGAAATTAACTATGAACTCAAACTTCAAAAACGTGAAAACAAACTAAGATACTTATCTAAATTACGAAAGTAAAGTCGTTCAGGAGGTAGGGGCCCTCTACCACCAGACAGAATCTAACTCAAAATCAACTCAACGCGTTCAAAGAAATGTTGTCTTCTTCATTAAAGGAAAATAACTTGAAACAGAGTATTCTCGGTCTTCAGAAATATAGCAGTCAATCCATGAAATCTAATCAAAATCTAGAGCTAGCCTCTCGGTTTCCCAAGTGCATTTATATCAAATCTTCATAACAGAACTTGCAACAATACGGGGATCATTTTCTTTTCATATCAAAATCGTACTAGAACTCTAAAGATGGCAGCATAGAGGGACAAAGGACATCTGGACTGTCCTAGTCCTATTAGGAGTCTGCCTCCTTGAATGAGTTCCCACGTACCAAAACCACGTCCAGAATTCGGTTCATTCTTCATGGTGAGCAACGAACGATGAGGACATGATGTGGAATATACCCATGTGTGGCTTTTCCTGAGAGGACACCTGGAACATGCTTGAACGTGAAGACAGCTGCAGAATTGGCGGTTAGCTACGGAATGTCTGCATTCTGTAGCTAGTTTCAGTTCACAATGCATTACAATGATAAAATCACAAAACTTAGCAAGTTAGCCATGTTATTCATTCTAAAAGTAATTTTAACTAATTTCATTGATCATTTAGGCCTGGGATAACAATGGAAAAAGGAAAATGGAGGGAATTAAAATGAAAGAAAGAACAATCTTGGGGCTCAACATACCCCCACTGCTGACTTCTTGCATGTCCTCATGCAACTTATTCCATAAACTCAGAGACTTCTGCAAGAACATCCAACCCTCTTCTTCTTCTTTGCCTGGAAGTTAAAGGTCTTCTGGGCTTCCTGATGACTAGCTTGAACCTTAAATTGGTAAGTGCCCTGATTAACTTCTTGTTCCTCTTTTTCAACTTTTCATTAGCCTTTTCCACTTTGTCCATTTGTAGAGACAAGGTTGAGTTCATACTGGTCTTGAGTTTGACTTGTTCCTTCAGAATATCATTCTCAGTTCTGATATGTCTATTAAGTACTTCCAGCTCATACCTATCTCTTCTTAACACATCTATTTCGGACAGTGGAGGACTAGGGGTTCTATCTCTACTCTCTGAAGCTTTCCTTTCCAATGTTTCAACATAGTCATAAACTTCTTGCTGTGCAGGGTCAATTTCAGGGGTTTCTTCATTAAAATCTTCTTCAACATATTCTTCAATAGATGTTTCCTCATCTTCTATGTTTATCACCCCGGTTTGTTTGATCTGTGTTTTCCTTAGTTTCCCCCTGAGTCTATGGCTTCTTCTTGGCTGGGATGATCCCTCTCCTTTTTCTATGGCAGATTTTTTGATTACCCTCTCTTCCTTAAGCTGTCTCTTAATCTGAGTCAACTTCTCAAAGATTATTTCTTCACTACTTTCCTGTACTGTTTTTTCAATTTCAATTTTAGAAGCTCTCCATTTTCTGCTTCTCCTTGTAGGCTGATGTTCAGGTGAAGGCTCTTTTGGTTCCTCAAAGTGATTTCTTACCAAGAAATTATCCCAAGTATCTTTTGTTTTGGCTAAATGGTGTTCAATTAAAATCTTAACCAAGCCATGATGGTATAGAGTTGTCTCTAGGAATTGGACTCTCCTTTGAACACTAGAAGCCATCTTTTTTAAACTTTGAAGCAAGAAATAGGGCAAATTTATCTCTTCCTCCAAAAAATGCATTATCAACCTAATATGGTAAACATAAAATGTACCATATCTACCTTCACAAGTGATAATTTTTTGTAGAATAAGCAATATGTTTCTCCATTTATTTTTTAATGCAGAGCTTGGAATTCCCTTTTTAAACATAGTGACATCCATACCTGGTGATTTGAGGATTTGCTTCCATGATTCATTATGAAATTCTCTGTTCTTAAACCATATTTCTCCATGTCTAAGCAATCTTGTTGCTTCTGCAATAAAAACCTCTGTGACAGTGAATTTAACATCTCCAACTTCAACCTCAGCTCCTTTGAATGACCTTGCAAATGTTTTAGTAACTTCTTTGTGGAAGCCATTAAATTTCTCAAGGAATTGTAGCCATCCTGCCTGTTGCAACATTTCTCTGCTTTTAGGGTATCCTTCCAGGTATTTTGTGCCCACTGGTTCAGTTCTTACAATGAGGCCCATAATTTCTTCTTCAATCTTCACATTAGTACTCTTTCTGCTCACGAAAACAATAACTTCAACGTTCAAACTGATATACCTCTGGTTCACGGTGATAGTGCTTCAATCTTCAAACTGATATATCTCTGTTTCATGGTGACAATGGCTTCAAATTCCAAACTAATATACCTATGCTTCACGGTGATAGTGCTTCAATCTCTGCTCACGGTGATAGTGGTTTAATATTTCAAACTGATATACCTCTACTCACGGTGATAGTGGTTCAATCTTTGCTCACGGTGATAGTGGTTTAATATTTCAAACTGATATACCTCTGCTCACGGTGATAGAGATACCTCTGTTTTGTGGAATGAAATGATGAAGGGCTGGCTACGGAATGGAGTAATAGGAAGTGGTTACGGAACGAGTTAATGAAGTGAGGTGAAGAAAACAAATCAATGAGTGAAAAGACTGCGGAGATTTTTTTTCAACAGATTCAAAAATCATCATTAAATGATTTGGCTGGGTGATGTGAGAAAATCAAACACTTCAGCCTTTTAACCGCTTAAATGATGATCGGGTATAGAATTTGAAATGAAAGATTTTTATCCAAAGTTTTGTGGAGGGTATATTTGGCATGATCAATAAAAATAATCAAAACAACTTTTCAAATGATTCATAACTAAAACTATACTAAAGTTTATGATATGCCATTATAACCAGAAATTTTTACCTTTTCTTTTCATCTGCTTTTTGTGGTCTCCATATACTTTGTTCTCCTCTGGAAACCATTACTTTGTGAGTCCTCATAATCCTTCTTAATTTTGCTTGTCCATGGATATACTGGATTATCTTGTTGCAATTCAACGTCTGTTGATCAGTGCCTTCAGGATCTGTAGCTGCGGAATGACTGCCTGGCTGCGGAAAGTTTGATTAGCTGCAGAATGTCTGTTTAGCTGCAGAATGTACCTGTAGAGAGTTTTAATCATGGAATGAAGTGGTTTGGAATATACATGAAATATTATATGGAATGGGTGAAGATAGATGATGAAACATGGTATAATGGGATATGTATGAAGTGAATGATGGAGTGGGATGGATTATAATTTATGAAATGGAGTGGAAGAATATAGGAAATGGCTTGCAATCAATGACATGTGTTATTCATTTGCAGAAAAACATCAAACTTTAAATTTTGATATGGAAAAGAGGTGGATGAAGTATGGAATGAGATGAATGAAATATGGAATGAAGTGAAATATAAATGAATGAATGAAATGGAGTATGGATGGATAAGTAAATGGAATGAAATGAAATGAGATGGATCATAAGTGCAATGGATCTGAACTTATGATTTTGTAGCAGCTGCTTGCAGAAACAAAATGGAAAAGTTAGAGTGTCAGAAAGACTCTGATTTTCACCCTATCTTTTCTGTATAAACATGCCAATCAGTGATTGGTTTTCATGTTTATACTTTTATTTTATTTATTTATTATTATTATTATTATTATTTTTATTTTTTTTCAAAAGAAATAACTTCAGAAAATTCAATCAAGTTGATGAAGAAGAAAGATTATTCTTCATTAACTTCACATCACTGTTTTCCTGGAACTTCTTGACAAATTCTTCTCTTGAGAGTGGTTTGTGATACAGCTTCAATCTATGACCATTCACAAGAAAAGTGACCTCTTCTCCATCTATTGTCCCGATTTTTATTGCTCCATTGTCAAAAATTTCAACAATTTCATATGGCCCTAGCCAATGTGTTTGAAATTTACCTTGAAAATCCTTGAATTTTGAATCAAACAAGAGAGCCCAGTCACCTTCTTTGAATTTCTTCTCTTTGATATACTTGTCATGCCATATAATCCTTTGTTGCTGGACTATACTTGTTTTCTGAACTGC
Organism: Pinus albicaulis; assembly: GCA_034641835.2. Taxonomy (NCBI): domain Eukaryota; kingdom Viridiplantae; phylum Streptophyta; class Pinopsida; order Pinales; family Pinaceae; genus Pinus; species Pinus albicaulis. The sequence goes on from CM076577.1 coordinate 1,472,508,719, forward strand.
TTCTTGTCTGATCTCATCCAATTCATTAATCTGCTCCAATCTATGCTTTTGTGCCTCCGTTAAATCAAGTCCTAGCTAAACTGTCATTTTGAAAGTTTGAATCTGGAACTCTATGGGAAACAAAACTTGCTTTCCATAAACAATTTCATAAGGAGTATGACCTGTTGTGTTTCTCCATGTAGTTCTATAGGCCCACAAGGCTTCAAGAAGCCTATCTACCCAATCTCTTCTATGTAAATGAACAGTCTTTGTTAGGATTCCTTCAATGACCTTATTAGTAGATTCCACTTGACCATTTGCTTGTGGATGATAAGGAGTAGATTTTCTATGCATGATTTTGTACCTCTCCATCATTTGTTCCACTAGCCTTGATGTAAATTGAGCTCCTTGATCTGTAACAATTTCCCTTGGGACACCAAAACGAGTAAAAATATCCTCAAAAAGAAAAGTAACTACAGATGCTTCATTAGCAAAAATTAATGGCTTGGCCTCTACCCATTTGGTAACATAATCAGTGCAAACTAATATATATCTCTTTTGTCTTGATGGAGGACCAATAGGTCCTACAAAATCCAAAGCCCATTTTTCAAAAGGTTCAATATGTACCTGAGGTTGTAATGGCATCTCACCTGAAGGAGAAGGTTTCCCTACCCTTTGGCAACTGTCACACCTTTTGACATACTCTTTAGCATCCTTAAACAAGGATGGCCAATAATATCCTAAATTAAGGATCTTATAGGCTGTCCTCTTATCAGCAAAGTGTCCGCCACAAGGTTCATCATGACATGCTTTGAGAATCTCGGGCATCTCATCTTCCCGAACACATCTCCTAATGATCAAATCTGGACCTGTCTTGTACAACTCATTAGCAACCCATGAATATTTTGCACTATCATAAATGATTTTTCTTTTATCTCTTGCATTCATTATTGAAGGAAATTTTCCTGAAACTAAATAATTAGCAATGTCAGCAAACCAAGGAGTTTGAGTAGAAATTTCAAAAAGATATTCATCAGGAAATTGATCTTCAACTGGAGTGTAATCTTTGATGTTTTGGAGTCTAGATAGGAAATCAGCTACTGTGTTTTGTTTTCCAGGCCTATCTAGAATGGTAATGTTGAATTCTTGTAAAATCAATAACCATCTTATGACTTTGCCATTAGTAATTGATTTGTTCATTAGATATCTAATTGCAGAGTGATCTGTGTGAACAAAAGTTTTATAGCCTGTTATATAGTGTCTGAATTTGTTTATGGCATGAACAACAGCTAAAAACTCTTTTTCAGTTACAGTATAGTTTAACTCTGAAGGAGTCAAATTTTTACTGGTATAGTAGATGGCATAAGGAATCAGGTCTTTTTGTCCCAATACTGCTCCTAGAGCTGTATCTGAGGCATCTGTTGAAATATGAAAAGGTAACTTCCAGTTAGGTCCCCTTCAAATAGGTGCTTCAGAAATTTTTGTTTTCGGGGTCTCAAAGGCTAACTGGCAATCAGAATTCCATTTGAATTCACAGTCTTTGGTAAGTAATTTAAAGAGTGGAGATGCTATCTTGGTGAAGTTTTCTATAAACCTCCGATAATATCTTGTAAATCCTAGAAAACTCCTAACATCTTTTTGACAACTTGGAATAGATAAGTTAGAGATGACTTCAACTTTTGACTCATCAACTCTAATCCCATCCCCTAAAATATGATGCCCTAAAACAATACCTTCAGTAAACATCATGAAACATTTCTCATGACTAAGTGAAAGATTTGCTTCTTGACATCTCTTTAAAACTTTTTCCAAGTTTTCTAAAGATTCTTCAAATGTGTTTCCATAAACTGTGAAATCATCCATGTATACCTCTACACAATCATGTATTAGATCTGAAAAAATTCCTAATACTGCCCTTTGGAATGTTGCAGGTGCATTGCATAATCCAAATGGCAATACTCGGTAAGCATAAGTACCCCAAGGACATGTAAATGTGGTTTTGTCTTGATCTTCAAGTGCTACTTGGATTTGGTTGTAACCACTAAACCCATCTAAGAATGAGAAGTACTTTTTGCCAGCTAATGTATCTAACACTTGATCTATGAAAGGTAAGGGGAAATGGTCTTTAAGAGTAGCTTTGTTTAGTTCTCGGTAGTCAACACATACCCTCCATTTTCCATTTTTATTTGGCACAATTACCAAAGGAGAAACCCACTGACTATCTAAAATAGGATAGATGAAATTAACATTTAACAATTTTTGCAATTCTTCTTTAACAATTTCCCTAAGATTTGGATTCATCCGTCTTTGAGGTTGTCTGATTGGTTTGCAATTTTCCTCTATATAGATGTGATGAGTGCAAGTCTTGGGACTTATTCCTTTCATGTCAGTGTATTCCCATGCATATGCAGAAGAATGTCTCTGTAATACTTTGAATAACTCTTCTTGTTGAGATTTTTCTAGGTTCTTGTTTATGTTCAAAGTTTTGCCTTGAAAAATTTCACTTGTAGAGCTGCCAAATTTGTCCATAGAATGAAGAGACATCTGCCTAGATGACAAAAACTCAATATTGGATCCCTCTTGAAATGATTCATGTTTGTGTTCTGGAGAGGATTCAAAATTTTCTAGAGTATTCAGAATTTGATTATCTTCACCAATTTCTGAAATTGTGAAGAGAGGTTGTAAATCTTCTTCATCCTCTATCCATTGAGTGTCATCTAGATCTGTAATTGTCCTAGCTGGAGGATATAAAGTGAATTTATTAGTTGAACTACCATCAGAGATGTACATATCACCAGATCTACAACTAATAAAAGCATCAGCTGTAGCCAACCAAGGTCTTCCTAATATAACAGGATGTCCTCCTAGATTATTCTTAGGAGTTAGGATCATGAAATCCACAGGGTACTCCCAAGAATCTAAGGATACTGGAATGTCTTCTATTACCCCATCAAGTTTGATCATAGATCTGTCTGCTAATTGTAATAATGTGGGTGTAAAGAGAATATTAGGAAGTTTCAGTTTATCCATGATTTTTCTACTCATGATATTGATTGCTGCTCCTAAATCAATGAGTGTGTTTTGGATTTCAATTCCATTGATGTGAATTTTAACAACCGGATTTCCTGGGTCAAGATACTTTGGAATAGCAATCTTGCCCATCATAATGTCTGCTATTTTTCCTGCCAGTTGAATTTTCTTTGTTTCTTTTATTCTTTTTCTTGTTTTCTTCATGCTCAACTCCTTTATTGTTTTGGCTAAAATTGGAATTTCCTTGATGGCTTGTAATAATGGAATTTTAATGCAAAAATTTCTCAGCTCATCTAGGAAATCATAATTAGGCACCATAATTTGTTTTTCTACACCTCTATCAATTTGTAATCTTTCTGGAAAGGGAGGTATAGAAGTAGATGTGGATGGTTTCTCTAATACAGGAGTTGAAATTATTGGATCTTTTTGCTTTAATTTTTCAGTGTTTGGGTCTTGAAAAGATGTATAATCTTCAAGACTTTTATTCACCCGTAGAGAGTCTTCCTCAGAGTTATCTTGTTCTTGTATGATCACAGAAGGTTTCCTCTTTTCAAGTATTCTTCCAGACCTAAGTTGAACATCACTAAGGTCTAAAGGAGCAATTAAATAAGTTGGAAACTGTTGGCCTTCTATCATGTATATGTTCTGAGGATTTTTATTATTGGGGTTTGGTATGGGTTGAGTAGGCAACTGATTTGATTTTTGAGGAAATGGTAATGGAAGTGGTTGATTTTGATGTGGTAGGTTCTGATAATGTTGTTGAGGATTTTGAGGATAAAAATGTGGGTATGGTGGATAGGATGGTGGATACTGATAGTACTGAGAGTATCTTCCATAGGGATTTTGTGCTCCTTGTGCCCAGGCTTGAGATTGATTTTGAAATTGAGGCCAAGGTTGTTGCCAAGAATTCCAAGGTGGAGGTTGGTTATACATTTGATCATGGAATCCTTGTGTTTGAGGTCCTTGCCAAGGCCTTCTAGAGACAAAATTGAGAGATTCTGTGGAATCTGTAGGAGTTTCCTCTTGAAAGACAGCTTTGAGACCAGGAAGAGAAGGACAATTCTTGGTCTCATTTTTTTCAGAACAAATGACACAGGTCTCTACAACTTTTACATCGAAAGGACACTCTCTCAAGGCATGTTTCTTTCTACATTTGGGACAAAAGATTTCCAAGGCATCAGATTCAGATTTTTGCTTTTTTTGTATTTTAAGGGTGTCTATTTGTTCACTAAGACTCCCTAAGCTATCAGATTTGAAATCATCAAGCATATGTCCTATTTCTGATCTACTTACTGTCCCAGAAGCAGACTTACTTGCCCTTGCAAGAGCAGGATCTCTTGGACCTTTTACAGTTTTAGATTTCCCTCTTGAAAGGTTGATACATAACTCAGATATTTCAGGTAATGTGAGCTGTGATATATCCCCTTTTTCCATCATGTTAAGGATATCCAACCATTCATCCCTAATTGTTTTCAACAAAAGAGCTTTTAAGGTGTCTTGATCTAGGCTTTCCATTTTTTCTCTTTTGATGTTGTAATGAAATCTCTCCAACAAATCTTCCAAGTTTTCATCTTCTTTTTGTAACATCTTAAACACTTCTTCCTTATGATTGACCGGCATACAATAATCCAAATACCTCTCTAGAAATGCTTGTTTCATATCTTCCCATGTCCTAATAGAACTGTTGATCAAACTCATAAACCACTTCAATGCTGCTCCTTTCAATGTTGAAGGAAATAGTTTAATTTTTTGAGCATCTTGTAAGTAGTCATAAGTTCTACACAGGATTTCAAATTCAAATAGGAAGGTTTCAGGATCTTCAGTTTTAATTCCATAGAAGTTTGGAAGGACAGAGGGTGAAAGTTTTTCATGGTTGTATTAGTTTCTTCATCTATTATAGGAAACCCAAAAGAGCTTCCCATTTCTCTTCTACCTCTTCCTCCTTCTGCACCTATACCTCCTTCTCCTCTACCTCTACCTCTACCCCCTCCAAATAATGTGTGTTCTCCATTAAAGACTCCTCCTCCCCCTTCTTCTGCCATGGTTGATTCTCCTGTGGAAGTGGAAAAGTTTGTGTCCCTAACAGGAGTCTTTGGATCTTCTTCTAAGGCAGGTCCAGTTGATGAAGTGGAAGGTTTCTCTAATGGAATATCTGATCTTAGGTCTTCTAGAAGTCTAGGATCAGTAAAGGATGGAATGTGGGTCTGATTTGAAGGTGTACTAGCTCTTGGTCTAGGTGAAACAAGTGCTGTTCTAGGAATCAAACTTCTGCTTCTGCTGCTTATGAATCTACCCCTTGAGTCTCTCTCTCTATGCATATAATTGTTTTTGGGAGTTAAGAAACAAAGGTTACCTAGTTTTCACTTCCCCGGAAACGGCGCCAAAATGTTTGTACTCAACCTAGTCTCCTAAATTGAGTTCATTTAATTGTCAACCAGGGTTGGTAAACTGCTGAAGTGAGGTGCACTGTATGTGCCTAGGCGTTTGTTTCTTACTACGTTCTGTTAGTGTTTTATGATGTTTTTGGTCTTTTGGTGGTTTTATGTTCACAGGGAAAAGAACTAAATGATGATGGAAAGAAGCTACTAGTTAAAAACAGAGTGAAGCCTAATTTGTTGATGACAAATGACAAATGCAAATACTGAGACAGAACCAAACCTAAACTATGACTTAGAAAAAATACAAAGCTTGATAATGACTTCAAGAAAATGAATCACAACATTAATTTAACTTGTCCAAACCATTCATTAAGGATATTTTGGAAGAGCTTGAGGAATGGGCAGCTAAGTGTAAAAATTCTCCTAATTAAACAATTAAACAATCAACTTGTAATGATACAACATCTCATCCATGATTAAAGGTTTATGAAACATATTTGGAAAAGAACACTTGTAACATCAAAAGATCTCTACTCTAAAACTAGCTCCTAATTCTATTCTGCAACTTAGTTTAACACCACTAAACTTCACTCAAAGGTTATAGATTTTTAGAATAGTCTTTTGAGGAAAGGTTTGTTTGTGAAATAAAAAAAAGGTTGCAGAAGTGCTCCAGGCCTTGGACTGTTACTATCTTCTGTCCAAATGGTTATGAATTAATATAGGTTTGGAACAAAAGAAGTTTTGTAAATAATGAAGGCCGTGGTGTTTAATTTTAACAACTAACGTAATTTAATATGCAATGGATGACAACTAAATGTAGAATGTAAATACAATGAGCTAAGCTAGAACTGAACTAAGGTGTCACTAGTCTACAATAAACAATGCTGAACTAACAAGCCATTATCAAACTTAAAATAAAATAACAAAGCATGAATTGAATGCAATTTGACTCCGGAGTGCCCTAACTAAGTTATCATGCAATTAATCTATGGGATTCTACAACCTATTTTGTCCATCATGAATGGTGTTTTGGAAGAGCTTCTTAGAAAAATCCTGGCTGTACAATTCAATGCAAATGCAAACATGAAAACTGAAAGCAATTACAATTAAAAACTAAGACATCACAACTATTTCCTACCCATTGTTATGATGTTTTGGAAGAGCGTTTTAAGAGTAAGATCAGCTATGCTACTTAGTGTAAACAAGCAAATGAAATCTTCAGTATCACAGTCATGCCTTAGCCATCATAATGATTTTTTGGAAGAGTTTGCTTAGAATAAGTTCAACTGTGATAATGAACAAAAGAAATTGCAATTAAAATCTATAACACTACAGCCATTTCTCATTCATTATCATGATCTTTTGGAAGAGTTTCTTAGAACAAGTATAGCTATAGTGAGTAATGAAATTAACTATGAACTCAAACTTCAAAAACGTGAAAACAAACTAAGATACTTATCTAAATTACGAAAGTAAAGCCGTTCAGGAGGCAGGGGCCCTCTACCACCAGACGGAATCTAACTCAAAATCAACTCAACGCGTTCAAAGAAATGTTGTCTTCTTCAGTAAAGGAAAATAACTTGAAACAGAGTATTCTCGGTCTTCAGAAATATAGCATTCAATCCATGAAATCTAATCAAAATCTAGAGCTAGCCTCTCGGTTTCCCGAGTGCATTTATATCAAATATTCATAACAGAACTTGCAACAATACGGGGATCATTGTCTTTTCATATCAAAATCGTACTAGAACTCTAAAGATGGCAGCGTAGAGGGACAAAGGACATCTGGACTGTCCTAGTCCTATTAGGAGTCTGCCTCTTTGAATGAGTTCCCACGTACCAAAACCACGTCCAGAATTCGGTTCATTCTTCATGGTGAGCAACAAACGATGAGGACATGATGTGGAATATACCCATGTGTGGCTTTTCCTGAGAGGACACCTGGAACATGCTTGAACGTGAAGACAGCTGCAGAATTGGCAGTTAGCTACGGAATTTCTGCATTCTGTAGCTAGTTTCAGTTAAAAATGCATTACAATGACAAAATCACAAAACTTAGCAAGTTAGCCATGTTATTCATTCTAAAAGTAATTTTAACTAATTTAATTGATCATTTGGGCCTGGGATAACAATGGAAAAAGGAAAATGGAGTGAATTAAGATGAAAGAAAGAACAATCTTGGGGCTCAACACACAAAAAAGTGAAAAATTCATATTTTTGGTCGTAAATTTTTTTTTATTTAACCCTGTTCCGGTGCGTGGGTTTTATAGGAACACTGGGCAGTTTCTTAAAATCGCACTGGGTTGTTTCAGTTTTGGCGCAGGGTTTTAGGATGCACCGGTGCAGAATCTTTGTAGAGCACTGATGCGCTACAGTAATGAGACACACCAAGTGGTTTGGACCGAGCACACGGTGTCCCGGTGTGCCAATATTTTGTGTATAGCGATGCTTTCTCTATTGGAATGCACCAGTGCGGTTTAGGATGATAAACACACTGGAGAAAAAACATTCACAAAAACCTCTACCTGCCAACCTCCTCTAGTAACCTCCGCTACAAACGGATGTTTGGGCTATTTTTATAAGGGGTTCCTCAAAAAAATCTGGTAGAGTGTCTTTTCCTTGTAGTGAATTTAGCATTAAATATTAATTTTGAAGTATTTTCTTGTAGAAAAGAAAAGAAAATGGAACCCATTCAACACATAAAAGAGGATGCCAAGGAAGAAAATGGTTGATATGTAATTTTGTGAGTAATTGTTACTTCTAACAACTTAACTAGATTTCATTTTTGTATATTTTAAGTTGTTTTACACAATCATCATTGAATGTCTTCAAACATGTGCTAACATACAAAGAAGAACCATCAGAAGAATTGATTGACATTGGGTTAAATATGGGTTGTCAGTACATGTTGGCATATAAAAAATTAATTGTGAAATTTTTAAGTATCTATCTTGTTTTACTTAGCTCCAACTATAATTAATAGAACAAAAAAATCTTTTATATTAAATCTATGATATGTTATGGGGTATAAAACATGCAGGAAATAAAGTATGGAACTGCGCCAACAAATGAATTTTTGAAAGAAGGCATGAAATTTGGTTTTGAAGGAATATGTATAGTTCACGAGTCAATTCTTGCTATGGTACATTTCTTTTCGATTTACATTGATGTATATTATTTAATGTTGAAATTTTCATTATTCTCACTAATGTAGATACACTCATTACACTTTATTTTTATGTTTGTAGATGTAACTTGAAGAAGAAGAAAAAAATCAACACAATGAACAAAACATTCCTCCAAATAACGCAAGTCATGGAAGCAGCTCGAGAAGTTTCAGCAGTTCTAACGAAGAATGATGATCAATATGTTTGGATATCAAATCAAGGCATTGCACTTTTGGAAATATTTGTCTGTGAAATCAGACATTTTGTTTAATGTAATGGACATAGTGTCCCAATTGAAAGACAAAGGGATACAAATAATTGTTCCATTTTGTATGAAAAAGAGTGTATTATTCATATCTATATATATAATAAAATACATTTTCATTTATTCTATTGCATTCTCCATTGTCGCTGTGAAATGTTACACCACTGATTAAATATATGGATGATTAAATATTATAATGAAGAGATGCGAAATCTAATGATATAAAAAATTTAGCCAAACATCACATTCAAATGCGCTAATAAAAGTTTAATTGATATGAATACTGTTATAAGATATGTGTTGACTTTTGATGAATAATGAATTTAGAAAAATCACAATAATTGTACTATCACAGGTCGATGTTTCTAAAAAATAGAAAATGAACACCGATGCATGTGTATGTTACTATGCACTGGTGTGTTTCTACGACCTATGAGCACTGCACCAAATACCAATACCAATTAGAACGACCGGTGCGCTTTATCGACGACAACGACCTGAGCGGATAGGCATTGCATGCACTAGTATGGTTTGCCTTTAACGCACTGGTGCATTTTTACACCTTAATGGCCCGATGCTTTTTTACACCTTAACAGCCCGGTGTGTTTTTACACATTAACGACGCTGGTGTATGCACCATCTATCAACCTGGTGTGTATTTTTTGGTGACACGCATTGGGACATTGCTAAAAGCCCTCGGGCTTCCAAAATTTGTTTTCCATCCCAGTGCTTGGTATGTTTATAGTACCGGTGTGTAAAGGTTAAAGCACACTGGTGTGTTCACACGTGAATCACACACCGATAAGAAATACATCCATAAAAACCTCCGGCTGCCCAGTTTTTTTTAGTTGTGTTTAAGTTTTGTTAGAAGCTCCGTCAAAATCTCTATTACCAAAAACAGATATTGTAGCAAATGTTTTTTGAAAATTTTAGCGAATTTTATAACACTAAAAACCTCCTTTCTAAACTTCGCTAGAGCATCTTTTCCTTGTAGTGTATCCTCATTCTCACCCTATCACTTAGGTCTAACACCAGATTTTACATGAAATTTCCTAGGGGTACACATGCCTTACTAGGACTTACAATAGTATGACCATTTACATGCAATATATATATATATATATATATATATATATATATATATATATATATATATATATATGTATGTATGTATGTATGTGTATGTATATATATATATATATATATATATATATATATATACATACATACATACATACATACATACATATATATATATATATATATATATATAGATACATATATATATATATATATATATATATATATATATATATATTTATTTATTTATTATTTTTTCTTTCCCTTATATGACCATACTCTCGCTTTTTTACACATGATGCTCCTTTTTTTCACTGCTCTTCTCTTAAAACCAACAAGCCACAGGTGCTTATGCCATGACCAATGCCATCGTTCAACACATTGAAAATATGATCATTTTTGTTAACCAACTCATATGGATAAGGAAGACCAAAAATATCATCATTCTCTCATTTCACTCATGAGGTACTCATTGAACCAATATTCACATGGCTACACAAAATACAACCTTTTATCATGCTTAAGCATAATAATTTGTACCATGGGACTATGCTCCAATCCCTAAAAAAATTAACGATGTGGTCGATGTCCTCTATGCTCCTCGATGTGTGGGATTCCCTTTCATCATTACCTCCATTGGGATTTTCAAGCTCGATAAAATATAGAGACCACAATTTGTGTAGATGGTGTGAGAATCCATGCAAAATTTTTCAACAATCCATCATATTCTCCATCCATAGATAGTTGTGTCTTTGGTTCCCTTGATAGCATCAAGACTTGATCTACACCAGTGCTTCAATGCTCTCTATAACCTATAGCCTCGGTATGATACCACCTTATCTAAAGCCAAAGTTTTCTCTACTATACCCACCATGTCCAAAACCATAGCCACTGGCAGCTTCTTCTGTCACCATGACCTCCACGATCACTAGCTCGTCAACCAACACCATCATGCCTATGATCAGTCAGATCTCTAATCGATTTAAAGATCACATTCCACTAGTGCCTTTTTTTTCTAATATCTAGCTATACTGCTACTCATACATATATGGCCTTGTATCATACATAAATACACACACACACACACACATATGTGTGTGTGTGTGTATTTTATTTTCACTTGAAATAAAATTACATTTTGTAGATACATGTCCAGCATGTATTCAGAGATAAAGGATCACTTGGATCCAACTTAGAAATGCTTTGAATCCCTCATAACTGGGCATAAAGAAAAAAACTAGCTAGCTTTCCTAATGACCTACATAATTATAGAATTCATCCACTTTTCCTTTCTTTCCCTTATTTTTTACTTCCTTCCAAACCCCTGACGTGAGTTGGATGATAGCTAAAGCTAAATCCCCTATATTTTCTGAAGTTTGAGCTCCTTTTTTGTTTCAAATATTTTAGATAAATGATATATTTTAGTTCTTGGTATCATTTGATTCTTCATGGTTGCCTCTTTGTGTATTGTGGGAATTGGTGTGACTTCCACCTCTGTGTTCTAGTTGAGATCTTTTGTTTGAGGATGGGTCTCCCCCTGTGTTGTTGTTTCTATCATTTCCTCATTTTATTTACTTTGGGGATCCTTTTGATCCACCTCTTTTTTTTCTTCAGAAGGGGGAGGCTCGTGGGGTTTCCAATTTTTTTTTGGTGTCTCTACCCTTTCCTCTTATTCGCTAGTTTTTTGGAAAATGGAAATTTATCTTGTAGATGTCTCGTTTGGTTTCATATAGGACATCTAAAGGCCATGTTTTCATAATCTAGTATTTATGTCCACCAGAAATGTATGTTTTTCAGCTAGATACGATATGGTAGCCCCTTGCTTGGGTTTATATCCACATATATGGGAGTGTATGTGAAGAAACCCTTTGTTATTCTCTCACTATCTGTTTTGATAAAAAAATCCTATTTCATTTCCGACGTATTTGAGAACTAAGTGACTCCAAAAATGGAGTGGAAGATTACACAAATGAACCAAGACAAACATTTTTGTTAATTCCATTCTTTATGGGTCAAAATCTAGGAACCAGGGGGTAGTGAATAACCCAACTCCTCCCCATAACCAAGTCCTCTTCTCAAAAAAATTTAGATAATATTATTTTGAAGAAGGTTGTACAATGAAGAACCCATTTGTGCATAAGTAGATGTAACAATATGTGGTCCAACTTGTGTGGATCCATTGGTATAGATCCTTAGGTTTGGGCCATAAACTGTTAAATATGAAAATAATAACCTTTTTATTAAAATATGAGAACATGTTATTTACCTGTGGATTTTGGATCGCGATTTGTGAGTGTTTTTCCATGTTTTCCATTATGTAAGGCCCAGGAAGTGTTCCAAATGGAGTTGCAGCCTTTACATGTTATGCATTCCCTCTGAAAATTTATTTATAAGAGGCGGAAGGGCTAGGTCCTGATCCCCTATGTAAAACATATACTAAGGATAAGTGGATCCTCTACTTATTCTATATTCCTTAAGGGTCTTCTTTTCATGTAGGAGTTTTCCTCCTGAGAAGAGCCTTTGTTCAACTGATGGGAGTCCCTTTCGATGTTGTATGTTGAGTTTGGAATTCTCAATTGAGTCTTATTCATTGAACCAAATAAATATGGATATTTCAACCAAGGTTTTAATGAAATATGGAAAGTACACTCCTCCTTTGTGTAAAAACCCTGCTTTTGATCTGAATGTGTTGTCAATACTACATAGATATTAGGTCTAGGAGGTGGGGAAATGAGAAGATATAGACATGCAAGAATAGATCCATGCCTGGAAGCTTGCTCGGGTTAGATTTTGTTCAGAAAAATTGACTCTAATCTAGAAGCAACCGGATGATAAATATTAAGGATAAATAAATTAGATCAGCAAAGACCCCCATTCACTGGATAACCGAGACATTGAAATAATTGCGCAATATTGTAGGATTTAAAATTTGTAGTATAGAATTCCATGAGGCTATAACTTCACTCTTGGATCCTCTGACGCCCTCTAAAAACATTCTAACTCCATGTCGCAGGAGATTTCTTCCAACCACATGGATTGGTCCAAGCTAGCCATATTCATTGACTTGGAGGAGACTAAAATCGACAATCGCTTGATCTGGTTTCCCTCGAGCTCCAAGATCAATCTAGTATGAGTCATTGATTAGTTCATCCCTGTAGTGAGAGAAAAACCCGATGTGCCTCACCAACCTTGTGGGCTCATCTTCCCTGGGCCTTGGATCCCTATGAAGGGGGGTGGTTTCAAAACATGCCTCATGGGAATCGACTAGAAGAGAGCTGAGGAGAACCCTAGCATTGTGCATTTTCATCATCATTCCTAATCTTGCATTCTCACAACAATATTTCCTTGTATCATATGACCAATTTATTCACTATTTCCCACAATCATTCCAAGATTTCCAAATTATGTTGGCCGCAAATTTACCATAGGAGAGGAATTGATAAATCCCTTTCCATTACACCATCATGTAAGGGTCATTACACTTCCACCATCTCTTGGGATAATTCACTTCTCCTTTTTTCAACTTCACAAGATATCCCTGGTGTTGTTCTTCCCAATTGAATAGAACTCATAATCCTTCATAGCATGCAATGAAAATTGTTGTGGAGCTACATCTAATGGGTGGTCACATACATTTTATCCTTGGTTTCCTCTTGTGTAACTTGATCACTTCTATGACATCTAGTTCCAACGGTGCATATTTTTTGTACTAGTGTGTGTTTGTCATCATGATCACGGGGATCACTAGTGGCTCCATCACGAAGTGCACACAATTCACAACATTTTTTTATGTTGCCTACATGTTGCCCTTTCTTAGCCACAAGGTTCCATTGTCGACTCCTCTAACCATTGTGTTCCAAATCTAGATGTGCATCAATGTAGTAGATCAATCCTCCTTCATGCTCCAATTTCCACAAGTGGATCACCGAAAAAAAATTCATGCCATTCATAACTGAGGCATACCATCAAACAGATGTTTCAACTCATTAAGAACCTTATTATTAATTATCAAATAATTATTATTTCATAATTATGAAATTGTAATAAAATAATTATGAAAAATTTCTCAATTATGTAATTTCAGCCCTGTAACATCTAATAACTTCGTTCTAAGACCCATATTAGTAAAAAAAAGGGTGAAAGGGGATGCACTCTAAATGGAAACTGAGGTAAGTCGAAATAGGGTCTCTCTCATTGTAGTGTAGTTCCAAATAGGGTTATAACAGGCTAAAGTAGATCATGTTGTATTTTCCTCTTTTGTTGCACCTAATCTTCGAGCCTCTAATCAACACAAATGGAAAACAAAAATATGAGGAGGAATCAAAGCATACATATATTCATAATGTTAGTATAGCTAAATTTCAATGCACAAAATGAATATGAACCACATAACAATGAATAGGAACAAGGAGATGTCTTTCTTTATTATTTAGAAGCAGTGCTTATATATACACAGATATACATGATCCTTTTCATATGCACCACATGGAATTTTCCTTAGGATTCCTCATATATGGGCCACTGGAGGTATCCCCTTCTAGCATTCCACTCCAAAAGTGATGAAGTATCAACATGGTTTAAGGGAGATATGAGGAAGACAAGAAAATTAGGGTTTCCTGATGAGGGGAAAGGATTAAAAGCATAGGGAGATAGATTTTGATCTTAAGTTATTTCACTAGAGCCGCATAGCTATAGAAATCCATGGATTTTATCATACCAAAAGCACCATTTTATTCCACCAAAATTGGTTTGGGTGGTTATGGCATGGGCTACAACAAGGGACTTTCGGTCTAGCTTGTAAACCCCACTCGAGATGGTGCAAACATGCACACATTTATATTTTTTTGGTGCATTTTGTAGGATAATGCGAGTTTTTTTAGGAAATCACGTATATACATGAATTTGTTTATTTTTATTCGTGAACATACAATATATGCCATAATAAGAAGAGTGTATTGATTTTTTAAAAAGTGTTTTGCAATATTCTCTAGGGAACATCAAGTCTGTCATAACCAAAAGGGATGATAAATAACTCAATACTACATCTCAAGGTAGCATGTGACAAAATATTTTGTAACAAACTACCTTTTCAAAGAAACTACAACCGCAGAAACAAGGGACCTATCTAAAAGTGATTCTCATCAAACTCTCACACTGGTAATTTTTTCCACTAGTAGTTATGATTTCATGAAGTACAATGTAGTTAAGGATGTAGAGAAAACCAAAGAAAATATCCCAATCCTTGATAATGCAAAATTTCCCAATAGAGGAAATTATTGTTGAATGATTTGAAAGATATTGAAGTACAAATTACAATATTGGTATAAATAATAATACTAAGACAACAACTACCAACTTCCAAAATGCAACAATCAATGTTTCCCTTTTAGGGTAAAGGTTTAAGATGTCTCAAACTCCACCTTTCTTATTAAACACTAAGATATTCAATCAAAATTTGAACAATTTTTAGTGGATTCAATACCATCCTCTAATGTAATGTTCTACATTATTTTTAGGAAAGGAAGTGTGACCCTCACCAAATGCTCAACCTGCATCATTTATTTAGATAGGTTAGTGGTCAAAATTATTGGTGAACTAGAAGATTTTTTAATACACATAGTCTCAAAATGTACTCAAGTTCACCAAATAATTGATAGTAACATGATGGAAACTCTAGAAGCCTATGATGTACTGCTTAGTGGGGATCGGTCCCAAAACTCCAAGGTTATTTCACTTTGGATTAGTCACATATATATATTGTTTGGAATGGGTAATCGAATAAAAGTAGGATTGATTGTGTGTGATATAGGAAACAAGCTATGCCATGCCTAGATACCACTAACTAACCATCTCCCCGTAAGCTCCCAATTATGGGAAAATGTTTTTTAGATTCATTTTTTGGCAATTTTACTATGAACACTTCATCCATTCTTGGAAGTCAACAATTTAAAATAAATTTGCAAGAAAACATTTTTCAAGAACAACAATGTAATACAATTTTGATACATAATGTAGATATAGATAAGGATGATCTAGTAGGAGTCACTAACATTTATACATTGTTATTCAATATTGTTTGTATATCTTAAGAAGGATCAAGAGTAGGATGTCTTATAATAAATCCTTATGGAAATCATAGTTTCATCTTCTATAGATTAGAATTTTATTGTAAGAATAATAAATAGAGTATGGAGTCTTAAAAATTTCATGGACTTAAAAGTTAAAAATATGAAATCTTTTGGAGGCTCGAAAATAATTTTTATATAAATAAGAAATATAATAATTGCAATTCTCCACAAATTCAAAATTACAAGTGATAGGTATTAAGAATGACTAATGAGTTTGAAGCTTTTAAAATATTTGTCATTCCTTGCACTAATAATATACTACTTGAATTTGTGACTCATTATCTATTGCTACCTCTAGGTTAGTGATCTGGGTAAATTCTTGATACCCTTAACCAAGACCTTTTACTTCAGTCGATGTGTTAGAATTACATTTAATTAGAGTGTTAATGAATCATAAATGAAAAACTGCATGTTGTAAAGAAGAGTAACATAACAAGCATAAACAACATAAGACATTGATAACGGATTTTGTCCAGGAGGGACTACGTCTCTAGGCCTCGGTGTCAAGATGGTGTAGGTTGTTGCATTAAGTGCTAGAAATAGTGGTGATGTACATGGATGGTATTTTCTCTGTCGAACAAGGAAAATTCCCTCACGTAGGAGTGGCTGGATCTCTCCATGAGATATTCCACTACAGGAACTCTCACTCTCAAAAAGGACTCCTATCAGTATGAAAATAACTCACACATCATGACTATGAGAATCCTGCCAGCATGGAAACAAATGGATCTCAAACAAACATACATGTGACAATGAGTATCCCACCACCATGGCAACAAAGGTATCTCAAACATAATACAAATCCATGATAGAAAGTACATCTCACATCAAGAACAAAACAAGATCCCACATCAAACATCAACAAGGATCCATACATGTTACACATTATTTTGCCACCATGACATTTTACTGTCTATATGGGTTCATCAATACCTATATAATTCTCCCTTAGAAGTCTACAACCCTAAAGTTCCTAAACCAAGTCCTGAATTTGGAGAAAAGCTTGTAAAAATCATAAAAACCCTAGTTCTGCACTATTCCTAGCCATTACCTGTGGTACCACACCTTTTGTGAAGAAAAACTGCGGTACCTACCGCACATTTTGTGTATTAAAAATGCGGACCCCCGTAAAAGGTAAAATGAGCGAAAAAGTAAGTTCTAGAAGCCTAGCTAGTCGAATATTCTCCCAGCTGGAAGCTTCTAGAATGCCTTATTCAGTCGAAGCCTTACTCCCTCCATTATCATGAACATTCATTCCTTCATAAAAGGAGCCTATTCATTGGATTTTGGAACTTAATCCCTTGATAAGGGGACTCTATCCCTTCCATTTTTGAGCTGTAACCACTTTCCTTCTCCTATAAATTGAAGCTTTGGTTCAGTTTCAAGGGTACTAACTGAGATTGGGTTAGAATTTGAGAATTTTTGAGGAAAAATGTTGTAGAAACTCAGACTCTCTTAACTAATAATTATGTGGGAATGATTACACACCCATGTGCATTTTAGCTGAGAGAGTTCAAAGCTTGTCAAAGGAGAGGAAACACTTGTTCCTACCCCAGAAAGACCTGTACGACATCAAGGCGGACATGGTTGTAAGGATATTTCTTCATCAAAGATAATACAAATGAATCCCATTTTCTCAATGAGTTATTTAATTAAGTAGCTTGTTTATCATGTTTTATCAATGAGTTATTTAATTAATTAGATTGTTTCTTGAATTCCTTGATCATCTTGATAGATATATGATTCGTGAATTATTTTATACTATGCTGGTGCTATTGATTTTTTCCATGTTTGTGATTGCAGATCTTTGAAGACGACTCTTTCAAGCAACTAGAAAGAAGATCATTACAAACAGTGTTGGACTACAAGTAGGTCTTCAAAAGCTCTGTTGCAGCTAATTCTGAATCAAATATTATCTAGAGAAAATAATGTTTGTTTGTCTGTTTGTTGCTAGCTGTCCATGGGACACTTGGGAGGTCTCTCTTGTCAACAAGAATGACTTAACCGTCCAACAATACAACACAATGCATCTCATGGAAAAATAAGTACATGAACACACTACATATACCTCGAATGTTGGAGATTTCTGAAGAAATGGATGATAAAATTCTGAATCTAGTTGTACCATCAATCTCGTGGCATCGAATAGTGCAAAATTGACTGTCCACTTGCTAAAAAATGACATGTCATCTCATGTTGGAAAATGGGAGAAAAATAAAATCCTCTGTTGCAGAGACTGACATCGCCATCATGTTCGTGTCACCATGAGATGCAGAAATGACATAAAGTTTGTCCAATTTGGACACCGGGAAAATTTCGCCCTTCTGAAAGTTGGGCTCAATCAAGGTTCCACCTGTCTCTGCACATGGCTCATGGTTCCGCATCACCTATAATAAAAAAATAATAAACCTCGATCCGCACGCTCCATCCTCCGTTTCCTTCCTCACTAGTGAAAATGTGGGTTTAAATAATATTTTATTGGTGGAATCACCAAATCCCACCTGCTGACGCATTGGTAAATTCATTAGGTGGAGGAGGAGAGGTCGGGGGATCAAATCTCGACCCCCTCAACATAGTTAAACACAAGTTTTCGTAACTGCATTTTATTTTGTTTAAAAAAGTGAAAATGAGGGGTGTGTGGGTTCAAACTTTAATAACCGTCATTTTTTTTGAACGTATGCAATATATGGCACATTTTTTTTGTTGTGTTGGGTTGTGGTTCCGCCGGCGGAGCAGCCGGCTAGTAAGTCGGGCGGGTTTGACACTTGTCGGAACCTTTGGTAACGGTTATATGGTGTGGTTAACATATGTGCCATATGGAGTGGGGAGGGTCGGTTCTATTTGGGTCCTATAATAATAGGGATCATAATTTTGAATTGGTTATTTTTAATCTTGTAATATTGTACATACCTTTGCTTTCTACAATTTTTTTTGCATATTAAAAAAATGAAAAGAGGGTATGTCCTAAAAGAAAAATCAAAGGACCAAAAGAAAGAAGATTAAAAAAGGATATAAAGTATGAACCCCACAAAAAGAAACAAAAATAGATCCTGAAAGTGTTGCACATTCAAATTCCACAACTCTTAGTTTACTTTATGCAAATAAAAATTGTGTGCAGCTTGTCCAAAATGCCACAATTCATGATGATCATATAGTTTAATCTTGATTCATTCATGCTTTTAAATTTCATGTCATGATAATTAGTGAATAAAGATCTGACCAATACATTTAATCTTGGCAGATCAGTAGTTATGTAGAGAATAAAAATAAGCTGATCAGTTTAATCTGAGCCATTGGAAGTTATAAGGTTAGAAGTAGGTTAGTTTTCTTATTAAAAGAAAATAAAAGGGTTAGCAAGCTCAAATGCACCCAATAAAGGAAATAAAAATGTTAGGATAAATAAAGGGTAGGTAAAATACTTTCATCAGTCATGGAAAGCATCAATTGGTTTATCTCTTATTACTAATATCTTTCTAACCATTCCACCTTTCTGAAAATCCTATTTCCACCATTGGAAATCAGTTACCTTTCTAAAAATCTCTTTCCCTAGTTAAAAATCCATTTCCCTTTGAAAATTAACTTCCCCTTTACTAACTCCCTTTTTTTTATTAAAAAAATGCAGAACCCATTTTTGCATATTTTTAAATGGTTAAAATATATAGGGCCCCACTGTCCTTTTATTAAACCCCTCCTCGATATCATTTTAACCTATTCCTAATACATTTCTAATATCCCGCCATTATATTTTACAACCCCCATATATTATTTTAACCTATAGTTTATTTTAACTCCCCCATATCATTTAAACCCATTTATATTATTATCCCTTTCCCTGGCCCCACTTAAAAACCCCCCTTATTTTATCATAGCCTGTAGTTTAGACATTTTATATTAATTCCCTGCTTTAAGATAAATCCCCTCCCACTAACATTAAAACCCTTTCATTTTAACATATTCCCTAACCCACTTTAGATTAAATCCCCGATCCCTTTTATATTTACCCCATCGCATAAATTTATATTACCCAACCCCCTTTTATCATTTCAATCCCACATATATTATTAATCCTTTGCATATATATCAAAACCCCTTCGCATAAATCATCCCCGGGTCCCACCTATCCGAAACCCCTAACTCTTCCATACGATCATTTCCTTTGAGATCTAATGGTCCATATTCCATTTGGCACCCCTGACAGTCATATGATTAACACTGAGGGGGGGTTGTGAAATGGGTGGTTTTATCCATTTCCCCCTCTGCCACATGGGGCTCACACATATTATCGCACCCTCATCCTGGAAACCGCCAAACCGCTCCTGCACTGTACGATAAAACTACAAACCGTTTGTCCACTGCGGTAAGCCACCATTCCACCTGTGCTATGCGACAAACCATCTAACTATATTTGTGCCATATAAAAATCCACAAAGTTTTCAAAAGAATCTCCTCTTTTCTATCCATTCACTTACCTCCATGAATTTGCGACAAAAAAAACTAAAAGGCCATTTCCAAGCAAAATTGAAAAACTCCACAGTTCGAACTCTTTCCACGGACCTCCCTGTTCCATAAGACATTTTTGCCTCCCTACAAACCTGGGTTTTATTAACAATTGTTTTATTTTGTAGGTATTTAGCACGGCCAGAAGATTGGATAAAAAATTTTGATACTAGTATCAAAACCTGTTTACTCTAGACTCTCAGGATATAAATTCAAAGGCCTTACTCAGCAGAAGTCTCATGCACAGAAAGAAAAACCAAGTTAAACCAGAAACAGAGTAGGAGGAGACAATTTACATAGTATTGGTTAAAACAAAGATAAAAATATTTACGCCAGCAACAACGAAGTTCATTCAAAGTAACTCTCTAGGACATATTTTACATGAAGTCACATATGTATTTTAGTAAAATCTATTTTTACTACAAACACATAACACAAGAAAGTTAGTGTGATTTACTACAAATGAAAGAAAGATAAAGCCAAAACAGGTGATAGAGTAAACAAATGAAAGATAGAGGAAGAAGAAAGTGTGAAAGACAAGCCAACATGAAAGAAACAAACAAATAACGTCAATAAAATAAAAAAGGGACAACTTTCAGTTAGTTAGAAAGGTGTCACTACCTTTTTACATCCAGATATTTTATTTCCTAGAATAAATCCTACACAGTTGAATAGGATATTTTGTAATACATTGTATAAATACTTCATCAATTCAAAGTATTGAGGGTGGATTCCTGAACATTTATATAGTTGAATTGATCTACTACCAGAAGGTTTATTGTACCATTTCCAAGTTGACAGACAGGACAAGTAATAAATGCATTTCTTTAGAGGATTCATGTGTTGAGCTACATAGTGAAGTATATTTCAATTGTTCATGTTATTTTCTTACGTATTCCATAAACTTGCATGTTTTTCTAAATCTGAATGGTATAACTGGAATTTTATTGCAGAATTTATTTAAGTACACTCTGTTTTGAAATATTATCCATTTTTACGTTTTCTTCTGATATCTAGTTCTGAGGATCCTTAATTTCCCTCTAATCCCGATTGACCTCCTTCACCTTCCTTCATTATCCGGTTTAAGGAATCCTTAACTACTCCTTGATCCTGATTGAAAATCACTTCACCATTCAGCCTAAAAGATATGATTTTTCTCAGCTACCTTGCCCTGTAACACTATTTTTATCATTTGTTTCTGTCTTGTTTTCTTGATATATTGACTCCATAGCCCAATGGAAAATATACAAGCACCTATCCATCTAAATCAGTAATTCCACCAACAAATCAAAATCAAACCAAATCAATATTACATAACTAGCCTAAAATCAATTGAAACAACAAAGCTAAATCATTAAGAGAGAGCCCTCTCTGAGCATTAGGAATGCTAGATCCTAATCTCCAAAAAAAGTAAATAGTTACCCCGGTGATTTCTTTCTTTAGCCTTGAGAAATTACAGAGTGATAACATAGTGGCGACCATACTGGGGAAGAACATCTTCTTCAGAAAGATTATACAAAGATCATATCTGATCTATGATGGTGGACAGTGATCAGACACACAAAGGCTAAAATCATTCACCTGGCAAATCCAAATCAATTTCAAAATCAAATCCAAGACTCCACTGGAGGAATGAACCCAAAAGAACAGCATGGAAATATTAGTCTTCTAACTTGGATTATAATCCAAGACATCATGTTCTTTCTCATCAGAAAGGTTTTTCAATGTATATTGTATTTTAGAAAAGATATTAGACTTGTATTTAATTACTTTCCTTTGAATATTGTAAATGAAAATTCTCCTTATCCCTTTGATGAGCTCTCTTTTGAAACTTATGATGATCATCTTCCGATTGATAAGCCTCAAGTAATAAAGACTAATCTTACAATTCTAGTACATATTCCTATACCTTGTAAAGTTCCGGATAGATATAAGCCACTCATCTTACCTCATATACTCCATGATTTCCCTGATAACTATTACAAATATCTCCCCATGTTTGATGGAGAAAATTGTAACATCACTGCTGAAAAACATATTCAAGGTTTTGAGAATTATCTGGACCTATTTGAGATTGATGAAGATGATGTTAGTCTCAGGTTGTTTGCTCTTTCTTTGCAGAGTAAAGTAAAGTGTTGGTTCAAGAAACTTCCAATTGCAAGCATCTCAAATTTCCAACATTTTGTCAAAATTTTCCTTGATAGATGGATAATCAAAGTCAATATTTTTATGATCATAGAAGAATATAATCAGTTGAAAAGATACCCAAATGAGACAATGCCATGATTTCCTGCTAGATTTAATCAATTTTATTATTCAATGCCAGCAAATATAAGACCTCCTCCTGGCTCAGCTCTCTTGCATTATCCAAAGGCCTTTGATCCGGAAATAGAGTTTCAGCTAAGAGAAAGAAACTCCACAACACTTGAACAAATGCAGAACATTGCATTAGATGTAGAAGTTAATCTTCTAATTAGAAGGTAAAAGTTGAAATCAAAAGAAAAGAACAACAACATTGCAAAGCACCTGACATCTTCAGAGGTAAAACTTGACATTTTGGTAAGTAAAATAGAGGAAATGATACAAATAAACACCATGAAAGATGGATTTTTCGTTCAAGATCACCATGACCCACTTATTGCAGAAAAAGAAGAGGTTGATGGCCATAAACACTTGCCTGCTAATCCCAACTACCATAGATCAGAAAATGGATTTGTAGATCAATATATGGAGGAGAAATTTTCTGATCTAATGTGTATGTTTGATGACATTCCTTCTTTTAATGATTTGCCTAATTATGATTAGTATGATGATAATTATGTTATCCAAATTCAAGCTAACTTTACAGAGAAATCAGTAGCTAGTTTGTGGGATGAGGAAATTTAGTTTCAGTAGCTCGAATACAGTGATCAACCAATACATATCAGCTATGTGAGTGAAGAAGAAAGTGCAGAAAATTTGGAAATAAGTGAAGGACCTTTGCCTCTTTGTTTTGCTTCATTTCAGTTCATTAGAGACAACTTTAATGCAATAAAAAATCAGCAGTCTTTAGGTATTGTGATTGACAACAAAGAAGACAATGAAACTCTTGATTAGGATTCTTCAGTTTCACAATTACAGTTATCAAATTCCATTTAAATACCTAATCAAAAGACATAGGTAAGTTCTATACCAGTATGTTTTGAAGCATTTTAGTTTTTAAAGGAAATTTTTTATAATATCTCTAAAGAAAAGGATGAGCAGCCTGTAGAAATCTATGAAGTCCCATTGAAACCCATATGTAATAGGTTGCAGCAATCCTTCCAAGTTTTTCATGATCCAATAGCTGATGTGTTGGATGATGAATCCAATCAAAATATTTCTCCATTAACTAACTATGAGCTTCAGAATCAAGATGATAAAAGTCTCATCAGACAGACATTTCCATTGGTAGAAATATCATCACAAAGCTTATCTGAAAATCTTCAATTGTCTCAGGATAATCATAGGTTAATTTTGTAGGGAAATAAAGGTAAAAATAATACTTTAGTTTCATGGCATGGAGGCCATCCCGAAAATATGTACAATTGCTTGGATCAGATGAAAATTAGTGCATATGCCTTGGAAGATTCTTTTAAAAAGTTTCTAGAGTCAACAAAGGAAGTTAAATATTTTCTTATCAAATTCAAATTTGTTGACAAGTTTCTATTGGGTTGTAGAATTTCAGATAAGATCACAAACAAGAAAATGCAACAAAATAAATCAATGTATATAATGCTTGAATGGTTGCAATGGTTGTTTCATTTTACCTAATCAGCAGTTGTACAGTTGATTAGAGTTAGTAGGTAGAATTTCAGTTGATTGGATTTCTTTTTTTAGCAACAAGTTGATTTCAGATCAGATTTTAGTTCAACATGTGTCAAATTTCAGTTTGCAAAAAAGGTTGTGATTTAAGTTTGATATTTTCAATAACAGAGATTATATAACAAAGAGTGTGCAGGCTTGGGATCGGCCCAATGGATCAGGTCACTAGTCGACGGTGTTCATGACATCTCACAAGGAGATTCCATCCCCAAGTGGAGCCATTGTTAGGGTCCTATAATAATAGGGATCATAATTTTGAATTGGTTATTTTTAATCTTGTAATATTGTACATACCTTTGCTTTCTGCAAATGTTTTTGCATATTAAAAAAATGAAAAGAGGGTATGTCCTAAAAGAAAAATCAAAGGAACAAAAGAAAGAAGACTAAAAAAGGATATAAAGTATGAACCCCACAAAAAGAAACAAAAATAGATCCTGAAAGTGTTGCACATTCAAATGCCACTACTCTTAGTTTACTTTATGCAAATAAAAATTGTGTGCATCTTGTCCAAAATGCCACAATTCACGATGATCATATAGTTTAATATTGATTCAATCATGCTTTTAAATTTCATGTCGTGATAATTAGTAAATAAAGATCTGACCAAACCATTTAATATTGGCAGATCAGTAGTTAGGTAGAGAATAAAATAAGCTCCTCAGTTTAATCTGAGCCATTGGAAGTTATAAGGTTAGAATTAGGTTAGTTTTCTTATTAAAAGAAAATAAAAGGGTTAGCAAGCTCAAAAATGCACCCAATAATGGAAATAAAAATGCTAGGATAAATAAAGGGTAGGTAAAATACTTTCATCAGTGATGGAAAGCATCAATTGGTTTATCTCTTATTACTAATATCTTTCTAACCATTCCCCCTTGATAAAAATCCTATTTCCATAATTGGAAATCATTTCCCTTTGTAAAAATCCCTTTCCCTAGTTAAAAATCCATTTCCCTTTGAAAATTAACTTCCCCTTTACTAACTCCCCTTTTTTCATTAAAAACATGCAAAACCCACTTTTGCATATTTTTAAATGGTTAAAATATATAGGGCCACACTATCCTTTTATTCAACCCCTCCTCGATATCATTTTAACCTATTCCTAGTACATTTCTAATATCCCGCCATTATATTTTACAACCCCCATATATTATTTTAACCTATAGTTTATTTTAACTCCCCCATATCATTTAAACCCATTTATATTATTATCCCTTTCCCCGGCCCCACTTAAAAACCCCCCTTATTTTATCATAGCCTATAGTTTATACATTTTATATTAATTCCCTGCTTTAAGATAAATCCCCTACCACTAACATTAAAACCCTTTCATTTTAACATATTCCCTAACCCACTTTAGATTAAATCCCCGATCCCTTTTATATTTACCCCATCGCATAACTTTATATTACCTGACCCCCTTTTATCATTTCAATCCCACATATATTATTGAACCTTCACATATATATCAAAACCCCTTCACATAAATCATCCCCAGGTCCCACCTATCTAAAACCCCCTAACTCTTCCATTTGATCATCGCCATTGGGATCTAACGGTCCATATTCCATTTCACACCCCCGACAATCATATGATTAAGTCTAAGGGGGGGTTGTGAAAGGGGTGGTTTTATCCACTACCCCCCCTGCCACGCGACGCTAATACATCTTATCGCACCCTCATCCCGAAAACGCCAAACCGCTCCTGCACTGTGCAATAAAACCACAAACCGTTTGTCCACTATAGTAAGCCACCATTCCACCTACGCTATGCGAAAAACCATCTAACCATATCTGTACCATATAAAAATCCACAAAGTTTTCAAAAGAAACTCCTCTTTTCTGTCCATTCACTTACCTCTGTGAATTTCAGTCAGAAAAAACTAAAAGGCCATTTCCAAGCAAGATTTCAGTCCGGACTCTTTCCACGAACCTCCCTGTCCCCTGAAGACATTTTCGCCTCCCTGTAGACCTAGGTTTTATTAATAATTGTTTTATTTTGCAGGTATTTAGCACGGCCAAAATATCGGATAACAATTTTGATACTAGATCCAAAACCTGTTTAATCTAGACTCTCAGGATATAAATTTGAAGGCCTTACTCAGCAAAAGTCTCATGCACAGAAAGAAAAACCAAGTTAAACCAGAAATAGAGCAGGAGGAGAAAATTTACACAGTCATGGTTAAAAAAAAGATAAAATCATTTACACCAGCAACAACGAAGTTTATTCAAAGTAACTCTCCAGGACATATTTTACATGAAGTCACATATGTCTTTTAGTAAAATCTATTTTTACTACAAACACAGAACACAAGAAAGTTAGTGTGATTTACTACAGATGAAAGACAAATTAAGCAAAAATAGGTGAAACAGTAAACAGATGAAAGACAGAGGAAGAAGAAAGCGTGAAAGACAAGCCAACATGAAAGAAACAAACAAATAACATCAATAAAATAAAAAAGGGACAACTTTCAGTTAGTTAGAAAGGTGTCACTACCTTTTTGCATCCAGATATTTTATTTCCTAGAATAAATCCTAGATAGTTGAATAGGATATTTTGTAATAAATTGTATAAATACTTCATCAATTCGAAGTATTAAGGGTGGATTCCTGAACATTTATATAGTTGAATTGATCTACTACCAGAGGGTTTATTGTATCATTTCCAAGTTAACAGACAGGACATGTAATAAAGGCATTTCTTTACAGGATTCATGTGTTGAGCTACTTCAGTGAAGTATATTTTAATTTTTCATGTTATTTTCTTAAGTATTCCATAAACTTGCATGTTTTTCTAAATCTGAATGGTATAACTGGAATTTTATTGCAGAATTTGTTTAAGTACACTCTGTTTTGAACTGTTATCCATTTTTATGTTTTCTTCTGATATCTGGTTCAGAGGATCCTTAATTTCCCTCTAATATCGATTGACCTCCTTCACCTTCCTTCATTATCTGGTTTAAGGAATCCTTAACTGCTCCTTGATCCCGATTGAAAATCACTTCACCATTCAACCTAAAATATCTGATTTTGCTCAGCTACCTTGCCTTGTAACATTGTTTTTATCATTTGTTTCTGTCATGTTTTTGATATATTGACTCCATAGCCCAATGGAAAATAGACACGCACCTATCCATATAAATCAGTAATTCCACCAACAAATCAAAATCAAACCAAATCAATCTTACATAACTAGCCTAAAATAAATTAAAACAACAAAGTTAAATCATTAAGAGAGAGCCCTCTCTGAGCATTAGGAAGGCTAGATCCTAATCTCCAAAATCGGTTGATAGTTACCTCGGTGATTTATTTCTTTAGCCTTGAGAAATTACAGAGTGATAATAGGGTCCACTGTCGGTGGCCTGCCCCCCCCCCCCCCCCCAAATTAATGTTGTATTGTGGTGGTGGGGTGGTGGCCCAACACCTCCAATTTTTAATTATTATT
Source organism: Pinus albicaulis (assembly GCA_034641835.2). NCBI lineage: Eukaryota > Viridiplantae > Streptophyta > Pinopsida > Pinales > Pinaceae > Pinus > Pinus albicaulis. Next base: position 1,472,536,527 of record CM076577.1, read on the forward strand.
ATTATTTTTTAACAAATTGGCCATTTTTTAAAATTTTGAAAATGACCGTAGGAGTGATTTTAAGGAGGCCACAAATTTGCCCAGAATCTGGCCTGATCTTGCCGGAATCTGGTGGCCTGGAAAGGTCGAATTTTCACCTTCCTTAAGGCTGCCAAGTCACCAAGTCAACCCAAAACTTTGAGCAGCCCTAACTTTCGCATACAAGCTCAGTTTGACGAACTGTTCGAACCGTTGTGATCCAGAAGAAGATATCTACGCTTTGTTTCTAGTTCGAAAGCATTCCAAATGATTTTATTTTTGAGATTTATCAAGCCCTCCTTTTCCTGTGTGTGTCTCTGAAGCCACCTGGATCAATCCTCCCCACTGAGGAGCTTTTGGTCCTCCAAAAGCATCAACAAGAATCTGCAACTGCTATGTACTATGTCTACACCACAAGTGTCCTGAAAAGGTCACCCTTCCATCTCGTTCACCTTTGTTCTTCGGAGCCTTAAGCGATGAACTGACACCTGCACCTTCTTCAAACCTATAATACAATCCCCTAGAAATTACATGCTCAAATTATGACCAACTATGACCCAAAACATTTCCCATACTTGCCACAAGCTTATAACATGTACTCAATGGTTAAGCTTACATCGAAATGGAAATCACACCCCAGCTATCATTACAAGACCAACAACATCATTGTCACATTTCGAAGTGATGGAAATTACCTCATCACTTTTACATGAAAGAAATGCATCACAAAATTTATAAAACAAGGCCAAATATCAATGTTTATTAAACAAATGATGGAAAAACACATGATCACTGCAACATATGATTTACAAACATGGCCATGACAAGCTAACATATCTAGAAAAACCCCTCTTTAGCAAAGTGAATGGGCCATTCCCCTGTGGGAGATTCACTTGTCGATCAGGTCTTTCGACTGGTTTCTGCACAAACATTTTTCCTTTGAGGCACTACTATGGATGGAGTCTCCAACACATGGCTCTTTGATGGCCACTTCGGTTGTAATGGGTGCAAAAGGTCTTTTTCCTCCAAACCTGCTTAACCGATTTATTTCCCTGTTGTGGATAGGGCTTTCCATGCCTCATCCTCCTTTGTGCTGCCATCATTTTCCAACACGTAGAAAACACATGGTTATATAAACCACAAAAAATGACATGTATTTGGATGTCATGATTTACGACCATGGTTATCAACATTATTATAATCAAAATGCACTCTGGAATAACGAGATTTATTATACCTTCTCTGGTGCGATCATGGTGATGAGAGCTTGCCTCAGCTCTACAACATGCACTACCATGGAATGATGGTGAAATGTTCCCATCAGTCCTCTCCTCTAGAGAGTTCAACAATGTCTATTTTCCTTTGATGTCCTTCGAACATCCTTCTTCAGTGTATCCCAAACCTGTATAGAGAGGTCTCTACACAACCTCCAATGGTTGGGTTATGCCTTGGCCACGAAGGTCAAGTCCTCCTCCTTTGTACCCCATCTTGGTGAGGAGTCTCATGCTGATTCCTGTAATATGGATCTCCACACTTCTGATGGAAATGATATCAGGTGGAGATGAAATTGAAGAGAAATCAACATTGTTTACCTCAGCTATCGATTTTGACATAGGTGAAGAAGGCTTCTCTAAGCCTTCGTTGCGCTTCACTTCCTCCAAGGCCTCTGTTGCGACTTGTAGTTGAAGTTGCAATCGCTGCTTATCCTCCTTCTATTCCTATAGGAGTGCATTCAATGCATCATGATATTCTTGAAGCCTTTCGTTGTTATGCTTCAATTCTTCCAATGCTTTTGTCGTGGCTCGCAACTGAAGCTACAATCGATGTTTGTCCTCCTTTTCTTCTTGTAGGAGTGTCTTCAATCCATCGTTCTCTGTTGATTTTTTTTCATAATCTTCGTACAACATGTTCGCTTTCTCAGACACCCTCAGCATGGTCTCATACATGTCCTTGACATTCTCCATGGCTCAACTCAGCGAATGTTCAATATTTCACGCCTGTAATCCAATCAGCAAGAAGACCTGCTCTGATACCACTTGATCCAGGGAAATTCCCGATACCCTTAACCAAGAACTTTTACTTCGGTTGATGTGTTAGAATTTCATTTAATTAAAGAAGTAATGAATCATAAAAGAAAAACTGCATGTTGTAAAGAAGAGGAACATAACAAGCATAAGCAACATAAGACATTGATAATGAATTTCGTCTAGGAGGGACTATGTCTCTAGGCCTTGGTGTCAAGATGGTGTAGACCGTTGCATTAAGTGTTGGAAAGAGTGATGATGTACATGGATGGTATTTTCTCTGTCGTACAAGGAAAATTCCCTCACGCAGGAGTGGCTAGATCTCTCCACGATATGTTCCAGTACAGGAACTCTCACTCTCAAAAAGGACTTCTATCAATATGACAATAACTCACACATCATGACTATGAGCATCCCACCAGCATGGAAACAAAGGGATCTCAAACAAAAATACATGTGATAATGAGTATCCCGCCAGCATGGCAACAAAGGGATCTGAAACATAATACAAATCCATGATAGAAAGCACATCTCACATCAAGAACAAAACAATATCATCAAACCTCAAAAAGGATCCATACAACACAATGCATCTCATGGAAAATGAAATACATGAACACATTGCATATACCTCAAATGCTGGAGCTTTCTGAAGAAATGGATGATAAAATGTTGAAGTTGGTTGTACCATCAATCACGTGGCGTCGAATAGTGAAAAATTGACTATCCACTTGCTGAAAACTGACACAGTCATCTCATGTTGGAAAAATGGGCAAAAAATCCAATCCTCTGCTGCATAAACCGACACCGGTATCAGGTTCGCATCGCCGAGAGGTGCATAAATGACATAAAGTTTGTCTAATTTGGACAGTGGGAAAATTTCGCCCTTCTGAAAGTTGGGCTCAATCAAGGTTCCGCCTTTCTTTGCACATGGCTCATGGTTCTGCATCTCCTACAATAAAAAAAATAATAAACCTCGTGGACATCCTCCGTTGCCTTCCTCATTGGTGGAAATGAGGGTTTAAATACTATTTTATGGGCAGAATTACCAAATCCCACCGACTGGTGCATTGGTAAATTTGTTGGGCGGATGAGGAGAGGTCGAGGAATAAAATCCCAACCCCCTCATCATAGTTAAACATAAGTTTTCATAACCACATTTTATTTTATTTTAAAGTGAAAATTTGGGGCGGGTGGGTCCACCCAACCCGACCCGACCCATGTTCCGTGCATGTTCAAACTTTAATAGTCGTCGTTTGTTTTGAACGTATGAAATATATGGCATGTTTGTTTTGTTGTGTTGGGTTGTGGTTCTGCCGAGGGGCTGGCCGACTAGTAATCTGGGCAGGTTTGACATCTGCTGGAACCTTTGGTAACAATTATATGGTGCAGTTAACATATGTGCCATGTGGAGTGGGGAGGGTCGAGTCCACCGCCAGTGGTCGGCCCTCGTTACAATGTTTAACATAGGTGTGGCTTTGGCGGCGGGGGTGGTGGGTTTGACAGCCTGCCCCCCCCCCCCAAAATTAATGTTGTATTGCAGTGGTGGGGTGGCGGGGGTGGTGGCCCACCACCCCCATTTTTTAATTATTATTATTTTTAAAAACAAATTGGCAATTTTTAAAAATTATGAAAATGATCGTAGGAGTGATTTTAAGGAGGCCACAAATTTGTTTGGAATCCGGTCGGAGCTTGCCGGAATCCAGTGGTTGGGAAACATCTAATTTGTGCCTTCCTTAAGGCTGCCAAGTCACCAAGTCAACCCAAAACTTTTACCAGCTCTAACTTTCGCATACGAGCTCGGTTTGACAAACCGTTCACACCGTTGCGATTAAGACGAAGATATCTACACTCTAGTCCTAGTTTGAAATCATTCCGAACACTTTGATTTTTAAGCTTTCTCAAGCCCTCTTTGTCTTGTGTGTGTCTCTGTAGCCACCTGGATCAGTTGGCTTCCTTAGAATACTTTGAGGAAAATATTTTTTTTATTGAACTATTCTATCAATATTCACTCCTAGATAATATCACTAACTATAGGGTTTTTCAAGGTGATGAACAAATCACATATTTTGTTACCAATAATAGATGATCAAGAACATAACAACATTATGGAAAGAAATAAAGAAAAGATGCATGAATTAATAGCTAACACTATAACATAGGTTATGGTTACTATAGAGAAATTATTTAGTTTACAACATAAGTTTAAGAGATCAACTAATGTCAAAACTCAATTCAAATCTAAAATATAAGATGATCTATCTTGGAACAAATAAGAAACCTTAGAATGTCAATCTTAGAACACATTTCTCTAAAGAACAAATATTGACATGTATTAAACTCTTGAAAATATCATAATGTGTTTGCGTTGGCACATGATGCCCTGAAAACTTATGACATAAATTTTCAAACATACGATTCCTATGAAAATCATGTAAAACCTTTTTAGCAAATGCTACACAAGATATATCCTTCCTTAGAACCCCAAGTGTAGAAAGAGTTAAAGGAACTCCTTGCATGCAAATTACCTTCAAGATCAACATTATACTTGGGTGGCTAATTTAGTGCAAACTAAGAAGAAAGTAGTGAAATTCACTTTTATGTTGATTTTTGGAACTTGAATAAGGCGTTTGTAAGGAAAAGTATCATGTATCTCATATGGATCAAATATTGCAACTTGTATTATGGTCTTAGATGTTTTCATTACTTAATTGATTTTTATATTATAATAAGGTTCTAGAAGCTAAATATGATAAGCTTAAAATGATGTTTAGGACTAAATGGGGAACCCTTTGATATAAAAGATATTGTTGTGGAGCCTGATTATCTTCCTAATTTAGAAATATTGTTTTAACCCGCATTTGGACCCTAGTCATAAAATATTTTTTTAAGAAAAAATTCAGGGGGAATACCTAGAGATCCCCACCCTCCACCCCCTTTTTTGAGGGGGGGCACCCATAAGCACCCATTTTGGGGAAGTACATCCCCCACATTAGGGAAATGTTTCCCCTGTGTTTCTCAAACTTTTTGCAAAAGCAGGACATCATAAAATATTTCCCCAGGCATCCCTTTGTTCCGAGAACATGGAAAATGTGGGGAACACGTCCCTCTGGAACGTTGTTCTTTTTCTAATTGAAAATTAAATAGCAAAGGAGTGAATGGGTTTTCTAAGCGTCCACAAAGTAATATCCAAGAATATAACAAGGCAAATTCTACAACTATATAACATTTAAAAGTGAAAAAAATCGTATAACATTTAGGCACATAACATATAATGAGTGCTTCAATTTTGTCCCCTATTCTACCAAGTGTAGAAACTATTACCACAACAATAATGTATCTAACTATTAAAGAGCAAAAATGTAACATAAACTACCAAGGATCTACATAACACGATAACTTATTGATAACGTCTTAGTTACTATGGCACCAACCTATGGAGTTAAAAGGCTTGCTTTACTGACCTAAACTACTTCAATATAAATACTCAACTTTAAAAACAGTAAATTATAGGACTTGTCTAATCAAGCGACAATTTGGCCCAGACGACGATTTTCTCATAGAAATCCGATGATATATTTTTTTCGTTTTTTTTTAGAGTGTTTGAATCATTTTTTTAATGGTGAAATGGATTAAACACTCTCAAGGACCCTTAGAGCACCACAAATTCTGAAAATTGACAACTGTAACCAAGATTTCAATTTTTTTTTATTGGATTTTGTAAAAATTATACCAAAAAAATCATTCTTTTATGAATAAAATCATAATCTATTTAGTCTATATATTGAGTACATTTTAATTTAAACTTTCTAAATTTACTTAAAAATGTTATCAATGTAATACTAATAAATTGATTTTAAATTAAGAAAAAAACCAAAAAAAAAACATATATATACCGACCCATCATTTAAAAATTGAAACAAATATCATTGATGAAGACTTAATTCATGGAGAATTCCATTAATTCTTAATTAATATTTTAAACATATACATAAAATAATATTTAATCAATTATGTATTTAATAAATTTGGTTTTCAAATTTATGTGATTTTTAATTAAATATATATTAAAAAATCATATTTAATTATATAATTAGTAGTAATGTATTTAAATAAACTAGATTAAAAAAAATATATCATTATTTTGTATGGATGTGAGGTTTGGGGTTGTAGTATTTTTAGAGAATCCTTTAGAAAGATTGAGCAAATTATGACTAGGCTCTTATTGTATAAGCACAAAATCAATAACATGGGAGACCATAGACTTCCTAAGCTAGCTTTAAATTCCAGCCAAAACCAGATGTGCTTTATAACGTAGCTATGACTAGGCTCCTATTGTATAAGCACAAAATCAATAACATGGGGGACCATAGACTTCCTAAGCTAGCTTTAAATTCCAGCCAAAACCACCTGAGAGTCAAACGAGGTTGGTATAAAGATACGAGGGCCTAGTTAAACCATTGGGAGATCGACTCAAATGTTACATTGCAAAATATTAATAACATTAAAAGTATTGTTACTTCTAAGTTTAAAAAGAAAATGTGGTTTGAGAAATATTTAGAGGCTAAAAGAAAATAAGATATTACAAGGAGGTCATCAACCCTACTCTAGAAGATCAAAAGTATCTCCGTTTTAACTAGCTCAAAGAAAAAAATTAATATAGCCAAGATAAGAATGAACTCTCATGAGCTCCATAGTGAAACGGGTCGTTAGGCAGTTCCTAAAAGACCATGGGTGGAAAGGATCTCCCATCTCTGTGAGAATATGAACATTGAGGATGAAAATCACTTCCTCTTAGAATGCCCTGCGTAAACCCACATTAGATCTCAGTTTCATAATCTTTGTTGCAATACCGACCTTCCTAGCTTTTTTAACATGTCAAAATTATAATGAGCTAGGGACGCTTCTCTCCAATCTCTTTGAGCATAGGAGTACAATTTTAAAACAAACTAAATAATTCATTTCTTTAGGTCCGAGCTAGGGACGCTTCTCTCCAATTTCTTTGAGCATAGGAGTACAATTTTAAAACAAACTAAATAATCCGTTTTTTAGGTCCGATAGACCAAAGTTTAGTCTCAGTTAACCACCACCATCATCATCAATTAATTATGTATTTGATAATTTTTTTTTAAATTTATGTGATTTTTAATTAAGAATCTATTAAAAAATCACATCTAGTGGTTATTTATTTAAATAAATTAGATTAAAAATATATATACTATGATTTCAGACTTAATTTATGGAGAACATCATTAATTCTTTATTAATCATATATATAGATTCATTTAACTTTGAATCTATGGAGGGTTGAAAAGGATCAATTTTTTCAAGTTGTAAACTTTTTTTTTGAGTATACGAGGAAAAGCTGCACCTCTTGGTATTTGATTCTTTTTTATCTTTGATTGTTTTTTTTTCAAAAAGAAAAAACCCAATAACTTGCTATTTATGAGATAGAATCAAAATTATATAGAAATTCAAGTTCTAAAGACCAAAATATGACTTCTAAGAGTCAAATAGCCATAGGAAATGATTTTATAAACTTTCTAAACATGTTTTCTAGACATCTAACCCCTGATAAAAATTTCAACCTAACAAAATTGATAACAACTTATACACATATAAACATATGTCTCAATTTTCTGAAAAGACATTGAATGGCTAAAGTTGTAACAAAGACTAAATCTACTCAAAACACAGAAAAGTCCAAGCTAAATTTGTCCTCAGACTGTCATAAGAATTAATGAATTTTCTAATAAAATCCACAAAATTCCAAAAATAAAGCCAAAAATTTACTACAAACAGTTGCATCATTTGGAACTTTTCCTTCGGAAATTCTTTGATTACAAATTCCAAATTAAAATAGATCTATGCAAGTTCTTCAAAATGTACAGGAAGGAGAGGGATTCTCTTTCTGGCCTGTAAAGGGCAGGCTTAATTCTCCAGTTGCATTGCAGCTTCGCAGGTCTGGTTATGTCTGGTTCGGGGGTTCCCTTCCATTAGAGTGTCTGCATTCTTCCCCACCAGCGTAATTAGTAAGATCATTCTGGATCTGCCCACCCCTTTAGGTTCATTCATTTATAGGGTGGAATTCTGTCCAGCTAGCGGCACATAATCCGAGGTATTTATTGCAAGCACTCAATGTCTTCTTCTGCAACATTCTCAGTGTGTCCCAGTTCTAAAGATAAGCACGGATCCGAGGCTTTTCACTCCGAACAACACAGGGTTCGTGAGTGCTCTCAGTCAACTCTGTTTCGTGGCAACTCCAGATTCCTTTTCTCATGCAGTTGGATTTCCTCTCATTGCTAGTCCAAGAATCCCTCAATGGATTTTGATGGTCCACATTCTTGCGACAGTGCCCACATCTCCCGGTGGACAAGCAAAGAGAGATTGAAGATCTAGGCCAATAAGTTAACAAGCAAGCTGCTTCAATTTTTTCTTTAACTGAAACAATACAAACTCATCAAGCTCGAATTGGCAAAATGGAGGATGAGATGGATTGGGTGAGAAGTCAACTAGCTGATCTGCAAAACCACCCCAACGAGGATGCTAGAAATACTACCAACAACACACCACACAAAATGTCAATAACCCCACATAGTAAGCCAGGGAAATTTCATGCAAATGTATTTTGCTTTATTGTCAATACTGTAGAATTTACAGTTGTATTACTTTCAAGAATTATAGTAGTGAAAGGTGAGAAGATAATTTTGGCATTTTCTTCTTAGAAAGTTCCCTGCAAATGTATTTTGCTTTGTTGTCAATTCTGTAGAATCTACAGTTGTATTAGTTTCAAGAATTATAGTAGTGAAAGGTGAGAAGATAATTTTGGGATTCTCTTTTTAGGAAGTTCCATGCAAATGTATTTTGCTTTGTTGTCAATACTGTAGAATTTACATTTGTATTAGTTTCAAGTAGTGAAAGGTGAGAAGATAATTTTGGATTCTCTTCTTAGAAAGTTCCATGCAAATGTATTTTGCTTTGTTGCCAATACTGTAGAAGATAATTTTGGATTCTCTTCTTAGAAAGTTCCATGCAAATGTATTTTGCTTTGTTGTCAATACTGTAGAATCTACAGTTATTAGTTTCAAGAATTATAGTAGTGAAAGGTGAGAAGATAATTTTGAGATTCTCTTTTTAGGAAGTTTCATGCATATGTATTTTTCTTTGTTGTCAATATTGTAGAATCTACACTTAGTATTAGTTTTAAGAATTATAATAGTGAAAGGTGAGAAGATAATTTTGGGATTCTCTTCTTAGGAAGTTCCATGCAAATGTATTTTGCTTTGTTGTCAATACTGTAGAATCTACATTTGTATTAGTTTCAAGAATTATAGTAGTGAAAGGTGAGAAGATAATTTTGGGATTCTCTTCTTAGGAAGTTCCATGAAAATGTATTTTGCTTTGTTGTCAATGCTGTACAGTTGTATTAGTTTCAAGAATTATAGTAGTGAAAGGTGAAAGATAATTTTGAGATTCTCTTCTTAGGAAGTTCCATGCAAATTTTATTTTGCTTTGTTGTCAATACTGTAGAATCTATAGTTGTAATAGTTTCAAGAATTATAGTAGTGAAAGGTGAAAATATAATTTTGGGATTCTCTTCTTAGAAAGTTCCATGCAAATGTATTTTGCTTTGTTGTCAATATTGTAGAATCTACAGTTGTATTAGTTTCAAGAATTATAGTAGTGAAAGGTGAGAAGATAATTTTGGGATTCTCTTCTTAGGAAGTTCCATGCAAATGTATTTTTCTTTGTTGTCAATATTGTAGAATCTACATTTGTATTAGTTTTAAGAATTATAATAGTGAAAGGTGAGAAGATAATTTTGGATTCTCTTCTTAGGAAGTTCCATGCAAAATGTATTTTGCTTTGTTGTCAATACTGTAGAATCTACAGTTGTATTAGTTTCAAGAATTATAGTAGTGAAAAGTGAGAAGATAATTTTGGGATTCTTTTCTTAGAGTTTCGGGATGTTTTTTTATATCTAAAAAAGATGTAATTTTCATGTGTATTTTATTATGAGAAAGCACAAAGTTAATAGAAAATTTTCATCATTTTTGTAAAAAAAATATATTATTTATATTTATATAAATTTCTATTCGCTATATATTCTTATTTTTAATTTTATTAAAATATTAGAAATATTTTTTATTTTTAATATTATTAAAATCCTAATAATACATATAGTCACATATATATATTTCCAACATCTTTGCACACACACACACACACATATATATAATTTTTGTATGTTATTAATTAAATTCAAATTTGAAGTTATGAAATATAATGGTTACTAATATGAACCATTATTTTAATTTATATGGTTAAATGGATGTCAATTTATAACTATTATTTATATTATTATAAGCCTAGTCTAACTAATATATGAAATGGATTTTGGTTGGAAACTAGCAATACAATTTCTAGCAAGATTGTGATATATTATTGTTCAAAATACACTTTTGAATGCATAAATGGATTCAGCAGGCTGAAAAGCCCTTGAGGCATTGATCTTTGCTAATTAAACAACATAAACATAAGCTTTTTAAAAAACTATATTGTATTTTGAACAAAATTGACCATAACAAATGTTTGGAAAAATGGCCATTTCTTTTTTATTAGTTAGACTAAGCCTTAATTATATATTTAACATTTTTATTTAAAATATTTGTAATTTTATTTAAAAAAAACAAAATTACAATATAATAAATTCAATTGAACTTATTTATTATTTTTATTAATATTTAATTAAGCTAATATAATATTTTATTATTATTATTTTTAAAGGAACGAGTAAGGGTATTTTGTATTAATAAAAGTTGGTAATGGGCCCACCTGAGGAGATAAAAAAATTTACAAACTATCATGATAACACATAAAATTTAACAACAAAAGGGTACATCCAACAAAACATCACCCTCCAAGACGAGACATAGACCTCAACAAAAACCATGACTAGTAGCTTTGTCTCCCCTGGAGTAGCGGGTTCTCTTCTTTTCTGTGGTAGCTCTTGCGCTAGATCCTCCTATCACCTACTGCTCAATTGAATTGTTGGAGACTTCCAACGTTGTTACTCGAGCATAGAGAATACATGCCTCCTCCTGCATTCCTTCTAGAGAATTCTCCATGTGTGTATGATGAATAAACAACTTTGCCTCCAAAAATGTTGGAAGGAGCACCTTTATATTTCTACCATGTCCTCTAATTTCTGAATGGAAGCTAACATCACCTAGGCAACATCCAAGAGCCTGTCGAGCATAATGCTTGCGTTGATATTCTCTTGAGGTCATGAATTCCTTTCCATCTCGAGACAAGGACCCAATTCCTTGCTATCAATCACTCTAATATCAACTCCTCCCACTTTAGAACCCAAGAGCAGTGATTGAATAAGTTGAGAGGCCACGGGGTTCAATATAAAACTGAAGCTAGGATCTTGCCACGAGCCAAAATGAAATGAATAGACTAAGATCATCGCCATAACCTCACTAGGACAAGAAATCAACATCGAAGGGATGTCACAGGATAGGTGAAATAACTCCATTTCCTTGCATAGAGCTCTGGACACCATTCCCAAGGAGATCGACTATAAATCACACCAAGAATGGATTAAATAGACAAGAATGTCAGAGAGGAAGAAAACTAGGAAGGGCTACAACTTGTTATTCACCTTTAGCCACCGAGGACATACCATGCAAATTCGAAGCCGAAAAAGGAATAGGAATTGTTGCTAGATCTTGAGGCCCTTCCACATTTGGAGGAGAGTCGAGAAAATGCTAAGGGTCGACCAACTCTCAATTTGGTTTGAAATGTCCCAGATTTCCACTTTAAAATATGATTGTTTTTGGCGATTCCAAATGAGCTCTAGGAGTGGAGAGAGGAATGGAGAATTCTCTCCCATTTAATCAAAGGGAATATTGTAAAACCCAACAAACTAAGAAATTGGGGAGAATCCCAACCTATGATCCAATTCAATTAAACCTTGGCTCATAGTGGCGCCTTTTTTAGCTAACCTATCAACAAATAGATTCAAATGTTTGTACACATGGAAGAGTTCCAATTGTTCAAACTGAGAGGTGGAGGCAAGAATCCTTTGGTTGAATGAATGAAGAGGACTAAAATAAATCACCTTCTTATCCTTGGTTAATTGTCGAATGACTAGCATGGAATCTACGAAAACTGATAGCCTAAATATTTTGATCTTATTGCTTATTTGCATCCATTTCCATAAATCTAGATACTCCACTTGATTATTTGTCATTCATCCAAGGCCCCAAGTGAATTGGGAAACAATTTTTTCATCGGGCCCAATCATGACCCTCTCACCCCTGCCTCCCCCATTATATTTTTTTATTTATTATAATTGATTGTATGTTTCATTTTTAAAATTATACAACGTCTCTCCCATATTAAATCGAGATTTAAATTTCTACACCCAGTGCAATAATTAATTAATATTCAACAAAACAGAATTTTAAAGTTTATGTTATTTTTAAATAAATACATTAAACAAAAATCACATATAATTATATAATTACTATTTATTTATTTAAATATATCAACTTAATATATATATATATATATACACAGGCACATGTTAGGAATCTGTAATTTATTAGCAAGATTGGCAGAGTCCAATTACAGAAACAACATCATTTCAACCACTTTGGGATTCTAGGATCTAGCCCTCCTGAATCCGGAGAGGGATCTCTCCAATGAGTGCAAAGATGGATTTGTCTTTGAAGTTTGGAGTAATAATGTTAGGCTAGTTATGAAGACCAAGGGTTTGTTTTTTTTTTGGATGGTTGAGCATGAAAACAGTTTGAGGGGAGAGTTCTGAATGCAAAGAGTTTCAAAAGTGAGAAGTTGCAAGCAAAAGAACAAGCTTCAGCCAGAAAGGTAGGTAACTACAAGTTTTAGTCCATTGGGCTATGGATACATAATAGGGTTTAATCGAAATAGCAGGTTCAAGAATGGTCCATGGGGCAAGTCATCTATGTCTAGGATCTCTTTGAGGATTGATTTATGGAATGAAATGGTACAGTAAGAAGGAAAGTTAAACAGATGCAGAACAAAGAGTAGCCTAGGATCTGGTAAGTACTTTTAAACTAGACAGCCTTTGACAAACACTTAAGAAGGACATGAAAGCAAACTAGGATCTGGTAAGTACTTTTAAACTAGCCAGCCTTTAATACACTTTCAATAGAAAACATACAAAAACAGGGGGAAACACAAAGATAACACAGAATGGTCTAAGATCTGGTAAGTACTTCTAAACTAGCCAGATTTTAACACATTCCAAGGGAAACATTCAGGCAGTCTTTGGGAATGAAACTAGGACCAGGGCACACCATATCTTCCAGATTTCATCTCTACTTAACTAATACTGAACATAACATTCAAGACTGATATTCAGCTAAACAAATAAGATGAGGGAACGCCAGCATTCCTATGCTTAAACTGAATCAAATCATTCTCAAATACAAAGATTGAAAGAAAACATTTAGATAAAGATTTTCAGTCAGAGAAGGTTACTGATATACAGTAGGTCCTAACTCTATGCATGCTGTTCTTTATAGAGAATATGAAACACATTGAAAACAGAAATAAAATAACAAGTTACAATGAGGAAAAAATCACCGCCAACATAGACCAGGATCCCATAAATAATCTTGTATTGATGCTTCAAACCAATTACAACTTAAGTCCGATGCTATAGTTCAGCAATCATCTCCACTATCCAACCTAACTAATCTAGTGTAAGCAGAGCTCCAAGGGTCGGAGAACACTATGTACAGATAGAAGTCTCAAGCTCAGATGTGTTTCAAAGTTCTGCAACCAACCCCTCACTCATCTTCTAGAGCAGTATATATAGAAGGATGAGGAGGTCAGATCTGATGAAAGATCTATCATTACAATTAATACAGATTTAATGGCTTTTGGGCCTTTGAGAAGCTCAATCTAGAAACTTACAAACATATCTTCTGCATTGAATGATTTTCATTAAAGATCAAGCTCTGTGGGAGCTTGGCTGTCCTTCGTGGTTCTGTGTGATGTGAGGGTTACTCCGCAGATGTGTTTTGTATTGAATTTCCTTGCAGAAGTAACTCTTTGGCTGATGGAGTGGTCTTTGTTAGGCTTCCATTTACTCTAGGTATGTCTTTGGTGTACCTGCTACAGTGGCTTGTAGAATTGCACAAAGGCAGAATAATGATGCTCGGGCCTGCCATACCTGTGAAACAAATGCTTTGGTAACTCCGAACTGTGGTCAAGGCGGAGAACTTCTCTGGAACACGACGTAGATTAAAGATAGTATGGGCACTCTGTCCTGAAGAGTAATCTGTTGATGAAGCTATCCTGATGACTTAGTTTCTATGCCTCAAACTTTCAGCCGCTTCATTTATATCTCTGTCCGTGAAAACTGCGTTTTAAATGGCCTTGAGAAGACTTAACAGAGTTTTCAACTCTGTTCTTAAATGCAAGTCCTGTAAAACCTCCTTCCCTGTCTTTCTCCATGATTTATTTTCTGAAAACGGTCCTTGCCTGTGCTCTCTGTAATTATAACAGAGATATGAAGATCATGGAGGTTTTATGCTGCCTTTATCCTACAAAACACGAATCTCGGTTAAGAAATCCAATGCACGGGATGGAGGACGGATACGGAGGGTGGAAGAAATGATGGCACGACGGTGATGGTGAAACAGTGTCTTTGAATGAAATGAGTGTGAAAAAGGCATCGATACGGTATAAACAGCGAACAATAGGGTTTGGTGGAGATATGCGTCGTGGACCGTTCGATCATGACCTGGAGGTGTAGGTCGACGGCGGAGATTTAACCTGTGGAATGACGGGTGGAATACACATGAAACATAAGACTCTTAATGCAAAACGTGAAACTTTGGACTTACGTGGAAATACACGGAAATGAGATGCAATGCAGTGGAATGTGATGGGCAGACGTACGAGGTGGGACCCATGGTGATCGCCATTGTAGTCGGAGTGAGGCGGAGGGTTATACATATGCGACACAATATTTCCGATGCGATGAGGGCTAACCCTTTTTATATGAATTAAAACCAAAATTTCGGGTTTTAACAAAGAAATAACCCCTTTTTATATGCATGCGGTGAGGAAAGAAATGGTGGGGCCGGGGGGTAATCGCAAATCGCAATCGGAGACTAGAGTAGGGGACAATCGCAACGCACGTTTCAAACATTGTGATTGCAACCGGAGGAGCGGGCGCGATCGGGGGTGCGATGCGAACATGCGATGCAATTGGCGGAGCGAAGGGAGGACTTGCGATCAAGCGGGATGTGATGCGATCAATCGGGATGCGATCCATCGCATCGCAATTATTTGCGATGGGCTAATCGGGGCTTCACATAAATATGTGATTGGAGCGATTTGCGATCTGCGATTAGCGCCTTAAGGGGCAGCGCTTGGTTTTTATGACAAGGGCACATGTGGGGAAGAGGTTAGGACCTAGCCCAAAGGGGCTAAAGTCCCTAGGGAAGACTTGTATTTTTTATGGATTTTTCATGGTTTTTCAAGGGGAAAGGGGGTTCCAAAATAGTTAGAATGTGAGTCTTTAACTATGGAAAAGGGGTTTTTATGAAGGAGAGAAGAGGATTCATGGAAACAAAGGGGATTTTATGGAGAGAAAGGGGAAGCAAATGAAGGTTAGTTTTGAGTGGGGGAAGGGGAAAATGATGACTTTGCAGAAGTATTCTGGCTTGGAAATCAGCAGGATTTCTGAGTATAAAAAAAGGGAACAGTAATGAAGATTTGGGATAAAGGAAAGGCAGGAGGCCTTCAAGAGTCTTCAAGAGCCAACGCTTTTTAGCAATAAAAATTGTTCCTTGGAGGCTCCAATAAGTTTTTAGCCAGCATTTGGTATCACAAATTTTATAGCTGGCTAACAGTGGCTCCACTTGGGGATGGTGCCTTCTTGAAGGCATCAAGAACTGCAGGCTTTCATTCTCTGGGAGGTTGATCTGTGCCTGATCCATTGGGCTGCTCTTCCTTTGCTAGGATGATGTGCTCTGAAAACATATAAGCAGTTATGAACAAATGGATCTTCATCAATACAAACTTCTACCTACCCAATCCTACTGATCTAACATTTTTTCCTTCATTAGAGTGCACTTGGATTGGCAAACTCCTTTTACAACATTTTATTCTTTTGAAAGCAGGAAAACGAATCTAATTCTACTCCTTATTTCTCCCTGAACTCAGATTAAACAGTTGAGTTCAGATGCTTCTCTACCTATTCTACTATCTGTTGGGATTAATTTGTCCAACATATTTTCATTCTCTAAATTCTACAACAGAAATTCAAAAATAGTCAAACTAGGATTAGAAAGTCTAGTTTTCTATGGATCCAAGGCATAAAGAAAGTTGCACATGGACAAAATTTGCATAGAACTGAAACAAAACTTTGAAGGCTTGAAATCTGAAATCTCGAAGCATCCTTCTTTTTGTTTGTGACTCAAGTTTTGGGCTTGTTAGAGTCACTTGCCTTTCTTCATTTCAGATCGGTTTTGACTTTGTTTGAGCTGTTCTTTCTTTCTTTCTAGTTCAAATTTTGAGTTGATTAGAACCAGATTCACGTCTTTATGACTCAGAAAATAGAACAGATTTGAGTCATCTCTTGCTTGGAAACTTTAGGTTCAAGTTTTGAGCTTGTTTGAACCTTTCATTTCTAACCTAATCTATCTACTGATAAGCCAAGATTAAACAGTTTGGCCAATCGAATTCTCTATCCTATCAGCAGAAAATTTAAAGCTAACTAGTCAAGATTAGGCTGTTTAACTAGTTAGAAGTGTGTTTTTCAGGAGTGGCATTTGAGCTTGCACACTTTCAAAATTTGTTTCTCTTTTTGGTATGGGGCTATACCTTTCCTGTTTTGACAATCTGCCCTCTTTTCTCTTTTCCTTTTTTTTGTATTTTTTGATTTTTCTAACTTGAATGCAATGGTGGTGGGATATTCACAATGAGAAAAAAAATAAAAAAATAAAAAGACTTTCAGCACATGGGGTGGATCAAGAGAAGTAATGTTTAAGCATCCTGCCATTGACAAGACCCCCAAACAATTCTTCTCCATTCAACTCTTGTAAGAAAAATGCATTAGTACCAGCAGTTGAGTGAACAGAGTAAGGGCCAAGCCATAAGTTGTCAAACTTTCCATGCTTGCCCTTTTCTTTCCTCCTCGAGTCCCACTTTAAAACTTTGTCCCCAATCTTAAAATTTCTGGCCTTTGTTCTTCTATCAAAGAGCTTTTTAATGCTGTCCTATTTCTGCAATGCTTTGTCATAAACTTCCTCTCTGGTTTTCTGAAGATGAATGGTCTGATTTATTCTTCTGATCATATCATTTTCTTCAGTTTGCAACTCTTGCATGAACTTCATCACTGGTACACCAAGGCTATTTGGAAAAATTGCATCAGTACCATACACAAGCTGAAAAGGTGACATGTTAATGGATTTCTTCAAAGTCAATCTATCAGCCCAAAGTGCATGGACCAGCTTTGTGTGCCAAGACTTCTTGTTGTCCTCCAACAGTTTCTTGATCATATTCACTAAGCTCTTGTTTGAGAATTTAGCAAGTCCATTACCTTGAGGGTAATAAGTCGTGGAATGCCCCAATGTTATCTGATACTTATGACAGAATTCAACCATCTTATTTGATCCAAATGCTGCTGCATTATCAGTGATGATTTTGGTTGGACAACCAAATCTAGAGAGAATGTTAGTCTCAAGGAACTTTATAATCACAGAGTCATTGGCTTGCCTACAAGGTATGGCTTCTATCCACTTAGTGAAATAGTCTATGGCAGTGAGAATCCATCTATGCTAGGAGGAGGATGGTGGATGGATTTCTCCTATGAATTCAAGCCCCCACTGTTGAAAAGGGGCTTCAATAGTGATGGGATGCAGAGGTAGGGGTAACAAATTTCTTTTACCTTCAAAAAGTTGACACTTATGACAGGTTATAATCATCTTGTGCACATCATGGAAAAGAGTAGGCCAATAGAATCCAACCCTCAAAATCTTGTTGGTTGTTGTTTTCCAATACAAATGGCCTCCGCACTCTCCTTCATGGAACTGGTATTTAACCTTCTCTGCATCAAACTCAGGCAAACATTTAAGCAATAGACCACTTGCATTTTTCCAATAAAGACAATTATCAATAATGCAATAGTTTACAGCTTTCAATTTAAGGAATCTTTCCTTTGTCTTGGTCAAACCAGGGGGTGTGTTTGAATTTGGAAAAACATAAAGAATATCAACGTACCAAGGAGAATTCATAAAATGGTCTTCAACAATAGTAGTCGAGAGTTCTTCTTGATCATCAAAAGCATTAATCATATTAATATCAAGAACTTCAAAATTGGATTCAGCCATTAATCTAGCTAGACCTTGGCCTTTGATGAGTTTAGTGGGTCTTATCTATAAATCATATTCAAGGATAACATCAATCCACTTACCTCTCTTACCATTTGGGTCCTGTGTTAGAATGTCTTTAACAAACGAGTTTGGGACAAAGGCAATGATGTGCGAGTGAAGAATGTACACTCTGAAGTCTTTCAAAGCTTTAACCAAAGAAAAAGCTTTCTTTTCCATAATGTTATACTTCAAAGGGGCATCCCTCAATGCCTTGCTAAAAAATGCAATAGGCTGCTCCTGTCCCTATGGATTTTTCTGCAAGAGGACAACAGCTATGGTGTGCTCTGATGCAAAAGAGAAAATATAAAAATCCTTTGAAAAATCAGGACTCATCAGAACCGGTGTTTTGGTTAATGCTTGCTTCACCAGCTCAAAGGAATTCTTTGCTTCCAAGGTCGACTTTACCCCTTGCTCCTTCCTCAACGTGTTTGTGATATTCCTAAGGAGCTTAGCTAAATTGGGGATGAACCTTCTCAAAAAGTTAATCTTCCCAATGAAATATTGCAACTCTTTGATGTTTCGGGGATGAGAGATTTGCAATATGGCCTCAATCCTCTTGGGATCTATCTTTATGCCTTCCTCTAAAATAATGTGCCCAAGAATTTTACCTTCTTGGAGACCAAATAGTGTCTTCTTGGGGTTTAAATATATCCCAAACTTTCTGCATTTCTCGAAAACTTTTCTTAAATGTTCTAAGTGCTCTTCATCTGTTTTTTAAAACACAGTGACATCATCAAGGTATATAATGATGAAGAAGCCCAGTTCTTCTGAGAAAGCTATGTCCATGGCTCTTTGAAAGGTTGCTCTAGCATTCATTAGACCAAAAGGCATCTTCACATACATGAAAGTTCCCCATGGTGTAGTAAAGGTTGTCTTTAATTGATCAGCAGGGAAAACTAAGATCTTATTGTACCCTGAATAGCCATCCAGCAAGGAAATTCTCCTAGACCCTACCACCCTTTGTAAAATATGGTCCATCTTGGGCAAAGGGTAGTTGTCTTTCAGAGAAGCTTTGTTTAAGTCTCTAAAGTCTATACAAAGCCTGATTTCTCCAGTCTTCTTCCTAACAGAAACCAGATTAGATACCCATTCAGAGTATCTAATAGGGACAATAATACCAGCATTGTGTGTTTTCATGATCTCTTTCTGCACCAAAGGAAGCTGAGCAGGGTTTATTCTGCGCAGTTTCTGTTTGAATGGTTTTTGGCTTTCTTTGAGTGGGATTTTGTGCTGTATTATTTCAATGTCATAGGATTTCAGATCTTCATAACTCCACGCAAAAACATCAAAAAACTCCCAAAAAGCTCTATATATTTGAGTTTAATGTGAGCTGGTAAGGTCTTGGATAGTTTAATCATTTTCGGCTTAAGTTCGCTGCCAATTTTGCATTCCTCCACCTCAGTCTCTACAGGCTCCAGTTTTGGTTTATTTGCCACATCATTGAAATCGAACAACTCTTCTAAAGGAGCTAGGCCCTTAGGCAAGCTCTCATCTTTAGAGTGTAGGGTCTCTAATTCCTCTGTTTCTGACTCTACAATCATCTCTGTTTTGTTTTCAAGTCTGCTAGACAATAGATTTATATTAGCAAGTTCAGGAGACGGTTCTTCTTTATCAAGAAAATTTTATTCACTGCAGTCTATTTTACGGTCTGAATCTGAACTGTTTAGTTCGAAATCATTCCTAAATTGCATGAAGTCTTCTATTTGTTTGTCATTGTCAAAAACCTGCCAATACTTCTCATTATCAGGCACAGCTGGTCTAAATTTTATTTGAGTTGTGCAGTCTTTGGTGCTATATGGCGTCAAGCATGTTTTGGCTGCATAGGCTAAGTTGTGGGCTGCGTTAAATTTCTTTCTTGGGACAAAAATCAGTTTGGACTCTTCAAAAGTGTTTAAAAGGTCCATGACATCATTTCGGTAGGCCCTAAGTCTGGGATGATTTGCGTTATACTCCCCATTCACTTGCCTAATGACTAACTCTGAATCCCCATGCACATTGATTCTTGTGGCTCCTAGCTTTCTCAGTAGCTGTAAGCCTAAGAGAAGGGATTCATATTCGGCTATGTTATTGGAACACTGAAAGTTCAATTTGCAGGAAATTCTTTCTGTGTGTTTGTTTTCAGTGTTAATGATTCAAACACCTGCACCTGCATTGTTCTTAGTGCATGATCCATCGAATACATACTCCACAGAGGACTGTTTTCAGTTTCACCTTGGTTACTGTCCTCTTCCGTTAATATGCTCGCTGACTTTTTACGATCAGCAGCACTTATTTGAACTTGTTTTGAATCTTCAGGTTTTTCGTTAGGGGGAGGAGAGTTTTCTTGAGTATCAAGGTTTAGGAGAAATGGACTCATGGCTTGTGTTTCAAGACCTCGGTTTGGTCTGCTATTGTTTTTAAGTGCAGCAAATTGTTTTGACACTTTTGTGTTGTGTTTTTCTTCCTCCCTATCGACCGTAGATTCTGTTAAAGTGACTCTCTCACCAAGTGTTTCATCATTAAACAGGATAAATGAATCAAGGTCTGTGCTTACAGTGTATATATGGGAGTTTTGCGGTCTGTCTTGACTTGTGACTGTGTATTGCATATGAGATTCCCTGTAAAGTCTTCTGGTCTGATTGAAAACAGGGATAGTCGCATAAGTCATGTCCATCTGCATAGTCCCTTGCAACTTAGCCCCCCAACATCTTGATAATAACATTCCATACTTTGGGGGCACATCAGCCACAACAATGTCCATGACTAAGCATTTTGCTGGGATTTGGGCTAAGCTAACACAAAGGTCTTTGATTAATCCTAAACATTTTACTCTGCTGGAGTCAAAGAAGTAAAGGTCTTTGTGAGGTCTGGTGATTTCTAAACCCATGGTTTCCATTACAGCTTTTGGCATTAAATTATGAGAGGCCCTAGAATCATGCATAGCATTGTGCAAAATGTTGTCATGAACGTTTAAACTCACATAAAAGGGAGGAACAGGTCCCTCCTGATATTTACCTTCAATATTTGGACCGAAGATAAGCTCTGGTTGGTCATCACTAAGATTGACCGTGTCCTCACTTTCTTCTACATTTAACGCCTTCAAAATTTGGGTCCTATATACATGATGGGCAGCTAACTTGGTCAAGGGAATAGAGATTTTGATCTTTGAAATTTCATGTTCCAGGCTGAAAGGAATTTGAATTTGAATGTTCATTCTATCAGCAAAATCAGCTTGTTGATTTGTCTTATTTACATTTGACAAAATTGTTTTAACAGGAGCCCTAGTTGAAGTGCTAGTGCTACTACTATCTGCACTCTGTTTTTCAATGTTTTGTGTGCCTTTCTCTTTATCACTACCATAATTTACAGCCACTTTTTTATCCTTCTATTTGACAGTTTTGGGCTTGGTTGCAGTGTTGTTTTGCGAGGATTTGACAGAGGTTTTGGTGTTGGAAGTTTGCTGACTAGTTTTGCTTCTAAGGTCATATTCTCTTTGAGGTTCTATGATGACATTTTTCATGTCTTGATAGTAATTTTCACCATCGTCCTTTTTATCATCATAAGGTGTGTAAAGACCTGTTTCCTATCATAATGAATCTCAAAGTCATCATTATCTACCTCCAGCATGTTGATACCATCTTCCTCTATTATCTCATTTGTTTCCTCAACCTCACTCACATAGTTTTGGGGAAAGGGGGGAGTGATCTGTTGATCTTCTTCCCTAGATCTGTTTGGAGGTTGGTTCCTTCTAAAATTCTAATTATGGTTATGGTTTCTATTTTGAGGAGAAGTTTGATTTTGATTTGCTTGTGCTCTCTTGATTATGCTCATTTCTTTCATCATCTCCTCCATCATTTTCTCTATTTTTGAGGTGGCAGTAGAAGGCGTGGATTCCTCTCTAAAAGATACCTTTTTCTCGCTTCTCATTCTTGCTCTCTTCTCTATTAAGTTGACTTCTACAGAAAGATCACCCCTTTGCATATCTTAGAGAGTTGCAAAATCTCTCTCTTAGCTGGTAGGTGATATCAGAGTCAAACCCTTCAGGAAACTTGTTCAAAGCTCAGCCCTGTGGAGGTTTTAGTTCTGGAGGGAGTGCATTATATACATTGTTAAATTTGGTGCAATAAGCTTGTACACTTTCCCCAGTGTTTCTATGGAGGCCTTTGTAATCAAAGAGTATTTGGAGAGGATTTTTCTTCACTTCCCATTTTTTTAAGAAGGTCTGACGGAAGGCTTGGAGATCATTTATACTACGAGGGGCTAAACCTTTAAACCATTTTATTACTTCTCCCCCAAAGCTCTGAGCAAATAATCTAATCTTGACAGAATCATCATCAATTTCATTTCTGTCAAAGTAGTCATTCATCTTATCCACAT
This sequence comes from Pinus albicaulis, assembly GCA_034641835.2. NCBI lineage: Eukaryota > Viridiplantae > Streptophyta > Pinopsida > Pinales > Pinaceae > Pinus > Pinus albicaulis. Next base: position 1,472,559,367 of record CM076577.1, read on the forward strand.
GTTGTGATACGGTTGTAGCATTGTCAGCATCATATAATGGAATTTTGTTCTGATAGTCCTGTGGAAGGTTGACTAGTGGTATAGGTAGGACTAGGGGAGCATACCATGCAGCCATGGCAGGAGGTGGAGGTGGATTTACAAGAGGAAAATTGGGTTGAAGTGGAGTGGCTTGGACAGTGGATGTAGGGTGAGTAGAAGTGGATGGACCCGGAATAGATTGTTGAGCTGATCTTGGATGAGAGACCCCTACGTTTTGAAGGAAATGCAAATCAGGAGGTGTTTTTTCTCTGTTACCAAGAGGTTCGTTCGTTTTGGGAGAAGAAAGCGAAGGCTCAGAATATAGTTGTTCCAAATCACCAAGGGACCTAGTTCTAAATGGATTAACCAAGTCAACTTGTGATTGTGGTGGAGCTGAAAGATTTTCCGAAACTGATTTAGCTCTCAAGGGTGACCTGAAGACAGTTGATAATTTAATCCTAGGAGACTTCCAAAGGATGCCTTCTGGGTTATCAAATACTTCAGGTGGATTAGGGTCAGGATAGGCTCTAGTGTGAATCTTTCTAGGAGCCACTATGCTGTGATTTCTAGACCCAAATAAACAAGACAAGTTCGACTAGGTATGACAATATTTGAGAGGTTTAACAAGTCTATTTTGACTGATTTAAATCCTACAGTCCTCTAACTGAGCTTGAAAGATATTATAATGATAAAAATTCTTCCCAGTGGAGTCTTAAGGTTCGTTAAGGATTGTGGAGTCACCAAGTGGAAGTTTTTAGATCTTTTCAGAGGTAAAAGGTCTTATGGTCCACCACCATGTTTATTGGATACCAATCTGAAATGTTTTTGGGTTTTTTTGAGTTATTTTTTGTTGTGCGGTTCTAAGAATATCCTACCTCTATTTCAAAACTTAGCTATGGCTATGAGACAAAGACAGTTTACTCTTATGGCTAAGTGAGCTTATCTTTCAAGGTTAGATAAAGTCTTGAGAGAATCCTAGGATTTACCTAGTTTGCCACTGATTCAAACAAGTTTCATCATGATTACCATTTCTTGGTAGTGCTTGAAAGGCTGCTTTACACTCACAAAGTTTTATGAAGTTTTTAAAGGAAACTAAGATGAAAATTCAACTGAGTCCCCAGTGGAGTCGCCAGAAATGTTAGGAATCTGTAATTTATTAGCAAGATTGGCAGAGTCCAGTTACAGAAACAACATCGTTTCAACCACTTTTGGATTCTAGGATCTAGCCCTCCTGAATCCGGAGAGGGATCTCTCCAATGAGTGCAAATATGGATTTGTCTTTGAAGTTTGGGGTAATAATGTTAGGCTAGTTATGAAGACCAAGGGTTTGTTTGTTTTTTGGATGGTTGAGCATGAAAATGGTTTGAGGGGAGAGTTCTAAATGCAAAGAGTTTCAAAAGTGAGAAGTTGCAAGCAAAAGAACAAGCTTCAGCCAGAAAGGTAGGTAACTGCAAGTTTTAGTCCATTGGGCTATGGAGTCATAATAGGGTTTAATCGAAACAGCAGGTTCAAGAATGGTCCATGGGGCAAGTCATCTATGTCTAGGATCTCTTTGAGGATTGATTTATGGAATGAAATGGTACAGATGCAGAACAAAGAGCAGCCTAGGATCTGGTAAGTACTTTTAAACTAGCCAGCCTTTGACAAACACTTAAGAAGGTGTTGACAGGAAAATATGTCCGGCCAACAGTAGGGGATCTCCCCGGTAGAAAGTCCCAATTAGACTTTGAACCGTTTGGAGTAGGGATCCCGTCCGGGGTGTGGGTCTGGCTACCACTTAAATGACTTCCTCTTCGGTCTCGAACAACCTGATTGAATCTGCAAACATACACTCATTCACATGATACAGAATACATGACTGATGTATCAAAACTGATATATGACACTGTGCGTAGCAAGGTAATAAACAAAATGCATGCGCCCAGGAAATGTCGTTAGCAACACATCTATTGGGTAATGCATACAAGATAATCTGACCACCAAAGAAACAGTTCTTTAATGGCGAGAAAATCTCTTAACTTTCTGAAAGATATAACGAAATGCTAATAAAACAGTTCATTAACATTCATCATAAGAGTAAATAGCAAACTTGAGCATCATCAACACAATCACAGATAACAATGGAGCATCAATGATACTATTAATAACACAGATTCATTAATCAAAAGATATTCTGAAACTATACGCATAATACACACAGTGTTGTCACAGCTAGACACATCATCCAATCAAAGGGATTTCAACAAGTATTTGTATTACATATGTCAAGAGTATGATTCTTCAATTACAATGCAATGTTGCCTTTCAGTCCACCAAAGAGGAGCCTCTAATATGTTCCCCACAGGGGTATTTATAGATCCAAGAGACGCCCTTATGGCCTTCCGACGCTTCAACTTCCCGACGGTTCAACTTCCCTGCGACCTTTACCACACTTGCGACCTGCGACTTGGTCGCAGGTGCGACCTGCGACCTGGGGGACAAAAAGCGACCTGCGACCCAGCGGTTAAACTATGGAGGTGGTCGCGTAACTGAGGCTTCTGGAACATCAACTTTCTTTCCCTTGAGGAAATCTCGCCAAGTCTGGTAATCTGCTGTTATAGGAGCGACAAGAGGGCTTTCCTCTTTTATTCGATGCATACACTCTAGGGCATTCGGTACCAGAGTCTCCTTCTTCTGAGAGATCAGCATTGAGAGGGAGGCAAGCTTGGTGTAGATTTGCACTGGAGTGACAAGCAACCGATTTAGGTTCTCTTGTGATGCCTCGAATTCTGGCGCGGCAGCAGCTTGTCTCACGGGTTGCAGAAACGACTGAATTTCCTGCTCTACCTGCTCCCAGTCTTTAGTTTCATCCAGTGCCCCTAATGATGGAATGTGATGAAGAGCATTCATGGAGTCAATGCCGCTGATCAGGTGATTATATGCAGACATCACTTTGTCCAAATCTTTGGCTAGCTTGTCTTTGGACTGCATATTCATCCGAATTTGCACTTTGGCTTCTTGTGTATGACTCCAATCCTTCCTAGGCACATGTTCGGGAGCTTGCGGGTGCTGTGCTGTCCAGTTCATCATTTTGTCCAAAGCTGCCGAGGCTTCCCTGAGCTGCTCGTGCTTCTGTTTGGTTTCCTCTCACGGCTGTGCTAATGGGGCCACTGTTTGTTTTAGTGTGAGAATTTCTTTATATAATTGCCTCATGGTCATTTCCAACACATCACACTCTTTCCTGACCGCTAGTGGGACCTCGTTCACTTGGGCGGGCTTGCTTTGGAGCTGTAGCATCTCACTTTCTAGTCTTGATTTCTCTTGCTCCGCCGCTTTTAGCCTGTTCTGCAAAGAAATAATTTCCCTGCTCATCCTAGTGACATTTTCCTCTGTGGCCGCGGCAAAAGCGGTGCCTGCTGACGCTATCATAACAGGGTTAGTCCTTGTATCTGGGACTATGTCCTTTCCAGTGGCGACCGTAGAGATGGCGGGATGGCCTTGCGCCAAGGATTTCCTTTTCTCTTGCCGTATTTTGAAAGAGAATTGGTCAAATGTCAATCTGGTTAGGTCGAAGACTTCTTCTTCTTGCTCCCCGGGAAAATCATCAATATTTAGGGTACTTTTCGCACCACCTGAAGGGATGTCCAGGGGAGATAGGTCAATGTCGTCTATTAGCTCGTCCTCATCATCCTGTGTTTGATCTTTTTCTTTTTCCTTTTTCCGGCGCTCGGCCTCCGCCTTGTCGTGTTCCTCCTTCTTCCTGCGCTCTGCTTCTGCCTCTGCTTCCTTTTCAGCTTTTCTCTTTCGCTCTGCCGCAGCGGCTTGTTCTTCCTTCTTTTGACGGTCGACTTTGTCGAGTTCTTCCTTAAGCGCTTTTTCTGCCGCCGCCTGTGCCTCCTTTTCATGTCTTTCCTTTTCCTCTTCCTTCTTCTTTTTTCGCTCTGTCCTGGCATCTTTCTTACGTTTCTCTTCATCCTCCTTCATTTTCTTTTCCTCTTCCTTCTTGGCTTGGGCTTCTGCTTCCCTTTTTTGATCTGTGGTGTCAGGCCCCGTACCGGTCTGTGTTCTCTTATCTTTGGAGGAAGAAGAGCCTCCAAGCTTTTGGCTTCTATCCTCTAAATTCTGGTGATCCTCATCCTCTCGGTCAGAGTCGAACCCTGGAGCTAGATGTCTGTCTGCGTTGTACCAATTTCTTTTTTCGTCCTCAGCCGGGCGCTCGACATGCTGGTAGCTCCATCGAAAATTGGCTCTTTTACAATGCTCAGGAACTATCTTGACTGGGTCATAAGTTTGGCAATCCAAATTTCTGAAATGATAACTCTTAACCTCTTCTCCTTCACGCCCTACCTCCCTGAAGTCCTTGACTGTATAAGCACCGATGGTGAGAGGTAGAGCGGGCCAAGGTTTCTTCTTCCCTTTGGAAAGGACATTTGAGAAGCCCAAGGTCATCTGGTAACATACCTCCTGCATGAGCACCTTATCGGTAATAAATTTAGGCAAAGCATGTGGTGCTTTGAACGAGCCAAATACTCGGATGATTGTAAATTTAGTGAACGGGAACCAATGTGCCACCTGACCTAGTGTCTCCATTGCTCGCCAAGACATGCAGGGGGTGTCTTGACCAAATAGCTTCCCGTAAAGGGCGGGAATGAATATATGAGAGATTTGCTCGATGTCTGACTTGTACCTGGATTCCCAGAATACCTTGGTCTGCAGATGTATTGCCTGGGTCTGTTCGGAGTCCCAATTATGCGGCCATCCCTCAACATGCAGCTGGGCATAGACAACATCTAGTAGGTACGAAGCCATATAGAATTCTGATGGCGCTCCCTCATCTGGGGCTAAATCTGAAGCCAAATTTGTGTGCATGGAGCCCATTAATATACCGGCCCAATTGAACCGAGTGCTGTGTACTGTTACGTGTTCCATGATGGTTGCCCATGTTCCGTTGAAAGTGGTGGCGTCTGAACGTCCGTACACTCTGCACAGCATGGCGGCCACCAACTTATATACCTTCCTTAGACCGGCCACCGGGTATTCCTGGTCCTTTTTTATTTTAAATTTATCTGGTTCCGCCCACCATTTTCTGATTGTATCAACCATCGGCACTTCATTTGCAGAAAACCATCTTGGGGTGAAGTTCACCTCTGGTTTGGGGAGCGAGTAGTAGACCTGTGCTTTTGAACTCTCCAATGTTGCGAAAGCTTTTCCTGCACTATCTCGGATTGCGAAGTTCTTCGGATCCGTCTTCTGTATGATCCAGTCCAACATCTCTGGGCACGGAAAGATGGCGGGATGTGACCCTGCTAGGTGCAATTTGGACTTCTTGACTTTCAGGTATACTTCACGGTCCGGGAGATCTTCTGGGAACTCCTCTTCTGGTATGGCGAATTCGCGGTATACTTCATACCACCTAAGGCTGTCCTCCTTTGCGAAGGTGCAAAGGGTGTCTCTGTATATTGGTGGAGGAGATGTTTGTATGTCTGCGTCTGACTCTTCCTCCACTACCTGCTTAGTTCTCCTTCGGGATACCCGGGGTGCCATATCGCTAGAGTCGGAGAGGACCGGTACCGTATCTGCTCTAAATTCACCTGTTGCATCCAAGAAAGAATCCCAGGATGAGAAAGACATGATGATAATGGCTAAATAAAGTCTACATATGCAAAGTTTAATTGACTTTTCTTTGGGAGTCGCTGGGTCGCTGATCCACAACAAGGACTCACATGCGACCTCGCTACCTTGCGACTAGGTCGCAGGGTCGCAGAGTCGCTAACAGGTAGTTTTGCGACCTTGCGACCTTGCGACCGGGTGGCTAGGTCGCAGGTCGCACTTGAGCCTGCCGGGGGTTTTCGCGCGCGCGCGGTTTTGCGGATAGACTTTCCCTACAGGGAAAAACACGCGGCTTGAAAGGGTCTAAACTGACAATAAAGCGTAGCCATGAGGAATTGGGCAAGAGACGGGTGACCCTGGGGTTTGTGGGAAACAAAACAAAAAATAAAATCAACTGGAAAACCTATCTGCTCACCAGCAAGTAAATAAGACCGTGGGGAGGCTCAATAATGGCAAGAAATGCTCAAGAAGGAAACATATGGAGGAAAAGGCAACTTACCCGGAAGAAAACGCGCCAGTCGACCTGTCAGAGTAATTCCACGGTTTTCGCTGAGAGCTACAAATGCGACCTAGCGACTCGACCTTATATAAAAAGGTCGCACGTGCGAGTACTAAATGAGGTCGCAAGTTGTAATTTTGCGACCTTGCGACCTCGCGACCTTTAGGTCGCTGGGTCGCAAAGGTCGCTGAGTCGCTAATTTCCTTAATACTTCGTTTTGCGACCTTGCGACCTTGCGACTTTAAGGTCGCTGGGTCGCAAGGTCGCAAATTTCTTGACTTCCGACTCTTGCGACCCGGTGACCTATGCGACCTTAGGGTCGCAGAGTCGCATAGGTCGCATGGGTCGCAAATCATGGCTCCGCGACTTAGCGACTTGCTCTTAAAAACTTTACTTGGCTTTTTTCCTTCTTTAGTTTCAAAAGGGGGCTCCAAAAAATTTTGAAGTGTGTGTTATGATTTTATGTATTTTTGGAGGGTGTTGTAGGAGCTACAACAGAAGGACATGAAAGCAAACTAGGATCTGGTAAGCACTTTTAAACTAGCCAGCCTTTGATACACTTTCAATAGAAAACATACAAAAACAGGGGGAAACACAAAGATAACACAGATTGGTCTAAGATCTGGTAAGTACTTCTAAACTAGCCAGCTTTTAACACATTCCAAGGGAAACATTCAGACAGCCTTTGGGAATGAAACTAGGACTAGGGCACACCATATCTTCCAGAGTTCATCTCTACTTAACTAATACTGAACATAAAATTCAAGACTGATATTCAGCTAAACAAATAAGATGAGGGAACGCCAGCATTCCTATGCTTAAATTGAATCAAATCATTCTCAAATACACAGATTGAAAGAAAACATTTAGATAAAGATTTTCAGTCAGAGAAGGTTACTTATATACAGTAGGTCCTAACCCTATGCATGTTGTTCTTTATAGAGAATATGAAACACAGTGAAAATATAAATAAAATAACAAGTTACAATGAGGAAAACATCACCGTCAACATAGACCAGGATCCCATAAATCAGCTTGTATTGATGCTTCAAACCAGTTACAACTTAAGTCCGCTCCTATAGTTCAACAATCATCTCCACTATCCAACCTAACTAATCTAGTGTAAGCAGAGCTCCAAGGGCCAGTGAACACTATGTGCAGATAGAAGTCTCAAGCTCAGATGTGTTTCAAAGTTCTGCAACAAACCCCTCACTCATCTTCTAGAGCAGTATATATAGAAGGATGAGGAGGTCAGATCTGATGAAAGATCTATCATTACAATTAATACAGATTTAATGGCTTCTGGGCCTTTGAGAAGCTCAATCTAGAAACTTACAAACATATCTTCTGCATTGAATGATTTTCGTTAAAGATCAAGCTCTGTGGGAGCTTGGCTGTCCTCCGTGGTTCTGTGTGATGTGAGGGTTACTCCACAGATGTGTTTTGTATTGAATTTCCTTGCAGAAGTAACTCTTTGGCTGATGGAGTGGTCTTTGTCAGGCTTCCATTTACTCTAGGTATGTCTTTGGTGTACCTGCTGCAGTGGCTTGTAGAATTGCACAAAGGCAGAATAATGATGCTCGGGCCTGCCATACCTATGAAACAAATGCTTTGGTAACTCCAGACTATGGTCAAGGCAGAGAACTTCTCTGGAACACGGTGTAGATTAAAAACAGTATGGGCACTCTGTCCTGAAGAGTAATCTGTTGATGAAGCTGTCTTGATGACTTAGTTTCTGTGCCTCAAACTTTTAGCCGCTTCATTTATATCTCTGTCCATGAAAACTGCATTTTAAATGGCCTTGAAAAGACTTAACAGAGTTTTCAACTCTGTTCTTAAATGCAAGTCCTGTCAAACCTCCTTCCCTGTCTTTCTCCATGATTTCTTTTCTGAAAACGGTCCTTTCCTGTGCTCTCTGTAATTATAACAGAGATATGAAGATCATGGAGGTTTTCTGCTGCCTTTATCCTACAAAACAAAAAACTTAGTTAAGAATTCCAATGCATGGGATGGAGGACAGATACGGAGGGTGGAAGAAATGATGGTGGGGCGGTGGTGGTGAAACAGTGTCTTTGAATGAAATGAGTGTGAAAAAGGCATCGATATAGTATAAACAACGAACAATAGGGTTTGGTGGAGATATGCATCGTGGAGCATTCGATCATGACCTGGAGGCATAGGTCGACGACGGAGATTTAACCTATGGAATGACATATGAGAATGGGTGGAATACACATGAAACATAAGACTCTTAATGCAAAACGTGAAACTTTGGACTTATGCGGAAATACACGGAAATGATATGCAATGCAGTGGAATGTGATGGACAGACGTACGAGGTGGGACCCATGGAAATCGCCATCATAGTCGAAGCGGGGCGGAGGGTTATACATATGCGACACAATATTTCCGATGTGATGAGGGCTAACCCTTTGTATATGATTTAAAACCAAAATTTCGGGTTTTAACAAAGAAATAACCCCTTTTTATATGCATGCACTGAGGAAAGAAATGGTGGGGCCGGGGGGTAATCGCAAATCGCAATCAGAGACTGGAGTAGGGGACAATCGCAACGCGCGTTTCAAATGTTGCGATTGCGACTGGAGGAGCGGGCGCGATCAGGGGTGCGATGTGAACATGTGATGCGATTGGTGGAGCGAAGGGAGGACTTGCGATCAAGCAGGATGCGATGCGATCAATCGGGATGCGATCCATCGCATCGCAATTATTTGCGATGTGCCGATCGGGGCTTCACATAAATATGCGATTGGAGCGATTTGCGATCTGTGATTAGCGCCTTAAGGGGAAGCGCTTGGTTTTTATGACAAGGGCACATGTGGGGAAGAGGTTAGGACCTAGCCCAAAGGGGCTAAAGTCCCTAGGGAAGACTTGTATTTTTTATGGATTTTTCATGATTTTTCAAGGGGAAAGGGGGTTCTGAAATAGTTAGAATGTGAGTCTTTAACTATGGAAAAGGGTTTTTATGAAGGAGAGAAGAGGATTCATGAAAACAAAGGGGATTTTATGGAGAGAAAGGGGAAGCAAATGAAGGTTATTTTTGAGTGGGGGAAGGGGAAAATGATGACTTTGCAGCAGTATTCTGGCTTGGAAATCAGCAGGATTTCTGAGTATAAAAAAAGGGAACATTAATGAAGATTTGGGATAGAGGAAAGGCAGGAGGCCTTCAAGAGTCTTCAAGAGCCAACACTTTTTAGCAATAAAAATTGTTCCTTGGAGGCTCCAATAAGTTTTTAGCCGGCATTTGGTATCACAAAGTTTATAGCTGGCTAACAGCACACACACACTAAATACTATAAACTTTGTCTCGCTCCCAAGATCACCTGTGTTAGCCGCCCTCCGGATCTCTCACACTCAAGGAGCACCTGTCGTAATTACTCGTCTATGCTCTCGAAATTCCAGCCCATCATTGCTCTCCCCCTCACATCTCATCAATTCCTTCCCTCCTATGCCTATGTAAACCCATCCCTCAACTCAATCGTCTCATTCTTCCGTGAGCTCTCTTACCTTCGTTTTCATTTCCCCTTCCCCTTGTTTCCCCGCCTCAATTCTGCCCCCTGCTCTGTTTCACTCATCCCTATTTTCTCATCTATCCTGGCTCCATGTTCCTCCATCAACAGTTGGTTGGAATGGCTCCCCGTCACTCCAATACATCTGCTCGAGTGAGGCGCGGCAAAGGCCATGGCTTGCGCTGGACCACTCCAAATAGACCTCCCACCATGAGAGTTGAAGCAGTGGCAAGAAATGATGCTCTTGTTTATGAAAAGGAAACTAGTGACTCCGCAAAAGATCAAATTGAGAGGTTGGAAGACAGGGTTAGAACTGTTCGTTGGAGAGTCTCCACAAAGGAATTTGATGAGGAATTTAACTAGATCCCTAATCCAGGTTTAACTGGAGCAAGAGAGAACCTATTTAGCGAAGCTATCGAGCTGAATTGGTAGAAAAAGACCCTCCTAGCCATGGCCCTGCAAGATCAGAGGGACAATAACAATGTCCTGTAAAAAAATATTGATGCTCTAACTGAAAAATTTGTAATTTATGTGGGCGATGTTCATCATTGCAGATAAATAGAGAAAAAATCCCCCTATTACGCCCTCCTCAAACGTCGAATAACCATTCGTCAAAAAAATCTGCAACTCAAAGAATAATTATGACGCCCCTCTACTAGTAGGCCCATCCACGAGAAGTAAAGCCCTACATGCGGAGGCCCCTCTTTTAGTGGAAAAGATTAGCTCGCTTCAGACTATGGCATCATTCCAGAGCACCCTATTAGTGTCAAAAATTGTTCGGGGGACGAATTGGATTAATATGGCTCTTCTCTCTCCAGGTTTTCTATTTAATATAAAAGTTCTTCTGCTTTACTCGAAGAAATCAATGCTAAATTTCAAAAGTGAGGTGGATAGGCCTTTTTTCCTGGAGCCGTGTCTCCATTTTTTCTGTTTCAATCTTTTCCCCCTCTGTATTTTCCCCTGTAAAATCACTCCAAGAGGGAAAAAGGTAGTCCAAAGTTGTGGGCTTGGTAAAGACTTTCGGTGTTGAATCTCCTCTTACACCAGTCTTGTTTTGAACATTGATTTAATCACTGGTTTCTGTTGTTAATAGATCTATCTAAATTACAACAACAAAAAAAATAAACTTTGTCTTTATATTACTTAAATATGATTTATTCAATATTTCAATAATATTTATAAGTTACTAGGGAGGCACGAGCGAGAGGAGTTATTTTTCACCCACAAAGAAATAAAGATTCAATATTCTTGGGGTTTGGGGAATTCAACTAATAACCAGGCTGAATTCATAGCATTGTGGCAGGGTTTTGAATTGGCAATTAAAAAAAAAGGCAATTAATGGTATTTGGAGACTCGATGATAGTTATTCAACAGGTGTGCATGTTCAAAGAGAATCAGGTGAAAATTTAATCCCCCATTCTTCATAGAATAATTATGCAAATAGCGAATTTTGAGGTTGTTTATTCTTCTACGTCAAAATACATCTCAATTCATTGGAAAATTCACTAGAAAATAGGGGTCTATCCCTAGAACAAGGAATGATGGCTCAACATGACAAAAGTATTATTTTCAATTCTTTACCATGAAAATTCCATATATAAATAAGTTATTAGGAGTATTGAAAGTCCTAATTAGAATTAAAGGAAACATGGTTGGGTTGAAGGTTCAACGTCCTCTTATCAAACCCAAACTTTGTTTGTTTACCATGCAAATTCTCTCTCTTCTACTTTGGTGGCTCATCTCGTTGATTGAGTGTTGGGATCGCGTGTAAACTTGGAAAACCCACGAGGTTATAGCCATAGTAAGGGACATGTGGAAGTTGGCTTATACCTTTAATAAATTCGAATGGAGGAAAAAAATTATTATTTCCATCTTGAGATGCAACGAACGCGCTCGTGGATCTCAAATTTAATGGTGAAGGATAGTAAGTTACAGAGGAATTAATTCAATGGCTAAATGTTGGGGTTGGTAGATGTGTAAGGATGATTTTTGTACTAAAGATGTTGTGAGAAGTGATGACTTGGTGGTGGCAGGATCACATGGTTATAAGGAGAGATGGTGCATTTATGTTTCTTTAGTGATGACCTACCAGGTCTATAACTCCACAATAGGTAGCTTTAAAACACTATGCTACACTACAAGTCTCAAGAAAGAGACTTCAACCCTTCCATCCCTAAGCAATTTCATTTAAAATTGCGCTCATATCAGCTATACATAAATATGGAAGGATTACTTTTCTGACTTTTGCGCTATCTGAAAAATATGAGTGTGATTAAGGGAACACATGAGCATGTCAATTCTTTGATGCTCAAAACCCATGTGCTCGTTTACCTTCAGTGCAAATAGAAGTATGAGAATCATGGAGTTGAGAACCAAAACCCAACTACTGAAACGAGAACAGGAACTAAACTTTTGGATCATGAATCAAATCGTTGGATCAAGAATATAACACCTTATTTAGCTACAATCGGTGGTTACCATTAACCCTTCATCTGCTACCGCATTTTCTTGCTATGATCGTGCTACCCTTGCAACGTTTTTCAGATCTGCGTAAATGTAGATACGTCGGTCTTCCAAAACTTGCAACCACTTTCCTTTCAATCATTGTTGAACAAATCACGCATTGACAGAGGATGTATTCCTTTTCTCTATGCGGGTTAATTTCTCAATTATGGCCCTCATTTCTCTGTTGAAGCAACGATATGCAACCTCCTGTGAGAAAAAATTTCATTCGGTCTCTTGAAACAATGGGCGGTGGACCGAAGGATTACTACTTCCATCTGCAAACGCTGCAACTTTATACCAGTCGTGGCTCAAGAATGAGCTTGATTTTATAACACAGGCTCTGGCACATTCCAACCACACACATCATACTATGTTTCTCTACACATAAACACTCCTGAGATTTAATTTCGATATGATCAACATTGCCTTAATGCAATAATGATCACACAGAAACAAATTGTGATTTCACAATTCAACACACTTTGTACTCAGTATTCTGCATGCATTATATGCCTATCTACTCTTGTACATGATGATCTTGACGACGATCTTCTGCAAAAACAGTTCCCCTGACATCGAATTCACCATATGAGGTTCTAATCCTCTTCACAGGATTTGTGTATTCTTGTACTCATGCAATTCACCAAGTATGCAGAGATATATATTATCACATAATGGACAATATTTCACATAGTCTATTCATATAACAAGCAAAACAAAATGCATCTCTTTCTATATTAATCAAATGCACGCATAAACTACAAAGATTTACATAAGGTATTCTATACCTTCTTGACATTATTTACATTCAGTAATCTTCCCCTCTCTCTGGATTGGTTTTCTTCATTTCAAATGGCCTCCTCTTATTCCGTTGAGGCTTACAAATATATACAAAAGGATTCTGCAACCAATTCTAGTTCAGATCCACAATATACTCAACCATATCCTAAAAATCCTCTAAATCCACTTTTGACTCAACTAAATCCCTTTTCTAGGATTTCCTAATCCCTAAGATATTTATGAGATCTTCACAAGTCTAATATATCTTGTATTCTCACATATTTGAGAATATTTACATATAAAAAACCTCACACACCTATTTCTCACTCAAATCATTAAAAATATACAAATTTCCTATTAATAAATTAAATTATTTATCAAACATTAGACCCCCTAAGTCAACCAAATATACAATGATTTTTCGAGCAGGATGCTCCTGCGTCATTTCGGAATCCAGGTTTTTTTGTTCAAATGTTTTGCAATGAGGATGGTTTTGGTATGAATATCCAAATGGATCATTCATTCAATGTACAAAAAGATGAAATCAATCGTTAAATGGACTACTCGATGGAATTGATGGAGTACATATTGACCATGTTAACCAGGTAGGGGGAGGTGGGTGTAGAAATTATCTAAATATATTCAATTGATCTTGTAATGTACTAAAACACAATACTAAATCAATTCTACAAATTGTAGAAACTAATGTCGATCGCACAATCACATAAACAAGTAAGAGAAATAATTTCAATCGCACAACACAAGATGTATCTAGGGAAAGCCTCAGCTAAAAACTTTGCTATCTTTATATTTCTTAAATTCAAGAACATGAAACAATACAATGTTATTTCCCTTCCTCGAAAACCTTTGCACTATCTCTGACTGTCTCACTCTTATCTAGCCAAAAGTGGTCCAATACTTCACCAATTCCTTGCCTTTATCTCACTAGCCTGGCTTATGCATTCATGAGGGAATTGAACCTATATTAAATAGGAAATTCCCACTAATTGATTGTGTAATATATCCAAGGCATCCTGATGACCTCATGCATGACCTGTACAATTTTCTAGTTATATAATTGATAGTCTCCTTCCATTTAAGTCCAATCTCGACTGGACCTTCCTTAGAACTTACATGCAACAACTATTTATAGTGAATTATCAGTTATATGATTAATCACTGCATGTGAATTAAATCAAATTTAATTCAATGGACCTCCCACTATCTCATCCATCAATTAGAACTAGTTAAACTGATTTTAATTCAAATAATTGAGTTAAAGAATTATAACTCAAAATAAACTGCAATTGGACCCCCTAAAACTTAGAGTGAACTCTACATGCTTCTAGTTTGACCCTCAACTCGAATTGAATGAGCTAACTAAGTCTTCCTAATTTAGTCAACACTTACATGTTTTCATGTGATGTGGAGTTACAATTTACTTCTAATTTAATTAAGGGAAAATTAAACTAGAATCCCCCTGGGGGTGCCATTCTTGTTACCAATTTCTACACTCCCTGTCAACAAGAAAGGGATTGTTTGCTACCTCGATCATGTCTCCATGGAACTTGAATTTTCTTCTTGACTGTGCCTTTTTCAAGATGGTTGCATCTTGCTCCTTCGTGGGAATGTACTCTAGTGACATAATCTGCCTCTGCACACAATCTTTGAGATGGCGATACCAGATATCAATATGCTTTGACGTGTCATGAAAATATGGATTAACCGAGAGTTTGATGCAACTCTAGATATCAAAATAAATCACCATCAGATCCAGCTATTGACCAAATAAACCAAAAAGTACCTTCCTCATCCAGATGGCCTCACATGTTGCTTGACTGGCCACCATGTACTCTGCCTCTGCTGAACTGAGTGAAACTGATCTCTGTTTCTTACTGTACCAGGAAATTGTTGTTGATTTTATGTTGAAGATGCCCCCTAATGTTCTCTTCCTGTCGGATGGACTCCTTTCCCAATCTGCATCAGTGAAGCCTTGAACCTTCATTCCCCATGTTCGTTTGTAACATAGGCCATACTTTTTATTGACTGAGATGTCTCAACACATTATTGTCTGCCTTCTAAAAGAGCTTGGTAGACTTAGTCATAGCTTGACTAAGCTGGTTAACCACAGAGCATATGTATGATCGTGTGTTCACCAAATACATGAGTGAACCCACAAGCTTCCTGTAAACAATATCATTTACTACCTTTCCTGAAGTAGCATCCTCCTTCCTCCAGTTTCCTACTAGAGGAGTCTCCATGGGTTTGTTTCCCTCGATGTGGAACATCTTGAGCATCTCGTTGGCATAATTTCCATGAGATACAAATAGCTCCCCATCTCTTTGCCATATTTCCAATCTGAGGAAATAGTGCAAGAGCCCCATGTCCTTCATCTCAAATTCTCTTGCAAGATCCCATTTGCAAGACTTGATGAATTTTTCATCACCTGTCAGTATAATATCATCAACGTAAAGTGCAATAATCAAAATCTTGTCGTCTACCACACTATGATAAAGGTTCACATTTGCTTCACTCTCGGTGAAGCCCAACCAGGTCAAATAATTTTCGATCCTCGTGTATCAAGCACGAGGTGCTTGCTTCAGCCCATAAAATGATCTCTTGAGTCTGCACACATGTGAATCCCTGTTGAAGGCCTCAAAACCTTCTAGTTTCGCAATATACACCTCTTCCTCAATCACCCCATTGAGGAAGGTTGTCTTTATATCCATATGATGTATCTTCCATTCCATTTGTTCTAAGAGTGCAAGGATGTATCTTATTGATGAGTACCTTGCGACTGGTGAAAAATTATCATCATAATCAATCCCCTACACCTAAGAGAACCCTCTGACCACAAATTTGGCCTTTTTTTTCTCCGCACTCCCATCTATTGCATGGTTCACCTTGTAGATCCACCTGGATCCTAAAATTGACTTCCCCTCTAGTCTTGGGTCAACTTCCCATGCACTGGTTCTGATAATGGAGTCATACTTCTCAACCATGGCATTAACCCAAATTATTTGTTGCACTGCTTCCTCAAAAGAAGATGGTTTTATCTCTACACCTTTGATCATTAGAGCCATGTATCTAGTGTACCATTTTTGGGACCTTCTCTGCCTGCATTGTGATGTGGATTCTCCCACATTCTCTTTAGCATCAAGCAAGAACTTTTCAACCTCTCTGGTGCACTTCCTTCCGTCTCAGGATGTCTCTATTGAAATTTGCAACAAGAAACTATGAAATTGGCAACCATAAATGAAATCCAGAAAATGGCACCCAAAAATGGCTACCATATGACGCTTTTGATTTAATTTTCCCTTAATTAAATTGAAATAAAAATTGTAATCTCATCTCATAACAAGTTTTATTAGTTAACTAAGTTAGAATGACTGAGTTAGCTTAGGAAATTTGAGATAGAGGTTTAAGAAGAGGCATGTAGGGTGTCTCCTACTTTTTAGGAGCCCTGGTTGAGTTATTTCTAAGTTGTAATTAGTTAACTCAAGAAATTGAGTTAAAATTAGTTTAACTAGTTATAACTGAGAGATGAACAAGTGAGAGGTGCAGTGAATTAAATTAGATTTAATCCACGAGTAGTGATCAATCAGTTAACTAATAATTCTCTATAAATATTTTTTGCATGTCAATTCTAAGGAAGGCCTAGTTGAGTTTGAGGTTAAAGGCAAGATAACTATCAGTTGTATTATTAAAAAATTGTACAGGTCATGCATGAGGTCATTGGGAAGGCCTTGAAGGATTTCACAATCATTATTTGTGATTTTCCTAATTAATAGGGGATCGATTATCCCAAGAATGCATAAGCAATGCAGGTTAGGTAGAGGCAAGAAACAGGTTAAATGCTTGGCCGATTTTTCTTATATTGCAAGCCATTTTCCAGCAAGATCGTAGTGAGATAGTCAGAAAAGTGCAGGAAGTTTCTCTAGTGTGAGAAAACATTGTATTGTTTCATGATCTTGACCATATGCAATATAGAGATAAAGGGGTTTTGAGCAGTTTCTTTCCCTAGATACATCTTGTGTTGTGTGATTGATAATTTCTTTCTCTTGCTTATATGTAATTGTGCGATCGTGTTTTGTTTCTGCAAATTGCAGGAAGAATTCATTATCTTGTTTTATTACATTACAAGATAAGATTGAATCCCATTGGTAGATTTTCTACATGGTATCATAGATCCAGGAATCATAATAGAAGAGAAGAAATTGAGATTGTTTTGAACATGTTCAAATTTGCAGATTTATTCATCATGATCGAGTAGCAGATCGAGATGTATTTAAATGGCTTGAGACTAGAATATGCTCTTGAGAGAAATTCGAATTACGTAGCATGGAAGGATAGGATGGAGGTAGTGCTAGAGGAAAATGGGTTGAAGAAATTCATAGATAGTGATATTAACAAGCCTGCAAGAGCATATGCTCAACTTCTTGATGCATGGAAGAAGAAGGTAACAAAGGCAAGAAGGATCTTGTTAGAGGGAGTTCGAGATCATAATGTATCGAGTCTAAATGGTAATGCGAATCCATATGATATGTGGAATACCTTGACATATATGTTTCGGAATAGCAACGAACAAAGGAAGTTGGCACTGAAATACAAGCTCAGAAAGATCAAGATGGAGGAGGGCGAGATGATACCAACATACTTGACGAAGTTCACTCAATGTTGAGATGAGCTCAAAATTGTTGGTGTGACAGTAGCCCAGGATGATATGGTGAGCCTAGATCTTCTAGGCCTTCCCAAGAGCTAGCATAGTTACCAAGACTCTGTGAATGCGAGGGAGAAGCTACTAGACTGGGAGTGTTTGTAGTCTGACTTGATAATAGAAGAGATAAGGCAGAGTACCAGAGACGGGACCTCTGTCAAAGACAAAGAATAAGATTTTGCATTGGTCAGAAAATGAAATAAATCCAAGTGAAATGAGTCGCAAGGCGAAGAGGGAAATAGAGACTTGTCCAAGATCAAGTTTTTTCATTTTCACGAGCACTGGCACTATGCCTCTAATTGTCCACATAAGAAGGCAAGCAAGAAGGAGCCTGTAGTTGCAGTGGGTGAAGCACTAGCTTCACAATTCAAGCTTGATTTTACGCTCATTTCATGCATGTACAACACTATAATGGGATGCATGTGGTATTTAGACAATGGTGCCTAGTTCCATATGACAGGGAATAGATATCTCTTCAGTGACTTGGAGGAGAAGGACCTCTAGATGAACATAGAGTTTGGAGATTACGGGAGGTATAGCGCAACCGACATAGGTACAATTAGCTTTCAGAGGGAGTCTGGCTCCCCTCTTAGACTGACAGATGTTTTGTATCTTTCGGGACTAAGGAAGAATCTTGTTTCTGTAGCGGTATTGGAAAACCATGGTTATGATGTCATATTTAGAAAAGGAAAGGTGTTCCTGTTGAAGCCCTGGAATTCCATTGCAACAATATGGGGGATAACCACCCGGTCCGAACCTTGGAAGAATCTCCTTTTCCGTTTGGTATAGCGGCTCCGACAGGGGATAATGGGACTAGTTTCTCGGCAAATGTTTGATATGATGTTGGGTTTGATATAAGGTGAAATGGAAAATGATTTTAAACTAAAAGAAATGATCTATTTAAATAAAAAACACATGCATATATTTAATCTAATATTTAACTTAATTTATACCCGGGATGACTTAACTCATGTGATATACAAAGATATCTTAAAGCAAAAGATAATAAATATCATTCAATTGTTATAAGAGATGAAGCTGTTAAAGATAATTATTTTGACTAAATAGTTAGGCAAAAAAATTGTGAAACTATATCGCATATATCAATTAATCATATACTCAATAAGGAATTACAGCTGACACATCATGCAATAGTGCTTTAATGAAAACATGTAACTCAAATCTCATACATAATACAATATAACGAAAATTATTGCTAATACATAAACAAAACTCAATCATAAAGATATAAATACTAGATATGAAAGGTTCTACTCATGAAATCAGCAACACTTATCTGCTTATTTTCAACCAAATACACTCTAAGAGTGCATAAATGAAAATTCAGTAGAGTATGCTTCAATATCAAATAAAATCAAGATCTTGTTCCATATATTTCATCAAAACAGTCACAAAAGTACAGAAATGCGAGCTTTTGCAAAGTGTTTTTGATAAAATCTTGGACACTTCTCTAAATCCATGAGAGAAGTTTAAATAATATTACATATTTATCAAAAATAGATTATTACATAAAAATCTGAGGAGGTTTCAAAAAAACTTCCTCTGAATACTAAAAATAAAAAGACAAAACTAAAAATATAATGATGTGCTTTATCATGTTGAATGGTCCTTCCTTGCCATTGAGCTTTTTAGTTCACAGATATCCAACATTGGCTTCACCTGGGATGGCTGGCCGACTTTGGATCTTTGTTATGAAACCAGATCCAAAAATAGAAGAAAAGAGAGATCAATGCCTTAGAAATAAGCCACTTCAAGGGGGAAACCTCCTTTACATTACATAAATGAACAATTATTGGAAGATACATATGAAAAAACCTCCTTCTATATATAGGAGTCCATGGGGTCACAATATAATCCTAGCTGGCCTAACAATAATAATGTAAGGGCACAATAATAATAATATGGGGGTTACAGGGGTACAATTATAACAATAAGGAGGTTACACTAACAACAATAAGGGACTACACTAGTAATCTAGGGACCTAACATGTCCCTCTCCTTCAAAAAAGTGTTGTCCTGAACGCTTGAGTAGCTCTGGATTCTTTCGTATAAAATTATCATCCTCCCATGTAGAATCTTTAGTGTGTAAGTTCTTCCACTTGATGAGATACTCTGAAATTGATCGATTTCGTAGTTGTCGAGTTCTTGTTTCCGTGACTGCTTTAGGTTCCAATATGATTTTTCCTTCCTCATCAAGTTATGGCAATATTATTTGAACTAGAATTTTGTCACCTATAACCTTCTTTAAGCATGAAACATGGAAAACTGAATGCACTTGTGAAGAAGCAGGAAGATCCAATTTGTATGCCATAGTACCAATATTTTGCAACACCTTGTAAGGACCATAGTAATTTGGCGATAATTTATTATCCTTCTTAGATTTCTTGAGGGAAATTTATTTGTATGGTTGTAGCCGTAAAAATACCCAGTCTCCTACATCAAAACTTCTCTCGCTGTGATGTTGATCTACCTGTTGTTTCATTCGATTATCCTTTAAGATTTGGAGAATTTTTTTTTGATGCTCGATGTGATCATCCACTGCTTGAACCTTAGAATTTTCTCTTAAAGATGATGTGATGGATGGTGGATGATATCCATAAATTTCCATAAATGGGGTCATTTTTGCTGCAATATGGAAGGAAGTGTTATACCATCATTC
Organism: Pinus albicaulis; assembly: GCA_034641835.2. Lineage (NCBI taxonomy): Eukaryota > Viridiplantae > Streptophyta > Pinopsida > Pinales > Pinaceae > Pinus > Pinus albicaulis. The sequence continues at coordinate 1,472,579,682 of CM076577.1, forward strand.
AGCCTGAGGTAACCACTTGACCCATTGTGTTTATTTGTCATATACAAAAAAACGAAGATATCCTTCCAAACATTTGTTCACTATCTCACTTTGACAATCGGATTGAGGATGATAAGATGAGTTATGAGCTAGTTCAGTACCCAAACAAGAAAATAATTCTCTCCAAAAATTTCCAGTAAAAATGGATCTCTGCTGCTTACAATAATCTTTGGGTTTCCATGTAGCTTTTAAATTGTTTCCATAAATGCAGTAGCAACTGTACTTGCTTTAAATGGATGAGATAATGCACAAAAGTGTGCATACTTGCTAAGTATATCAACTACCACCATGATGACACTCTTTCATTTATACTTAGGTAAACCTGTGATAAAATCCATTGAAATCTCCTCCCAACTTTGACTTGGAATGGATAAAGGTTGTAGAAGACTCGGGGTCTTAATTTTCTCAACTTTATTTTTCTAGAAAACCAAACATTCCACTGCAAACTTTTGAATATCAGATTTAAGGCCATCCCAGAAAAATTATTTCTTCACACTGTGGTAAGTTTTTAAAAATCCCGAGTGTCCTCCTAAAGGAGAAGTGTGCAATTTCAAAAGAATATTTTGTTTTAGTTCAAATTTCTTACAAAGATATAAGCGATATTTGTATGATAAGGAATCATTTTTCCAACTAAATGTATGAAATGTACTAGGATTTTTCTGCAACTTTTGAATGAGTGTCCACACTTCTTTTTCCTTCTTCCATTCATCCCTTCCTTCGGTTATCCAATCTGGTTGGATAATAGAAATGGCACAAAGCAATCCTTCCACCTCTTCATCCTTTCTTGAGAGTGCATTTGCAACAACATTTAGCTTCCCTTTTTTGTAGATGATTTCAAATTCATAACCAAACATCTTTTTGACCCATTTTTGTTGCTCTTCTGAAGATAGTCTTTGTTCCAAAAAGTGTTTAAGACTATCATGACTAGTTTTTACCTTCAAGTGTCTTCCGATTAGGTAAGGTCGCCATTTCTTTAGTGCATGTAGTATTGCCAACATTTCCTTCTCATAAATAGATTTCTATAAATACTTTCTTTTGATTGGACCACTTTCAAAACCAATAGGTCTTCCTTCTTGCATTAAAACAACACCAATTCCATTTCCCATGGCATCACATTCCACAATAAAGTTTTTTGTGAAGTCTTTCATAGCTAAGACCGGTGCTAGGAACATTTCCTATTTAAGATGTTCAAAGGCCTTAGATGCTTCAGGAGTCCATGAAAATGCATCTTTCTTCAATAATGTTGTTAGAGGTGCAGCTATTCTCCCATAATTCTTAACAAACTTGCGGTAATACCCTGTTAACCCGAGAAATCCTCGCAACTGCTTTATGGTTGTGGGGACTTTCCATTCCTTAATGGCTTTAATTTTGTTAGGGTCTACCTTAACACCCTCGTGAGATACAATATGACCCAGATATTCCACCTCTTGTACTCCAAAGAAACGTTTGGAGGTTTTTTATTATAATTGTTTCTCCTCTAATAGTTTGAGCACCCTATCAACATGTTGAACATGATCCTACCCAGACTTGTTGTAGATTAGTATATCATCAAAAAATACTAAATTTTTTTTCTAAGGAAGGGTTTGAAAATGGAATTAACCAACCCTTGAAATGTAGAAGGTGCATTGGTAAGGCCGAAAGGCATGACCAAAAATTCATAATGACCCTCATGAGTTCAAAATGTTGTTTTCGGAATATCTTCAGTCTTCATTCTAATTTGATGATATCCTGAATGAAGATCCAACTTGGTAAAATAAATTTCTCCATGTAGTTCATCCAATAATTCATCAATCACAGGAATGGTAAATTTATCTTTAATAGTGAGATTGTTGAGCTCCCTATAATCTGGATACATGCGCCATGATCCGTCCTTCTTGTGCACCAATACTACTGGAGCAAAGAAATAACTTTGACTGGGTTGAATTATACCAGCCTCTAACATTTCTGTAATCATACGTTCAATTTCGCTCTTTTGGACATGAGGATATATGTAAGGCCTGATTTTTGGAGGAACACTTCCTGGAATAAAATAAATAGCATGATCATGATCATGAATAGGTAGGAGTCCTTTGGGAGTTTCAAACACCTTAGAATGATTGTCCAATAATTTTTTGAGATATGGAGAAATAGATGATTTTGATGTTGGAACTTCTAGTGAGCATAATTGTTCAATTACACCTCGTTGTTATTTATTCAGAATTTTTTTCATGATGTTAGAGCTTATTATCTTTCCCGGATTCCCTGCGATACCCCGTAATTTGACTTCCTTTCCTTCCAAAAAAAATTTCAAGAAAAGTTGTTGAAAATTAAAGCTACCGTCCCCAAAGATTGTAACCATTGTACTCCTAGTACAACATCAACACCTCCCATTGGAATCTAAAGCACTGCACTATTCAATACATATTCCCCCATGGTTAGCTTGATATTATGGCATTTTCCAGAGCAATTTATAGTTCCTCCATCAGCAAACATCACTTGACATTCTGGTGCTGGGTATAGGAAGCAATTCAATTCCTTAGCTACCTTACAATGAATAAAATTATGGGTACTACCTGAATCAATCAACACTATTACCTTTTTCTTCTTTATATGTCCTTCTATATTGAGATTTTGAGGAGTGTTAAAGCTTGCCAATGCGTTACCCAATATTGTCGGACTAATTTCTTCTTTCTATAAGGTTGGTTCTTAGTGTATATCCTCTTCTTTTGAATTTTCTTGTTCATTTTCTTCCTCCTCTTCACAATCTATCTAAAATAATTTCTTCTCAGCACACTTATGATCTTTGGTGTATTTTCTATCACAACTGTAGCAAAGCCCTTTTTCTCTTTTTTCTTCCAATTTTGTGGTGTAAACCTTGTATATTTTGTAAGTCTAGGAGTAGCAACACTTCCATATTTGTAGATGTGAGTAGTAGGCTTCCTTGTCGCCATAATTTTACATTCAATTTTTCTTAACAGCCTGAATGCCTTCTCCATTGAATCAGGTTCCCAAATGTGAACCTCATGTTGGAGGTTATCCTTTAAATTCTCTATGAATACATCAATCTGGTGTTCCTCTGAAATATCAGTTTACCCTTATATTAAATTTTTTAAAGTCCTCAATGTGCTCCACCACTTAACCCTTTTGTTTGAGATTTATCAATTGGCTAAAAAAGGTGTTTCTCTCTATATCCTCATATTGTGCTATCATTTCCTCCATAAAAATTGACAAAGAGACAATTTTTTTACGGGAGAAAATCTATCAATACCATAAAATGTATTTTGTTCTAAATATAAAGTTGCAATGGATACCTTTTGTGTGTTATTGAGATCAAAATATTGCTCCATCTGTAGTATCCACGTTATGGGATCCTTGCCATCAAACTTCCTCATATCGATATTTGGAATATGATGTGTCTTCCATCCAACATTTGATTTTATGAAATCATGATTAACATTTATTTTTCTCTTATCATGAGTTTCCTCCACTATCTTTTCTCCATTAGGAATCATTTCTTGTATCAACTTTGTCAAACCTTCCTTCAAACCTTCCATGTCTTCCTTCAAACCTTATATTTTTTCTTCCATACCATCCATCTTAGCTTCCACACCCTTCTTCAAACCATCCATATTATCTTCCATGCCTTTCCTCAAAACTTCCATTTCATTTTTGTTGCTCTTTGCGAGATCGAGATTTGGTGCACTTGCTCTTGTAATTTTGATATATCATGTTGCATTGCTTCATCTTCATGAGTCATAGTAGAGTATTCTGAGGGCTTGATGGGTGTTGAATTATTTTTAGGAGGAATTTTAGAACCCAATACTGATATCTATGCTTAAATATTCCCTTGGAATCACTTCAAACTGATTTTTCAAACAAGACTTATGCAATTTGAAAAAAACATACACACCATTTTCTTGCTTTTGAGGAGCTCGATATTGAAACTGAATTATCTCTATCATTTTGGATCTTGAAAATTTGAAATTCGGTCCTGGAGTAGCCCTCTAAATCTTCTTTTGAATGCCACATGTCTGACCTGGTTTGGATGCTTCACAGAAAAGTTATGCCCAATATCCCATGATGACCTAATTATGGATTGGTTCAGTAGAGTGCACTTGTACGATGTGCCATGTGTCACTGTTTCCTCCTTCAACTCTGAAATTGATATAAAGAAACGACATTCCATGTTCATTTGGTTAATTTTTACATAATTCTAATCCGATTCTCATAGAGAGAGTTATGACGATTTTCCCAAGGTCACCTCTTTTAGATGAAATTCAGGAGCCTTCACAAACCCTAACTTACAAATATCATATCTTAGAAAATATTTCGAACCAAGATCTGAAATGTTTATATTAATTACCTTAGGATTTCGTCTTCACATGATAAAAATTTCAGCTTTTGAACCTTCTTAGAAAAAACATTATAGTGAAAATGCCACAATGACCTGTTTAGAGCAGCGAAACCCTAGAATCCAAAGCTCTAATACCAAATGTTATGAAACCAGCTCCAAACATAGAAGAAAAGAGAGATAAATGCCTTATAAATAAGCCACTTGGAAGGGGAAACCTCATTTACATTACATAAATGAAAAATTCTTGGATGATACAAATGACAAAACCTCCTTCTATATATAGGCTTCCATGGGGTCACAATATAATCCTAGTCGACCTAAAAATAATAATGTAAGGGAAATATAATAACAATATGGGGGTTGCAAGGGTACAAAAATAACAATAAGGGGGTTATACTAACAAAAATAAGGGACTACACTAGTAATATAGGGACCTAACAATTTTAGTTGTCCCGTAAATACAACATCAGAGAGAGGTGGCACCATCTTTTGAGTGGAATTTGTTAGACAACGCAAATCCATCCATTGACTATATAGTTTTACTAGAAACTTCCAATAAGATTCACGTTCAAGATTAGATATATGTTTGACTGATTCAATTTGATTTTTGGCGGTCTCATTCCACTGTCCCTCTAATTGTTTGATATCTAGGAAAACTCCAGGCTTGCATTCTTTAATCATATTGATATTATGAGGGTTCTCATTTACAAATTCTGTTGAGATTGCAACAAGATGATGAGCTTAGTGGAAAGGAGTCACCTTCACTAAATGGGCTCGCAGGCTATTTGTTGGGTATGTGTTATATTCTTTCCACGATTAGCCCCACGCGCTGTATGTTGCGTCGGGCGTAGCTGGGGGGTCACGAGGGGCGAAGCAGTCCCCACCGTTGGGGCTCGTGCGTCGCTCGTACTGGGGACTTGTTTTTTAAAGTGACCACCATAAAGCGCGTATCCACTCCATGGTTTTGTGCATGGTTTTGCACATGGTTTCGGGGTTCGGCGTGTTTTTGCCTCGGCATTTTTGGTAGATCCAAGCCAAGGGAATCACGATTATGCCTCCATCCGTGTTGTCGTGATCGTTTATGTATGCTTCGACATGTATATATATGTGTTGTAACACTAAAAGGAATATATGAAAAATCAAGCTGGTCGTCCCGATTTGGGATCCAGGGGAAAATCTCTGTGTTTATCTGTTTTATGTTTTATGCTCTTGCTATTGTTTATTTTCTGTTATAAGAATCGTGTGTAGATATTTCTCTTCAGGGTTAAAACCTACACTATTTTTGGTGCAAAGTCTATTTTTAGAATATGTCTATTTTTAGACATATGATTGTGTTCTATGAGCTTCAGATGTTATTTGTGATGGTTATTGCTTTCGGGGAAAAATAGATGGACTTATATTTTTGCATATCATGCAATCTATTTTTAGATTTCAATGAAAAGCGTATATACTAATATTATTAGCTCTTAATAATATTTGGACTCTAAACATTATCTTATCCTCTGAGCACTTCGTTGAGTGCATGTGGCGGGTACGCGCCTAATGCATGAAAATCACGCTAGGCCCTAGGGTTAAGTGGAGCTATTGTATGGATAATTCAGTTAGAACTCATGTGACAGAGTTTGGTGGAGTTGATTGAGGAAGTTAGTGGAGCTGTATTCAGTTTAACTCAGTTAAACATAGTTGAGCTAGTTGTATCTAGTCTAACTGATTGATACACTAGTGAGAGTGGTGTGAATTAATTATTAATTAATTCACTAATTATTAACTCATAAATCAAATAAAGAACACATTAGTTAACTTTAGTGCATGGACAGTTTCAGTGGAGACCAGTGAAGAGGTAGGTGAAAGAGCAGTGTGACTATCAGTTGTGAATATACTGGTGCATGAGTTTGCACCACACATTGATGGAGATGCCAATGAGGATTGCGCAATGCATACCAGACGGATTCAAACTCAGGATGTGCAATTATTCATCTTGGATTGTGCAGTAGAGGCAGGCTAACAGGTGGAGCAGATTGGAGCATGTGTTTTGCTAGATTTGAACTTGTGTAGTGTGTAACTATTGGAGATTGTACTGAGAGCTTGTGAGGATTTTGTACAATGATTGTTACATGATCTCTATCATTATAATATACAGATAGTTGGGGGTTTTCAGCTTTAAGCTTTCCCATAAATACTGTGTTTATATGTGTGATTGTTTATGGCTCGGACAAAGTATGTAATTGCTTGTATTTTCCGGTAAGCAGATGCCAGAGAAGATACAGCATTATGCATGAAGCTCAAATAGTGTGTGATCAGGATAATCTCAGTGAATAATTTAACAGTTATTCAAATTTCTACAACTTCAATTATATTGCTTGCTATATCATCTGCTCTAGCAGTTTCCCTTTCTGCTTGCTTTAATTTCATATCACAATCCGTAAATAGAAAATCTATGTGGGATTACTCAATCTTTGGCGGATCATATTTTCTTCCTTCTTCAAACTCTTTCAAGGAAATAAAATATAAAATATTTTTATCAACCTTTTCATACTCTAATCTTTGATCAACCACTTAATTGAGTAATGTATCACTTGTTTCACAAAATGGTTTGATCATTGAGATTCTTTGACATAATATTTCTTGTTGTTTTGACAATTGAGTGTTAACTCAAGTGTCTCTTTGATGGATTCTTCTGTCTGAAGTTGATTTTTGAGTTTATCTACTTCATTTTTCATTTGATGAATCTGTGTATCTTTTTCTGTGATTATTTCCTAGTGTTGTAACTTCATTTGCTCAAAATATTTCTGAAACCGTATCATCTGCAACTCTGATTGTTTATTGACGTTTTGTATTTCTTGTTCAATTTGTTGCTCTAACAGTTGAATTATTTCATCTTTATCTTTAAGAAGAAGACTAACCTTTGCTACCTTATCCATTGTAATTGTTTCATAAGCACATGCGAATTGTGACAACCTTGTCAAGTATTATGATGGATAAATGGGGGTGTCTTTCCACACAAGATATATTGATTCATTCTCTGGAGTTGCTGCTGATGAATCAGGCTTTCTTTTCTTTTTTTGTCTCCTCACCACTTCTTTGTGTGCTGGACTATAAAATATATCTAAAGGGGGTATCTCTTCAATTCTCAAAACAATTTGTGACATTGGGTAGGCTGGGATGATTTCAACATCTGCTTCTATATTTATAACTTGTAAAGTTTGTTTAGGGGTATGCATTCCAGAAGTTCCTTCAATTCATGTCTTTGTCTACTGTACTTGGAGATTTTTTCTGAATTTCTCCCATTCTTGATCTAGATCATTTATTATGATTGTCTATGAGTGAACTTGTGTAGAATAAATTTCCCATTGTTCTCCAGCCAAGATCTCTTTGGTTGTTTCTCCATTATTTTTCTCTATATATTTCTCGAGGATTTCCTCAGGGTTTTCTTCATGATTCTAAGATTGATGTTCAAAGAGCTTTGAGCCTTGAATTGAATTCTCAGGAGATTCTTGATCAGAATTGTGATCATAATTTTCTTCTAGGCTTACACTAGGAGTAGGCTCTCTAGTTTCCTCAATTTGCAGTAGGTATAATGGAACCCTTTTCAATATTTTATTCCTGTAAATATGAAAACAATTGAGGTTGGATGGGGTTAATTTTATTGATTCCAAATGAAAGACCTGTGAGAATGTCTCGGCCTTTTAAAATAGATCATCAAATTCATCTTTGTCGTGAATGAACTATCTAATTTTAACCATGGTAGTAAAGTCTTGGGCGAATTTGTTGGGATCATACGTCTGTCTGCCTAGCATAGTAGCCAGATTAAAGCAAGCAATATTCTGTATTTCTTTAACTACATGTCCAAAATCAAATAATGCCAAATAACCACATTAAATTGGAAAAATCGGCCAGAAAAATTTCTTCATGTCTTTTAGGGTTTTGGCAATGCCTTCCCCTACTGTCTGATATTCAATATCTTTTGTCAATAACTTTTCAGGGACATAATAAGGAAGAACATGGGGAGCTAAAATACTCCAAAAAATCTGATATAATTAATTTTTTCTTCACCAAACCATCCTGCCACCGGCAAGATGTCTATCTTTGCTTCTTCTGAAAGCTTGGGGGCTTTTGTATCAAAAATAGTTTCGTAGATTGACAACATTATGCTTTGAAAAATCTTATAAAAATGTGGGCGAAATTATGATTCCCACAAAATATTATGATACACATGGATAGGGGTAGGGTCTTTAAGAGTCCAATTCCAACCCATTTTAGGAAATCTTGTACAGAAACAAATATATGCACTCCTAAAAAAGGGAGGGATAACCCGAGTAGTGACAAATATATACTATCTATAATATCTAATGGCCATAGCCAAATTGTTAGAAAAAATATTACTCCAGTTCATAATTGTGGCATTAACAACTGCATCAATTGATGGAATCCATTCCATAGAAAACTTGGTACTATCAGCTTTCCCAAAAATCCTACACATTATAGCAGCTACATAATTATGTGGAGTTGATAGAGGTGCAATTGGGTACATACCAGTTTTCTCCCGTTTGAATTTGCTGGAGCCGAACCTCCAAGTCTGCATGACATCTATCGGGTCTTCATATTCTTTTGTGAACTGCTCAATGAAATCTTTATCATAGGACTTTTGAGGTTTCGGCAGATGATAAATTCTGCGCAAATTGTCTGAGGTAAATGATCCCATGACTTATTCTCTTGAATTCCTGAATGTCCTGTCTGAGATATCTACATTGTCAATAATCTACTTCACCATATCTGTGTATGGGAGGATTTTAGGCCTCGTAGCTATTCTGTGTAGGAAATAGCGGGCCACTTCAAAATAGGAAGCTTCAGACGGGATTTTAGCGTCGGTCGTTGCTCTGATTTCCAGTACCTTTGGATCTTCATCCTCCAGTAGATTATACATAGCTTCCCATGACATAGTTCCACCAAATTGTTTGCATGTATTATCACTAAAGAGCATATGAATGTTTGAGTCTTCGAATGCAAAAGGCTCGGTTGTCTTTTTTCCTTTCTTAGTCATCTCTGAGCGTTATGTCCTGAGACTGAGAAAATAGAGAAAACATAATGAACGTAGAGAAAATATGAGAGTGGAAACTCAATTAAAACAGTAAATTTGATAAGGATGGGACTTTTATTGCAAGCACGAGTTAAGAAGATACAAATTTCCTACTGCCTTTAAAAGAGTAAATGCAATTTATTTTTTATTAATTATGCATTAAGGCCTGCGTGTGAGTCCTTTTGAGTCTTGTCAAAACATCGCATCGCAAATTCTGAATGATATTTCAAATTAGTATGACTTAAGTGCGATGCCGATTTTGCAATTGCATTAAATCAAAATATAATAAAGTCGCAATTATAATATCAAGAAACATCGCAATATCACCGAATCACAATATCGCAGGGTTGATATATCGCCATGTCGCATTATCGCAAGATCGGAAGATTGGAGTTATGCTATTTCAAAAGACATTTATGTTTTGTGATTTTCAATGCACGATGTATTTATTGACTCTTTGAGCAGCTTTTCCTTATGCCAAGAATGTTTCAACCGCTTTATGGGCTTTAAGAAATATTTCGAGTTTTTTTTTTAAGTTATAAAGAGCTCAACACAACATTTGGTCTTACAAAAGGGTTTTATTGATCGCGTTTCAAGGTTTATGACTAATGATTAATCTACGTTACTTTTGGATTTTGCGATTTGTGATAAAGCGAGAAGTTCTTGGTCCTAAGTCACTTAGCCCAATGCTTTAACATTTTCTAAGGGAAAAAACTCTTACTTGGTAAGTTTTATGGAATTTTTTTTAAAGGGTCCCCATTTATTATTACAATATTGATTATTATAAAAATAAATGGGGGCGTTGTTGAATAGTACAATAGTTCCTTAGACACATTCCCAAGGGATGGGTGAAACATATCGGTGTAAGATTCAAGAACCTGTATGCTCTCGAGGTCGAATATGCATGCAAATATTTGAGGATAAAATCAGAGGTTAGTGACTTGGTGTTTGAGAGGGAGCCTCTCAACAAGCAGCTTCAGAAGTAGTCTCAGAATTTTTTGGAGCAACCGCAATTGGAGAAGCCGAGAAGAGACCGAGTGGAAGCGTCCACTCAAGCAGAGACCTCCAGGAGGGGGAAATTTTGAGCTAGATTGGAAGAGGGAGCAGTGTATGCATCCATACCCCTAGGTGAGAGGTGGGGCGATGGGCATACATAATCACAAGAGAATAAATTTGGGTAGGATCCATTGAGATGGCTTGTCTCATGGATCGAACCTAGTTATGACGATCCCATAGTATAACAGTAGCAGGAATGATCAGTTAGATTGATGTAGTCAGATTCCAAGAAGACATAATTCAAAATGACAGATGTCAGATACTAGAGTGCAGATAGGAGTTGGAAACAGTGCAGAGGGAAAAGATGCAGAGCCATCAACATCGCAGAGATTTTAGTAGATAGTGAAGTAACTAATAGTAGTCAGAGACTCTGATGATAGATGCATTATACTGATTCAATTGTTTTTGAGGCTATTCAGTTTCAGGAGTTACAGGAGCAAACAACACTAAAGAAGTGTTGCATGCAGAACATTCCAAATGTATGAGATTAGGATATATTGAATTTATTTATTGTTGAGAGGGAGTGTTTAAATTTGCAACAAGAAATAGGGAAATTGGCAACCAGAAATGAAATCCAGAAAATGGCACCTAGAAATGGCTACCATATGAGGCTTTTGATTTAATTTTCCCTTAATTAAATTGAAAGAAAGATTGTAATTCATCTCATAACAGCTTGTATTATTTAACTAAGATAGAATGACTGAGTTAGCTTAGTAAATTCGAGTTATAGGTCTAAGAAGAGGTATGTACGGTGTCTCCTACTTTTTAAGAGCCCCGGTTGAGTTATTTGTGAGTTGTAATTAGTTAACTCAAGAAATTGAGTTAAAATCATTTTAACTAGTTATAACTGAGAGATGAGCTAGTGAGAGGTCTAGTGAATTAAATTAGATTTAATCCACAAGTAGTGATCAATCAGTTAATAGATAATTCACTATAAATAGTTGTTTCATGTCAGTTCTAAGGAAGGCCCAGTTGACTTTGAGGTTAAAGGGGAGATAACTATCAGTTGTACTATTATAAAATTGTACAAGGAATGCATGAGGTCATCGGGAAGGAATTATAGGATTTCACAATCATTATTTGGGATTTTCCTAATTAATAGGGGCTCAATTAACCCAAGAATGCATAAGCAAGGAATTCTAGGTAGAGGCAAGAAAAAGGTTAAATACTTGACCAATTTTGCTTAGATTGCAAGATGTTTTAGAGCAAGATCAGAGTGAGACAGTCAGTAGAGTGCAGGAAGTTTCTCTAGTGTGAGAAATCATTGTATTGTTTCATGATCTTGACCATATGAAATATAGAGATAGAGGGGTTTTGATTAGTTTCTTTCCCCAGATACATCCTATGTTGTGTGATTGAAAATTTCTTTCTCTTGCTTATATGTGATTGTGTGATCGTGTTTTGTTTCCACAAATTGTAGGAAGGATTCAGTATCTTGTTTTAGTAAATTACAAAATCAGATTGAATCCTGCTGGTATATTTTCTACAGTCTCTGCATGACTAGTGGGTGCTTCCACTCTCTATACCTCTACTTGTGGTTGCTCCACATCTTGAGGTTCTTATTTTGGAGCCAAGATCTCCTCAAATGCATGCAACTGAAGCTCTCTCTCAAGGGAAATTTGAATGGCCTTCTCTTCATCGAATTTCACATCTCTTCTGACCATTGTCATCATGTGCGCTGGAAAGTACACCCTATAGTTGTGAGGTGTATCAGTGTACCCCACAAATATCCCCAACTCAGTTGTTGGCTTTAGCTTCTTCCTGGAATATTTGGTCACAGGGCAATAAACTGATGAACCAAAAATTTTAAAATGTGACACATCTAGTCTAATACCTTAAAAATACTCCTCTAGTGTACTCATCCCAAGTATCCGATGGAGACTTCTATTCTGCACAAATATTGTTGTATTTAATGCCTTCGCCCATAGATGCAACCATAGGCCCTGATCATGCAACATAGTTCGTTTTGCTCCCACTATAGTTATGTTCTTCGTTTCTGTAACCCCATTCTGATGTGGGTTATGAGGTGTTATCAATTCTCTTCAAATTCCTTATGAAACACAGAATTTCTTGAATTCCTTAAAGACATATTCTCCACCATTTTCACTCCTTAGAGCCTTCACCTTCTTCCCTGTATATTTCACGACAAGTGCTTTGAACTCACAAAACTTGGATAATGTATGATCTTTCTTCTACATGAATAAAATTGAACACTTTCGTGAAAAATAATTTACAAAAATCACATAATACTGGTGTTTTGTTGCGAAATTTTTTGAGAACGGTCCACAAATGTCTGAGTGCACTCTCTCAAGGATCACCTTTGCTCGACTTTCCTTATCATGAAAGGTGGCTTTGGTATACTTCCCCAATGTACACCCTTTACATGTATCTCGATGCGCAAGTGTATTCTTTTGAAGTCCTGTAGAAATCTGTTGCATGATCTTCAAAGTGCTATGGTGTAGATGGCCCAATCTCTTGTGCTAAAGCTCATCGATGTCTTGGCTATCAACCTTCTCTGCTCTCATGCTCAAGGCAACACATTCTTCTACATCTAATTTTTAGAGGTTATTTACACAAACCCCAATATTTTTTACCTTTCTTTTGGCTTTGTGATGAAGGAACAACTTTCCTTCACTCAATATCACATCATATCCACGATTTTCCAACATAGAAACATAAACCAAATTCTTCTTTAAAATAGGAACATACGTGACATATTTTAATGTGAGAGGATTACATGAATCCCTCTCAAAGGTAATTATACCTACACCGATAGCGCTATACCTCTCGTCATCTCCCATCTCGATGTCCATCTAGAGATATTTCTCCTCCAAGCTACTGAAGAATCCTTTGTTTTCGTTCATTTGGAATGAAGCTCCATTATCTAAGTACCACACAAAACCCTTCATCGATGACACCATGCATGCGGTGAGGGTGAAATCTAACTTGATATGTGAAGCAAGTGCTTCACCTTCTGCTCCTCCTGAGGTCTTCTTGTTGGTCTTCTTGTGTGTCGACTTTGTAACATAGTGTCCAAGCTCATGAAAATGCAATTTTTTATGTTTGGCAAGTCTCACTTCTTGCCTGCTTGAATGGAATTTGATTTGGAATGGGACACCTTGCCTTTCCCTTTATTCGCCTTTCCAGCCAAGGAAAAATTATCCTTATCATTAGTATTTGATGAGGATCCATCTCTGGTGTTCCGTTGAATCTCTTCTTGTTCCAAGTCATACCACAATCACTCCCACTCTCGTAGCTTCTCCCTCCCATTCACCACGTCCTGGTAGCTATGCCAGCTCTTGGGAAGGCCTAAAAGTGTTAGGCTCACCAAATCATCCTGGGATACTGTCACACCAACACTTCCAAGATAATCTCGACATTGAGTGAACTTCATCAAGTATTTTGGTATTGTCTCGCCCTTCTCCATCTTAATATTTCTGAGCTTTTCTTTCAGTGCCAACTTCATTTGGTCGTTATTATTTTGAAACAAATCTGTTAAGGCCTTCCACATAGCATATGGAGTTTCCTTTCCATGGAGGTTCACGAAAATATGATCTTGAACTCCTTCTAACAAGATCCTTCTCGCTTGTGCTACATTCTTCTTCCATGTATCAAGAAGCTGAGCATCTATTGTTGCGGGCTGGGGAATATCACTGTCTATGAATTCCTTCAGTCCTTTTTCCTCTAGCATTGCCTCCATCACGTCCTTCCCTGCTATGTAATTCAGATTTCCCTCAAGGGAATATTCGAGTCTCAAGCCAGTGAAAGACATCCTTATCTGTTGTTGGTCCTGAAGAATAAATATGCAAATTCGATGTACCTTTTCAAAACAAACTTTGGTTCTTCTCTTCTATTGTGATTCCTACTCTGATACCAAGTAGAAATTATCTTAATATATTCAAATGATCTTTTAATGTACTAAAAAAAAATACTGAATCAATTCTACAAATTACGAAAACTAATTTCAATTACACAATCACATAAAAAAGTAAGAGAAAGAATTTCAATCGCACAACACAAGATGTATCTAGGGAAAGCCTCAACTAAAAACTTCAGTATTTCTGAATGTCCAACTCTGATCTAAGCAAAATCGGTCCAATACTTCACCAATTCCTTACCTCTGTCAGACCAACCTGGCTTACACATTCTTGAGGGAACTGAGCCTCTATTAAATAGGAAGTTCCCACTAATTGATTGTGCAATAAATCCAAGGTGTCTTGATGACCTCATGCATGACTTGTACAACTTTCTAATTATACAATTGATAGTCTACTTCCCTTTAACTCCAATCTCAACTGACCCTTCCTTAGAATTGACATGCAACAACTATTTATAGTGAATTATCAGTTATATGATCGATCATTGCATGTGAATTAAATCATATTTAATTCACTGGACCTCTCACTACCTCATCCATCAGTTAGAACTAGTTAAACTGATTTTAACTCAAATAATTTAGTTAAACAATTACAAATCAAATAAACTGCAACTGGACCCCCTAAAACTTAGAGTGAACTCTACATGTCTCCAGTTTGACCCTAAACTCGAATTGACTGAGCTAACTAAGTATTCCCGACTCAGTTAGCACTTACAAGTTGTCATGTGATGTGGAATTACAATTTACTTCTAATTTAATTAGGGGAAAATTAAATTAGAATTCCCCTTGGGGTACCATTCTTGTTGCCAATTCAACAATGGAAAAGGTTGAATTTAAATCTCAAATATTCCTCTTAAATCATAAAATTGGTTTATTTCACACCAATATAGATAGATTACATGTGGCATATGATACTTTGAGTCTTAAGATTGACAGGTTGGCACCTTCGTTTGATGGATTGACAAGTGGGGCAGATAAGGAACTATTTGTAGAGGTTCATGTGCATCGGGGTGCAACACCGGAACAACAAGTGACAAGAATATAGGATATGTCTGTGGAATTGGAATTTTCTCCTTTCCAACCAAGGCTTTATAATGATGACCCTGAAGTTAGTATTGCTCCTGGGATGAATAATGAAGACTAGTTTCTTTTTTAGTTTCAATCTATGTTATGCAAGTATGTATTTGTCTTAGGAGTTTTTTGGAGGAAATATAAGAAATGACAAATTGGAATAGCAATATCTAGATAGAGAGTAAAAATATCCAATATTTTTTGGCCCTTCTTCAATACAATGGATGAATATTTTATAGTAGACATAAAAGGTTTTGGCCTTCAAACCAATTTGAATTAATAGAAAAATCCCTTGCTCATTCCATTTATATATATATATATATATATATATATATATATATATATATATATATATATATATATATATATATATAAGTTACAAGTTTTATGTGCATTGAATTTATTGCATTTTAATATTGCATAAATTTACAAACTTGTTACTACATACTTTTATATTATTACTACACAAAAAAATATGAGTGAATGTTTTGAATTTTTTTAATGCATTATAAAATATTACTATTTCATTGTTACTTAAAAAGATTAAATATTTTAGTTAAAAATTTATTTTAAAAAATGAATCTCTTTTTGTATTACGTAATTTAAATGTTCATTTTAATTGTAATAAATAATAGATAAAGATACATGGACAAGTGCTTGTAAATTATGTTGGGAATCCATAAAGCCCATAGAAAAATCTTTATATGTTGTTGGAGACCAACCCATTATCCAACATCTTGCTTTGTCTCAAATGATAAATATAGTAACAATTATTCCAAATCTAATCCACATTCCTAATCTCATTGTTATCAAATATACACTTGGAATCACATAGCTCAACCATCCTCCTTTAACATGACTCCTACCACCACCATCTCTAGTAGTCAAGCCAACATTGATAATTCAGAGACCTTTAGGAATAGGTCTACTCAACTTATTTTTTCCATGTACAATTGCTCCAAAGTAGATATTTCACTAAGAGATGCATGTATTCCACATTCTGATTGATTTCTAAATAAATTCAACAATTTCAAAGTACTCATGCTTGCCATGTTTTCAGTGATTTTTCCAATACAATTATTACAAGAAAAATCAAATATAGTGTTTGTAGGCAGGAGATATAGCAAAATATACTCATTTATTTTCATTTCAATTGCCATTCCCTCATATAATGTCTTATCATATGACATTTTTGCATGAAATCTCGAGTCTCTCAAAATGAATTGGTATTATTCCACTGATTTTGTTGTTGCATAAATCTAGTGATGCTTTTTGGTGAGATATATGATGCGCCAAGGACTACAACCGTGCACATTATTATAGCCAATGCTTAAAATTCTCAAGTCACGAAAAAATGTGACAAATTGAGGAAGTTTCTTGTAAATCCATTTTTTCTTAAATCTAGCAATTGATGCTTGGTACAATGGGCCAAAGATGCAATAGTGCTCCCCATAGGTTATTAGAATGAGAAAATAACACTCTAATTGAACTGCAATTGCCAATCCCATTAGGAATCAATCATTCTAAATTGTTTTATGATAATTCTAACTTCTCAAGTAAAACCAAATCATTAAACTATTAGGAATACATGTTTAATATACTGAAGGTTTCTAACTTACCTATACCATATGGAATACATCCACTTAACTTATTTGAAGGTAAATTTAACCTTTCTAATAAATAAAGTTTTCTAAATACAATTTTTCTATTGTTTTTGGAATTGTACTTGTAAAATTGTTTTGCAAAGATAATGAGATATAAACTAAGTTAAATTGATAATGGTTTTAGGAATGTAACCAATAAACCTATTATCACTCAAATCTAATTGAATCAATTGAATCAAGTTAGGAATGGTCAAAGCAAAGATACTAGTGAGCCTATTGGAAAACAATATGTTGTTCGTGAGCATATTTTGAGAAAAACCCAAGTAGGTCTATTCAATAAAATTGAGAATGGGTTTAAGCATGCTTGGAGTGAGGCTATTTTTATTAAGATCTGAGTGGGTCTACTTAGTGATGTTGGAAAATGTTTTGGGTATGCTTGTGAGGTTAAGATTGAGATCTATACAGGAGAGAGGAAGCCTGGATATTTCAGAAGGAATAGAACCAGAAATATTAAGGCTAGAAATTGATAGATGTGTAAGTTGAGTCAAATTACATAATTGTCGTCGTATACTACCACATAATTTTTTGTTGGGTAAGTTGTTTCCAAGATTCAAGTGCTTCAGTTTCTGCATTAGGCCCAAATCGATTGGAATAGGACCACAACATATTCTAGCCGAGATCAAGTTTTTGCAGCACCATAAGCTGGCCAAGCTCCCGAGGAATTCTTCCAGTGAAACCATGCACAGAAACACTAATCTCAGAAGAACAAAATCCTTTTATCCTTCTCATACCATAGAGAATTTCTAAGTGTAGCACACACACATATATAAAGAGGTACCACTGGATAGGGTGGGCGATTTTTCACTTTTACTGGATGTCTCTGAGTCATGGGTACTTAACCTGTTTTTTTATGTCCGAAAAAGACATAAACATCACACACACATATATACACACTTGTGTGCTCTTGGCTATACACACACGTGTGTGCTCTTGGCTATATATACACACACACATATAAAGAGGTACCACTAGATAGGGTGGGCGATTTTTCACTTTTACTGGATGTCTCTGAGTCATGGGTACTTAACCTGTTTTGTTATGTCCGAAAAAGACATAAACATTTTAAGAGCATATTGGAGGCTCATAGATATTAATTATCACTTAAAAAAAACATAAACAATTAATTATAAAAGATATATATTTTAGCAAATAATAATAAATTAATTTAATAAATAAATTATAAATGAATTTAGGCTTATATGATCCATATCATGAAAAGAAAGAAACTTTTAGGTGAAAATCACATCATGAGAGTTGTGGTTCATTGTTAGGACAAGATGAAGAGAACAAAATTTAGCCATTATAATATAATAGTTAGACTTGACTAAATAAATATTATTTATTAATAAATAATATATTAATATAAGGAAATAATTGTTAGAATATAGCTATTAATATTGAATTAAGGAAAATGAATTAATTAAAAGGAAATTTTTTAGGTAAAGCCTAAATAATCAAAACTATAAACAATTAATAAAATAAAAATAAAAATTGGTTCAAACTTAAATAATCAAAAAAATTAATCCAAAAACTTAAAAATAAATAAAAATAATGGTCAAACTTAAATAAAGAATATTTGGGTCAAACCTAAATAATCAAATAACGATGATGATGATTATTAACATTTGCTAAGACCAATGTGGCCTATCAGACCTCAAGAAAGGAAAAAGAATCTAAGTATGATTCTTCAAAATATTGTTTCTATGATCAAAGAGAAGGGAAATAAGTGCTCCAAGATCGTTATAGAAGGGTTGGCTTAATAGGTTAATAATATTTGAAGTGTGGAAAATGTTAGGGAATTGAGAGTGAATTTGAGTAAGATTCAAACAGTCTATTATCACTAAAAAAAAATTGAAAGTTTACCTTGTTTCTAGTTATGGTGTTAAATGGGTCTTGAGTCATTTCATCTTAAAGGGGTAAGTGATAGGGTTTGAAGTCTTTAAAGTGTCATTTTCATTTCCAAATAAAGTTTAGAAGTCTCATTTCATGGTTTAAAGGTCCCATCATTCATTTAGAAGTCTTATTTTAACCTTTGAAAAAAAAAATTGCAATAAGCCACAAAACCGCACTTTCGTAGCGCAGCCAATTGAAAAAATCATTTTTGCGCTACTAAAGCACTGCTACTTTCATAGCGCATATCCCCGAAAATGCACTAAGTGTGCTACGAAAGCACGGATTCGTAGGGAAGTCATATCAAATCATCAAATCAGTCAGAACCCGTTAAGTTTTCATCATGAGGTCTCACTTAAGGGTCATTTCCAAAACGTGTAGCCATTCAAACTCATCATTGCAATCGTAGAGGTCTCATTATGTAAGGCAAGTTCGAATTTGAAAAGGCTGGTTACTTATTCCAGTTTTCATGCAAAACACTTCAACCCATCTTTTTCAAGTGTCAAGCTTATGGTCATCTTACACCAAATCTTTCCTCATCCATTATCAAGTGAGGCTGACAAGCGAGGCTAACTGTTTTGAATTCAAGCGAGGCTGATAATTAGATTCTACAGGAAGCAGACATAAATTTTTGAATGCAATAATGACATAAGAGAAGAAAAATCACAGGTCAGGGCATTGCATAAGGTCAGAACCTGAAAGCACAGGAGCCCTAGCTAAGGACAAAACAGTGTTAGAGGCTTTCAGGAAGGCAGGGTTTTTGAATTTTTGTGAAAAGTTGCAGGGAGGACACAGCCAGGTAACAAAGGAATTTGCCTTGCATTTCAGTGGTTCAAACACAAATATTGGAATAATAAATTTATCAGTTACTCCTAAGACCATAGCCTTGGTAATCGAGATTCCTAGAGGACAAGAAACATGGTTTAATGGTTTCAGATTTGACATGGAGGCATGCAAGGTCTTTCTAAAGCCATAATTCACAGAGATGGACTTAAACAATGCAATTCCCAGGAGCTGCGTCAAAGAAAACTATGAAAATCTACTCTTATATATCCAGAGGTATTTTACATGCGAGGGTAGATATCATAAATTTTATTCATACCATTTTAAACTTATGTTACATTTTACAGGCATGATATCTTTAGACTTGCCATTTTTCCTGTATAGAAGCATAGCTAAGATGGCAGAAAAAGTTCAAATGAAATCTGAGGGGTGTGAAACTTCTTTATTTCACCATGGTCTAATCAAACTGATGGTATTAAATGAACTCCAAAAGATTAGCAGTGAATGGTCATCATTTTTATTTTTATGTGGATTTGGAGTAGAAGCTCAAACTACAGGCAGTAACCCTAAGGGAAAAGAAACTCTACCAGCAGAATCCAACAAGCCTATAGTGACAAGGACAAAAAGGTTTGTGAAGTTAAAACCTAGGAAACAAGTGAAAGAAAAGGTAGGAAAGACATCAATTGTCATTAAAGAAACTCATCAACCTACAAAAAAACGGTTAGATGAAATTGAATAAATTGCACAAAAACAATCAGCTGATAAACAAGTTCAACAAAGATTGACTAGTAGTCAAGTTACAAAAGCAAAGGGGAAAGAAGTGTTGTCAGGAACAAGTGACAGTCCAGGTTTTAAGGGAAATTTAGATGTTATAAATTGAAAGCCATTGATATAGAAGAGTCCCATTTGGTACAAGCTAACTTCATAAGAATTTATGAAGATAAACAGAAAAAGATGAAGTCATCTAAAAAGTTGGAGTTCAATGATGAGGATGCGGCATATGTCTTCAAGGCTAGGAAGCCTCTAACCAAAAAGTCAAAGAAATTGCAAGAGCTTAATGCTGAGCTAGAGGAAACAGAGGAAACATCTATTGTTCATGAAGAGTTTATAGATCTTTCTTCACCTATACTAGAAAAGGCCAGAAACAGAGTATTCTCCACACAAACAGAGAAAATCAGTTATGAAGAGATGGAGGAAAAGTTGAAATCAGCTAATTATGAAATTTTCATATTAAAGAAGAGAGCTAGAAAGCATGATATTGAAAAAGCAAGTTTCAAGAGGATGAAAGCCCTCTGGGAAGGTGATAAGGTTTCTAAACCAGAAATAATTAGCAGTGAAGCACAATATTTCACTTGGACTATACCAGCCATAAAAGAAGCAATATTTGTAAGGGTTATAAATAATCATTTGAGAACCAGCAATAGGAGACTAAGGAGACAAGTTGAAGACTTATAAATTCATCTAACAAGATCTCAAGAAAAGCTAAAGCAAAAATGAAACAGGGTAATGAAATAATGTAGAAAAATGATAAATTTTAAATCAATTTTTCATTAAGGTGAAGACCAATTTTGATAACAATCATCTTTTTGAGGTTAAGTTACCATGTTTTTTGATATAAATATCAGTCCTTGTGAAGTGTAAATATCCTCAACTTAAAAAAACATCTGAAGATTGTTTTGAAATAAGCTTACACAGCAGTTTTGTAGCGCGCTACGAAACTGCTGAAGATGAATTTTTCCACTTTTACATATAAATTTTCGAGATAAGTTTGATGGGTTTTGAGTTTAAATGTTGCTAGTGGAAGCATGGAGGTTACATGTGAAGGTTCCAATTGTAAAACAGGAGAAAAAAAAATGGTTAAAGGAAATTTTTTCAATTACCTACAAACTGCACTACAAAAACAGGCTACTTTCGTAGCGCAAACATATTCATACCCTTCTACACTATTTTGGAGATTTTTCTTTGCACAGGTAGAAGATTAAAGGTTTCAAGGCAATGATTAACACATGTGACACATATGAAACTAAGCTATCAATGTTAACAAGTGTTCAAAGATGAAAATGGAAGTTAAGGGCTAAAAAGCAAGAAACCTGTCTCCTAATTTTTGGGACAGTTTTTGGCATCATCAACAGGATTACCTCAAAGGTGGAAGCATCATCAAAGTTCGAATACATGGGATTACAGCTTTCAAAGGAATTAATTAAGTTTAGATAAGGTTCTTGCAAGCATATTTAGGAGTTTCACTACTATTAGAACTAGGAATTTTCAAAGGTAGTAAAGTTGTCACTTTGTAATTAATGGCATGTTTAAGATTATCAAAGGTGTCAAAATAAGAGAATTCGAATTCTCTAGTGGAGGATCAAGGAATCCTAGATTGTAAATTCTATATATAGAGCATGAAGTCAAATTCATAAGGTTTGGGCATTTTCATTAGCAAGTGATTGTGTTATTGTAGTTGACTTGTCTTTTTCAACTTAATACAGAGATCTGTTTTGACAACTCAAGATTCATAAGGATTTTATGTGTATCATCTTTCTATGGCTTTCCTCAATTACCTATTTGCAGTAGTATTTGTATGTGTTACTTAGAATTCATTTGACAATGCTCTAACTTCCTTCACATGCAAATAGACTGTGTTTTTCACTGTGTCACTGCTATATTCATTAAACTAGACTCCAAGTGCCTTGAATTCCATGCTAAACAGATTATGTTGTTTTATTGAAGAATATTTTGACTCCATGGCCCAATGAATTTTTGCTAATTTATGATACAACCAGTTATCCATTTTAGCATTTTATTTTAGAGTTAGCCATCTATTCATTAATCAAAAATCATAAACCTCTGAGAGAGCCCTCTCAGGTTGAGGAAGCTAAGCCTTAGCCAAAAGATTAGTCTGAAAACGTTACATCAAGTCTACTTGGTGAGCAGCCTATCAGGCTCGGATTTTGTGATAACAAAGTCTAAAAGGAAGTGATTTTCATCTTCCACCTTCTTATTATTTTAAATCTGACATATTCTATCGTTTTAGGGAGTCTTGGGAATAGACTACCGCCTGGTCTCACTTCGAAGCTCATGAGAATTAGTTCATATCCTAGCAATGTTCACTTTTTTCTTAGTGTTGGTCAATATAGAGAGATAATTCTGATTATTAAGGGTGGGGTTGATCACCTCCTTATAGTATCTTAGCTTCATTTTACCCTCCAACTCCTGATCCTCCCACAACTTGTCCTTAAACTTGGACGTAATAGTTTTTTTGACACTATATTTTCTTCCCATGCTGAGCTCCTCCTTAATTCCCCAATGGTTGAGCCAAGACTAGGCATCCTTATGCCACCCGCGTTGAGGCGAAGGTGGGGGTTTTGACTAAAATTAGAAGAAATTTTTGGGAGCCTTTTGGATTTCATGTTCTAAAGCTTCTTCTTATACATTAGATA
Source organism: Pinus albicaulis (assembly GCA_034641835.2). Lineage (NCBI taxonomy): Eukaryota > Viridiplantae > Streptophyta > Pinopsida > Pinales > Pinaceae > Pinus > Pinus albicaulis. The sequence continues at coordinate 1,472,602,906 of CM076577.1, forward strand.
TCTAAACATAGACGTACTTTCAATGGGGGACAAACTAGCTTCGATCAAGAGGATATGATAGGGAGTGTTTCCCTTGATCTTTAGGCTGTAGGTTATGAATTATTTTTGAATCATCTCAATCTTCCTCCATGACTCTATGGATATATTGTAGCCACAAACTTCACGTCTGTATAGGACAACAGTGGTGACGAGAGTCTCAAAGAGGAACTTATTTTTACTCCAAATGTAAAGATCGACCGACTTACAGTTGTTCTCAAACTCATAATAAGCTTTCCAACCTCCAATAATCTTTTTCTCAATGCTTATATAATTATAGTTGAGTTGATGAGGGAATTCAATGCCCAAATATTTATAAGAAGAAACCTGCTTTAAGCACTGGTTATTATACACGAAACTACCATGAGTGATATTTTTGGATTAAATGATCATGACTTTATTCTTGTCGGTATAATTGTCATACCCATCTTGGAGCAGTAGACATGAAGAGTATGAAGCTGCTTTTCAAGGTCATCATGGCTTTTTGCAAGAATAAAAATATCATCCTCATAAAGGAGAAGAGTAATGAGAACACCAGCAAGCTCGGTGCCCATGCATCCCGTAGTTTCCAGACACTCCTCTAGATTATCGATGTATATGAAAAAAAGAGTAGGGGATGGGGGACACCTTTGCTTAACTCTGATATTTCATTTAATGTCTTTAGACCACCCCTTGTTGGCCTTAATCTTTGAGGTGATTGTCTCATAGAGATGGATCATAGAAATCCTTAGCTCAGGAGGGACCATGATCTCTTTACGTCTCTCCTGTTAGCACTCCACCAGTTTTTAGAAGGTTGAGAAGGATACCAGTAAAGGTAACCACAAACGACTTTAACCTAGTAGCTAGCCCTACTAGGCTGAGAGGGCTCTCTCAATGAAATCATAGCCAATTGACTGGATAATGAAATATTTTAGGCTAGATTTGCAGATTAGGGTTTAATTTTATTTTTAAGGTTTGTGCTGGATGGTGAATTAGGTCTAGGAAAAACTAGGTCAGGGCTCTGAAAGTCAGATTTGCAGAGATCTAATGGGGCAAGGTAGGCACACACTTTAGCACTTTAAAGGTATCTTGGTGAATATGGTAGATTGATAGGGTTGCAAAACCAACATGAATATCATGAATTTATTTATATCAGAATAAAATGAAACAAAAATGTGAAAGATTATCCAAAACAGAGCATTTAAACAATGAATTATGCTTATCAAAGTTAGAAATCAATCACATAAGACATGAAAATGGAAATGGAAGGTAAAATACATTCAAACATATGATCACATAAGAAGCAACAATGCTATAGGACATACCACATGAATCCCGCCACAATAGCCGCAAATTTTGTCTAATAGTTCCTGCCAAATTCACAAAGTACACTAGTGTTCCAAGCTAAATTCCACAACATCCAACCTTTGAAACTGATTAAAATGGACCTCATATATCCATTGAGGTTGAAATCCTCCCTTTGAGGTTTAATTTTCTAGCAAGAAAGTCAAATTCATGCATCTATCTGAAGTATGCTACACACTAGGGAGGTTACACAACAAATTACTCCTTTATCTAACCATCAAGAGACATATCCTCAAAAAAATAAATGGAGAATAAAACACCTATTCAACTCCATTTTTACCATTTAAATTTACATTTTTACTTTTACATTCATCTACTTTCATATTTTGAATTTTTCAAAAGTCAAACTAGAAATTGTTAAAAATTACACAGTGAAAATTTTAATTAAAAGATCAGAAAATTGTAGAAGCGCATCGCAATCTTGGAGGCCATTTTTAGGAACCTTATTGAAGTCAAAATTGAAATTTGAAAGAATGGTAAACTATCCTTGTCTATATAGTTTCCAAAACATCTTGAATTTTTGAAAATGACCCATGGGAAGGCCTTCAAAAACTCATTCTCCCAAGGTGTCTCCAATTTCGTAGTGCCAATAAAAAAGAGGGGCAAAATGTTGATTTTTGACCCCTTTTTTCTCATTTTTCTCAAAATATGATCCCTGAATAAAAAATTTGAGGAAATGGGTTTTAAGAGGAGGCCAATAGATTTCTATAATTTCTGATTTTATGCCATTTGGAGCCCAGAGGAAAAATCGCAGCGCCAAGGCACTGTGCATTTGAACCTAGCAAAATTTCTGAATTTTCTGAATTTGCACCAAATTTCACCAAGAAAAAAAAGTGATCCAAATATTCCAAAATTTGGTCTAGAAGTGGAAAATGAGATATTTTATTCTATCATAGAGGCATCAACAATAATATCTATATTACCCTTCTCATTTTGGTTGATTAGGGTTTTCTTGAGCTTATCTTGCAATTGCTTGACCTTGACATTGCGAATTTTGTTTCTTGTGTGGTAATGGTCAGACATGTGCCTCAACATATGATTGTCCCTATTGGCCTTGTCAAGGAGCTTCTCCAAATGGGTTTTGACCTTCTCAAGCCAAAAATCCCTGTCCTCAATGATCTCATTTTCAATCCCCTCTTCAAAACTGAGTTCTTCATCTGTAGTGTCTTGTTCTCTTTCTTTCTGCAATGCCTTTTTGAGACCCATGGTTCTTGGCCTCTTCCTCTTCACCTGTTGTTCATGCTCATCATGTTCATCATGCTCATCCACTGCTTCGCCTTTCAATTCTTGCCTCTTAGCTTTAAATTTCTCTATCTCCATAATGATTTTCTTTGTTTTGAGTTGACTATTTTCCTACTCAAGGAATGAAATGATGAATTTGGACCTTGCCAAATTATTATGAACTTCTTTTATTTGAGCATCCTTGTGATTACCCTTTCTAGGCTTTTATGCTCTTCATTGGCCTCCAAGTCAACTAGTTCAAAGTCATCTACCTCCTCATCATGCATGGATGTGTCATGTTGCACTGATGGTGATCCCTATTCTGGTGAAGTAGGCATAGCCCCTTCCTCAATTTGAGGAAAAAACACAAGTCTCCTGCCTCTCTGATAGGTGTGAGTAACCTCAGGCCTGGGCCACTTTGAAACTTCAACAAGTTTGATTGATGATCCCTCCTCCATAAGTTGTGTACATTTGCAAGGCTACCTCAATGAAGGTATCCCATGTCATGTTCTTCTCTCAAAACTGGTGAAGAACTATGAACTTCACCAAGTTGTGGTGAAAGAGGCTAGGGTAATGTTCTTTTTTTTTTTTCATCTTTTCAGACATCTTGATCACACTTCTATACAAGAAATTTCATAAATTAAGATTCTTCACTATTGTGAAGTGCATGAGCAGTATAATTTGATATTGGTACAATCTGGAAAACCTGCCCTCACATGTGAAGAATTTCATCACAACCTTCATCAATGGTGCATACCTCTCCAACAAATATCTGAATGGAAGAATATGTGAATGAGCCTCTTTGTACTATGATTTTATGTAGTTTTTGTACTGCTCAAGGTCTAGGTTCATCCCTTTGAACCAACATTCACCATGATTTGGTATTCTTGTAGCAAGAGAGATGGCATCTACTGAAAATTTGAAATCAATCCCTAAAATGGTGGCATTTTCTCCCTTCAAATTGGTGGCAAACAAATCTGTAACCTGCTCATGAAAAACTACCTCTTTCACTCTTTGACAAAACCCTAGGTAGTTGACATCTTCAAAGCACTTTCTATCAAATGGTGAGGAGGTGATTTCAGTGAAATTTGAGGGCTCATACCTTAGTATCTTCCCCCCTTTATGGTGTTTGCTTTTCTCTGATGGTGAAGACTTTGCTTCCATGGTGAAATCCAGATGATAGACAAGAAAAAACAATTAAGTTTTCTGCTATGAAGGAATGAGGTGGTATGATGGACTTGGAAGTTGCCTAAATTTTTAAGGAAATTTATGGGATAGGGAATGAGATTAGTGAATTGGGGAAACATAAAATTTGGGAAATGATTGAGGGGAGGGGGTTGAAAAAGCCTAAACACAGTCCTACCTTAGAAAGACATATGATAGATTTAGGGTTTGTAGGGAAATGATAAAAAATGAAGGCAAATGGATTTTTGATGCATGGAGATGGTGTATAAACTGAAAACAGAGATGTAGGGACCAGGAAATTAGGGTTTAAAGAAACAATTTATCTTTTGGAGACCAACACCATGCAATTCATGCAAACCCCAGGAGACTAATCTTGTGATAAATTTCTTGGCATTCAAATCAAAGGAGGGCATGAACATGTGTAAACTTACTTGTTATAAAGCTTTGAGAGAGAAAAATATGAAGTGGAAATCTAAAAAACTAAATTTGGTGATGAAATGGAAATTTTGGTCAACTAAGCCACATGTGAAGGGCAAGCCACCAGTGTGTAGCGCCTATGCACAATGCCTTCTTCCAGAAGTGAAACGCAGTGTATGTATGCGCAACGCTCTCAAATTTTCTCAAGTTTGAGCAAAAAAAACGTGTTTCTCTCACCAAATGAGGGATGAGCTCGATGATGAGAGGTAATGAGAGTGCAAATGAAATATTTTTGTGACTTTTTGGCCCTTTTATAAACATGGAATGACCCTCTTTTACTGATTGTTGGCCCCACAAGTCTTTTTCATGCATGACTTTCATTCTTTTGAATTTTGTAACATTTGGAATTTGTGGCTTTTTGGAACATTGGATCTTTTTGGAACTTTGAAATTTTTCACGACTTGAACTGCAGCTTTAGTAACATGAAGTGCTTATTACATATAGAAACATAAAATTAGATTTTTTTAAATCAAAATTTATTGAAGAAACTTGTTTTTTTCCACTCCTTCAATTGCCGGATTTTATGAATGAAATGACAGTTTTGATGACCTTGAAACCGTAATGACCTAATGGAGACACTGAAATGAATGAAATCATTATGGAGATGATTGAAATGATGATGATAATCTCTGAATAATGATACACTCAATTGAGTGATGACATGGACCAACAATTTAAAAATTTTGGAGGAAGTACAAAATAGTCCTAAACCTAATGCCCAGTGACCAAATTTTTGCTTGAAGACTTAGTGAAATGAAAAAAAATTGACTATGGGACCCTAATAAGACATGATAAGAGTCCATTTTATCACTTGTGACAAGATGAAAATACTGACACTAACATCTCCCAATTTTTATCTCGAAAAATAATGTCGAAAGCTTTTCTAAAGTCCACAAAACAACAGAAGAGATCGGATTTACTATTGCAAAATTCCTCCACAATGATTTTGAGCGTGAAAATATGGTCAATAGTCGAGCGTGAAAATATGGTCAACTGACATGCTAAGAATGCAAAACAAGTAAAAAGTTTCTTCAATCATATTTTTCCCTAAATGTAGAAAGAAACATGCTTTGCATGAATGTCCACTTGATAACATTAAAATGTGTAAAATTTGTGCAGGATCACATACAACTGAAGATTGCCCATCATTACCAGGGTTGAAGGCAATTTTCCAAAAGGATAATGGAGCAAATCAAGCACAAGAGCAACTTTCTTATGTAGCTCCAAGAGGACTATGGCAGCCTCATCAACCCAATACGATACAATATCCTTATGCGCAGTATCAAGGATATGCACAACAATCTCAAGGTAATTGGAAAACACCCTTGCCTTGGAAACCTTGGGCATCTCAATCCCAACCTCAAAACCAACCTTGGAAACCATGGCCATCTCAATCCCAATCTCAAAACCAATCTTGGCAACAAAGTTGGCAAAGGCCCTATAAAGGAAATCCATCATATCCTCAATCTTTCCCTCTCTATCCTCAATACCATCATCAATGTTATTCATACCATTCACCTCCACCACAACATCAAAATCACCCTCATTTGACCTCAATTCAACCTTTCCCATTATCATCCACACAAGAACCCCAAAAATTCATTCATACTCCACTACCTCCACAACCATTTCATATCCCCAATAATAAAACACCTCAATCAACTTACAATTTTGAGGTATTGCAAAATGATTCACCAGCTATCATTGAAGAACAACAACCAGAAGAAGAAGACTCAGATAAGGTCCAAGAATCATGGATGTCTATTGATAAAGAGAAGTTATTGGAACCAGAGATTGAAAAGTCTCATGCATGCCTATCACCAGATTCTATGAATGAAGACCACATCTTCGAAGACTTGCATTTCATGATAGAGGACAGACAAGGAAGACAAGATTACATTGAATCTTGGTTCAAGTCAATCATCGGATCCCAATGCTCAATTATTCAATATCTTTTGAAATCATCTAAATCAAGACAGTTGGCATCTCATATACAGGTACATATCAAAGAGTGTCTTTCAAACCTGCATATGAGTTTATCTATCATCTTGTTACAGAAATGGTTCCATTGGAAGTATTCATATACTTGAACAAGATTTTCTTTTTCAAGTACAGTAGGACATAAATAAAAATAAATAAAAAATAAAATTAAAGAGAAAAATAAGTCCTATTGTGAAAACCAAATTGTTGGCGCAATTGGACATGAGCTTTGCTTGAAAACCAGGCAACTGACGAGAAAAGTTCACAATAAGTTCTATAATTTCATGATGGTTTCAATCTTTCATGGTTCTTCAAATCATTTTTGGTTCTATGCTCGAGTTGGATGATGCAGAATTCCTTAAGGTCCACCTTCCAACAAATATTGTCCCATCGACCTCAACACTTTATCTGGGATCAAGATTAGAGATTATTTGGAGTGCCTTGGAGCTTGCATTCATCAATGGCAAGCCTCCTCGTTGATAACAATGGGAATACAACAATGTCTCTTGATTGTCAAATCTTGCAGGCAACTCGACTTCAACACATTCATTCGTCCCTGTCAAGATGCACTAAGGTACCTTGAAACTCATTTACATTATCGGTGAGTTGTCTCGCATTGGTTAATGATTTTCATCATTGATCGGTAATCCAATGATTTCTTCCCATGCTCTACTTCGACACATTTATTCGCATGGTAAGAATTGTACCATGAATGTTGGCTTTGATGAAGACTAATGGTTTTATGGAATCAACAACAACTTGCAGCAGTACATTTTATTTGTTTCTTGTAGCAGCATTTTCATATTTTTTTCAATTCAACAACAGCTGTGGAAAGTGGCAGTTTCTGCAGCTATTGCTATAGCAGCCTGCTTTTGTTTTTTGCAACTTTTTCCAGAGGCAGTTTTGGCGCAAATATTGCAAGAGATTGGAGCAAAAATAAAAAATTCTGAGCTTCTGGGTTTTCTCAGAATATGATAAATTGAGTATAATCATGGATAGAATTTAAAAAAAACAATTTTTAAGGGCATTTCAGAAGGGTTTTTCAGGCAGATTTTCATTTTTCAGCATTATGGACAGATTAGGACAGATTTCAGTATTTTTGCACAGCAACGCCTTTTCTTCATCAAAATGAAATTCTGAAAGAATGTGGTAGTAGAGAAGGTAAAAATACACAGTTTCCCTTTTGAATCACTCAATTCGGCCTTAAAATGAGTTCGTGGCATATTTTTTTGTTGCAACATTGGGCAGAATGAAGGGTGAAATAGGGCAGAAATTGATTTTATCATAACTTTCAAACTGTGCATCCGTTGGTCCTGAAATTTTTATGGTAAATGCATTGAGGTAGGGTGAATAAACAAAGAAAATTTTAGAAAATTTCAGTGCGTATTCTTCAATAAATTGGCCACTTTCACCTACATCCATTTCTCATTTTTCGGGAGATCCGTGCAACCAATGGATGAGATTTTTCATCGGAAGAGGCATAATAATATTGGTAACAACCTCAAAAAAAATTCAGGGAAGTCTGATGTTCCATTTGAGAGAAATTGAAAAATTCATTTCATCTTACAATTCCACTCCATCTCACTCCACTTTCACTCCATCTCACGCCACTTTCATTCCATTTCACAAGTCATATTTCACTTTCACTCCATTACATTTCACATCCATATTCCATAGCCATACATCATTTCTTTTTACAGATTGCGTGTTGCAGCCACATCTTATTCAGTAGTTCTGACACAGTTGTATAGCCTACAAAGAGATGATGATTACAGGAAATTTAAGGATTCTGTTTTGAAGATCAACATGCTAAAAGAGGACCAAAGGAACAACATCAAACACAGCAATTAACAAGGTCAAAATTCTGAGGTAAATTGTGAAAATTATTTTAATAGCAAAAAGTTAAAACATGAAATAGATACAATGTGTATAATCATATGTTTCCTAAAAAACCTATCATTCGAATTGATTAACATATATTAGCCATATCCCTTATCCAACATTCCATAACGATCCTCATTAAAACCTTGATTAATGACTAACAGTCATAATCACAAACATAACCTACTAGTCCACATCTCCTTAAGATTGTGTCATTCACTTATTTCACCACAAGTTCATCACAAATTCTCCATCAGATCCATAGCCACTTCATTTTCCCTTATAGCTTAATTACCTCCATCCATTCACTTCAATTACACTTTGGAGCCAATCCATCTCTAAGTATAGAGAGGTAATTATGAGGGTGAAGCATCATTCTACAGCTAATGCATCTTCAGACATAGAGATATAGTTTCAAAAATAAAGCATTAGACTCTGTAGTCAATCTAGCTTCAAGCATAGAAAATTAATTCTGAAAGGAAGATAATCTGCACAGAGGAGGAATGTGGCTAATTGTCAGGATAGAACCAGTGGGAGTCAAGTATTTGAAAGGATATCCATAAGTCAAGGAGCTACTACAACAAGTAGGGAGGTTCTTTTGATGGAGCAGAAGTATAAAAACTGACATGGTTATTGAAAATAAACTTGACACTCCACTACAGGAGGAATATGAAGAACCAATTTCTAAAAAGTTAACAGAGATTAGAAAATAGATTAGGGCCAAAAGAAGAAAAAAGATAAGGTTGGATGTTCTAACAGAGGTTTCAGAGCACATGGAATAAGTTTTAATGAAATTGCATGAGGACATGCAATAGTTTTGCAGTGAGGGTATGTTAAGCCCTAGAATTGCCTTCTCTTTTACAAACCTTCACTTCATTTCATCATTCTTTTATCACTTCATAAGCCTAAAATCAATGAAGAATGATTAGGATTGCTTAAAGGTTACATGCAATTGATTAACATATTTTATTTTCATGGTTTTTGTTGTTTTAATAATTTTGTGCAAAATAGCCACAGAATACAGACGTTCCGTAGCCGATCACGCGTTCCGCAGCTATTTTAGTGTTTAAACGGGTTATAGGTGTCGTCTGAATGAAAAGCGCATATGGTTGAATTCCAGACCTCATCCACATCATTCCTTTCTCTCCATGAAGTCTGAGCAAAAATCTCCAAGTGGTTATGCACGTGGGACACCCAAACTAAGAAGCAGATTCCTATCAGGACAAGAACTCTACAGATGTCTTCAGCAAAAGTACGAGGCTTCCACAAGAGTTCTAATTTGATTTTGATTGAAAAAGACACTTGTTCCTATTTCTTCTCAAGGGTAGTTATTTATTTCTCTTATAAGAATGACTCGAGAGATTGAGATCTAGTTAGCTAGTGGATGTTTTATTGTTAAACTTGTCCAGGACCGTAATACTCTGTTTTGAAGCATTTTTCTTCAATGAAAGAGGAGCAACTTTAATACATGATTTGAAGCAATCTTGAAGAGATTTGTATGCTGATCTGGTGGTAGAGGGCCCATACTTCCCAAGAAGCTCTGTGCGTTTTGTTTAGATAAGTAATTCTAGCTCTATTTTGTTCCTAGTTTAGACAGTTTTTCTGAACTTTATGTTTTATGCTCACTGACACCGAATGCTACAGCCAGTCTTGCTCTTATGAATTGTTCCAACACATCACTAATGCTGAATGAGATGAAGCTGTAGTGTTTTAGAAAATGATTTCATTTTGGTTCAACTGTATTGTTTTAGAGATTAATTGCATTTTCGTTCAGCTGTAGTATTCCGGAAACTAGTTGCATATCAGTTCAGTTCTATTTAATGTATTGTAAATTTTGTTAGCTATTTGTACTTTAGTTTTGATTAAATTATACCTAAAGGCCTTCATTATTTACAAACTGTTCTTGTTCTAAATCTTTGTTAATATATCATTATCATAGGACAAGAATTGGCAATGTCATCTTGAAGTCTTGACTGTTTTGCAATTTCTTATGATTTCATAAAATGCCTTTTTCTAAAGCTGTTCCAAAAGACTTCTAACCTGTGAATGGGGCTTAATAGTGATATCTGAGTGGCAGAATGGATTGATTTTAGTGTCATAGGTTAATTTAGAGTAGAATTTCTTGACATATTGCAGATAATCTTTTCTAAATGTGTTTCAACAAATTTCTAACCATAGATGAGATTTTCTCTATAATATTGTAAGTTGTTTGCTTATAAAGAAACCTCATTGCATTAAACTTATCCTATTCTCAAGTTGTTCCAACATATTTCTAATATAAAGAATTGGACTGAGTTCATGTTCTGAGTTATTTTCCTTGTCAAGTTTTGCAAACTGTGAAGAGTTATTTTCTTTGTCAAGTTTAGCATTCTCTGTTCTTAGGTGCCATACATAGTCTAGGGTAGATTTTGCTCTGTTTTTCATCATTTTCCTAATTAGGGACAAAATTTACAATTACACTCTGTTTTGAGTCTAAGGTTTCCTTTTCTTTTCTTTTTGACATAGATTTGATTTCACCTTTTGAACATAGAGTAGCATATTAAGTACTAAAAAGACAAAACCCCCAAAAACAATAAGAAAAACACATACAACGAAGTAAGGAAGAGGTCACTTAGGCACATATAGTGCACCACACTTCAACAGTTTACTAACCCTGGTTGACAATTTATGACCTCAATTTAGGAACACTAAGTTGAGCAGACATTTTGGCATCGTTGCCGAGGAAGTGTAACTAGGTAACCTTATTTCTTACATCCAAAAACAAAAAAAAAACAAAAACAAAAACTTCAATCACCTACCACACTCACTATATTATGTGGTGCAGTAAGAGCCACACATCCACATCATGAATTCATATTTTTGCAAGTAGAAGAAGAGGTGACAAAGGAGGTTGAAGAAATGGATGGAGATGATGACAATGAAGAAGATCCTTTTGGATTTCACATTCAAGAAGCCGATATCAACGTTAAAACGAAGAACATCCATCCATCTGTACTTCCTAACTTCAAAGGTATGAGATCAGAAGACCCGAAAACCTTTCTTTTTGAATTTGAAATAATTTGTAGATCTTATGGCTACTCATTACACATGCAAAAATTGAATTTGTTTCTGGCAAAATTGAAAGATAGAGCTCTTAGATGGTTCATGAATTTAGGAACAAATTCTATAAGGACATGGGATGATACGAAAAGAGTATTTTTGGAAAAATATAAAGGTTATAGCATGCACCATGACCTTAGAAATGAAGTCTTTAAGATGAACCAAAAAGAGGATGAAAGCCTAGAAGATTTAGTGGAGAGATTTACTTATAATATCAAAAGATCTAAATTGCATAATTTAGGATCAAATGCATTAAAAACTCTCCTACTAAATTCTATAAAGGATGAATGGATTGATCTTCTTAATCTTGTGGGAAAAGGAGATGTCTATCGATTGTCATTTCAAGAAATTTGTGAACTATGCAAGAACATATCAAGAGGAAAAGCAAAGTGTGTAAGATCCCCTCAAGATCCATTTATGGCAAGAGTAAGTAAGTCAGCATCAAGATTGGTAAGTCAAACTGAACCTAACAATTTGCTAAACATTCTTGGTAATTTAAATGAACAAACTAACATGCTAAGAATGCAAAACAAGCAAAAAGTTGCTTCATTCATATTTTGCCCTAAATGTAGAAAGAAACATGCTTTGCATGAATGCCCACTTGATAACATTAAAATGTGTAAAATTTGTGCAGGATCACATACTACTGAAGATTGCCCATCATTACCAGGGTTGAAGGCAATTTACCAAAAGGATAATGGAGCAAATCAAGCACAAGAGCAACTTTCTTATGTAGCTCCAAGAGGACTATGGCAGCCTCATCAACCCAATATGATGCAATATCCTTATGCACAGTATCAAGGTTATGCACAACAATCTCAAGGTAATTGGAAAACACCCTTGTCTTGGCAACCTTGGGCATCTCAATCCCAACCTCAAAATCAACCTTGGAAACCTTGGCCATCTCAATCCCAACCTCAAAACCAATCTTGGCAACAAATTTGGCAAAGGCCCTATAAAGTAAATCCATCATATCCTCAATCTTTCCCTCTCTATCCTCAATACCATCATCAATGTTATTCATACCATTCGCCTCCACCACAACATCAAAATCACCTTCATTTGACCTCAATTCAACCTTTCCCATTATCATCCACACAAGCACCCCAAAAATTCATTCCCACTCCACTACCTCCACAACCATTTCATATCCCCAACAATAAAACACCTCAATCAACTTACAATTTTGATGTATTGCAAAATGATTCACCAGCTATCATTGAAGAACAACAACCAGAAGAAGAAGACTCAGATAAGTTCCAAGAATCATGGATGTCTGTTAATAAAGAGAAGTTATTGGAACCAGAGATTGAAAAGTCTCATGCATGCCTATCACCAGATTCTATGAATGAAGATCACATCTCCGAAGACTTGCATTTCATGATAGAGGAAAGACAAGGAAGACAATATTACATTGAATCTTGGTTCAAGTCAGTCATCGAATCCCAATGCTCAATTATTCAATATCTTTTGACATCATCTAAATCAAGACAGTTGGCATCTCATATACAGGTACATATCAAAGAGTGTCTTTCAAACCTGCATATGAGTTTATCTATCATCTTGTTACAGATATGGTTCCATTGGAAGTATTCATATACTTGAACAAGATTTTCTTTTTCAAGTAGAGTAGGACATAAAAAATAAAATAAAAAGTAAAGAGAAAAATAAGTCCTATTGTGAAAACCAGCTTGTTGGCGCAATTGGACATGATATTTTCTTGAAAACTAGGCAACTGGCGAGAAAATTTCACAATAAGTTCTGCAATTTCATGATGGTTTCAATATTTCATGTTTCTTCAAATCATTTTTGGTTCTATTCTCGAGTTGGATGATGTGGAATTCCTTAAGGTCCACCTTCCAACAAATCTTGTCCCATCGACCTCAACACTTTATCTGGGATCAAGATTAGAGATTATTTGGAGTGCCTTGGAGCTTGCATTCATCAATGGCAAGCCTCCTCGTTGATAAAAATGGGAATACAACAATGTCTCTTGATTGTCAAATCTTGCAGGCGACTCGACTTCGACACATTCATTCGTCCCTGTCAAGATGCACTGAGGTACCTTGACACTCATTTACATTATCGGTGAGTTGTCTCGCATTGGTTAACGATTTTCATCATTGATCGATAATCCAATGATTTCTTCCCATGCTCGACTTCGACACATTTATTCGCATGGTAAGAATTGTACCATGAATGTTGGTTTTGATGAAGACTAATGGTTTTATGGAATCAAAAACAACTTGCAGCAGTACATTTTATTTGTTTCTTGTAGCAGCATGTTCGTATTTTTCTCAATTCAACAACAGCTGCGGAAAGTGGCAGTTTCTGCAGCTATTGCTATAGCAGCCTGCTTTTGTTTTTTGCAACTTTTTCCAGAGGCAGTTTTGGCGCAAATATTGCAAGATATTGGAGCAGAAATAAAAAATTCTGAGCTTCTGGGTTTTCTCAGAATACGATAAATTGAGTAATATGCAGACAGAATTTGAAAAAAAAAATTAGGGGCATTTTAGAAGGGTTTTTTAGGCAGATTTTCATTTTTCAGCATTATGGACAGATTAGGACAGCTTTCAGTATTTTTTCACAGCAGTGCCTTTTCTTCATCAAAATGAAATTCTGAAAGAATGTGGCAGTATAGAAGGTAAAAATACACAGTTTCCCTTTTGAATCACTCAATTCGACCTTAAAATGAGTTCGTGGCGTACTTTTTTGTTGCAACATTGGGCAGAATGAAGGGTGAAATAGGGCAGAAATTGATTTTATCATAACTTTCAAACTGTGCATCCGTTGGTCCTGAAATTTTTATGGTAAATGCATTGAGTTAGGGTGAATAAACAAAGAAAATTTTAGAAAATTTCAGTGTGTATTCTTGAAGAAATTGGCCACTTTCACCTACAGCCATTTCTCATTTTTCGAGAGATCCGTGCAACCAATAGATGATATTTTTCATTGGAAGATGCATAATAATATTGGTAACAACCTCAAAAAAAATTCAGGGAATTCTGATGTACCATTTGAGAGAAATTGCAAAATTCATTTCATCTTACAATTCCACTCCATCTCACTCCACTTTCACTCCATCTCACGCCACTTTCATTCCATTTCAAAAGTCATATTTCACTTTCACTCCATTACATTTCACATCCATATTCCATTGCCATACATCATTTCATTTTACAGATTGCATGTTGCAGCCACATCTTATTCAGCAGTTCTGACATTTCTTTGTATAGCCTACAAAGAGATGATGATTACAAGAAATTGAAGGATTCTGTTTTGAAGATCAACATGCTAAAAGAGGACCAAAGGAACAACATCAAACACAGCAATTAGCAAGGTCAAAATTCTGATGTAAATTGTGAAAATTATTTTAATAGCAAAAAGTTAAAACATGAAATAGATACAATGTGTATAATCATGTGTTTCCTAAACAGCCTATCATTCGAATTGATTAACATATCTTGGCCATATCCCTTATCCAACATTCCATAATGATCCTCATTAAAACCTTGATTAATGACTAACAGTCATAATCACAAACATAACCTACTAGTCCACGTCTCCTTAAGATTGTATCATCCACTTATTTCACCACAAGTTCATCACAAATTCTCCATCAGATCCATAGCCACTTCATTTTCCCTTATAGCTTAATTACCTCCATCCATTCACCTCCATTACACTTTGGAGCCAATCCATCTCTAAGTATAGAGAGGTAATTCTGAAGGTGAAGCATCATTCTACAGCTAATGCATCTTCAGACACAGAGATATAGTTTCAAAAATAAAGCATTAGACTCTGTAGTGAATCTAGCTTCAAGCATAGAAAAGTAATTCTGAAAGGAAGATAATCTGCACAGAGGAGGAATGTGGCTAATTGTCAGGACAGAACCAGTGGGAGTCAAGTATTTGGAAGGATATCCACAAGTCAAGGAGCTACTACAACAAGCAGGGAGGTTCTTTTGATGGAGCAGAAGAAGAAAAACTGACATGGTTATTGAAAATAAACTTGACACTCCACTACAGGAGGAAGATGAAGAACCAATTTCTGAAAAGTTAACAGAGATTAGAAAATAGATTAGGGCCAAAAGAAGTAGAAAGATAAGGCTGGATGTTCTAACAGACGTTTCAGAGCACATGGAATAAGTTTGATGAAATTGCATGAGGACATGCAATAGTTTTGCAGTGGGGGTATGTTGAGCCCTAGAATTGCCTTCTCTTTTACAAACCTTCACTTCATTTCATCATTCTTTTATCACTTCATAAGCATAAAATCAATGAATAATGATTAGGATTGCTTAAAGGTTACATGCAATTGATTAACATATTTTATTTTCATGGTTTTTTTTGTTTTAATAATTTTGTGCAAAATAGCTATAGAATACAGACGTTATGTAGCCGATCACACGTTCTGCAGCTATTTTAGTGTTTAAACGGGTTACAGGTGTCGTCTGAAGGAAAAGAACATAGGGTTGAATTCCAGACCTCATCCACATCATTCCTTGCTCTCCACGAAGTCTGAGCAAAAATCTCCAAGTGGTTATGCACGTGGGACACCCAAACTAAGAAGCAGATTCCTATCAGGACAAGAACTCTACAGATGTCTTCAGCAAAAGTACGAGGCTTCCACAAGAGTTCTAATTTGATTTTGATTGAAAAAGACACTTGTTCCTATTTCTTCTCAAGGGTAGTTATGTATTTCTCTTATAATAATGACTCGGGAGACCGAGATCCAGTTAGCTAGTGGATGTTTTATTGTTAAACTTGTCCAAGATCGTAATACTCTGTTTTGAAGTATTTTTCTTCAATGAAAGAGGAGCAACTTTAATACATGATTTGAAGCAATCTTGAAGAGATTTTAATGCTGATATGGTGGTAGAGGGCCCATACTACCCAAGAAGCTCTATGTGTTTTGTTTAGATAAGTAATTCTAGCTCTGTTTTGTTCCTAGTTTAGACAGTTTTTCTAAACTTTATGTTTTATGCTCACTGACACCGAATGCTACAACCAGTCTTGCTCTTATGAATTGTTCCAAAACATCACTAATGCTGAATGAGATAAAGCTGTAGTGTTTTAGAAATTGATTTCATTTTGGTTCAACTATATTGTTTTAGAGATTAATTGCATTTTAGTTCAGCTGTAGTATTCCGGAAACTAGTTGCATATCAGTTCAGTTCTATTTAATGTATTGTAAGTTTTGTTAGCTAGTTGTACTTTAGTTTTGATTAAATTAGACATAAAGGCCTTAATTATTTACAAACTGTTCTTGTTCTAAATCTCTGTTAATATATCATTATCATAGGACAAGAATTGGCAATGTCATCTTGAATTCTTGACTGTTTTGCAATTTCTTATGATTTCACAAACTGCCTTTTTCCAAAGTTGTTCCAAAAGATTTCTAACCTGTGAATGGGGCTTAACAGTGATATTCTGAGTGGCAGAATGGATTGATTTTAGTGTCATAGGTTAATTTAAGTAGAATTTCTTGACATATTGCAAATAATCTTTTCTAAATGTGTTCCAACAAATTTCTAACCATAGATGAGATTTTATCTGTGATATTGTAATTTTTTTGCTTAGAAAGAAACCTCATTGCATTAAACTTATCCTATTCTCAAGTTGTTCCAACATATTTCTAATACAAAGAATTGGACTGAGTTCATGTTATGAGTTATTTTCCTTGTCAAGTTTTGCAAATTGTGAAGATTTATTTTCTTTGTCAAGTTTAGCATTCTCTGTTCTTAGGTGCCATACATAGTCTAGGGTAGATTTTTCTCTATTTTCATCATTTTCCTAATTAGGGACAGAATTTACAATTACACTCTGTTTTGAGTCTAAGGTTTCCTTTTCTTTTCTTTTTAACATAGATTTGATTTCATCTTTTGAACATAGAGTAGCATATTAAGTACTAAAAAGACAAAACCCCCAAAAACAATAAGAAAAACACATACAAAGAAGTAAGGAAGAGGTCACTTAGGCACATATAGTGCACCACACTTCAACAGTTTACTAACCCTGGTTGACAATTTATGACCTCAATTTAGGAACACTAAGTTGAGCAGACAAATACTTCACTCTGAAATATATCTGCATGGAACGGGTTACATTTTATTGATAGATCTGAAATAATAATTCACCTATGAATACAATGATGTATCAGGATCTCTAAGACCTAAAATGACCATGTATTTCTTAGAATTGTTTATGAAATGTTTAGATTTGTGATCTCGCGAATGTTTGCTGAAGAAAAGGGTAAGATTCTAGCTGATTATTTATTCTGAAGAATTGCGCAATCCTCAAATATTTGAAAATATATACGCAGTTTCATCTCTGTAAAAGTGTGTATATATGCGGGTTTAGTAAGGAAAAAACCTGAATATCAATACAAAACCTGAAGTGTTTAAAGAGACAAAAGGTCAATCGACAATCATGGATTCTCAAAGGAAATCATTCGCTCCTAACTATAGAAGTGTCAATTGATTTTCTCCTTTGATTAATAACGTTGAATGCTTTGTATGTCATAATTATGGACATGTTGCAGCCAATTGCAGAAGCATATTGTTTCAGTCGCACACAAATATAATCTACACAAAAAGGTCGACAACTCCCAGGTACTCAGGTTTATTTAAGGGTTCTGTTTTTTAATGCAACAAATTTGGACATAAAGCTATCGATTGTAATAGAAGGAACATGAGGCAAAATTATTATGATGCCTTTGCTCCATTTTCTAGTCACATAAGATGTTATTCTTGTAACAATTTTGGGCATGTAGAAAAGGAATGCAGGAACAGATCAATGAATCCTTAAAGACAGCATGAAAGTCAAACAAATGATATCATAAGACCAACGAAAGTTGGATTCACCAACTTTAATGTTGACAAGCATAAAGAAGAAAAGATAAGATGTGGTCTTGCTCTTTATGTAATTAAAGACAAGGATGAATGGTACATCGATAGTGGATGTTCTCATTACATGACTGGTGATAAGAGTAAGATGGAGTCTCCCAAGAAAAATCAAGATGGTAAGGTTATTATTTCAAATGATGCTTCGGAAAATATTTTGGGAAAAGGTAGAGCCATAATTAAAAAATAGAAGGGCAGCTAATACCTTATTAGTTCAAGGCCTAAAACAAAACTTATTAAGTGTAGGTCAAATGGCAGATAAAGGAAATATAATTGTGTTCACTTCAACCAAATGAAAGGTTATGGATGAAGAAACTAGAGAATTCAAGCAAGGGGATACAGAAATGTTGATAAATTATATGTGTTTAAAGATCTGACCTCTAGCAGATGTGAGGAGGATTCAGACTCAGACTGAAAGAAGTCAATGCCCATTGTAGTCCATCATTCTTGAAAGAATAATGTTATCTTCAACTGCAATGTGTAAAGGATGGTTTGGTAATTCTAGTTATTTATATTTCTAACAGTGTACCTAATGTGACAACAGAAGATAGGTATAGAATGTATAAGTCCAAGGGGGATAGAGTTGTGAAATTTTTTGTTTTTCACTTTATATATGCGGGTTTCATAAACTAAAGCCGCATATACACGCATGTTCTGTTGGAGACAGTTGCGTATGTTTTTCTCTGATAAGGAAAACAGTGAGTTGAACTCAAGATTAGTTTTTGATAGGCTACTGATAGTTGTAATTTTCTTGATCTAATGTTGATGGTTATAGTCTCCTGATATGATATGGTCAGTCTTGACTATGAACAGGTAGCACAAGTTTAGGGGGAGCATTAGCCTAACTTATAATGTTCCATTGTTGGCATTGTGTTTTCTTATTCCTTAATTCTTGTGATGCTCATGTTCGAATGATGTTGTCATGATACATGGATTTATTGTGATGAGATTATGGATGATCCCTGAACGCTTTTTGCAAAAGAGTATCTTTATTTTCACATGTGGATTTGATGCAAGTCTAATGATTCAGATATAAGGACAGAACATGCATTTTTTTTTGCTGATGACTTTTATCATGAGTGAGGCCTAGTGTACTTGATTCCTACACATGTTACATCATGATTATAAAATAAATATAAATTATGAAGACCTTGGTGATAACATATCACATGGATGATTGCTTGATACATATTGACTATTGATGAATTTGTTCTGGTATGGTAATTCTTCTTGGCAAGAATATGATGTTGTTGCAAATATCTCCAAGGCTTGGTTACTGATGTGCTTATGCTGCAACTATTGGATGACACTTGAAGACACGGCTACATTGTCTTATCTTTCTTATCTCATAGCTCCTAAAAGGGAAATAAATACAACAAATGAAGATGACGATGATGTATGTTTTCCCTCATCAAATAGCAACAATATAGAAGGAGAACCCAATGAAGCACCAAAAGAAGATATATCTGAAAAAGGCCCATCCAGTGCAACAAGCAACAGATGGCATATTTCTATTACAAGAAAAATATCTTAAGAAAATTCTGAAGAAGTATGGGATGGAAGACTGCAAACCTATGAGTACTCCAATGGTAACTGGATGTAACCTCAGTTCTCATGATGATTCTCCCATGGTGAATCAACCAGATTATAGATCCATGATTGGAAGTCTTCTTTATATAACTAGGACAAGACCAGACATTATGCATGCAGTTGGGATTTTCGGATGTTTCCAAGCTAACCCAAAAGAGTCTCACCTTGAAGATGTAAAAAGAATATTCAAATACCTACAAGGGACTCAAGACTTTGGTCTATGGTATCCAAAGAATGTTGATCTCACTCTTCATGCTTACACAGATGCAGATTGAGCTGGAAATGATTGAAAAATCACTAGTGGTGGTGCATCTTATATGGGGCCCCGATTAGTATCTTGGTTCAGCAAGAAACAAATTTGTGTTTCCTTATCTACAGTAGAAGCAGAATATGTGATTGCCGCATCATGTTGCACACAACTTCTTTGGATGATGCAGACAGTACAATACATTCAAATCAAATGTTCACCTCATATCTCCATTCTATGTGATAAAACAAGTGCCATTAGTATCTCGTAGAATATTGTTATACATTCCAAGACCAAGCACATTCCTATCAAGTAACACTTCCTACATGAACAGGTGCTTGAAAAAAAGGTTAAATTGGAGTATGTTCCCTCCAAAGAACAAGTTGCAGATATATTTACTAAACCTCTTCCCAGGGAAGCCTTTGAATATCTCAGACAGAAGCTGGGAGTTGTCTCTGCCTCGCTGATCAAATCTGCTTAATTTCAGAAGATTAAATTCGATACGTTGGTTTCATAAAGGAAAATCGCGTATATACATGAGTTTCTGTGCATAAAACTACGTATAGTATTTGCTAACAAAAATTCTCTTGGTCACCTTTTAGAACATCTTGTGGTGTTGTTGGGTAATCTCTGTTGTTGTTCCAAAATTCATCTTATTGTACCTTTCTTTGATATTTATCTCCTTGATGAAGATTCTTTGATGAATTGGTTGTTCAAGGTGTTCAAGGTGCACAAGCTTAGGGGGAGCACATGCCTTGTTGAAAAGGATGCATTGTTGGAATTCTGATTGTTTTCTGATTTATGATCTCTCCCTTGAGATCTTTTGGTCCTGGTTATAAAAAGTCATATTTGTAATTTTATGAAAAGTTCATGTTGAGACCTATGATGTAAATTTTTTATATTCAGTCATGTAAGGACTTGTTCAAATTTGTAAACCCAGTTGGTTGGGTAGTTGAGTCAAATATGTAATTCCACTTGGTTGGATCACTGATGTAAGTATGAGTCCTTGGTGATAGGAAAGGCCATACTCGGTTGAGTTATAGAGTCATGTACTTCATTGAAAAATCTGACTGAAGATTTAGCATGAACTCAGGGGGAGCATGGTAAATTCAAAGCACATCAAATCTGCAAAGCTCTTCTTTCTACAAGGGAAGAGAAACCTTGTTTCGGTATTGATCTGCCCTTTTCCCTTGATGTCAAAGGGGGAGAGTATCATGGTGATTGATTAATGGTTATTATTAATGTATCTCTCTGTTGTGGTGATCAAACACCATCATTATTTCCATCAATTCCAAAGGGGGGGATTGGTTGCAATATGATGCAATATGTTTTCCTTGATAGCAATGATGCAGGGATTCTGTACTAAAACAGATCCGAGCATATAATCACTCACTTGCTTACTTTAAAAAATAAATTCTTCAATAAAATCACAACTACATTCAGCTTAAAAATTCACATGAAAGAGAGAGAGCCATTCAAAATATAAAAAAAATACTGATATTAAAACATAAAACTCTTTGGCCGAATATTACATTGGGCGGCCTCTTGGCTCTCGGCCCTTCAAACCATCTCTCTAATTCTCTGCACTCCTCACCTTACACTCTCTCCTCTTTTCACCCTCATAAGCTACATATTTATACATAAAAATAATTTGTTCCACTCCATAACTTTCTCCTCATAAATCTCAACTTAAAATCTAATTTATATTAATCGTATTTTGGACCCAACTAAGTCTCGTTTATGGAATTTCTCATCCCTAAATTAACTCCACTCATATCCTTATTAATTTAAGTGATATTTACAAAAAATCCTCACATTTATAATTACTCTCCTAATTATTAAAATTAGACAATTTAATTAATAAAATAATTAAAATGTCTCACCCCCCTTATTACATAATTGAATAATGAAAATTTGGTTTGGATGCTCTTGCATCAGACTCCCCAAGTAGAGAAGTTTTCATAGACTCCTGTCTATGAGGTCCGTCGCTTTTCTGTAACAATGCGGCAACCACAAGTCCTGATGACTTGCTCCTCCAGGATTCCATACTCTGTTCTACTGATGGTCCTTTGAAGTATCAACTCGATTTGATAACTCATTGTCCACTTTATCAATCAGATTCCATCGGCTTCTCCAACACTTTCTTTCATCAATTCTTTGGAGTAATACTTATTTTTCAAATTATGTCGTCTCCAATTGAGCTTAATACTCAACTTCCTGCAATAGAAAGTAATCAAGAACTCCTTCTTGATTACAACTATAGTCTTGGATTGCTTTTATAGCAACAACCCTCTCGTCCAATACTGTACCTGCATTCACCAACAAACTATTAGTTTTAAAAAGGTAAGACCTGTCGGTCTCTTTTGATGCTTCAGGCATTAAGCTCCCATCATCAACTTTCTGGACTTTAATAGATTATGTTTCGAACTGTTGGCTACTTCCATATTCATCCTGCTGATTCATTGTTTCCTTTATGTCCTTACAGACACAACTTCCTTGGTGCTCCTGATCTTCCATCTCAATGCCAAATAACTTCTGCTCGATTTCTCTGATTTCGAAATCATATCTGTTCATGTAGTTTTCTATACCTACAGTTACATCATTATTTAAAAATTTATAACATTCATTCGACTCCATAAATGTTAAAAATATTTCATCTCTATTATGCATAGTAACTGTAATTTCTTCTGGATCATGTTCTGCAAGTTTTTCTTTGCCATCAGGTTCCTTCAGCCACCGTTCCAAAAACTCGATTTCCATATGAAATATTTTCAGCACTACGTTCACTCTTCCTTTGGCAATCTTCCTGAGTTTTCCTTGTTTCAGCATCATTACATTGTAAACTTTCGTCAGCAATTTCATTAAACAAATACATTTGTTTACCTCCTTGGAATTTTTCTTCAGTATTTCCATTTTTCTCCTGCTCCATAACAACTTCGACTTGCTATCTTACCCCAAACAAGAATTCATCTATCATTTCTTCTTCTTGTAACAAATCAATACCTTCCTTCGCTGAAAGGAATTCTCTACCAGAATTTACCTCAAGAGTTTCATTCTCCTTTGTGACAGTTCCATTAGACTGCTCACCATCTTTCGCACATCCTGCAAACATACATAAACTATGAGAAAAAATGTAAGGCTTCATGGCCTCATCTATTTCTCTCGCCAGCACATCTTCAAATGCTTCTGAACTATCCCAATAGTTCATGAGATCTTCCTCACTGATATCTTCACCCAGAACTGCACCATATTCCGGGCCACAAATGGAAACATCCATTTTTAACTCATTCTTTCTGAGTTCTTCACAACTCAACATCTACTCGAGCTTCCTCAACTCTTCCATCAATTGTATGTTTACTTGCTTTTCCCTCTTTGTGTGTAGCTTCTGCCACTTCACCTTCTTTCTCATGGTCCAACCATGTGTCTGGTTTTTCACATTTTCCTGCAACAACTCTATTAACAATTCAAGGTGCATTTTTATCTCAGCCTTCTCCCGCTTGTACTCTTCATCCGTCAACTATTCACATATGCCACTTACCTTGGAATTTTCCTTCTTCTTCCCTCTACTGTGGTCTTCATCAGATCTTCAGAAATGACTATCAACAGTCATCTTCCCCTTCTTTGTGAACTGCATCTGTTCACGTGTGGACTTCATTTAATCCACTTCTCAGCAATCCTTCACACTTGCCATCCTCTCTTGTTTCTTTGTCTTGGAACCAGACTCTGGTAGCTCTCTTGCTTCACTTTGCTTCAAACAACACTTTAGCAATGTATGTGTTATAAATACCAATTCTTTGGGTGTCGGGCTCTGCCGATCATGCACCCCATTACATTCAGACTCTTGACTTAGTTTATGACTCTTTGACTTCAGACGTACACTAATTTTTCATCTTGGATGAGAATACTCAATCTTAACTCAAACTATCCAAACTTTCATTTAACTCTAACATCTATTTTCACTTCAAGACTCGATCCAATAATTATGGCAATGGATGTTTTGGCTTAATTCAAGTTATACAATCCTCCAACAAACATACACCCCTAATACATTTTTAGGATTTAAAATCTTCACTCTCCTTCATACTTCATTCTTATGAAAAATCATCAGTTGCCCTTATCATTTCACATGATACTGAAGTCTTTAGTTGAAATGCAATTCATGTTTTTCAAGATTTATTTTAAGGTGAAAATAAATAAACCATTCAATCTTCAATGTTCAAATATACCTTCCTGAATTATCATACCTCATGCTCCTGTTCAGGCTATTAATTAACATTCCTGTCTGTAGTCTCAATTTTCTGGTTTCCACTCTTATGTGCCATATTTTCACTGTAAATACTCACATACCCATAAGCTCGTCATCTTAATGCAAATATCTCCCTGCACTTTTATGCACCATGCAACATCAATTCACATCTCCTTACCTGTGTGCAGAGAACAAGAAACATCTTGGATGTACAACCTGTACATTGTGTTCATCCTAAATATCACCTCCTTAAATGTCATCACATGATAGTAAAACTAAAGGTTTACAACAACAACCAATTATATTTTCAATCACCAATCAAAAGAATTCTTCTTTTCCCAACTACAGGCTTTGGTCCAAAATGACTTAACCAAAATTGTGAAGAAACCACATTATGCATAATAAATCATCATACTATGCATAATAAACCTCCTCATATAAACATGCATGGTGCCTTCATATCACTGAGGATTAGCACAAACTTCATATGCATTTGAAGCCAAAGCTGCTTAAACCCACATATTATGCATAAAAATGCAAAATCTCAAATAGCGATGGTCCCTTATGCAGAAGTTTATTTGAATTTCCATATCAGTTTTATTTGAACTATAATAAAGCACCCATCTTATGTAATTAAGAACTTTACCTCTTCCGAAATTCCTTTGCCTCTTTGATAGATATGCTTCATCTTCTTTCCTAGAGTGTAACATCTTCACAAGCTCCAATTGCCCCGGAATTAAGCAGTCAACTGTAAAATTGTCTATAATTCATGTATCTAAAGAAAAATTTATATATCTCTGCCAAGTAATGAGTAGTACAACTTGAGCAGCCATGAGATGATATCTCCACACTACAACAACTCTGCCTCAATCCAAACCATAAAGGAGTGGTTCAAGTTGAAGCTTCCAGAGTCGACCAGCGACAGAAAATCCGTCAAACAAGCCGTGGTGAATTCACTCTCCTGCTCCTCTCGTTTTCAGCTACGCTTTGGTTTCTCTAACCCTTATTCCTCCTTTCCCTTGCGGAAGAAAATAAAAATCAAAGAATGCCACAATAACCCTTTTATATACGGTCCCTCGACTGATTGCAATCAATGCAATGGTGCTTCAACGCTGTGCAGTTCGACCAACATCACGTGGCTATCTCACTGTAATTTATCTTCAAATGCTGCAACGTTCACTGTGAACATTCACATGCCTTTCATTGATGCATTTCAAACCCAAATATCCTTCTCGGATGTAGCTCCTTCTCGGCAGTCTTTAATATCAAATCCTCTTCACATAACCCAGCACAATTATAAACCCATGAGGTAACCAATACAACACAATATAATCAATACAATGTTAAATGCGGTTGCAACTCATAATTTTAATGTTATGCAGTTCACAAAAAAACACATTCGCACAGAAAATGACTACATATACAACCAATTACACTGCATTTCTGTAAGTATGCAGCACAGAGCTATTATGCGTCACAGTCGACCCACTGGACGATGTCAATTTCTTCGTAGACACTAACGCCTCGAACCAATATGTCTTTGTCGGTATTAACACAGCATTAAATTTCGATCCAGCCAACTTCACTGAAGGACGTGATACACTTTTACTCCATCCCTCCGCTTCGAATGTCGTCCTTTGCTTCAGTTCAAGCAACTAAAATTTCTTTTGTTGCAAACGTTGTTCCAAATGCTCAAACATGAAACAAAAAAATGGCATCCGCTACCCACGGCATAAAATTTCCATAATATAATCACTATTGGTGAAGTATATGAAACACTTCGGTGGCAGCTTATGACATTTATTTAATTCCCATGTTCTAAATAATTTCCCGTTAACTTTTAGAACAACTTTACACAGATAGCTAGATGATGTTTAAAATAAATTTTCACCTTTTCAAATAAAACTTTACCGCATTTGGCATGATTGGCATATCCATAACTTCCTTCAATATCCCATTTCCAAGTTCAACACCATCACCTCCAAGACGATAAATGTTTCCATACTAATTAGCTCCAATATCAAAGTGATCCACAAATGCAGTTTCCAATGGCTTTCTAAAAACACATTCATTGAAGAAATTGGAGCAGCAAATCTACATTCAAGAGGCAAAGAAAATCTGCAATCACCCTTTCTTCAACGATTCGCGCAGAATAATTTTGGTCCCTCATCGATTTTCGCAGCACCCAGATATCTTCGCTCCAATCCACACCTAGCCATTGCTTTGTAGTCAGCTTTCTTGAAAATGTGGAGGCACTTTAAAACATATAACATTTCGTCTTTCCATGCCAAGTTTTATAACTTTGTAATTCCTGTAGAATTTGACCCATGTCAATACCAATGTTTCCTACACACAGTCTTCCACATATTTGCTCTGGCACGAACTCAACAAAGTTGGTTTGATCCTTCCACACAGCCTTCCAACAACACTCTAATCGCGATGTAGCAATGTTCATGGATACCTAGCGCTTAGTGCTTAAGTATTCACACAAAAATTTCAACTTCACACAATGCTTAATATGAATGTGGCAGCATCTCAAGCCTAAATCAGGTTCTGATACCAAATGATGCAGGGATTCTGTACTAAAACAGATCCGAGCATATAATCACTCATTTTCTTACTTTCAAATTAAATTCTTCAATAAAATCACAACTACATTCAGCTTAAAAATGCACATGAAAGAGAGAGATCCATTCAAAAAAAAAAAAAATTATTGATATTAAAACATAAAACTCTTTAGAAAAATATTACATTGGGCAGCCTCTTGGCTCTCGGCCCTTCAAACGATATCTCTGATTCTTTGCACTCCTCACCTCACACTCTCTCCTATTTTCACCCTCATAAGCTACATATTTATACATAAAAATAATTTTTTCCACTCCATAACTTTCTCCTCATAAATCTCAACTTAAAATCTAATTTAGATTAATATTATTTTGGACCCAACTAGGTCCCATTTATGGAATTTCTCATCCCTAAATTAACTCCACTCATATCCTTATTTATTTAAGGGATATTTACAAAAAATCCTCACATTTATAATTTCTCTCCTAATTATTAAAATTAGACAATTTAATTAATAAAATAATTAAAATGTGTCACCCCCCTTATTACATAATTGAATAATGAAAATTTGGCTTGGATGCTCTTGCATCAGGCAACCTACTTGATGAAGTTGTCCTTGATGGAAACCTACTTGTTGAGTTGCCTTTTGATAAGCAACCTATGTGTTAAAGATGTAAAAATGATGTTTCTACAGGTGAGTTCAGATGTGACAGATAAAGGAATTCGAGTAAGTGCCAGAGAAATGAAACAGGAAATATTTCTCAATGTATATGCAGGTTTGATTAAGGCAACCTACGCATAAATCCAGAATAATTATATACACATTTTTTATGAAGAGAAGTCACCTATACACGTGGGGACGAATAAGCAAAGTTGTGTATGACTTTTGGCTCTAAAATTATGATACATGTTAGTCTCCTATACCAATAGGAATCATATTTCATGATTGTCTTGATGAATTATGTTATTTCATGATTGTCTTGATGAATTATGTAATATGTTCAAACCTTTTTCTTGTGCAAAGGTGTTCCATATTCTTAAAAAATCAAAAAATCAAAAAATTTAAAAAATGTAAAGAGGGTATACCCTAAAAGAAAAATCAAAGAGTAAGAAAAATAAAATGGTCAAAAAAGTGAAAGAAATGAACCCCAAGCAAAAAATAGACCAAGGAAAGTGTGCAAGTCTAAATGCCACTACTATTTCATTTGTTGCAATAAAGCAATTGTGTGCAGCTTGTCAAACTTTTGCCACAATTTATGAAGGGTCAAACTGTATAAACTTGACTCATTCATATTTCAATTTCATGTTGTAGAATAGAGAATAAATATCTTACCAAACAATTTAATCTTGGCAGATAAGTAGATAGGTAGAGTTAATAAAAGGTGCTCAACAGTTTAATCTTAGCCCTTGGATGTAATAAGGGTAGAATTAGATATATTTACCATGTAAAAGAAAAGAAGATTGATAAGGGTTTGCAAGTCCAAATGCACCCTAATAAAGAAGAAAAAATGGTAGTGTAAAGTAGATAGGGTAGGTAAATGGTGTTGCCCAAGTTTCATGTGATGAATGATGGTGCTAAATGTGTTTAATCTTTTACTTTCATCACAAATATTGAAGCAGAAAATGCACTGGAAAATTCACAGAAAGCAAAAGTCAAAATCATTAACTTCCCACATCACTTTCTCCCTAAGATTTTTACTAATTTCCCCAAAGTGCTAAGGTATTTGGAGATTAAAGGGGCTCAAGGCATTTCCTTGACTTTTGGAGGGACCGGACTCTCGGCCTAATGATCAAAAAGACCTAAGTACTTGAAGTTATTTATCATTATAATCATTCACTTTTAACCTTTTCCTAAGTAAAATCCAATTTTACATAGGAAAATCATGTAAATTTCCATAATAAACTCTCAAAATCACTTTCTATTCTATGTTTAAGTGTTGAAATTGAGATGATATAATTTACTTCAAAGATCTTCACTTTATTAGTTGTGTAAAGTATTTTGAGTTTTCCTTATCCCTTTGTCATATTAACATCTGATTTATTTATTAATTCCTTATTGAAATACCTTATCTTATTATCTATAATTCCCTTTTACAATAATATCCCAAAAAACCCATTTATTCTAAGTTTTGGCCAAAGTTTATTTAATCTCTTTTAAAATAAAAATTCCCCAATAAAACCCTTTGGCTAAAATATACCCATATAAATTATTCCTTACCCCTATGGTTAATAAATGACATTTATTTATTACCATATAATAAAATATCGAAAAAGGTTTTTAACATATAGTTTTATATGTTTAAAACAGAAAAATAAATAAACCCGAAGTTTTAATTTAAACTAAAACTTCGAAAATCCCCCAAGCCTCCGTGACCCATTCCCTTGGAATTTTTAATTCCGCCCGACACTTTAACCATAGTTAAAATACCCTAACCCCGCCGCAACCGTGATCAAACAATGGAATTAATTAAATCACCAGGATTAATTAATAACCATCGATTCTGCCAATCAAATGCCTCCCGGGACATTTAATTAAAGTTAATCATTTTTTAAACCCCGTCGGGCCCGCGCATTAAAACTCCGCCAATTCCACGTCCCGTCCACCGTCAGATCGCCCCCCTCCCCCGGAAGATCAACGGCCCAGGATCATTCCGCTGGCCGTCTTGAGCCCGAAAGTTAACGTGCGGGGGCACAGTGGTTTTGGAATAGTACTCCGACCACGTGTCAAACGATTAATGGAATCGTTGCCTCCCCGCTAAATACCACCATCTCCCAAAAAGCGGTGCGGAAATTACCGCTTACCGCCCAGTCCCGGTGACGTGTCCTCCCATACCAAATGACGTCATCCTCGAAATAATAAAAAATTCCCATTGACTTTGTAAATAAAACAAAAACCCGTGTATTTTCTGTCTTTTTCACTGCTGAAAACCACTGCGTCCTCCACTGAAGAATTCGAAAATTCCGCTGATTAAGATTCCGCCAACCAAAATTGTTGAACGCCATTGTTAGACCAATGCCCAAGCATCCATCCGCCATTGACAAGTACCTGTAAATTTCAAACTTCTCCATCAAACAGGTATTTATTCGATTTCTTGTTGGAACTCTTTGAAAAATCCACTTTCCTATGTTAAAAATTCACGCCAAAGTCTGAAAAAGGGTTAATATCAGTCTATTCTAGTTCCTGCAAGTAAAATCAAAGCTCCCAGAAACAAAATTGCGCCCGATCTGTGAAGAAAACCCCGAAACTTCCATTTTGAATACACAAGAACCAAAATGGAAGCTCCGGCAGCTCTGAATGTAACCCCATTAAATGCCCCTCACAGAGAGTTAGAATACTTACCATTAGTGGATAAAGACTTTCAAATTAAAGACTTAGTTTTCGATGAAAGTCCCCTTCGAAGTTATTGTCGCTACAGAGACGATTATTCGAAAGGTTTGGATGTCATTGGGTTGTGGGAATCCAATTTCCCGAGATATCTCATCCCCTCAGTCCGTATTTTCCCAGAAATTATCCACTACTGTCACTCCAACTATGATTCAACTCAAAGGGCAGTGTTGTCTCCTGACCAGAGTATCCTTTTCGCCATCACTCCTCAAGCTATCAATACAATGCTCCATTTTAAACCTGATCAAGATCTTACTCCCTTGTCCATGGAAGAAATACTTGAAAAATCTACCCAACTGTCCCCAGAACAATTGAAATACATTCGCCAGACTTTTATGTTACCTAAACATCAACCTAAGGGACCTCCTCCCTATGGTTTTTCTTATTTCACTAATTTAGGCAAGCTCATCCTGAATATGATATCCTTTGTCATGGGTTTCAATACAAGTGAATATGTATTTACAAGTTCCACAGTATTGTTATACATACTTACTCCTGGGCAACCTCTAGAGCTAAAATATGACTTTGCATCTTTCATTACTTAATAAAATCCATAGGCAGTTCATAATTTGAATAATGAGAAAGTGTTTAAATATTCCTCAGTCATTTACCATCTCATCATCTATTATCAATCAGAAAAGTTCCCTTTTCCTGTTAAAAAGCTTGATGCAAAGGGAAACCCTAGATCTGTGATATTTTGGTTTGCTATAACTCACTCTTCCTATGATTCTCCCTATTCCTATGCTGAGTTCATCGATCTTTTTGTATACCCTGCAACTACCTTGTTGACAGGAATTCCCCCTCCAAGGCTCAGTAATGATATTAAGAAGACTTTGCAGCTTTCAAGGACATATAAAGTTGGGGACTGGTATTTATACCAAAATTATTCAGTCATCAGAATATATGGATGTGAATTGCATCCATTCAAGTTGCCAAAATATGTGCCCATGAGACTTTTTTCCTTGGAATATTTCAGGCAAATGAATAATTCAGATATGATTCATTTTTGTAGTGTGAAAAAGAAAGCCCAACTCAGGATCAAAAGTCAATTAGGTCCCTTCATATGCAACTCTAGGGATGCTGAGCGAGAAGCAGAAGATATACTACAAAGCCATTGCAAGTTCCAAAGAAGTTTCCGTTGGGTTCCTTATGATCCATTTAGTTTTATCTGTGATAAAAGAATGAAGAGAAAATCATCCCCATACTTTCACAACAGGATTCCTGAAATAGAACAATATGCTAATCAAGATGAATGGGTGGAAGGAACACTAGTTGAGGGAGATAGTGAAGAAGACAAAATGAACAAAATTATGAAAGACCTTGAGAAAAACTTTGACTTAGAATCTTTTGGGCAAGTGTAGGTACAGCATATTGGCACTTCTTCAGCAGGAAATCTCCAAAAGGGATTACAGGAAATCAGTTCACCAATTGCAGTTGAATCTAAAGGTAAAGGGAAAGAACCTGAAATACAGGTCATCGAAACTTTTGTCATGGCAGAGAAACCTCAAACCTCCAGGGCACCAGATCAGACACAGGTTTCTCCTACTCAAGTAAATCATCCTGAAGTTTCAGAATTGAAAACTCCATCTAATATGGAAATAGGCAAGAAAAGACAGGTTCCAGATCCTACTCCTCCCAAAGAATCCTCAGAGCTACATCAAGCTAAAAAGCAGAAAATCAATCCACTCCCAGAAGTGGAAACTATAGATGAAATAATTGATGATGAAAGAGAAGATAGTCAACTAACTGGCACAGTTAGTGAAACACACACAGGCCACAAAGGAAAAGAATTGCAAAAACAGTTGAGTACTGAAGTCTCTTCCTTTAAACAGCCAAAAACAGATATAGGTGATATAAAGAGAACTTTCATTAATATAAAAGCAAAGAATGATCCATTGAGAATGCAGGTATATGCTCAGTATCTGAGAATGGCTCCACACAATCAGGAAATATTAATGTCAGCATTTGACATTCAACAAGGAAAAATGATGATGAGCCATTTCAAATCCAAGGTGCCAAAACCCAAGACAACATCTGATTATATTAGGACCAATTTTGAGGTCCTGGCAAAAGACATTCATCCCTTGGACCAAATAGAGTTGCATAGACAAACTGGGAAAATGATATATTCAACCCTTACTGATAAGGCCATGGCAGCCCTTAGGTTGCAGGATTCTTTAAATAATACAAACACCCAGTTGCAAATTGAGAAGGCTTCTTCTCAGGCAAAAGATAACAAAATAAAGTCTCTGGAAGAAATAATCATCAGTTTGGGTCACAATCCCAAAGATATCAAAAGCATTGAGGCACTAATTAAAAATAAATATGATGATATTGCTACACTGAGAAAGCAACTAAAATTACCAGCCTCAAGGCATGCCCAGACCCAAGAAGTTTTGAAGGAAAATTCACAGGAAGAAATGATGGAGTTGCTCTTGAAAATGACTGAGCAACTGAATGAAACAGAGAAAAAATTGGAACAGGCATTAAGAGAAAAACAGGATATTAGGCAAACATCCACAATAGAGATCACTACAAGTACCACAGAAGCAGATCAACAAACATAGTCAGCATAGGTAAACACTTCCGGTTTAATTTCTGATGAATTGGTAAAACAAATGGAAAGTTTAAAACTCAGAGTCACAGAACTTCAAACCACAAAATTGCAGCTAGTAAATCTGGAGCAAAAATATGATATGTCCAAAAAGACTGTTGCTGATAATACTAGGGAAATCAAAAGACTGGAAAATTTGGTTAAGGCTTTAGAAAGAGATCTTTCATTAGAAAATCCTTTGAGAGAAATAAACGAAATTCTTTGGGATAATATAGTTGAGTCAATAAAGAGTGTTTGGTCCTTTGTTCAGATAATCTTTGAACAAAATGGCTTAGTCAAAGTAGCCATGGAAGAAATAGATAAAACAAGAGATGAATTAAGAGGTAGGCCAGAGCAAGCCAATCAACTTATACAGTTTTTGAACACCCAGACCAGGCAACAACTTGTAGAGCTTGGAATTGATGACAGGACAGGTACTATTTTAGAAATAAAAAGAGTTTTTACCAATATAACTCTTATGCAAAATTTGGAAAGGAAATGCTCAGATATTCTGGAAGAAATTAATGCTTTCAAAGAAAAGTTTCAGGTTTTATTGGACAATGGGTTACCCAGACCTATGCTCTCAGAGGACAAAATAATGGACCTAGAAACCTATGTTAATAAAATAGGTATACATGCTCATAACACAACTGCTCATTCTATCAGTTCGTCAGAAGCAACATTGCCAACAGGGAGGAATCTCTACGACATGTTAAAGGATTTGTTTCATCTTGAGTATGAAATACGGTATTTATTCCCAAACAGGCCTACTTTCTTCAGGTACACAGAGGCCGATGAAACATTAAGGAATCTTAAAAGAACCATAATAGCAGAAGATCAATGGTGGGAAGACTTATTGGAAATTTTGTGAAATTTATCTTCAGGTAGAGAATTTTGTCTTTTTACTATCATGTCAAGGATAAATAATGAGCACAGGTTAAAGAGTATCCGTTAGGCAGTTTAAAGAGTATCAGTAGAAACAAAGAGTATCAGACAAGCTAGGCAGTAAAACAGAATTACTCAGAAGGACAGCATCGAGCCCTATTGTAGGACCTGACTCCAGCGCATCCACAAAGGGAGGAAAAAGCACACCAGCAGTTACTTTTTGTCGTATCTACGAGACCATCTGTCTCCTTTTTATTGTAACTTATTCATTAGTCACCCTAGATTATTTGCTAGGTTAGTGTGAGATATTTTAAATCATTTTTTGTATAAATAAACCCTCAAAGAAAGTATTGAGGGTGGATTCTACTACTTCGCTGTGACATTGATGTTTTTGGAATAAAAAGTGTTTTGGAGAAATTTATTTGTGGCTTGCTAGATGACAATTTGAAGCTCAGGACTTTTTGCAGGATTCATGTGTCGGACTGCAGTTCAATAAGTCTTTC
Organism: Pinus albicaulis; assembly: GCA_034641835.2. NCBI lineage: Eukaryota > Viridiplantae > Streptophyta > Pinopsida > Pinales > Pinaceae > Pinus > Pinus albicaulis. The sequence goes on from CM076577.1 coordinate 1,472,637,047, forward strand.
TATCCTATGTCTTAAGTTTTATATCTGTTTGTAATATCATTGTGTCCATTTCTGAATAATTGACATAAAAGAATAACTCGGAATTTACTTAATTGTACCCTGAGTTCAGTTGTGATTATTCTAAATGTTTTCCTCTAAATTAGTTATAAGCAACGAATTCTTAATTGCTCTTGCTTCGCTAATTTAAACATTTTGGTTACTATAGTAAATAATTCTTCACTGCTCTTTATTTGTAATCATTTCATTTCTTTCTTTTGAACACGATGAAAGATTCTTAACTTCCTTTCATCCCTTCAAACCCATTCCATCCACTTTAAATTTTAAGGATTGTTCTCTATTTGGCTATCTTGCCCTGCAAAGCCATCTTGTGTGTAGAATAGAAATCCAGTAAAGCCATCCTTTGACTCCATAGCCCAATGGACTGAAAATTTTCAACCTTGCCCTTAGTTGGCGGATTCCACCATTCAAACAAAATCAAAACTCTTGGACTTATAACTAGCCTAAAACTTTCTAAGAACAAAGATAAATTATAAAGAAAGAGCCCTCTCTGGATGCATATTGGCTAGATTCTGCATCTGAAGGTTGGTTTGTGGTTACCTCGGGTATACTTTCCTTTTCCACAACTTCAAGGAAAACCTGAGTGAAAACATAGTGGCGACTCCACTGGGGAATCTGAATCATTTTAATTGTTAATATTGTTCACTTATAAGCTATAGACAGAATCTGAAGATCAGCCAGGTAGCCTTTGAAATTTCTTTTGCTCTGCAATTGCAAAAGTAAATAAAAGCTGCTTCAGTCTATCTCTGATTTAGTTTATATATTGAACCTTAGTTTCAAATGTTTAATCAGACTCTCTAGTTTAATAAATCTTTGAGAAAATTTTAATTTAAAAAAAAAAAAATCATTATTTCTTAAAGAATTTGTAGAAGTTGTACTTTCATTTCAATTAAAATCAAAAAATCCAAAAACTTATATCATCTAGGAAAACTGGCTTCAGAAAGGATTCGTTACACTAGGTCAAATCCTGACCCCAATCCACCACCGATATTTGAAAATCCGAATCTGATTCCTAGGATTCTTAGAAGACAAGGAAGTCAAGAAAGTTCTGAAAGAGGAAGTCAAGAGAGTTCTGGGATTTCCAGACCTCTTTCTAGATCACATTCCTGTCCTGTCAAGATTATATATTTTGACGAAATTCCTTTTGATGAGCGATTTGAAACATCCTTATTTGTAAAAAAATTTGAAACCGAATTATCAAGATTAGTTCCAGATCCATTGTTTTTTGAAGATTTGCAATTCAAATTTGTTTCATATCACCTTGACAGACATTTACAAAACTCTATTTCATCTGAACAGACCTTTGAAGAAAGTTCAAACATTTCTGTAATTACTGAAGCTTCCCCAAGTTCAGTTACTTTTCCTCAAGCTTTTCAAACACCAGTCACCCCTTCTACTCCTCCACCCAGACCACCACCACCTATTATTCCATTACACCTTCCAATGGCCAATAGATATGCTCCGTTACAGTTGCCAGCCAACCCTGTGGCTTTGCCCCAAGATTATCAAAGTAAGATCACACCTTTTGATGGCTCAGGTACTTACACGGCTCAAAAACATACCAAAAGGATGACTGATTACTTTGAATTCTATGAAATTGACATTGATGATGTCCGAATGAGAATTTTTGTTCAGAGTCTTACTGGAGAAGTTAGGACATGGTTTAGGGCCCTTGCTCCAAATAGTATTGCTGATTTACCAGCTTTGTATAGGGCATTTTTGAATAGATGGGAGAAGAAGAAAGACCCTCTTCAGATCCTATCAGAATTTGAAAAATTAAGCAGAAGACCTAATGAAACAGTGCAAGATTACATAATAAGATTCAATGAAGCATATAACGTTGTTCCCCAGAACCTTAGACCCCCCCCTGACTCAGTATTGGTTAAATTCCCGGATGGTTTTGACTCTGACATAGCCTATTCACTCAGGGAAAGAGCCCCCCAAACCCTATAGGAAATGCAAATCATAGTGGTTAGTGTGGAAGCAAACCTTATAGAAAAACGAGCCAGAGCTAGGGCCGAAAGAAGAATGCCTATGAATGAAGAACCTTCAGCTTTTGAAAGAAAGCTGGATGCAATCATTAAAGGTATGGAAAGATTGGGAGACAGAGTGGAGACAATCGAAAGAAAGTCTACTAGTGATAATCAAAATGTTGTGAGAAACCCAAACTTTAGAAGAAATCAGAACCAAAATATTGGGAAGAATGTCCCTGACCAAAATATCAGGCCACCTTTCCAAGAAAATTTTGTTGAAGGTTCAACTTCTGAAGAACCTACAGAGGATGTGGAAATAAACAATGTAACTAAGGACGAAAATGAGCCAGAAGTTTTTCTATCTCAGGATGATCAGGAGAATCACATCCTTGAAACATTCCAAACTCATTCAGGAGAAACTTTTGATTTTAAGGAAGGCTATGACACAACAATTTATGAGGTCCATAAACAGTACAATTTGAGAAGCAGATGGATTGATGTGCCAGAGAATAGCAAACAGAAAGCTGTAAAACAAAATTTCAAAGGTAAAATCCCTCTTGTACAAAACATTCCCCCTGTACAAATTCTGTCTAGGGCAACTCCTAACCCCTCAAATCCAATAATTGAAGATGTGTCTGACAACCAACCTAACGACAAACAACAATCTAATACTTTTCCTCCTGTAGGAAACGTAGAAGAAACAGTAGAAGTTAGTCCAAAAACACCTTCAAATCATAATTCCACTCATGAAAAAGATAAAAACGTTGAAGACCCAAAAAATAGAGAAAACCCAACTGCCCAGAACACTAGAGCTCAAACAGAAAAACCTTTCAATCTAGAGGCTGAAATAGGCAAGCTAAATATAGATGTTCCTTTATCAGAACTGGCTAAACATGATGTCTATAGAAGCCAAATCAGCAAAACTCTTAACATTAACATTACTGGAATGGATGATTCAGTGAATATTCTTGATGATCAACCCAAACTACTTTTTGGCCCCGAGGTAAATGGCAAACTAGAAAGTGGAGGAACTCCTCCATTTTATGTGAGCCTGAACGTTCATGACAAAATACTCCACAATGCTATGCTTGATTCTGGAGCATCCCACAATTTGATGCCAAAAGCTGTGATGGAAAGATTAAATTTAGACATTACCAGACCATATAAAGATTTATTTTCTTTTGATTCTAGTCAGGTAAAATGTCTAGGTTTGATTAAAGATTTGTGTGTTACTTTGGTGCAATACCCTGCGAAGTCTGTTTTGATGGACATAGTAGTGGCTGATATTCCTCCTAAATATGGTATGTTGCTTTCCAGATCCTGGGGTGCTAAACTTGGAGGATCTATTCAACTAGACATGTCATATGCCACTATTTCAGTATTTGGTCAACCTAAAAGATTATATAGATAAACCTTGATGAAGTACTTGGTGAGTAGCCATGAGAAGCCTGAAAACTTCCCTGTCTATTCAGTACATTCTGATATGGATTCTTTCATCCTTTATAATGTTGAAATGGACCTTCCAACTGAGCTAGAAGCACCTGAAAAGGAAACTACAAATAAATCCACTGTTCAGATCGAAGAGATTTCAGAAAACCAAGAAACACCAGACAACCAAGAAATACCAGAAAAAGCTAAACAACTAGCTCCTGTTAAGAAACATGTTAAAACAGTTGATGAAGATTATGAACATGAAATTATGTGGCATTTAGAATTTGATGGCTCAGTAAACAAGTTAGGAGCAGGGGCTGGAATTTGGTTACATAATGTTGAAAATGATCATGCTGAAGGTCATTCTTATAGATTGAATTTTAAATGCACTAACAACATGGCTGAGTACGAAGCCCTTTTGCTAGGGCTTAAACATGTCAAAAAGTTAAGAGCAATTAGGGTATCAATCATAGGAGACTCTGAATTAATTATCCAACAGATTAATGGTGAATGCTCAACCAAAGATCCCAGATTGAAACAATACAGAGAAACAGTTGTGGAAATACTCAACACTTTTCTACAAGCTCAACTTGCCAAGATTCCCAGAAAACAAAATTTGCATGCTCACAGTCTTGCAATGTTCACCAGCACATGTAAATTGCCTTTTGGACCTAATCATCAGTTCACAGCTGAGATTAGACATAGACATGCTATACCGGACAATCTAATGAATTGGAAAGTATTTGTAAATAATAATCAAATCAATAGTTTTTTGACACTTCAAAATGAGTTTTCTAACAGTAATATAGATGAAGATCAAAAGGTTAAATATGTTGAACTTTTAAAAGAATTTCAGGATGTTTTTCCCTGGAGTTATGAAGATCTTAAATCATATGATACATCGATTATTCAGCATACAATACCTTTGAAACCAGACCAAAAACCTTTCAAACAAAAACTTAGAAGGATCAATCATGTTTTACTACCTTCAATTCAAAAAGAAATTAAAAGGATGTATGAAGCAGGAATTATAGTTCCTATTAGGTTCTCTGAATGGGTTTCTAATTTAGTACCAACACGGAAAAAGACTGGAGAAATTAGACTGTGTGTCGATTTAAGAAACTTGAATAAAGTTTCTTTAAAAGATAACTATCCTTTGCCTAAAATGGACCATATTCTACAGAGGGTAGTGGGATCTTCTAGGATATCTCTACTGGATGGATTTTCAGGGTATAACCAGATTCTGGTTCATCCTGATGATCAAGATAAAACAGCATTTACAACACCATGGGGTACTTTTAAATATGTCGAGATGCCATTTGGACTCAAGAATGCAGGAGCTACATTTCAGAGAGCAATGGATATTGCTTTTGCTAAAGAAATACATGATTTTCTGGTAATTTATCTAGATGATTTAACAGTTTTTTCCAAAACAGATCAGCAACATTTAGATCATCTAAGGCAAGTGTTTATAAAGTGCAGAAAATATGGTATTTCCTTAAATCCTGAAAATTCATTGTTTGGTTTGGAAGAAGGAAAGCTCCTAGGTCACATTATTTCTAAAGATGGCATTCGAATTGACCCTGAAAGAATACAAGCAATTTTTCAGATGCCTCATCCCAGAAACATTAAAGAACTTCAAGTTTTCATAAGAAAGATTAATTTCTTGAGAAGGTTTATTTCCAGTTTAGCTGAATTACTTAGATTGCTTACTAACATGCTTAAAAAATATTCAAGCATTGATTGGACTGTAGAAGCCAGGCAATCATTTGAAGAAATCAAAATGGCTTTAACAAGAACACCAGTTCTTACCAGTCCAAAGTTTGATAGAGATTTCATTATTTTTTCATTTGCTTCTGAACATACAGTTGCAGCTGTTTTACTACAAAAAGATGATCAAGGGTGTGAAAAACCAATAGAATTTTTTAGTAAAGCACTTAGAGATGCATCTTTGAAATACAATATCATGGAGAAACAGGCTTTTGCACTGGTAAAAGAAATCAAAGATTTTAGAGTTTATATATTATATTCTCATGTGATAGCCTACGTGCCTAATGTTGTAGTTAAAGACATCTTGACTCAAGATGGTCTTGAAGGCAAACGAGGTAAGTGGATAGCTACCATTTTAGAATATGATATCGAAATTAAACCAACTAAACTCATCAAAGGTCAAGGTTTAGCTCAACTCATGACAGAAACTAATTGCCAAGCCTTAGACATTAACGAACTGGATAACGAACAGGAGATGGCGACTCCACAGATCAGTCAAACCTTCTTAGATTCACCTTGGTATACTGATATCATTCATGTTTTATTAAACCTGCAAGCTCCTCCAGGGTTGTCCAGAATGAAACGAAGATTTTTGAAAATGACATCTTTAAAATATTGTATTTTAGATGGCACTCTATTTTGGAAAAATCATGAACGAATCTTATTGAATTGTCTATTGAAAGATAAAGCTGATAAAGTTCTTAATGAATTTCATGCAGGGGATTGTGGTGGACACCTCTACTGGAAGTCAACTGCAGATAAAATCTTAAGGGCTGATTTTTACTGGCCAACCTTGTTTTCAGATGTCAAGAAATTTGTAACAACTTGTCATAAGTGTTAGATCTTTGAGGGAAAAAGAAAGTTGCTACCTTTACCATTAAAACCAATTTCCACAGAGAGACCCTTTCAGCAATGGGGACTAGATTTTATTGGAGAAATCCATCCCCCTTCTTCTGGACAACACAGATGGATTCTTACTGCCACAGATTACTTTACTAAATGGATTGAAGCTATCCCATGCAGACAAGCCAATGATTCTGTAATTATAGGGTTTTTAGAAACCAATATACTTTCAAGATTTGACTATCTAGAGAAAATTATAACAAATAATGTTGTTGCATTTAAGTCTAATAAAATGATTAGTTTTTGCAATAAATATCACATCACTTTAGGCCATTCAACAGCCTATTACCCCCAGGGTAATGGACTAGCATAATCCTCCAATAAAAGCCTTATTAATATCATTAAAAAATTATTGGAAGAAAATAAAAAGAATTAGCATAAGAAACTTACCGATGCATTGTGGGCAGACAGACTTACAACTAAGAAATCAATTGGGACCAGTCCATATGAATTAGTTTATGGTATTGAAGCAAGATTCCCATCATCTCTAGGAATTCATGTTATGAAGTTACTTCAGGAGGCTCAAGTAGAACCAAATGATATTCAGAGAAGAATTAATCAAACAATTCACTTGCAGCAAACCAGAGAAGAAGTGTATCAACGATCCCAAGTCTTGCAGCAAAATTTAAAGAAAACGTTTGACAAAAGAACTAAAGCAGAAGATTTTCAATTAGGAGACAAAGTCCTAAGATGGGATTCCAGAAGGGAAGATAAAGGGAAACATGGGAAATTTGATTTCTTATGGAAAGGGCCTTACACCATTCATGCCTTACAGGGAAACAATACATACTTTTTGAAGAATTTGGACAATTTAGAAGCTGAGGAAGGACCAGTCAATGGTCGAATGCTGAAGCACTATTTTGATCCTATTTACTAGGATATTCTGATTTTTTCTAACTTGTACATAATATATCCTTTTCTAATGCATCAGTTTTGATTGGATGGTGACTTCTTGGAGTTGAAGCCCGAAGAGAAGGCCCTAAGCTTCAAAAGTTTCACTATCATATGTACAATAAAGCTACCAGAAGAAGGAGATTACATGTTCAGACTGGAAACATTTTGAGGCATCTGACCTGCTGTTCTTGACTTTTCACGAGGAAAAGCCAACCCCAAGTGGAGCCAGTGTTAGTCTCCTATACCAATAGGAATCATATTTCATGATTGTCTTGATGAATTATGTAATATGTTCAAACCTTTTTCTTGTGCAAAGGTGTTCCATATTCTTAAAAAATCAAAAAATCAAAAAATTTAAAAAATGTAAAGAGGGTATACCCTAAAATAAAAATCAAAGGGTAAGAAAAATAAATTGGTCAAAAAAGTGAAAGAAATGAACCCCAAACAAAAATAGACCAAGGAAAGTGTGCAAATCCAAATGCCACTACTATTTCATTTTTTGTAAATAAGTAATTGTGTGCAGCTTGTCAAAATTTTGCCACAATTTATGAAGAGTCAAACTGTTTAAACTTGACTCATTCATTTTTCAATTTCATGTTGTAGAATAGAGAATAAATATCTGACCAAACAGTTTAATCTTGGTAGATAAGTAGATAGGTAGAGTTAATAAAAGGTGCTCAACAGTTTAATCTGAGCCCTTGGATGTAATAAGGGTAGAATTAGATAGATTTGCCTTGTAAAAGAAAAGAAGATTGATAAGGGTTTGCCAGTCTAAGTGCACTCTAATAAGGAAAAGAAAATGGTAGTGTAAAGTAGATAGGGTAGGTAGATGGTGTTGCAAAGTTTCATGTGATGAATGATGGTGCTAAATGTGTTTAATCTTTAACTTTCATCACAAGTATTGAAGCAGAATATACATTGGAAAATTCACGGAAAGAAAAGTCAAAATCATTAACTTCCCACATCACTTTCTCCCTAAGAGTTTTACTAATTTCCCCAAAGTGCTAAGGAATTTGAAGATTAAAGGGGCTCAAGGCATTTCCTTGACTTTTGGAGGGACCAGACCCTCGGCCTAATGATCAAAAAGACCTAAGTACTTGAAGTTATTTATCATTATAATCATTCACTTTTATCCTTTTCCTAAGTAAAATCCTATTTTACTTAGGAAAATCATGCAAATTTCCATAATAAACCCTCAAAATCACTTGCTATTCTATGTTTAAGTGTTGAAATTGAGATGATATAATTTACTTCAAAGATCTTCACTTTCTTAGTTGTGTAAATTATTTTGAGTTTTCCTTGTCCCTTTGTCATATTAACATCTGATTTATTTATTAATTCCTTATTGAAATACCTTATCCTATTATCTATAATTCCCTTTTACAATAATATCCCAAAAAACCCATTTATTCTAAGTTTTGGCCAAAGTTTATTTAATCTCTTTTAAAATAAAAATTCCCCAATAAAACCCTTTGGCTAAAATATACCCATATAAATTATTCCTTACCCCTATGGTTAATAAATGACATTTATTTATTACCATATAATAAAATATCGAAAAAAGTTTTTAACATATAGTTTTATATGTTTAAAACGGAAAAATAAATAAACCCGAATTTTTAATTTAAAATAAAACTTCGAAAATCCCCCAAGCCTCCGTGACCCATTCCCTTGGCATTTTTAATTCCGCCCGACACTTTAACCATAGTTAAAATACCCTAACCCCGCCGCAACCGTGATCAAACAATGGAATTAATTAAATCACCAGGATTAATTAATAACCATCGATTCTGCCAATCAAATGGTTCCCGGGACATTTAATTAAAGTTAATCATTTTTTAAACCCCGTCGGGCCCACGCATTAAAACTCCGCCAATTCCACGTCTCGTCCACCGTCAGATCGCCCCTCCCCCCACCCACCCCCCCGAAGATCAACGACCCAGGATCATTCCGCTGGCCGTCTTGAGTCCGAAAGTTAACGTGCGGGGGCACAATGGTTTTGGAATAGTACTCCGACCACGTGTCAAACGATTAATGGAATCGCTGCCTCCCCACTAAATACCACCATCTCCCAAAAAGCGGTGCGGAAATTACCGCTTACCGCCCGGTCCCGGTGACGTGTCCTCCCGTACCAAATGACATCATCCTCGAAATAATAAAAAATTCCCATTGACTTTGTAAATAAAACAAAAACCCAGTGTATTTTCTGTCTTTTTCACTACTGAAAACGACTGCGTCCTCCACTGAAGAATTCGAAAATTCCGCTGATTAAGACGCCGCCAACCAAAATTGCTAAACACAATTGTTAGACCAGTGCCCAAGCATCCATCCGCCATTGACCAGTACCTGTAAATTTCAAACTTCTCCATCAAACAGGTATTTATTCGATTTCTTGTTGGAACTCTTTGAAAAATCCACTTTCCTATGTTAAAAATTCACGCCAAAGTCTGAAAAAGGGTTAATATCAGTCTATTCTAGTTCCTGCAAGTAAAATCAAAGCTCCCAGAAACAAAATTGCGCCCGATCTGTGAAGAAAACCCCGAAACTTCCATTTTGAATACACAAGAACCAAAATGGAAGCTCCGGCAGCTCTGAATGTAACCCCATTAAATGCCCCTCACAGAGAGTTAGAATACTTACCATTAGTGGATAAAGACTTTCAAATTAAAGACTTAGTTTTCGATGAAAGTCCCCTTCGAAGTTATTGTCGCTGCAGAGACGATTATTCAAAGGGTCTGGATGTCATTGGATTGTGGGAATCCAATTTCTCGAGATATCTTATCCCCTCAGTCCATATTTTCCCAGAAATCATCCACTACTGTCACTCCAACTATGATTCAACTCAAAGGGCAGTGTTGTCTCCTGACCAGAGTATCCTTTTCCCCATCACTCCTCAAGCTATCAATACAATGCTCCATTTTGAACCTGATCAAGATCTTACTCCTTTGTCCATGGAAGAACTACTTGAAAAGTCTACCCAACTATCCCCAGAAAAATTGAAATGCATTTTCCAGACTTTTATGTTACCTGAACATCAACCTAAGGGACCTCCTCCCTATGGTTTTGCTTATTTTAATAATTTAGGCAAACTTATCCTAAATATGATATCCTTTTTCATGGGTTTCAATACAAGTGAATATGTTGATGAAATAACCCTGGTATTGTTGTCTATCTTTACTCCTGGGAAACCTGCTGCAGTAAAATATGACTTTGCATCTTTCATTGCCAATAAAATCCATGACCAGTTCATGAGGCTAGATAATGAGAAAGTGTTTAAATTTTCCTCAGTCATTTACCATCTCATCATCTATTATCAATCAGAGAAGTTCCCTCTTCCTGTTAAAAAGCTTGATGCCAAGGAAAACCCTAGATCTGTTATATTTTGGTCTGCCATAGCTCACTCTTCCTATAATTCTCCCTATTCTTATGCTGATTTCATCGATCTTTTTGTATATCCTGCAACTACCTTGTTGACAGGAATTCCCCCTCCAAGGCTCAGTAATGAGATTAAGAAGACTTTGCAGCTTTCAAGGACATATAAGTTGGGGACTGGTATTTATACCAAAATCATTCAGTCATCAGAATATATGGATGTGAATTGTATCCATTCAAGTTGCCAAAATATGTGCCTATGAGACTTTTTGCCTTAGAATATTTCAGGCAAATGAATAATTCTGATATGATTCATTTTTGTAGTGTAAAAAAGAAAGCCCAACTCAGGATCAAAAGTCAATTAAGTCCCTTCATATGCAATTCTAGGGACGCTGAGCGAGAAGCAGAAGATATACTACAAAACTGTTACAAGTTACAAAGGAATTTCCGTTGGGTTCCTTATGATCCATTCAGTTTTATCTGTGATAAAAGAATGAAGAACAAATCATCCCCATACTTTCACCACAGGATTCCTGAAATAGAGCAATATGCTAATCAAGATGAGTGGGTGGAAGGAACACTAGTTGAGCAAGATAGTGAAGAAGACAATATAAACAAAATTATGAAAGATCTTGAGAAAAAGTTTGACCTAGAATCTTTTGGTCAAGTGCAGGTACCTCACATTGGCACTTCTTCAGTAGGAAATCTCCAACAGGGATTACAGGAAGATAGTCCATCAATTGCAGTAGAGTCTAAAGGCAAAGGGAATGAACCTGAAATACAGGTCATTGAAATTTTCATCATGGCAGAGAAACCTCAAACCTCTAGGGCACCAGATCAAACACAGGTTTCTCCTACTCAAGTAAATCATCCTGAAGTTTCAGAATTGCAAACTCCATCTAATATGGAAATAAGCAAGAAAAGACAGGTTCCAGATCCTACTCCTCCCAAAGAATCCTCAGAGCTACATCAAGCTAAAAAGCAGAAACTCAATCCACTCCCAGAAGTGGAAACTATAGATGAAATAATTGATGGTGAAAGAGAAGATAGTCAACTAACTGGCATAGTTAGTGAAACACACACCTGCCACAAAGGAAAAGAATTGCAAAAACAGTTGAGTACTAAAGTCTCTTCCTTTAAACAGCCAAAAACAGATACAAGTGATATAAAGAGAACTTTCATTAATATAAAAGCAAAGAATGATCCATTGAGAATGCAGGTATATGATCAGTATCTGAGAATGGCTCCACACAATCAGGAAAGATTAATGTCAGCATTTGACATTCAACAAGGCAAAATGATGATGAGCCATTTTAAATCCAAGGTGCCAAAACCCAAGACAACATCCGATTATATTAGGACCAATTTTGAGGTCCTGGCAAAAGACATTCATCCCTTGGACCAAATAGAGTTGCATAGACAAACTGGGGAAATGATATATTCAACCCTTACTGATAAGGCCATGGCAGCCCTTAGGCTGCAGGATTCTTTAAATAATACAAACACCCAGTTGCAAATTGAGAAGGCTTCTTCTCAGGCAAAAGATAACAAAATAAAGTCTCTGGAAGAAATAATCATCAGTTTGGGTCACAATCCCAAAGATATCAAAAGCATTGAGACACTAATTAAAAAGAAATATGATGATATTGCTGCACTGAGAAAGCAACTAAAATTACCAACCTCAAGGCATCCCCAGACCCAAGAAGTTTTGAAGGAAAATTCACAGGAAGAAATGATGGAGTTGCTCTTGAAAATGACTGAGCAACTGAGTGAAACAGAGAAAGAATTGGAACAGGCATTAAGAGAAAAACAGGATATCAGGCAAACATCCACAACAGAGATCACTACAAGTACCACAGCAGCAGATCAACAAACAGAGTCAGCACAGGTAAACACTTCCGGTTTAAGTTCTGATGAATTGATAAAACAAATGGAAAGCTTAAAACTCAGAGTCACAGAACTTCAAACCACAAAATTGCAGCTAGTAAATCTGGAGTAGAAATATGATATGTCTAAAAAGACTGTTGCTGATAATACTAGGGAAATCAAAAGACTGAAAAATTTGGTTAAGGCTTTAGAAAGAGATCTTTCATTAGAAAAGCCTTTGAGAGAAATAAACGAAATTCTTTGGGATAATATAGTTGAGTCAATAAAGAGTGTTTGGTCCTTTGTTCAGATAATCTTTGAACAAAATGACTTAGTCAAAGTAGCCATGGAAGAAATAGATAAAACAAGAGATGAATTAAGAGGTAGGCCAAAGCAAGCCAATCAACTTATACAGTTTTTGAACACCCAGACCAGGCAACAACTTGCAGAGCTTGGAATTGATGACAGGACAGGTACTATTTTAGAAATAAAAAGAGTTTTTACCAGAAGAACTCTTATGCAAAATTTGGAAAGGAAATGCTCAGATATTCTGGAAGAAATTAATGCTTTCAAAGAAAAGTTTCAGGTTTTATTGGACAATGGGTTACCCAATCCTATTCTCTCAGAGGACAAAATAATGGACCTAGAAACCTATGTTAATAAAATAGGTATACATGCTCATAACACAACTGCTCATTCTATCAGTTCGTCAGAAGCAACATTGCCAACAGGGAGGAATCTCTATGACAGGTTAAAGGATTTGTTTCATCTTGAGTATGAAATACGATATTTATTCCCAAACAGGCCTACTTTCTTCAGGTACACAGAGGCCGATGAAATATTAAGGAAACTTAAAAGATCCATAATAGCAGAAGATCAATGGTGGGAAGACTTATTGGAAATTTTGTGAAATTTATCTTCAGGTTGAGAATTTTGTCTTTTTACTATCATGTCAAGGATAAATAATGAGCACAGGTTAAAGAGTATCCGTTAGGCAGTTTAAAGAGTATCAGTAGAAACAAAGAGTATCAGACAAGCTAGGCAGTAAAACAGAATTACTCAGAAGGACAGCATCGAGCCCTATTGTAGGACCTGACTCCAGCACATCCACAAAGGGAGGAAACAGCACACCAGCAGTTACTTTTTGTCGTATCTACGAGACCATCTGTCTCCTTTTTATTGTAACTTATTCATTAGTCACCCTATATTATTTGCTAGGTTAGTGTGAGATATTTTAAATCATTTTTTGTATAAATAAACCCTCAAAGAAAGTATTGAGGGTGGATTCTACTACTTCGCTGTGACATTGATGTTTTTGGAGTAAAAAGTGTTTTGGAGAAATTTATTTGTGGCTTGCTAGATGACAAGTTGAAGCTCAGGACTTTTTGTAGGATTCATGTGTCGGACTGCAGTTCAATAAGTCTTTCTATCCTATGTCTTAAGTTTTATATCTGTTTGTAATATCATTGTGTCCATTTCTGAATAATTGACATAAAAGAATAACTCAGAATTTACTTAATTGTACCCTGAGTTCAGTTGTGATTATTCTAAATGTTTTCCTCTAAATTAGTTATAAGCAACGAATTCTTAATTTCTCTTGCTTCGCTAATTTAAACATTTTGGTTACTATAGTAAAGAATTCTTCACTGCTCTTTATTTGTAATCATTTCATTTCTTTCTTTTGAACATGATGAAAGATTCTTAACTACCTTTCATCCCTTCAAACCCATTCCATCCACTTTAAATTTTAAGGATTGTTCTCTATTTGGCTATCTTTCCCTGCAAATCCATCTTGTGTGTAGAATAGAAATCCAGTAAAGCCATCCTTTGACTCCATAGCCCAATGGACTGAAAATTTTCAACCTTGCCCTTAGTTGGCGGATTCCACCATTCAAACAAAATCAAAACTCTTGGACTTATAACTAGCCTAAAACTTTCTAAGAACAAAGATAAATTATAAAGAGAGAGCCCTCTCTGGATGCAGATTGGCTAGATTCTACATCTGAAGGTTGGTTTGTGGTTACCTCGAGTATACTTTCCTTTTCCACAACTTCAAGGAAAACCTGAGTGATAACAATACCAATGGGGCATTACCATGGTATTAGCCCATAGTATTGAGCGATGTGTCATCTATTTGATCCCGTCCAAGAATACCATCAGCAATTGTTTGGTTTTGGCTCATGGTATTGGTAAAGGCTAAATCTATATAAGGAGAAGAAGATCATAGTGCAAAGGTGCGCATGTGTCTGGGTATTGAATGAATACTTCACTCTGAAGTATATTTTCATGGAATGGGTTATAATTTATTGATAGATCTGAAATAATAATGCACCTATGAATACAATGATGGATCAGGGTCTCTAAGACCTGAAATGACCATGTATTTCTTAGATATTTTTATGAAATATTTATATTTGTGATCTCACAAATGTTTGCTAAAGAAAAGGGTAAGGTCTGAGCTGATTATTTATTCTGAAGAATTGTGCAGTCCTCAAATAGTTGCAAATATATACGCAGGTTCATCTTTGTAACAGCACATATATACGCAGGTTTAGTTAAGCAAAAGCACGTATGGGATCTAGGGTTTTGCTGAAGTGTGTGGAAGGAAATTTCTGATCTGTTTTACTGTATTATTGTTGTCTATCAATGATGTCATCATACAGATCTAGGTTGTTTGAATACTGTATATGCTACTAAGTTGAATATGTACAAATCTGAACAATGAGGGAGTAATTATGTTTAATGATGACTAACTTAATAAGGGTTCTGCATTACTGAAAAGATATTTGACTAAAAGCCTCAGATCTTGATCTGAGACTGATCATTTCTGTAAAAACAGTATTCTCAAATCTATACACAGGTTGGTGTGAAGGAAAGCGCATATACACACAGGATCAATGAAGTGAAGTAAAGTATGTATTTTAAGATAATGAATGTTCACGGTTGAGTTTGATTATGCATATTGATTCTGAAATCTAGGTTATTACTGTGTTCTGGTTATAGTGATCTCACTATTCTGATTGAAGTTTGGGTTAAGTTTATTATTGATGATCTTAATGATGATTTGAGTTGAATTTGTGGGATCCAGTGTGAAAATTGATGAAACATGGTCCGCAGTGGTGTTGAGGGTCGAAGCCTTCAGTGAGGAGGTCGTAGCTTCCTTCCAGTGGTTGCTGGTAAACGAGATCAGGGGGTAGTATCTCCCTTCCAGGAGTGGCTGGTAAACGAGAAGCAGGATATCGTAGCTCTCTTCCAGTAGTGACTAGTAAACGAGATCAGGGGGTTGGAGTTCCCTTCCAGTAGAAGCTAGAGAATGAGAGAAGGTTGTAGCCTTCTACAAGTGGGTGCCTGTGTGCTGGTATGAGTCTGCGCCAGTACAAGATTGTAAACAATTTTCTTGTGATTCACTTCCTTGTGCATGCAATGTTGAAGATAGTGAGTACGAAAGTAAAAATAATGTTATGGATCTAGAAGCAAAAATTGCTAATCTCAAGAATGAAGTTGAAGATCAACAGATTCTATTTAATGAAAGGGAATGTATCTTCAAAGATATGATTTCTAGATTGAATGATCAGTTACAAGAAATAAATTCAATTGAACAACTAAACAAAGAACAGATATATCAATGTCAAAAGTTGCAGAATGAAGTATCCAATCATAGTGAAGGACTTGAAGCAGAAATCATCTCTCTCAAAGGAGATTTGGAAAAATCAAATAAGAAGAATGAAAAACTTCTACAAACATTTGAAGAACAAGAAAATGGGTGGAAAGAAGAGATTCTAAAATTGAATGAACAAGTAGAAGAAGGAAGAAGGGTCGAAGAAAGTATGAAGCAATTCCAAAGATTGGAAGTTGAGGTAAACATTTTAAAAGGTAAATTAGAGGAAAAGGATAAACACTTGAGGTTTTGTTATGAAACCAGCTCAAAAAATAGAAGAAAAGAGATATCAACGCCTTAGAAATCAACCACTTCGAGGGGGGAACCTTTAATACATTATATAAATGAACACTTCTTAGATGATACAAATGACCAAAACCTCCTTCTATATATAGGAGTCCATGGGGCCACAATATAATCCTAGCCGACATAACAATAATAATGTAAGGGCACAATAATAACAATATTTGGGTTATAGGGGTAGAAAAATAACAATAAGGGGGCTACACTAATAACAATAAGGGAATAAACTAGTAATATAGGGACCTAGCATGCCCCTCTCCTTAAAAAAAGTGTTGTCCTCAACGCTTTAGTAGCTCTAGGTGCTTATGTATAAAATTCTCATCCTCCCATGTATAATCTTCAGTGGGTAAGTTCTTCCACTTGATGAGATACTCTGAAATTGATCGATTTCGTAGCTATCAAGTTCTTGTTTCCGTGACCGCTTCAAGTTCCAATATGATTTTTCCTTCCTCATCAAGTTCTGGCAATATTGTTTGAACTGGAAGATTTTCACCTATAACCTTCTTTAAGCACGAAACATGGAAAACTGGATGCACTTGCGAAGAAGCAGGAAGCTCCAATTTGTATGCCATAGTACCAATATTTTGCAACACCTTGTAAGGAACATAGTACTTTTGCGATAATTTATTATCCTTCTTAGCTTGCTTGAGAAACATTTTTTTGTATGGTTGTAGCCATAAAAATACCCAGTCTCCTACATCAAAACTTCTCTCACTGCGATGCTGATATTCCTGTTGTTTCATTTGATTTTGTGCCAAATTTAGGTTATCCTTTAAGAGTTGGAGAACTTCTTGTTGATGCTTGATGTGATATTCCACTACTTGAACCTTATAATTTTCTCTAAAAGATGATCTAATGGACGGTGGATGATATCCATAAAGTGCCATAAATGGGGTCATTTTTGCTGCGATATGGAAGGAAGTGTTATACCACCATTCAGCAAGAGGTAACCATTTGACCCATTGTGTTTTCTTATCAGATACAAAACAAAGAAGATATCCTTCCAAACATTTATTCACTATCTCAGTTTGACCATCAGACTGAGGATGATAAGATGAGATATGAGAAAATTGAGTACCCAAACAAGAAAATAACTCCGTCCAAAAATTTCCAGTAAAAATGGGGTCTCTGTCGCTCACAATAATATTTGGGTTTCCATGTAGCTTTTAAATTGTGTCCATAAATGCACTAGAAATTGTACTTGCTTTAAATGGATGAGATAATGCACAAAAGTGTGCATACTTGGTAAGTCTATCAACTACCACCATGATGACACTCTTTCCTTCGGACTTACGTAGACCTGTGATAAAATCCATTGAAATCTCCTCCCAACCTTGACTTGGAATGGATAAAGGTTGTAGAAGACCCGAGGTCTTAATTGTCTTAACTTTATTTTGTTGGAAAACCAAACATTCCGCCACAAAATTTTGAATATCAAATTTAAGTCCATCCCCAAAAAATTCTTTCTTCACCCTGTGCTAAGTTTTTAAAAATCCTGAGTGTCCTCCTAAAGGAGAAGTGTGCAATTCCAAAATAATATTTTGTTTTATTTGGGAATTCTTACAAAGATATAAGCGATATTTGTACCATAAGGAATCATTTTTCCAACTAAATGTATCATATGTACTATGATCTTGCTGCAACTTTTGAATGAGTGTCCACACTTCTTCATCCTTCTTCCATTCATCCATTGCTTCGGTTATCCAGTCTGGTTGGATAATAGAAATGGCACAAAGCAATGCTTCCACCTTTTCATTATTTCTTGAGATTGCATCTGCAACAACATTTGGCTTCCATTTTTTGTAGATTATTTCTAAGTCATAACCCAACATCTTTGTGACCCATTTTTGCAGCTCTTCTAAATATATTCTTTGTTCCAAAAAGTGTTTAAGACTATCATGATCAGTTTTTACCTTGAAGTGTCTTCCCATTAGGTAAGGTCTCCATTTCTTTAGTGCATGTAGTATTGCTAAAATTTGCTTCTCATAAATAGATTTATGTAAATACTTTCCTTTGATTGGACAACTTTCAAAATCAAAGGGTCTTCCTTCTTGCATTAAAATAGCATCAATTCCATTTCCTGAGGCATCCTATTCAACAATAAAAGTTTTTGTGAAGTCTAGCGTAGCTAAGACCAGTGCTAGGCACATTGCCTCATTAAGATGTTCAAAGGCCTTAGTTGCTTCAGGAGTCCATGAAAATGCATCTTTTTTCAATAATGTTGTTAGAGGTGCTGCTATTCTCCCATAATTATTTACAAAATTGTGATAATACCCTATTAACCCAAGAAATCCTCGCAACTGCTTTATGGTTGTGGGGAATTTCAATTCCTTAATGGCTTTAATTTTTATAGGGTCTGCCTTAACACCCTCGTGAGATAAAATATGACCCAGATATTCCACCTCTTGTACTCCAAAGAAACATTTGGATGTTTTTGCATATAATTTTTTCTCCTCTAATAGTTTGAGCACTTTTTCAACATGTTGAACATGATCCTTCATCAAAAAATACTAGCAAAACTTTTCTAAGGAAGGGTTTGAAAATGTAATTCATCAACCCTTGAAATGTATAAGGTTCATTGGTAACGCCAAAAGGCATGACCAAAAATTCATAATGACCCTCATGAGTTTGAAATTTTATTTTCGGAATATCTTCAGTCTTCATTCTAATTTGATGATATCCTGAACGAAGATCCAACTTGGTAAAATAAATTTCTCCATGTAATTCATCCAATAATTCATCAATCAGAGGAATGGGAAATTTATATTTAATGGTGAGCTTATTGAGCTCCCTATAATATAGACACATGTGCCATGATCCATCCTTCTTGCACCAATACTGTCTGAGGGAGGAAAGAATCTTGACTTAGTTAATTTTATACCAGTTTGGTTTATGCCCCATCCAGCATGCTCATTCTCCACCTTTTATTGCTGACATTTGCAAGACCTGATGTTTGGAGGAACACTTCCTGGAATCAAATGAATAGCATGATCATGATCACAAATAGGTGGGAGTCCTTTGGGAGTTTCAAACACCTTGGAATGATTGTCCAATACTTCTGGGAGATTTGCAAAAATAGATGATTTTGATGTTGGAACTTCTAGTGAGCATAATTGTGCAATTATGCCTTGTTGTTCTTTCTTCAGAACCTTTGTCATGACATTAGAGCTTATTATCTTTCCCTGCTTCCCTGCGATACCCTGTAATTCGAATTCATTTCTTCCTAAAAAAAAATTCAAGAACAGTTCTTGAAAATTAAAAGCTACCATCCCCAAAGATTGTAACCATTGTACTCCTAGTACAACATCAACACCTCCCATTGGAATGGAAAGCATTGTACTATTCAATACATATTCCCCCATGGCTAGCTTGATATTATGGCATTTTCTAGAGCAATTTATAGTTCCTCCATTTGCAACCATCACTTGACATTCTGGTGTTGGGTATAGGAAATAATTCAATTCCTTGGCTACCTTACAATGAATAAAATTATGGGTACTACCCGAATCAATCAACACCATTACCTTTTTCTTCTTGATATGTCCTTCTATCTGGAGAGTTTGAGGAGTGGTAATTCCTGTCAATGCATTACATGATATGTTCGGACTCATTTCTTCCTCTTCTAGGGTTGGTTCCTGGTGTATATTCTCTTCTTTTGAAGATTCTTGTTCATTTTTTTTTCCTCTTCACAATCTATGTAAAATAATTTCTTCTCAGCACACTTATGACCTTTAGTGTATTTTCTATCACAACTGTAACAAATCCATTTTTCTCTTTTTTCTTCCAATTTTTTTGGTATCAACCTTGTAGGTTGTGGAAGTCTAGGAGTAGCAACACTTCCATATTTATATATGTGAGTGGTAGGCTTCCTTGTCGCCATAATTTTACATTCAATTTTTCTTGCCAACCTGAATACATTTTCCAATGAATCAGGTTCCAAAACACGAACTTCAATTTGGATGTTATCCTTTAAATTCCCTATGAATACATCAATCATGTGTTCCTCTAGAATATCAGTTACTGTAATGATCCTTTTTCAGGAATTTCAACAAGGTGCCCAAGAGAAACGTTGTATAAGAAAAAATGTGCAAAAATAACGCATATCAGAACTTGGTTCCTCTTATTTATGTTGTATGGGACTTATATATGGAATTTAATCTATAAAAAATTCGTTTATATACATTAAACAGATCTCCCAAAAACTAGACTAGCTAAAAAGCACCCAAAGAGGAAGTTTGCAGCCAAATGCGGGCACTGCTTCAGGAATTGTGCAGTTTTAGAATATTTTCAGTGGAGATCAGCAAGAAGATTTATATTTCAGTAATACAGCAGAAAATCAGCATTATGATGAAGCCCTTTCATTATATAGTAGAATGTATGAGTCAATACAGCAAGAAATCTTCAGGAAAGAGAGCTAGAACACATATATATTTGCAGAAATGGCTCAACAACGTTATTTTTAAGGAGCTTCATTAGCTGGAATATAAAACTTAGATCTAGGACAGATCTATGGACAAAACATCAGATCTATTTCATATCTAGAAGCTAGATAGTCTTCTCTTCAAGATCCACTTGGAATTTTGACAAAAGAATGCATAAATAAGAGTAGATTTGAGAAACAAGTTGCAGATCTGGAAACTACTGCTGTAAATTTCTGAATATAAAATTTCATTACAATGGATCAGATCTAAACAGAACATAGATTCGCAAGCTAATCCATGCATAACCAAGTGTAAGGCAAAGCTCGGCACTAGAGATCTCTGATCTAAACTATGAGCAAGACACCATGAAAACCCTCATACATAAATAACGTAGTCTACTCATGGGAACAGCGTTGTAGCTCAAATGACATAGAAAACTACTATAAAATTGTAGATCTGAAGCACAAAGAAATGATACACTCTTCCAGGAGGTCAAAGGACCCACTCCATGGGAACGAGGCTCCCAAAATACACTAGATCTCTGCAGATCTAGACTCCCACTTGATGCAGCTCACAAGATAGCTCAACCCTCAAGATGAGCAGCGTTGTAGTGTAAGATGGAGCTTGGCCACAAGCCTGATAGTGGTTCAATTCAGAAAACTTTCCTCTTTGAATCCTCAAAGGAAGAGCTAAAATCCCTGCATAGTAATTCCAAATACAATCCTCTACTAACCAGCGGAGAATGGTATTTGTCTAAGCAGAAAAA
This sequence comes from Pinus albicaulis, assembly GCA_034641835.2. Taxonomy (NCBI): domain Eukaryota; kingdom Viridiplantae; phylum Streptophyta; class Pinopsida; order Pinales; family Pinaceae; genus Pinus; species Pinus albicaulis. Next base: position 1,472,658,461 of record CM076577.1, read on the forward strand.
TACTCAGAAATATGATCAATCAATAACCTTCTCTTGCTTCCCTCCCTTTCCTTTTATAAGATGAGAAAGCTTTTTCAAACCCTAAACCATCTTGATGAGTTAGCCCTTTTCACATGAGAGGCTTCCTTCTAGAACTGTGTTGTCCCTTTTGGAGATGCAATGAACCTAGACAGCATTGTTGATTTGGTCAAGGTTGACCCAGTATTTAGCTCAAACCTCTTTCACACCTGCAAGTGATTATCTACATGGCCCTTATTTGTCTTTTTTCACATGGGCATTGATTTATTCAGACTTTTTAGGAGTTTTACATGTCCTCCTTTAGTAATTTATTCATGAAACAGAAATTAAAACAAAATTGAATGTTCCTCTTAGCTAATGCTAAGTGGGAACATTACAGTTACCCTTATATTCAATTTTTGGAAGTCCTCAATGTGCTCCACCACTGAGATATTTTGTTTGAGATTTACCAATTGGCTAAAGAAGGTGTTGCTTTGTGTATCCTCACAATGTGCTATCATTTCCTCCGTAAAAATTGACCAAGTGACAATTTTTTTACGGGAGCAAAGCCATCGATACCATACAAATATATTTTGTTCTAAATGTAAAGTTGCAACGCGTACCTTTTGTGTGTTTTGCACATTATTGAGATAAAAATATTGCTCCTTCTGTAGTTTTAATGTTATGAGATCCTTGCCATCAAACTTCCTCATATCCATCTTTGGAATATGGGGGTTCTTCCATCCAACATTAGAGTTTATGAAATCATGATTAACATTTATTTTGTTCTCATCATGAGTTTCCTCTACTATCTTTTCACCATTAGGAAACATTTATTGTATCAACTTTTCCAAACCTTTGATGTCTACTTTTAGATCATTCTTCATGTTTTCCATGTTGTATTTCATTTTTTCATCGACCTTAGCTTCCATGTCATCCATCTTAGCTTCCATGCCATCCATATTAGCTTCCAAACCATTCATCTTAGCCTCCATTCCATCCATCTTAGTTTCCACGTCTTTCTTCAAAGCTTCCATTTCATTTTTTCTTGCTCTTTACGATAGCGAAATTTGGTGCACTTGATCTTGTAATTTTGATATCTCATGTTGAATTTCTTCGTCTTCATGAGTCATAGTAGAGCCTTCTGAAGGCTTAATGGGTGTTCTATTCTTTTTAGGGGGAATTTTAGAACCCAATACTGATATTTATTCTTCAATATGCCCTTGGAATAAATTCAAACTATTTTTTTTTCAAACGAGACTTATGTAATTCGAAAAAAATACACACTTTTTTCTTGCTTTTGAGGAGTTTGATATTAAAACTGAATTATCTCTATGATTTCAGATCTTCAATATCTGAAATTGGGCCCTGTAGTAGCCCTCTGAATCTTCTTTCAAATTCCAGAGGTCTAACTTGATTTGGATTCTTTAAGGGAAAGTTATGCCAAATCTCCCGCAATGCCCTAATTATGGACTGGTTCAGTAGAGCGACCTTGTATCGCATGCCACGTGTCACTATTTCCTCTTTTGGCTCTAAAATTGATACAAAAGAAACCACATTCTATGAACTTGTGGCCACATTTTACATAATTCCAATCCAATGCTCAGAAAGAGATTTATGACGATTTTCCCACAGTCACCTCTCTGAGATGAAATTCGGGAGCCTCAAAAATCCCTAACTTCCAGAGACCCTATCTCCCAAAATATTGCAAATCAAGCTCTAGAATTATTGCACGACGTTCCTCAGGATTGCGGCTTCACTCTGTAAAAATTTCAGCTTCTGAACCCTTGTAGAAAAATGGTTATAGCGAAAATGCCACGATGACTTGTTTAGGTTAAATCTAGGAGCCTGCAAAAATCCCTAACTTGCACAAATCATATCTCCGAAAATGTTATGAACCAAGATTTGAAATTTTTCCTCAAGGTTCCTCAGGATTTCGGCTTCGCTCTGTAAACATTTTAGCTTTTGAACCTTCGTAGGAAAAAAATTTATAGCGCAAATCCCACGATGACCTTTTGGAGCAGCGAAACCCTAGAATCCAAACTCTGATACCAAATGTTATGAAACCAGTGCCAAAAATAGAAGAAAAGAGAGATCAACGCCTTAGAAATTAGCCACTTCGAGGGGGAAACCTCCAATACATTACATAAATGAACAATTCTTGGATGATACAAATGACCAAAACCTCCTTCTATATATAGGAGGCCATGGGGCCGCAATATAATCCTAGCCGACCTAACAATAATAATGTAAGGGCACAATAATAACAATATTGGGGTTACAGGGGTACAACAATAACAATAAGGGGGCTACAATAATAACAATAAGGGACTAAACTAGTAATATAGGGACCTAACAGGTTTCAATATAGTACTAAGATTCCGGATAATATTCTTAGTATTCAAAGGTCTCCTTCTATTAAATTTGTTCTTGGTTTTCATGAAAATCTTAAAGGAGAATCTAGTTCAGAAGAAAGTGCTAAAAATTCAAAGGATATCTATACAAAACCTGAAAGTGTTTAAAGATACAAAAGGTCAATTAACAATCATGGATTCTGGAAGGAAATCATTCGCTCCTAAATATAGAAGTATAATTCGATTTTCTCCTTTGATCAATAACGTTGAATGCTTAAGTCGGGGGAAGGAACGCGATGGCATCTAGGGTTTATCATGTTTCAAGCTTCCATGCCGCCGACCTGTACTCGCTCTACGCTGATAGATCAAGCAGCTCTGGACTATTGGCTTCTTCCGTCGATGCTAAACTGCATGCATTCCATTCCCCTCTGGGTGCTCACCACCCTCTAAACCGTTCCGCTCCAGACAGCAGCGTAGACAGAACTCGGCCCCCTGCTGTGGTGTTTCGTTTCAACCGCCCCCTTCAGATAAAAGAGGCAAGGCCTAAGGACGGAACTGCTGAAAATAATCCATCTTCTCCTCAGGTTGCAGCTCTTGGGAAGAAAGATTATGCTCTGACAAGTGGCTCCATCCCTTTCAATCCACTTCAGCCTTCCCAGAACCGTCGATACTATGTCTTTCATTTTCAGAATTCCTGGAGCTACCTGGATCTGCCTGGAGCGCACCCCTGGGAGCTCTTTTGGGCGGTAAGAACTGATAAACCCAATGACCATTGGACTCTCACCACTTCTTCTCACCAGCCCAAGCTACAAGTTCAGGAAAAGGCGGATCACCAGAGTACCAGCTTCCTCTCGTCTCATATTTGCAGAGGAATGCAGAAGTCTGATCACTCTGCCTCGTTTCAAATCCAGATCTTACTCCTTTCCAGCAAAAATCTGCTACAATGGGTGAGCTCTTCGGATCCAGTGCAGGACCTCAAGCAAACCCTGCAATATAAGCTGGGGATTCCTTATGCATCTCAGCGACTCCTCCACGAAGGTAAACAACTTGAAGATCTTTACCCCCTTTCTTTTTACGGCATTAAGAGAAATGCTTCCATCATTTTTACCCTTCGTTTGCGAGGGGGAGTTGTTGGACAGTCATCTACAGTTGCGGCTTTTACATACAAAGATGCTATCCATGCTCAGATACCCAGGAAAACAGCTCCACCAGCTCAGGCTCCAAAACCCTTTTTGGTGGACAAACTGGAAGAAACCCCCACCGTTGAAATAATGCATCCAACGCTGGATGAGAAAATACAAAAGTTTGCAGAGCATGCCATTATTTGCAGGTTTAATGGGCTATGGCCACGCACAGCAGACCTCTACCAATGGATTCACTCTAACTGGACAAACAATTGCAAGGTTCTACTCTGCTCAAAGGGTTTCTTCATTGTAGTGTTCGCTTTCAGTGAGGACTACCAAAAAGCATTAACTGATGGCCCAAGGTGTTGGGGCTCAGCAGGGTTATTCCTCACCCCCTGGTTCCCAGATTTCGACCCCTCTACAGCAGTCATCACCAAGATTCCCATCTGGGTCAGACTTCCTAATCTCCCGGCGCATCTATGGCACTTTGCTGTATTCCAAGGAATCGGCAATACTCTAGGCCGCTTTCTGGCTACAGACCCCTCTAGAGGGGAAAAGGGCATATACACCTTCACCAGAATCTGTGCAGAAATAGACATGAGCAAAGTTCTACCTGATCAGATAACCTCAAAATTGGAGACTTCCATTGGACTCAGACCCTGGATTACGAGAACACAGCCTTCCGATGCCGGAATTGCCATCACACAGGGCACCTTCATAGCTCTTGTCCCTCGATGCCTGCCCAAAAGAAGAAAGCCAATCTTAAGCCAAAATCCAAAAGCTGGCAACCTCATGATCCTCCCCCCATGGATGATTCTTATTTCAGCTCAGATGAAGAGGAAGGGGATGCGGAAGGAATGGACGCAAAGCCGGCACAGGATCCGCCTTCGGCTTGTCCTGAGGATTCCAATGCTCCACCAAACTCACAGAAAAGAACTCATGAGTCCTCTCCCTCGGATTCAGACAAGGAGACCTCTCCGTCAGCCCCGCTCAGTTTTCAAATCATGCCAACTCAGCAGAATCATCTTGGCTGGGTCAAAGTTGGTAAAAAGAAAGGAAAAAAATGCCGAATAGTTGATTCTACCCACGCTGGGTAGATTCCCTTGTTCAGCTCTTGTTTCTCTGTTTTTGTTACTTCTTGCTTAGCACTGCTCTCTTTTTGTTCTCACTTAGGGGCCAAGGTGGATAGTTTATCCTTTCCGGCTGCCCATTCTCTTGCTTATCTTGGATGTAATTTCATATTGTACCATACGTTCTCTTAATAGAATTAGTTTTACGGAGAAAAAAAAAATAACGTTGAATGCTTTGTATGTCATAATTATGGACATCTTGCAGCCAATTGCAGAAGCAGATTGTTTCAGTCGCAGAAAAATATACTCTACAAAGAAAGGTCGACAACTCCCAGGTACTCAGGTTTCTTTAAGGGTTATTTTTTTTTATGCAACAAATTTGGACATAAAGCTATTGATTGTAATAGAAGGAACATGAGGAAAACTTATTATGATGAATTTGCTCCATTTTCTGGTCACATAAGATGTTATTCTTGTAACAAGTTTGGGCATGTAGAAAAGGAATGTAGGAACAGATCAATGAATCATCAAAGACAACATGAAAGTCAAACAGATGATATTGTAAGACCAAAGAAATTTGGATTCACCAACTTTAATTTTGACAAACATAAAGAAGTAAAGATAAGATGTGGTCTTGCTCTCTGTGCAATTAAAGACAAGGATGAATGGTACATCGACAATGGATGTTCTCATCACATGACTGGTGATAAGAGTAAGATGTAGTCTCTCAATAAAAATCAAGATGGTAAGGTTATTCATTCAAATGATGCTCCAGCGAATATTTTTGGAAAAGGTAGAGCCATAATTAACAAAAATAGAAGGGAAGTTGATACCTTATTAGTTCAAGGCCTAAAACGAAACTTATTAAGTGTAGGTAAAATGTCAGATAAAGGAAATATAATTGTGTTCACTTCAACCAAATGCAAGGTTATGGACGAAGAAACTGGAGAAGTCATAGCAAGGGGATACATAAATTTTGATAAATTATATGTTTTTAAAGTTCTAACCTCTCGCGGATGTGAGGATTCATACTCAGAATGAAAGAATTCAATGCCCATTGCAGTCCATCATTCTTGAAAGAATAATGTTATCTTCAACTGCAATGTGTAAAGGATGGTTTGGTAATTCTGGTTATTTATATTTTTGAAAGTGCATCTGATGTGACAATAGAATATAGGTACACAATGTATAATTCCAAGGGGAGATGGAGTTGTGAAATTTTTTGAATTTCACTTTATATATGTTGGTTTCATAAACTAAAGTCGCGTATACACACGTGTTCTATTGGAGACAGTTGTGTATGTTTCTCTCTGATAATAAAAAAAGTGAGTCAGAATCAAGATCAATTTCTGATAGGCTACTGATAGTTGTAATTTTCTTGATCTAATGTTGATGGTTACTGTTGATCAGCAGTTGTCATTGATGTCAACCCAGGCAGCAACAGGGGATACCCCAATATTGCATGGGAATTTTGACATACAAAAATATTATATTATGGTTCAAAAATTATTTTGTTGGTTTCTACTTGTCGAGATGTTTCTATTGATATATGGCATGCCACGTAATTCTTCACGGTTTGAGAGATATTCATGTTTGAAGTTTGTAACCCCATTTAGTGGGCTAAAACCCCATGGGATTGTGGAATGGTTTTAGCATGGGTCATTGAAAAGTCAATAATTAATAATTTTTAAGCTCCTAAAATCCCTCCCATGTTCACTTGTTGAAGCCCCTCTTAACCTAAGCATTTATATAAATTGTGATCCTCATATCCTCCTTATGTAGGGATTTCGCTACCTGAAACAGGTCATTGTGGCATTTACGCTCTAATGTTTTTTCTACGAAGGTTCAAAAGCTGAATTTTTTATGAGGAAAACACAAAATCCTGAGGAAGCTCCTATAAAACTTGCAGATCAAGGTGTGCAATAGTTCGGAGATATGATATGTGGAAGTCAGTGTTTTTGCAGGCTCCTAAACTTCATCTCAAAGAAGTGACCTTGGGAAAATAGTCATAACTCTCTCTTTGAGTATCGGATTGGAATTCTGTAAAAAGTGGAAGATATTGCACAGACTTTAGTTTTTGTTATATCAATTTGAGATCTAGATGAAGACACAGTGACATGTGGTATGCCGTACAACTTCACTCTACTGAAACATTCCATAATTAGGTCATTGTGAGAGATTGGGTGTAAGAAATAAGACTCAGAGTAATACTACAGAACCGAAAATCACATATTGGGGAGCTGAAATAACAGAGATACACCAAATTCAATATCGAGATCCTAGAAGGCAAGAAAAAGCTAGATCATGTGTTGTCAAGGGCTGCAAAGGACCAAACTTTCTAGGGCAGCAAAGCAAAGCAAGGTGCAGCAAAGGGTAGCATGAAAAGAGCAGCAATCAAGGTGTAGAACAGCAGCAATAATTTCAACACATGAAGTTTTCAAGTGGGCAACACTGCATACAATCATTGTAAAGGTATCATTGTACTAATCATTGTACATGCATCATTGTAAAAAATGTACAAGTGCCTATCTGCCAAGAGTTGAAGAGGCAGTGTCGGGAGGTCTAGGATCATCATTAGGTGGTTGTGTCATAGTTGGGGTTATGGTCTACTATGTCTTCTTCTTCTACATCATTCTATATCGTTGTAAAGTGGACCATTTTCCCTGGTACGGGAGTCCATTCTTGTTTTATTCTTCTATAGGGTGGTAGGGTGGTGCTAGGGTGGTGCATGAAGTCACCAACAGGTTTAAGCCTGTGAAAAAATTAGGGTGGTAGGGTGGCGCTAGGGTGATTTGTATCTCATTGGGTGTTGGGGAATCCGTTCAGTTGACTACTCAAGAATCTCGGGCGTTGGAGTGTCCATCCAGTGGGAGCTGGAGAAGAATGATTTCTATATTCTAGGAAGTTGGAGCTTTATTTTCAATTGGAGTTGAATATTAAAGAATTATTATAAAATCATTCAGGTGGTTTTTTTCATGGAGAGGGTTTCCACCTTAAAAAATGTGTGCATTTTTGTTCCTTTTGTTTACTGCTATCATTGTACAAACATTGATAATAATTGAATATTAACTAATGCTCTAATTGAAAGGAATACTGATTCACCCCCCCTCAGTATTTCCAACAATTGGAATCAGAGCTTGGTTCCTTCAATAGTAGTTTAACAGCTAGAAGGAGGTCATGGAGAATACCAATAATGGTGTACCTATGTTCAATGAAAATAATTATGCACTTTGGAAAGGAAGAATGGAGGTCTATCTCTTGGCACAAGGTTACGAAGTATGGGGCACTGTTCAAAATGGATTTACATCAACCGCGGATGAATAAGGTAAGAAGAATTTGGTAAATGATGCAAAATCAAAGAATATTATTATCAGTGCACTTATTGAATTTTCTTTTCATAAGGTGTTGGGTTGTAAAACCGCCAAAAATGTATGGAACAAGCTTGAGAATATATATGCAGGTGACTCAAATGTCAAAGAAGCAAAGCTTCAAATCTATAGAGAAAAATTTAAGCAATTCAGAATGAAAGACGATGGCAACATTGTTGCATACTTCCAATACGTTGTTGAAATAACCAATACTTTGGAAGGATTGGGAGAGCTAGTTGACAAGAAGAATATTATAAAAAATATTCTTAGAACATTACCAAGGAGATTCAACCCAAAGGTATCGGTCTTAGAATACAGTGAAAATCTAGACAAACTCAGCAAAGAGGAATTACATGGAGTTCTCATAGCATATGAAATGAGACTTGATGAAGAAGAGTGTACTTCACATCTAGAAACTGCATTCGTTGCATCTAAGAAAACCAATAATGACAAACAACCTTCAATTGAAAAGACATGCACCTGCAAGTGTGAAGAAAAGGGAGATGATGAAGAAGGTCTTTCAGATGAATAATATGCTTACTTTACGAGAAAACTAAAAATTGGTAAGGGAAAATTCAAAGGTAAAATTCGATTGATATGTTTCGGTTGTGGTGAGGTTGGGAATTTCGCAGCAAAATGTCCGAACAGAAGTGATAGCAACTCAAAAGGAAAGAAAGGCTTTAAGAAATTCAACAACAAAGAAAAAAAGAAAGGATCTAAAAGGAACTTTCTCTCTAAAGAAGATAGCTCATCATCCGATGAAGATAGTGACAACGAAGAAGAATCCAATGAGAGAGTATTGTTTATGGCCAAGCACAATAAACAAGAGGTATCAAACAACGAAGAAGAAGGGTTGACCATAGAATAATTTTCTAAGGAGGAAATCAGGCTTATAAAAGAGCTCAAGGCTGAGAAGATCCATTCCAATACTCTTGAAGAACAAGTTCAAGGTCTCAAAATTGAAGTTGAAGAACACAAATTTATTGAAGAGTCACTTCAAAATAAGTTGGAAGAAAGCAACCAAGAAAGGGAAGAATTAGAGGCCAAAGTAGTCTCACTGCATAAGGAAGTGAAGAAGGGAAAAAATTTCCAAAACTATGCAAACAGCTCAAGGGCATTGGAAGAACTCATCAACAATCAACGATCTTACAACGACATAACTGGCATCGGTTACAAAGAAGAAGAAGCAATACCTTCTACAACAAAATACAATGAACCTATGAGATCTGACATGTATGTAGACTTCATTGGACAAGATTCGCAAGAACATCCTTGGAATATGATTCCTCGACAAAGATTTCCATCCAAGTACCAACATATTTTTCATGGCTATTGTTATTCATGTGGAAAATTTGGTCATAAAGCTGTAGAATGTCACACGTACCCTAGGAACCAATACAACTCCAGGAGATCCTTCAAATATGAACCTCCTAGGGCTCAACGAAACGTCAATAGATTTGAAAATTTAAGAAATAATATGGATTGTTACAAATGTCAAAACTTTGGACACATAGCCAGAGACTGTAGACTTGAAAATCCTCCAAAAGAATCTTCAAAACCACAGAACGAACGAACATGGAAGAAGAAGAAGACTGATAATTGTGCTCTCGCTCTCAAGGCTCAAAACAACAAAGATGTGTGGTATGTTGATAGCGGTTGCTCAACACATATGACTGGAGATATAACGAAATTTGTATCTCTGAAATAGAAGAAGGATGGAACTGTATCCTTTGGAAATGATGGATCTTCAAATGTTATAGGATCAGGTACTGTCACTCTCGGAAGCAAAGATGTTATAGCCAAGAATGTTCTATTGGTTGAAAACATGAATCACAATCTGCTCAGTGTTGGACAAATGTGTGATCAAGGACACACAATGCTATTCAACTCCAAGAAATGTGAAATCAGGAAAGGCAGGTATTGTAAAATTGTGGCTATAGCAAGTCGAGCACCAAACGACATATATGTTCTGGATGAATCAACTAAAGCATGTCTACTAGCTAGAGTAGATAAAAGTTGGTTATGGAACAAACGAATGGGTCACATAAACTTTGACAATCTTGTCAGGATAAGCAAAAAGGAAGCAGTACGAGAAATGCCGAAAATCTCAAAACCTTCCAAAACACTATGTGAGGCCTGTCGGCACAGCAAGGTGAAAAAACTCCAATTTAAAACAAAAGAAAAATTTGCATCACATCCATTGGAATTGATACATACTGATCTATGTGGTCCTATGAGAACAAAAGGCTTAGATGGAGAATTATATTTCATGTTAATGATAGATGAATATACCAAGATGATAGCCGTCAGTTTCCTAAAGAAAAAATCTGAAGAATTTGAGTGCTTTAAGATCTACAAGGAGTTGGTCGAAAATGAAATTGATTTGAAAATAAAGTGTCTAAGATCAAATAATGGCAGAGAATTCACTTCCAAATTATTTCAACAATACTGTGACGAAAATGGAATAAAAAGACAATTTTCAACAACACGAACACCTCAGCAAAATGGAGTTGCTGAAAAAAAGAACAGAACCGTACAGGAAATGGATAGAACAATGTTGAAGGACTCAAAATTGGATGAAAAATTTTGGGTTCAAGCAATTGATACGACAGTCTTCATTTATCAATCGAAGTCTTCTCATAAATAATTGCAACAAGACCTCATATGAATTATGGAAAGGAAAACCAGCTAATGTAAAATATTTCAGAATCTTCGGAAGAAAATTTTATATCAAAAGAGAAGATAAAAATTTGGGTAAGTTTGAATCACGTCTTGATGAAGGTATCTTTGTTGGTTACTCACGCAAAAGAAATGCCTATAAATGCTATAATCTAAGACGAAAACAAATAGTGGAGAGCATTAATGTTACATTTGACGAAGATGGTATTATAATGAATAATGATGAGGATCTAGAATCTTTGAAACTTGAGACAGAGGCTGAAAAGGAGACAGAGAAAATTCTAGAACAAGAAGCAACTATCAACCAGGAAGAAGTAAATAATGATCATCAGGATATACCGTAAAAACAACAAGAAGCTCCTCCAAAGAGAACAAAAGAATGGATTCAAAAGAACCATCCATAAAATCAAATCATTGGTACATAAATGAGTTCGACAGCATTGTTCATCACAACAAGCTCACATTACTTTTCTAGAAACCTTTGAGGCTAGTAGTTTTGGGGAAGCTAGCCAGAATGAACATTGGGTAGAAGCTATGAATGAAGAATTGGATCAAATCGAGAAGAATAACACCTGGGAATTAGTTCCATGACCAAAATAAAAAATTTCATTGGGACTAAATGGGTGTTCAGGAACAAATTGAATGAAGATGGACAGGTTACCAAAAACAAAGAAAGATTGGTTTGCAAAGGCTATGCACAAGTGGAAGGAATTTATTTCGACGAAAGATTTGCACCAATTTCCAAAATGGAATCCATCAGAATGTTTCTCACCTATGCATGTTCAAGAAAAATCAAAGTCTACCAAATGGATGTTAAGTCAGCATTTCTGAATGGTGAATTAGAAGAAGAAGTTTGCATCGAACAACCTGAAGGTTTTCTACTATTAGAAAAAGAAGACTATGTTTGCAGGTTAAAGAAGGCTCTATATGGTCTCAAGCAGGCTTCCAGAGCATGGTATGCTCATCTTGATGGATATCTATGTCAACAAGGGTTCAAGAAAGGTACTGTTGATAGCAACCTTTATGTACAAATAGATAAAGATAATTTAACAATCATTGAGATATATGTGGATGATATAATATTTGGTAGAAATGATGATCAACTGAGTAAGAAATTTTCTACAAATATGCAAAGTGAGTTTGAGATGTCTTTACTTGGTGAGCTGACATACTTCTTAGGGCTTCAAATATCTCAGCAAGAGAAAGGAATATTTATATGTCAAGACAAGTACATCAAGGAAATGCTTAAGAAATTCAAAATGGAAGATTGCAAACCTTTCCTTACTCTGACGGTAACAGGTTTCAAATTGAGCATAGACGACTCATCTAAGGATGTGTATCAGAGGTTGTACAGATTTATGATTGTTAGTCTTCTATATGTAATAGCCTCCTGGCCAGATGTTATGCAAGCAGTTGGACAAGTAGAAATATTCCAAGCAGAACCAAAAGAATCACATATTATTGATGTCAAAATAATTCTTCGATACCTAAAGGGAACAGAAGAATATGGCTTGTGGTATCCCAAGGGTAACAATGCCATTATTAAAGCCTTTACAGAAGCAGATTGGGCCGGATGCGTTGATGATAGTAAGAGTACTAGTGGAGCAGCATTCTATGTAGGTGGTTGTCTCGTATCATGGTTGAGAAAAAATAAAACATCATTCTCGTTATCTACAGTGGAAGAAGAATACATTACAATAGTAGCATGTTGTACTCAAGTCCTTTGGATGAAATAAACTTTGAAATATCTTCAAGTACAATTCAATGAGCCTATTCCCATATAATATGACAACACCAGTGCCATCAGCATCTCCAAAAATCCTGTCATGCATTCAAAAACAAAACACATTCTGATCAAACATCATTTTTTTAGAGAAAAAGTCACTGAAAAGAATATCAAACTTGAGTATGTTGGTACAAAATAACAAATCGCTAATATATTCACTAAACCTTTACCTCGTTAAGCATTTGAATATCTTTGCCAGAAGCTTGGGATTCTCCCAAGTTCTCATTAGATTTTCCTAATTCAGAATATAAAGGGGGAGTGGAAGTGTTGTACAGGTCCGCAGGATGGTCGTGTGTCAGGGGGAGTGGAAGTGTGTATAGGTCCACAGGATGGTTATGTGTCAGGGGGAGTTACCCTTTTCCATTGATGTCAAAGGGGGAGAGAATGTTGTAGGAAGAGGTTTCATGATCGCAGGGGGAGTACTTATGTTGCCATCAATGCTAAAGGTGGAGATTTTTTATCATTGGTTGCCATTGATGTCAACCCAATCAGCACCAGGGGCTACCCCAATATTGAATGGGAATTTTTACCTACAAAATTACTATATTCTAGGTCAATAATTCTTTTCATGGTTTCTACTTTTCAATATGTTTCCGTTGATATATGGCACGCCACGTAATTCTTCACGGTTTGAGAGATATTCATGTTTGAAGTTTGTAACCCCAGTTAGTGGGCTAAAACCCCATGGGGTTGTGGCATGGGTCATTGAAAATCCAATAATTAATAATTTTTAAACTCCTAAAATACCTCCCACATTCACTTGTTGAAGCCCCTCTCAACCTAAGCATTTATATAAATTGTGATCCTCATATCCTCCTTATGTATGGATTTCGCTACCTAAAATAGGTCATCGTGGAATTTACGCTCTAACTTGTTTTCTACGAATTTTCAGAAGAAGAAATTTTTATGAGGCGAAACCAAAATCTTGAGGAAGTTCCTATAAAAATTTCAGATCAAGTTGCACAATATTTTCGGAGATATGATTTGTGGAAGTCAGTGTTTTTGCAGGCTCATGAACCTCATCTCAAAGAAGTGACCTCAGGAAAATCGTCATAACTCTCTCTCTCTAAGTATCAGATTGGAATTATATAAAAAGTGACAGATAGTGCACGGACTGTAGTTTTCGCTGTATAAATTTCAGAACCGAATTAAGAAACAGTTACATGTGGCACGCCGTACAAGTTCATTCTACTGAAACAGTCCATAATTAGGTCATTTTGAGAGATTGGACATAACTCTTTCTTGAAGAATCCAAATTGGATCAGACCTGTGGCATTGGAAAAAAGACTCAGAGTACTACTTTAGAGCCAAAAATCACATATTGGGAAGCTGAAATACTAGAGATACACTATATTCAATATAGAGATCCTATAAGGAAAGAAAAAGCTAGATCATGTGTTTTCAAGGGCTGCAAAGGACCAGAATTTCTAGGGAAGAAAAGAAAAGAAAGGTGCAGCAAAGGGTAGCATGACAAGAGCAGCAATCAATGTGCAAAACAACAACAAGAATTTTAGCACATGAAGTCTTCAAGTGGCAGCACTGCATACAATCATTGTAAAGGTATCATTGTAATAAGTCATTGTAAATGCATCATTGTAAAAATTGTACAAGTGTCTATCTGCCAACAGTTGAAGAGGCGGTGTCAGGAGGTCAAGGATCATCATTAGGTGGTTGTGTCATAGTTGGGGTTATGGTCTACTGTGTCTTCTTCTTCTACATCATTCTATATCATTGTAAAGTGGACCATTTTCCCTGGTATGGGAGTCCATTCATGTTTTATTCTTCTATAGGGTGGTAGGCTGGTGCTAGGTTGGTGCATGAAGTCACCAACACGTTCAAGCCTGTGAAAAATTTAGGGTTGTAGGGTGGTGCTAGGGTGATTTGTAGCTCATTGGACATTGGGGCATCCATTTAGTTAACTACTGAAGAATCTCGGGCGTTGGAGCGTCCATCCAGTGGGAGCTAGAGAAGAATGCTTTTCTAGATTCTAGGAATTTGGAGATTTATTTTCAATTGGAGTTGAATATTAAAGAATTATTAGAAAATCATTCACGTGGTTTTTGTCCTAGAGAGGGTTTCCACCTTAAAAATTATGTGAATTTGTGTTCCTTTTGTTTACTGCTATCATTGTACAAACATTGATAATAATTGAAGATTAACTAATGCTCTAATTGAAATGAATACTTATTCACCCCACCTCTCAGTATTTCCAACAGTTATAGTCTCCTGATATGGTATGGTCATTCTTGACTATGAACAGGTAGCGTAGGTTTAGGGGGAGCATTAGCCTAACTTCTAATGTTGCATTGTTGTCATTGTTTTGCTTATTCCTTAATTCTTGTGATGCTCATGTTCGAATGATGTTGTCATGATACATGGATTTCTTGTGATGAGATTATGGATGAGCCTTGAACGCTTTTTGCAGAAGAGTATCTTTATTTTCACATGTGAATATGATGCAAGTCTAATGATTCAGATATAAGAACAAAACATGCATTTTTTGTTGCTGATGACTTTTGTCATGAGTGAGGCCTAGTGTACTTGATTCCTACACATGTTACATTGTGATTATGAAATAAATATAAATCATGAAGACCTTGGTGATAATAGATCACATGGATGATTTCTTAATACATATTGACTATTGATGAATTTTTTTTGGTATGATAATTCTTCTTAGCAACAATATGACGTTGTTGCAAAGATCCTGATGGCTTGGTTACTGATGTGCTTATGCTACGACTGTTGGATGACACTTGAAGACACGACTACATTGTCTTATCTTTCTTCTCTCACAACTCCTAAAAGGGAAATAACAACAAAAAATGAAGATGATGATGATGTATGTTTTACCTCATCAAATAACAACAATATAGAAGGAGAACCCAATGAAGCACCATAAGAAGATATATTTGAAAAAGCTCCATCCAATGCAACAAGCAACAGATGGAATATTTATATCACAAGAAAAATATCTTAAGAAAATTTTGAAGAAGTTTGGGATGGAATACTGCTAACCTGTGAGTAATCCAATGGTAACAGGATGTAACCTCAGTTCTCATGATGATTCTCCCATGGTGAATCAACCAGATTATCGATCCATGATTTCAAGTCTTGTTTATCTAACCAGGACAAGACCAGACATTATGCATGCAGTTGGGATTTTTGGACGATTCCAAGCTAACCCAAAAGAGTCTCACCTTCAAGATGTAAAAATAATATTCAAATATCTACAAGGGACTCAAGACTTTGGTCTATGGTATCCAAACAATGTTGATCTCACTCTTCATGCTTACACAGATGCAGATTGAGCTAGAAATGATCGAAAAATCACTAGTGGTGGTGCATTTTATATGGGGCCCTGATTAGTATCTTGGTTAAAGTTCTATTGCCTTATCTACAGTGGAAGCAGAATATGTGGTTGTCGCATCATGTTGCACACAACTTCATTGGATGATGCAGACACTACAAGACATTCAAATCAAATGTTCACCTCCCATCTCCATTCTATGTGATAAAACAAGTGCCATTAGTATCTCAAAGAATCCTTTTATGCATTCCAAGACCAAGCACATTCCTATCAAGTATCACTTCCTACGTGAACAAGTGCTTGAACAAAAGGTCAAATTAGAGTATTTTCCCTCTAAAGAACAAGTTGCAGATATATTTACTAAACCTCTTCCCAGGGAAGCCTTCGAATATCTCAAACAGACGTTGGGAGTTGTCTCTGCCTCTCTGATCAAATCTACTTAATTTTAGGAGATTAAATTCAACATGTTGGTTTAATAAAGGAAAATCGCGTATATATGCGAGTTTCTATGCATAAAACCACGTATGGTATATGCTGACATAAATTTTCTGGGTCAGCTTTCAGAACAATCTGTGGTGTTGTTGGGTAATCTCTGTTGTTGTTCCAGTATTCATCTTAATGTACATTTCTTTGATATTTATCTCCTTGATGAAGATGCTTTGATGAATTGGTTGTTGAAGGTGTTCAGGGTGCACAAGCTTAGGGGGAGGACCCGCCTTGTTGAAAAGGGTGCATTGTTGGCATTCTGATTGTTTTCTGATTTATGATATATCTCTTGAAATCTTTTGGTCCTGGTTATAAAAATTCATATCTGTAATTTTATGAAAAGGTCATGTTGAGACCTATGATGTAAATTTTTTATATTCAATGATGTAAGGACTTGTTTAAAATTGTAAACCCACTTGGTTGGGTAGTTGAGTCAAATATGTAATTCCACTTGGTTGGATCATTGATGTAAGTATGAGTCCTTGGTGATAGGAAAGGCCATACTCGGTTGAGTTATAGAGTCATGTATTTCATTGAAAAATTTGTCTGAATATTTAGCATGAACTCAGGGGGAGCATGGTAAATTCAGTGCACATCATATCTACAAAGCTCTTCTTTCTACAAGGGAAGAGAAACCTTGTTTTGGTATTGATCTGCCCTTTGCCCTTGATGTCAAAAGGGGATAGTATCTTGGTGATTGAATAAAGCTAATGATTAATGTATCTATCTGTTGTGGTGATCAAACACCATCATGATTTCCATAAAGTCCAAAGGGGGAGATTGTTGGCAATATGATTCAATATGTTGTCCTTGATGGAAAACTACTTGATGAAGTTGTCCTTGATGGAAACCTACTTGATGAGTTTCCTTTTGATAAGCAACCTATGTGTTAAAGATGTAAAAATGATGTTTCTACTGTCAGTTCAGATGTGATAGAAAAAGGAATTCCAGTAAGTGCTAGAGAAATGAAACAGAAAACATTTCTCAATGTATACGCAGGTTTGATGAAGGCAACCTGCATATGGAGGCAATGTATACGCTACTTGGTATACAGGCAACCCGCGTATGCATCTAGAATTAGTATATACACCGTTTTTATGAAGAGAAGTCGCGTATACATGCGGGAACGAAGAAGAAAAGTCGTGTATGCCTTTTGCGCTCTAAAATTATGATACCAAGGGGCATTACCATGGTATTAGCCCACAATATTGAGAGATGTGTTGTCTATTTGATCCTGTCCAAGAATACCATCGGCAATTGTGTGGTTTTGGCTCATGGTATTGGTAAAGGCTAAATCTATATAAGGAGAAGAAGATCATAGTGCAAAGGTGTGCATGTGTCTAGGTATTGAATGAATACTTCACTCTGAAGTATACCTGCATGGAATGGGTTACATTTTATTGATAGATCTAAAATAATAATGCACCTATGAATACAATGATGGATGACGATCTCTAAGACCTAAAATGACCATGTATTTCTTAGATCTGTTTATGAAATGTTTAGATTTGTGATTTGGTGAATGTTTGCTGAAGAAAAGGGTAAGATCTGAGTTGATTATTTATTCTGAATAATTGCACGATCCTCAAATAGTTGAAGATCTATACGTAGGTTTGTCTTTGTAAAAGCGCGTATAGACGCAGGTTTAGTTAAGCAAACGCGCGTATGGGATCTAGGGTTTTGTTGAAGTGTGTGGAAGGAAATTTCTGATATGTTTTGTTGTATTGCTATTGTTTGTCAATGATGTCTTCATACAGATCTGGGTTGTTTGAATATTGTGTATGCTGCTAAGTTGAATATGTACAAATATGATCAATGAGGGAGTGATTATGTTTAATGATGACTAACTGAATAAGGGTTCTGCATTACTGAAAAGATATTTGACTAAAAGCCTCAGATCACGATCTGACACTGACCATATTCTGTAAAAACAGTATTCTCAGATCTATACACAGGTTGGTGTGAAGGAAAGCATGTATACATGCGGGATAAGTGAAGTGAAGTACCGTATGTATTTTAAGATAATGAATGTTCAAGGTTGAGTTTGATTATGCATACTGATTCTGAAATCTGGGTTATTACTGTGTTATGGTTACAGTGATCTCACTGTTCTGATTGAAGTTTGGGTTAAGTTTATTATTGATGATATTTACGATGAGTTGAGTTGAATCTATGGGATCCAGTGTGAAAATTGATGAAACGTGGTCCGCGGTGGTGTTGAGGGTCGAAGCCTTCAGTAAGGGGGTCGTATCTCCCTTCCAGTGGTTGTTGGTAAACAAGATCAGGGGGTAGTAGCTCCCTTCTAGGAGTGGCTGGTAAACAAGAAGCAGGGGTCGTAGCTCCCTTCGAGTAGTGGCTAGTAAACGAGATCAAGGGGTTGGAGCTCCCTTCCAGTAGAAGCTATAGAATGAGAGAAGGTTGCAGCCTTTTGCAGGTGGGTGGCTGCATGCTGGTATGAGTTTGCGCCAGTACAAGATGAATTTTGCACTGATCTAAGTATGAATGAATGGTTGTGTGCTAGTATGAATGAATGATGCGCTGATCTATGTAAATAATTATCTGCATAATAAGATCTTTGGACATACGCAAGTTTGCTTAAAGATAGTCGTGCGTATACGCTAGTTGGGTTCAGTAAATTCGCGTATAGAAATGAGTAAATAAAAAGTAAAAGTTAACATTGTTGTTATAAATATTGATTCCCCCCCCCCCCCCCCCCCAATCTCAGTATTTTCCCCAACAAAGAAGTCTCGCTAGAGAGGGCGAGCTATTTTCCAACGGCCGACTGAATGGATGGGGAACATAAATGGCACAAAAATTTTGATAAATTTAATATCGAAACCATAGCATGGGTGGAATTCAATTATTTGTGCAGCGCTACCAATATGTATTGTAAAGCAATTCTCTTCCATTATTTAAAAAAAAAAATTGCTACTTATGGTAATTAATGATCATCATGGGAATTAAGCTGTTGGGTGAATTCTTCGATCAACTTATTGAGATTAATAAGTCGATTAATAAAATATGTTAGTGTGGTGAGATTACATTATTAAAATATTTATTAATGAGCGTTTTATATGTTTAAAGATTGATCATCGATATTTTTTTATTTTCTAAAGCAAGAAAATATATCATAATTCAGTTACTACAATAGGTGGAATGACTTGTTGGTTTCACTTTTATTGGATGTTTCTGAGACTCGGGTAGTTAATCTGTTTTTCTATGTCCGAAAAAGACAAAAACATTTTTGGAGCATTCTGGAAACCTTTAGATATTAATTATCAATTAAAAAAAATAAACAATTAAATATACAAGATATATATTTTAGAAAATAATAATACATTAATTTAATAAATAATTTATAATTGAATTTAGGCTTATGTGATCCATATCATGAAAAGCGAGAAAATTTTAGGTAAAAATCACATCATGAGAGTTGTGGTTCAGTGTTAGTACAAGATGAAGAGAAATATTTTTAGCTATTATAATATAATAGTTAGATTTGACTAAATAAATATTATTTATTAATAAATAATATATCAATATAAGGAAATAATTGTTAGAATATAGCTATTAATATTGAATTAAGGAAAATGAATTAATTAAAAGGAAACTTTTTAGGTAAAGCCTAAATAATCAAAACAATAAACAATTAATAAATAAAATAATATTTGGGTCAAACTTAAATAATCAAAACAATTAATCCAAAAACTTAAAAATATATAAAAATAATGGTCAAACTTAAATAAAAAATATTTGGGTCAAACCTAAATAATAAAATAATGATGATGATTAGAAACAATATGATGAGACAACGCAGTTTTAGTGGAGGACAACTTGCATGAGCATGGTGGCAAGTGTGGATGGGACACAATGTGAGGTGGTTCACTTGCTATATATGGAGAGGATGGCAGCCTTTGTTATTCATGTTTTTAATTTATCATTTTTTATATTGGTCTGCTTAGACTAGCTTCCTCTTGTTGTTTAGCAGGGTTGTTGTGTTGTTTAGCACAAGGGTGTTACTGATTGGGAATCCCTACCTCATCCTTAGGGAAGGAGAGGTTCTTGAGCTACATTTCCTCATTCCAACATTCTGGCCAAGCTACTTCCTTTAGCTATAGCGCAGTTTCTGTTTAGAGCTGCGTTGTGTTGCAGGGTGCAGCAAAGGAGGATCACATAGAGTTGTTTCTGAGCTTGTTTTTCAGTGGAGAGGTAGCCTATCCATTAGAGGATCAGAAAGGAGGGCTCTTGGGAATATTTTCTCATCTTTTTCATCAGTCCGACCATCTACCATCCCTCACAGTGCAGTCACAATTCTGAACTGCGTTATTTTTGGAGGCAATTGCTGGGAGGGTTCATTGAGCTCATCAGGAGGGTCTATTTCTGAGTAGAGGGATCAGCCTTCTATGTAGAAATAATATTGGAGGAGGATATCATCATTTCATATCTGTCATAGCCTCACTTCATATCAGATCCAGTTTGCAGTGTCATCTCAACCCCAGGGTTATTTGGCACATTGTACATTTCTTGGTATTTCTAGCAATCTTCACCGGGTTGGCTAGAGATCTTGTATTGGAGCCTGTATCTTCTTTTTTGGGAATTTATTTTGTTTCTATCAGCCATATATCATTTATGTATGTATACATCTACACTGATATAGACAGTGTTGTCACTGCTCTTCGACATTCTATATAGTTGCAGCAACTCATGTGCTGATTGTTTTTATTATTGGAGGCTTGTTCCTATTGCTTGAGTGGCTTTTCCCTCATGATATTTTGTATATTTCTGCTGATATGTCAATAAAATTATGGTTGTACATTGATCTCTCTTATGTAATATTCAGATTTGTTGTGTTTTACATTATTATGTTTTATATTTCTGCTATTTCCAATTTGGAATATTACATCTTCCACCTGATTAGTATCTTAAATTTGACAAATTTTATCGTTCTAGGGAGTCTTGGGAATAGACCACCACCCAGTCTCACTTTGAAGCTCATGAGAATTAATTGTTATCCTAGCGATGTTCATTTTTTTCTTAGTGTTGCTCAATATAGAGAGATAAATCTGATTATCAAGGGTGGGGTTGATCACCTCCTTAAAGTATCTTAGCTTCCTTTTACCCTCTAGCTCATGATCACAACTTGTCCTTAAACTTGGAGGTAATAGTTTTTTTGACACTATCTTTGCTTCCCATACTGAGCTCCTCCTTAGTTCCCCAATGTTTGAGCCAATACTAGGCATCCTTATGCCACCCACACTTGAGGTGAAGGTGGGGGTTTTTACTATAGTTAGAAACAATTTTTGGGAGCCTTTTGGATTCCATGTTGTAAAGATTCTTCTTCTACATCAGATATCTAAACATAGTCGTACTTTCAATGGGGGACAAACCATATTTGATCAAGAGGATAGGATAGGGAGTGTTTCCCTTGATATTTAGGTTGTAGGTTATGAATTTATTTTTAATAATCTCAATCTTCCTCAATGACTCTCTAGATATACTACAGCCCCAAAATTCACATTCGTATAGGACAACAGGGGTGACAAGAGTCTCAAAGAAGAACCTTTTTTTACTCCAAATGTAAAGATCTACCTACTTACAATAGTTATCAAGGTCATAACAAGATTTCCAACCTCTAATAATCCTTTTCTTGATGCTATAATTACAGTTGAGTTGATGATGGATGTCAATGCCCAAATATTTATCAGAAGAAACCTGCTCTAAGCATTGGTTATTATACATGAAACTGCCATGGGTGATCTTTTTGGATTTAATGATCATGACTTTAGTCTTGTCGGTATTAATTTCCATACCCATCTTGGAGCAGTAGACATGAAGAGTCTGAAGTTGCTTGTCAAGGTAATCATGGCTTTTTGCAAGAAGAATGATATCATTAACATAAAGGAGAAGAGTAATGAGAACACCAGCAAGCTCAATTCCCATGCGTCCTCTAGTTTCTGGACACTCCTCTATCTTATCGATGTATATGAAAAAAATGGTTGGGGATAGGGGACACCCTTGCTTAACTCTGATGCTTCATTTAATGTCTTTAGACCACCCCTCATTGGACTTAAGCTTGGCAGTGACGGTCTCGTAGAGACGGATCATAAAAATCCTTAGCTCGGGAGGGACCATGATCTCTTTAAGTCTCTCCCAAATTTCATCTCGAGGAACAATGTCGAAATATTTTCTAAAGCCCACAAAACAACAGAAGAGCTCGGATTTACTATTGCAACATTCCTCCACAATGATTTTGAGAGTGAAAAGATGGTCAATAGTCGAGTGATGTCTCCTAAAATCAACTTGCCCTTTAGATATTTTTTCCTACCTTTCAAGCCAAAGGTTAAGCTTCTTTTCCAAAATGAGACCATAAATCTTGGCCAGAATGTGGCTAATCATAATGGTCCTCTAGTTAGATGGAACGCTTTTGTATCCATTTTTAAAGATAGGCACAATAAGGCTTTGCGTCTAAAGCAGAGGGAAGTCATGCATTACAAAAAAATTAATAAGCTTGTGGAGATGAGGAATGAGGATAGGTATTCCCATTTTAAGGATTTCAACTTGGTATCCTTCAATATCTTTCGCTTTCCCATCAGTGAGCTTATTAATTCCACACTCAACGTCATCCAGAGAATATATATCCTCCTTAATTGGAGTGATTAAGGTGGTGCCTGTTAGTGTTAGTATTTGCATACTTCCACCAGGGATCAAAACACATTTTCCATGTGCATCTTAGTTGTCCCACTCTAAATAATTTTCAATCATTCCATTAGGTCATGATATAAAATTTTTCCACTAGTGGTTGTCCTTGTCAACTGTCCCATTTTCCTTCACAAATATATGCCTATTGACCCTCTTTCATGTCTTCATCATGCTGAAAACAAATCTGCTCTCATTCCACTTTTAGTCAAAGTCACTCATGGAGTTAATTTCTTTCATTTCTCATTAGGTCACTAGAGTTTCATTAGGTCAAATCATTGCATTGTCTCATTTTCAATAAAGGGCAGCAGAAGGTGTGAAGGTGATCTTGAATAAACTCATGATTTGCTTCAGTCAGGTTTGCCATGCAAAGTTACATTTCATCTTTATAATTTTTCATCTCAAAAATCATATTTTTGTGATAAAAACAGAGTTATTTGATTATTCCTAATTTTATGTAATTTTAAATCATTATATGTAATAAAACCCTAAAAAGCTACTTATTCCTAGCTAAAGCCATTTGATGAAGAAATACAAAGGCCATTTCAGTCATCCAAAGCATCAAAAAATTATTTTGAAAGGATAAAGAGAAGAAAGAAGTGTGGGTCCCAATCATTAAAATCCAAAACTCATTCATAGTACAAAAAGCTTATTTTCCAAAGATATGTCCTCATTTGTTCATGTGTCAAAGATAAAACGCGATTTTGGAGAAAATGAGGTTCAAAAAAGGAAGAAACTGCAAAAACTGGTTGGCATTGCGCATAGGAGTCTAGTGCTTTGCATAGGAGTCTAGCGTTATGCATAGAGCTCTACCGGTGCACATAGAGTGTTTTTTCCAGTGCAAAACTACACAGTGTTGCACACAGAGAGAGGGCGTTGCGCACCCAGGTAAGGCGTTGCGCACAGGGCCAAAACACTCCCAAACTTCTCCAAACACCTCAAGGTTGCTTCTTCATCTCCAAAATAAGTAAGTGAGCCCTTGTAACTCACTCTTTCTCAATTTTATTCTTGTGTGTGAGTTTTATGTTGGCAAAATTTACAAAGAAACCCTAGTTTTCCTTTGCCACTCCCAAAATCCCCATCCCCCTCACAAATTTTCCAAAACACCCTTGTCCCAAGTTCATTGTCCCTAGACCCTACCACATCACCCCATACTTCTAAAAAACACTAAAACTACCCCTACATCCTCATCCCTAATTCCCTTTACTTTTTTCCATTAAAACCCCAGTTTCTAGGAATTTTACTATTTTTTCCTAGATTTCCCCCCTGCCTTTGACCTGTAATTAAATTCTTATTTTCACCTCCCATCACCTCACAAGGTTTATTAACCCTTTTCCCAGTATCCCTTAATTTTTGTAACCCTATTCCTATCCCCTAAAGCCCTCATTTCATCATTTCCTTCCCTGCTCCCATTCCCTTCACTCCCTTATTCACTCTCCCTTTCTTCCCTCTTCCCTAGGGTTTCCAAAGTGCCAAAGAAACAAGCATGGAGAGAGAAGATAGAGATTATAGAGAGGAGGAACACAGTGATGATGAGTTTGAGGAAGTTGAGATTGTACAACAAAGAAGGCCACACAAGGGAGGCAGAATCATCAGAGTAGAGCCAGCAAACCTTAAAGAGCTAGAGGCTTCACCCTTAGCTGTGTCCTATTTCATATATGTTGGGTGCTATGAGTTTTGTGAAAAGGTGGAAAGAGTTCAGAATCACCCTGAGTTGACTAGGATTTTCATACTGAACCTCCATGATAACAGGGTAACTCTTGCAGGTGTAAAATTTTCCATTTCCACTTCCATTATTGATGATGCTTCAGGGATTCCAAATGTAGGGGAGAGATGGTACAAAGCACAGGACCTGGGTGATCACTATTTTGAGCCTTACCTCAAGACTAGGTACAAGAATGAAAAAAGAAAGTTTTTGCCCTTCTGTTTTTTCCTCAGCAAGTATGCACCGATGATGAAGATTATCATGAGATACTTCACTTGTGAGGGAAGATTCTCCATATTGTACACATATCATATCAGGTTGCTCATGCATTTCACTAGGATGAGGATGTTGAACATCCCATATTTCTTTCTCCATAACATTAAGAAGATGGCATACTTGGTGGCAAAGAAAGAATATCATCAACAGATGAACAGCCTCTATCATCACTCCCTCATCAAACTCATCATACTTCATCATATAAATCTACTTAACATCTCTTGGGATACCTTCATTTCCAATGACATATTCACAAATCCCCAAATTCCTCCACCAATGCCACAAGAGAGAAGAGAGACATCTACTAGCCCTGTAGCTGCAAAAACAAGGAAACATAAAGTCAAATCACCCAGTCAAGTCAAAGGATGCAGTGTGACATATCAAAGAGGGCTTAGAAAATTATTTGCAGCAGAGAGGAAATTATTGCTCCACATGATGTGGAAGGGGCTTTTCCTTCTTCATCAATAAAGTAGGTACAACAGGCACAGAAGGGAAAGGAAAAAATCACAGAGACATTCAGCCATGTAGAGTCAGATCAGGAGCATGAAGATGCTCATGGGGTGGAGGCTGATTTTGAGCTAGTAAACCTTGAATAGTTTGATGACACTACCACATCAAGCATTTCCATCAAAGAAAAGGAGGCATGTATCATACAACTGCAAACCAATCTTGGGAGGGAAAAATTCATCATCTCTTCCCTAGAGCAAGAGAACAAACAATTGACGGAGAAGCAAACTCTTTTAGAGATGAAGTTGTTGCAGGAGAGGAGGAAAAACATGATTGATCAAGCATCCATGGAAGATCTTTAGGAGGCTGAAAACATCAGTAAAATTCCAAAGACAAGAGGCCTCAAAATAGCATTGAAGAAAGAAAAGCAAGAAGCCTAAAGTCTGAGTTTTGACTAGCAGTTGACGAAGGAGATTGAAGATAACAGAGAAGTGTGGCTTGAGAGAGTCAAAATTCACTTGGAGAAGCTGCTAATGAAGGCCAACATAGACAATAATATGCCCAGGCACATGGCCTCTCACTATCAGACCCAGAACAAAATTTTCAATATCAAGGTCAAACAAATGAAGGATGAATTGAAGGAGATCCGAAAGGGCAAGAAAGGAGGTGAAAAAATCATGATACTTGCTGATGCCTCCTTAGCTCAACTTGACATGTGATTGCGGGCCTATCCCACAAATTTTGAGAAATTTTGAAAATTTTGGGAATTTTTTGAGTTTTGGGGCAAATTTTAAATAACACAGAAAAACTAGCTCTATGCGCAACGCCTTGACTCTGCGCACTCTTTTGGGGCATCCAATGGAAAAATGAAAGACATCATTGGGTTAATGATGATGATGACATACCCCCTGTACTTTTTCTAAGCATTTAGAGCAAAACTGGTTAGGCAAAAGGGCCAAAACTACCCAAAAAATCATGTTTCTGCCTCTTTCTGAGGTTGGCGCTGCACATAGAGGCAGTCTTGAGATAATGCACGTTTTAGGGGTAAAAACAGCTACACATCATACAATACAAGAATATTTGGAAATTATATAGGAAAAGCTTTCCAATGAGCTATCATGAGCTCAATTTGGACACCGGGAAGTCAACCAAAAATGACCTGCAAGAAGACATATGTTTTCCTCCTTGGAACTGCGCATAGGACAAATTTTTCCTGTTTGGTCAATTTTCTCAGTTTTTAAAATTAACTTTCACTTGTGTAAATTTTAATTTTTACTAATGTAATAAGTGGTTGATGATGTAATTATGGTTTTCTAGATGTTACCTAGGGTAGATACATTAGGTAAATGGCCTCAATGACATGTAATGAATCATTTTGCTTAAATTAGGGATGAGTCACTTTGACCACCCTATTCTCTAGTTTTCAGTTTAGTCTTTCTTGGAACAGCTCCTCCTCTCATGGATTCGAACCCCTGAAGCTAGGATGAGTTGGTTTGAGGTCTATATCATGTATTTTCTCATTCATGGTAAGGGTTGGGCTCAGTTGGATGCTTGGCCTTTGAAGAGACATACTTTATATCAGTTCTGAGCAAGAATATTAATCAAATTTGCAGCTATTTTTATGGGATCCCTTTGATATGGTGTTTAGTTTCAGTTTCTCCTTTTGTGTTCATATGTTAGAATGTTTTGTTTATTTCATCCATAATTTCATTGCTATTAAGTGGATGTTTTCAAGTTTGATGAACATAATCCATAATTTTTATGCTTTGTTTTGGGTAAATATTCATAGTCTGTAATTTCTTCAGTTTAGAAAGAACCCATGATTCCACCATGCTCTTTCTATCTCCTCACTTGTCTTGATCAGCCCACCCATTGAAATCTTAAAGTTCTAAATCACTATGCCTACCTAGCCCCATAGAACACCCTACAAATTTTGACCTAATTTTCCTTGCCCTGACTGTGTGACTCCTTATGATCCAGCACAACCCTATACAATCAAAAATTTGAGCTATTATGCCTAGCCTAATATCTTCTTTACTCAACCATCTTGGTTGTGATCCTTACGAAGAGAGCCCTCTCCTTGCCTAGTAGGGCTAGCTACTTGGCTAAGCGTGGTTTGTGGTTACCTCAGAATTGTCTTTTTCAGTCTGAGGTTAAATCCGAGTGATAACATATTGGCGACCACATCGGGGAAGAAAAATATCATATCATCCCTGGGAAAGAACGACAAAGTTTAGATCTGATTTCTGATGCTGGACAACAATTAGATGCATATTAAGGCTTAACTCTTCACCTAGCGACTCCAACTTGATGTAAAGACTCCACTGGAGGATTGACCTTGCCAGCAGGAAAATGGAAGGATATTACACAAAGGTCAGGTATTCAAAGTTTTATTGTATTCAAGATCTAATATGCTTTCTTGTAAATTACTTCTTTTCTTTTCCGGAAAGTATCCTGAAATTTTTCCAGAGTTTGTTGTATGATAAAGATGATCAAAATCGTGATTCTACCTATTCGAAAAGTGTAAATACCGATTTTTCCTTTGATCTTGGTCCACATCATTTTTCTGAATCTTATGATTACCATCTTAAAATTGATGAGCCTAAAGAGATTAAGACTGATCCTACAACTTCTGTACGTACTCCTACGCCTTTTAAAATTCCAGATCGATACAAACCACTCATCTTACCTCCTATACTCCATGCTTTCCCTGAAAATCATTACCTATATCTGCCGAAGTTTGATGGTGAATATGAAAACATGACTGTTGAGAGACATATGCAGAATTTTGAGACTTTCCTAGACCTTTTTGAAGTTGACAAAGAGAATGTCAGTATCAGGTTATTTTCTCTTTCTTTGCAAGGAAAAGTCAAGAGTTGGTTCAAAAACTTGTCTGCCGCGAGCATCTCATATTTCCCGCAGTTTGTCAAAATTTTCCTCGACATGTGGGTGGTCAAGCAAAACCCTTTCATAATTCTAAAAGAGTATGACCAGCTGAAAAGATAGCTAGGGGAGACAATACAAAAATTTTCTTCCAGATTCAATCAAGTCTATTACTCGATACCTACTGATATAAGACCCCCTCCTGGCTCAACTCTTTTACATTACCCGAATGCCTTTGATCCGAAAAATGGAGTTTCAGCTGAGAGAAAGGAACCTTGAAACACTTGAAGAGATGAAGAACAATGTAGTAGATGTAGAGGATAATCTGTTGATCAGAAGGGAAAAGTTGAAGGAAGAAGAGAAGAAGAACATTGCAAAGCACCTGATATCTTCAGAGGTAAAGCTTGACATTTTGGTAAGTACAATATAGGAAATGATGCAAAATATCACCATGAGAGATGTATTTTCCGTTCAATATCATCATGACCCACTTATCCCAGAAAAAGAAGAGATTGCAAGTCCTAGATATTTTCCTGCTAATCCCAACCACCATAGATCATAAAATGGATTTGTAGATCAATCTGAGGAGAAAAAAATCTGATAATATAATGTGTATGATTGGTGACATTACTTATATTGATGATTTGCCAAATTTTGATCAGTATGATGATTATTATGTTCTCCAAACATAAGCTAATCTTGCATAGAAATTAGCATTTGGTTTGTGGGAGGAAGTTCAGTTTCAGCAGCTCAAAAATAGTGATCAGCCGATGCATATCAGCTATGACAATGATGAGGAAAGTCTAGAAAATTTGAAGTAAGTGAAGGATCTTTGCTTCTTTGTTTTACTTCATTTTAGTTCATCAGAGATAAATTTCATGCGATCAGAAATCAACACTCATTGAGTTTTTATCTTGACAATCAAGAGGATAATCAATTTTTTTATCAGATTTCCTTACCCTTGTGTTTCTCCTCATTTGCAAAAATAGGAGAAAACTATAGGCAATAAGATAAGCGAGTGGTCAACATTATAAACGATGAACATTCTCCTAAATTGGTTGAGAAAATCATTCACGACATAGAATCCTCCTTAGCTCCAGATTTGCAGCCACCGAATGCCATTGAATGTCAAGTTGTAGATGAAGGCTTGGAAGTTGAAACACATGATCAAATGATGCAAGATGATTCTGTACCACTATGTTTTGAAGCATTTCAATTTTAAAGCAAAATTTTCATAATATCTCTAAAGAAAAGGATGAGAAGCCTGTAGAGTTTCATGCAGTCTCATTAAAACTGATGGATACATTTCAGCAGTCTTTTCAAGTTTTTCATGACCCAATAGCTGATGTGTTAGATGATATCTGCAGTAAAAGTCCTTCTCCATTAGCTAATTGTGAGCCTGAAAAGAGTGTTGATATAAACTTGATCCGACAGCGAATTTCATTGTTTTGTTTAGCAAGTGTTTCATTACAAAGCTCATACCAAGATTTGCAGTCATATCAGGAGATTAATGAATAAGATTCTTGTTTTGTTGATGATCATCAAGAAAAATTAGTCATTCACAAGTTTCAGGATCCTTTTGTCAACATGATGCAGTCATCAAAGAAAGAAAGCACAAATGTTAGGAAAATTTTAAAACCAAGGTACGAAGAATACCTAGAGAAGAGCAGTAACATATTAGATGAGTTGTAAATCAATATGTATTCCTATGAAGATCCTTTCGCAACATTATTGAGGTCAACCGGTGGGCTCATGCTTTGAAATTTCATCAAGATTCAATCTATTGACAAGTTTTCATGGGAGTTGCCTTTTAGTGGTTCTTTCTTCTTGCTCATAAGCAAGCACTTGCAGAGAATTCAAACAATAGCTAGAATGCTTACATGGTTGCATTGGTTGTTCCAGTTCACTTGATTGAGTGATGAATGGATCAGTTAGAGTAGGTTTTGTTGAATAAGCTCAATTCCGAGCATCTTTTTCAGTTAGTCTTGAGTCAGCCTTGAGTCAGTTTATTGAGTCAAGTTTTCAGTATTATGTTAGTCTTTAACTTTTGACACCATTGCCCAATGAATAGGAACTTGGTCTATGGTGTTCTTGGCACCTCCCAAGGAACTACCATCCCCATCTGGAGCTAATGTTAGTGTCAATATTTTCATGCTTCCACCAGGGATCAAAACATATTTTTCATGTGCATCTTAGGTGTCCCACTCTAAAGAATTTTCAATCATTCCATTACATCATGATATAAAATTGTTCCATTGGTCGTTTTCCTTGTCAAGTGTCCCATTTTCCTTCACAAGTATATGCATGTTGACCCTCTTCCATGTCTTCATCATGCTGAAAAAATATCTGCTCTCATTCCAATTTTAGTCAAAGTCACTCATTGAGTCAGTTTATTTCATTTCGTATTAGGTCACTAGAGTTTCATTAGGTCAAATCATTGCATTGTCTCATTTTCAATAAAGGGCAGTAGAAGGTGTGAATGTGATCCAGAATAAACTCATGATTTTCTTCAGCTAGTTTTTCCATGTAAAGTTACATTTCATCTTTATAAGTTTTCATCTCAAAAATCACATTTTTGAGATAAAAACAGAGTTATTTGATTATTCCTAATTTTATGTAATTTTAAATCATTGAATGTAATAAAACCCTAAAAAGCTGCTTATTCCTAGCTAAAGACATTTGATGAAGAAATACAAAGGCCATGTCAATCATCCAAAGCATCAAAAAAGTATTTTGAAAGGATACAGAGAAGAAAGAAATGTGGGTCCCAATCATTAAAATCCAAAATTCATTCATAGTATAAAAAGTTTATTTTCCAAAGAGATGTCCTCATTTGTTCATGTATCAAAGAGAAAACGTGATTTTGGAGCAAAGGAGGTTCGAACAAGGAAGAAACTACAAAAATTGGATGGCACTGCGCATAAGAGTCTGGCGCTGCACATAGAGCTCTGGCACTGCGCATAGAGTGTTTTTTCCAGTGCAAAATTACACAGTGTTGCGCATAGAGAGAGGGCGCTACGCACAGCGCCAAAACCCTCCCAAACTTCTCCAAACACCTCAAGGTTACTTATTCATCTCCAAAACAAGTAAGTGATCCCATGTAACTCCCTCTTTCTCCATTTTATGCTAAGTGTGTGTGAGTTTTATGTTGGCAAAAATTACAAAGAAACCCTAGTTTTTCTTTGTCACTCCCAAAATCCCCATCCCCCTCACAAATTTTCCAAAACCCCCTTGTCCCAAATTCATTGTCCCTAGACCCTACCACATCACCCCATACTTCTAAAAAAAACTAAAACTACCCCTACATCCTCATCCCTAAGTCCCTTTACTCTTTTCCATTAAAACCTCAATTTCTAGGAATTTCACTATTTTTTCCTAGATTTCCCCCCCTACCTTTGACCTGTAATTGAATTCTTATTTTCACCTCCCATCACCTCACAAGATTCCTTAACCCTTTTCCCCATATCCCTTTAGTTTTTTTGACCCTATCCATATCCCCTAAAGCCCTCTTTTCATCATTTCCTTCCCTACTCCCATTCCCTTCACTCCCTTATTGACACTCCCTTTCTTCCCTCTTCCCTAGGGTTTCCAAAGTGCCAAAGAAACAAGCATGGAGAGAGAGGATAGAGATTACAGAGAGGAGGAACACAGTGATGATGAGTTTGAGGAAGATGAGATTGTACAGCAAAGAATACCACAAAAGGGATGCAGAGTCGTCAGAGTAGAGCCATCAAACCTTAAAGAGCTAGAGGCTTCACCTTTAGCTGTGTCAAGTTTCAAATATGTTGGGTGCTATGAGTTTTGTGAAAAGGTGGAAAGAGTTCAACATCACCCTGAGTTGACTAGGCTTTTCATACTAAACCTCCGTGATAACAAGGTAACTCTTGCAGGTGTAACTTTTTCCATTTCCACTTCTATTATTGTTGATGCTACAGGGATTCCAAATGTAGGAGAGAGATGGTACAAAGCACAGGACCTGGGTGATCACTATTTTGAGCCTTACCTGAAGACCAGGTACAAGAATGAAAAAAGAAAGTTTTTCCCCTTTAGTTTCCTCCTCAGCAAGTATGCACCGATTATGAAGATTATCATGATATACTTCACTTGTGAGGGCATATTCTCCAGATTGTACACATATCATATCAGTTTGCTCATGCATTTCACTAGGGTGAGGATGTTGAACATCCCATATTTCTTGCTTCGGAACATTGAGAAGATGGCATACTTGGTGGCAAAGAAAGAATATCATCAGTAGATGAATAGCCTCTATCATCACTCCCTCATCAAATGCATTGTGCTTCATCATCTCAATCTACTTGACATATCTTAGGATACCTTCATTTCCAATGAAATATTCACAGGTCCCCAAATTCCTCCACCAATGCCACAAGAGAGAAGAGAGACAGCTACTAGCCCTGCGGCTGCAAAAACAAGGAAACATAAAGTCAAATCACCTAGGCAAGTCAAAGAATGCAATGTGACATATCAAAAAGGGATTAGAAAATTGTTTGCAATGGAGAGGCAAATCCTTGCTCCACATGATGTGGAAG
Organism: Pinus albicaulis; assembly: GCA_034641835.2. Lineage (NCBI taxonomy): Eukaryota > Viridiplantae > Streptophyta > Pinopsida > Pinales > Pinaceae > Pinus > Pinus albicaulis. The sequence continues at coordinate 1,472,691,192 of CM076577.1, forward strand.
GGGCTTTTCCTTCTTCATCAGCAAAGCAAGTAAAACAGGCACAGAAGGGAAAGGAAAAAATCACAGAGACATTCAGCCATGTAGAGTCAAATCAGGACCATGAAGATGCCTATGGGGTAGAGGCTGATTTTGAGCTAGTTAACCTTGAAGAGTTTGATGACACTACCACATCAGAGAGCTACAAACCAATCTTGGGAGGGAAATATTCATCATATCTTCCCTAGAGCAAGAGAACAAACAGTTGACAGAAAAGAAAACTCTTTTAGAGATGAAGTTGTTGTAGGAGAGGAGGAAAAACATGATTGATCAAGCAGCCATAGAAAATCTTGAGGAGGCTGAAAAAATTAGGAAAAGGCCAAAGACAAGAGGCCTCAAAAGAGCATTGGAGAAAGAAAAGCAAGAAGCCCAAAGTCTGAGTTTTGACCAGCAGTTGGCAAAGGAGATTGAAGATAACAGAGAAGTGTGGCTTGAGAGAGTCAAAATTCACTTGGATAAGCTGCTAATTAAGGAAAACAAAGACAATCAGATGCTCAGGCACATGGCCTATCACTATTAGACCCGGAACAAAACTTGCAATATCAAGGTCAAATAGATGAAGGATGAACTGAAGGAGATTCGAAAGGGAAAGAGAGGAGGTGACAATATCAAGATACTTGTTGATTTCTCCTTAGCTCAAATTGACATGTGATTGGTCCTATCCCACAGATTTTGAGCAATTTTGAAAAAAATTGGAAATTTTTGAGATTTTGGGCAAATTTTAAAAAACACAGAAAAACTAGCTCTATGTGTAGCTCCTTGGCACTGCACACTCTTTTGGGGCATCCAATGGACAAATGAAAGACATCCATGGGTTCATGATGATGAGGACATACCCCCTGTACTTTTTCTAAGCATTTAGAGAAAAACTGGTCAGGAAAAAGGGCCAAAAATACCCAAAAAATCATGTTTCTGCCTCTTTTTCAAGTTGTCGTTGCTTATAGAGGCAGTCTTGGGAGATTTCACTTTTCAGGGGTCAAAACAGCTCCACATTAGAAACTAAAAGAAGATCTAGAAATTATACAGGACAAGATTTCCAATGAGCTATCATGAGCTCAATTTGGACACTGGGACATCAATCAAAAATGACCTTCAAGAAGATCTATTTTTTCCTCCTTGGCGCTACGCATAGGACAAATTTTCCCTGTTCGGTCAATTTTCTCAGTTTTCAGAATTAACTTTCACTTGTGTAAATTTGAATTTTTACTGATGTAATAAGTGGTTGATGATGTAATTATGGTGTTCTAGATGTTACCTAGGGTAGATACATTAGGTAAATGGCCTCAATGACATGTAATGAATCAGTTTGCTTAAATTAGGGATGAGTCACTTTGACCTCCCTATTCTCTAGTTGTCAGTTTATTTTTTATTGGAACAACTCCTCCTCTCATGGATTCGACCCCCTGAAGGTAGGATGAGTTGGTTTGAGGTCTATATCGTGTATTTTATCAGACATGGTAAGGGTCAGACTCATTTGGATGCTTGGCCTTTGAAGAGACACACTTTGTATCAGTTCTGAGTAGGAATATTAATCAAATTTGCAGCTATTTTTATGGGATCCCTTTGATATGGTGTTTAGTTTCAGTTTCTCCATTTGTTTTCATATTTTAGAATGTTTTTTTTTATTTCATCCATCATTTCATTGCTATTAAGTGAATGTTTTCAAGTTTGACGAACAGAATCCATAATTTGTATGCTATGTTTTGGGTAAATATTCATAGTCTGTAATTTCTTCAGTTTAGAAATAACCCATGATTCCACCATGCTCTTTCTAGCTCGTCACATATCTTGATCATCCCACCCATTGAAATCCTAAAGTGCTAAATCACTATGCCTACCTAGCCCCATAGAACACCCTCCAAATTTTGACCTAATTTTCCTTGCCTTGACTGTTTGACTCCTTCTGATACAGCACAACCCTATACAATCAAAACCCTGCACTACTATACCCAGCCTAATATCTTCTTTACTCAACCATCTTGGTTGTGATCCTTACGGAGAGAGCCCTCTCCTTGCCTAGTAGGGCTAGCTACTTGGCTAAGCATGGTTTGTGGTTACCTCGGAATTTCCTTTTTCAGCCCTAGGTTCAATCTGAGTGATAACAGTGCCCATAGTGTCCAGAGAATCATACAACTTCTCAAGATATTTGTCCCAATTTTCTAAGGGGATAGAATGATTATATTTGGTTTTATGGACATGCACATTCTGCCAAAATTTCTTGGGCGCGACTTTAGAAAGGTGGAGAAGATAATCTTGTATTTTATTAATATATGACCTTTTCTTCCTCTTGATGATATTTTTGTATATATTGATATTCTGGAGCTTAATGACTTCATTAGGAGCGTCTATGATCGCTTTCTTGGAAATTTTACAATCTTTGTCATACCATGAATTGGAAGTTCCATTATTCTTCTTAAAATGAAGTATAATTAGAGAAATTGCTAATGGTATTGGAAAGGATAGTAGTGAAATGGTAATAAATTTGATCAATTTTATTATTATAAGTCATAGAGCCTAAATCCCTCTTTAAATCCTTTAAGAAGAGGTCGACTTTTCTTCTATCAATGCGAATGTGTCTTTTCTTTTCATTGGTCTCCTGCATGTGGGTGGTATGTATAGAAAGATTGAGGGATAGAGACAGAGGTCTGTGATCAGAGTCAGGATCGAATCCATTAAGTAGCCCAAATTTTGTAATACGGTTGAGGACGAGGGTGTCAGGGATCATATATTCCACACCACAACTACCCAGCCCATGGAAATAGGTCATCTGACTGGAGAGGGGCCACTTGTTAATACCATTACAAATGATTAGGTCCTGGGAACTACAAAGTTTGAGGACTTCGGTGCCGAATAAGTTCTCGGTAATGTCTTCAAAATTTCTCTTAAATTTGTTAGCTAAGTTACTATCCTCATCAAGCCACAAGGGGTCAAGGTTAGAGTTGTTACTTAACGTAATGGCTTGGTTAGTATCATTTATAGCATTAAAGTAGAAAAAGAATATTACTTTCATTCCTCAGGTTGAAGATGTCTTTTTCTAAAGTATTGTATTATCCAAGTTGTTCTTCTTATAGGATGTAGAGTTGATAGGAGTGAAATAGCAGATTGCAAGAAAGATCTTATTGGTGGTAGAATCAGAGATTTTGATCCAAATGTATTGGTTGTAGGGGTCAATTTTATGAAGTCGGATGTGAGAGGAAACAATGTTCCTTATATAACAAGATATACAACCAAATAACCCTCCAAGAGGATTTCTTATTCCAAACATACCAAAGAGTGAAACCGTCAAGGTGAGAGACCCTAGATTCATCATGCTCCCAAGTTTCAACTAAGAGAATAAGGTCAATATCACTCAAGATCCAACTTAACATAGGACCTTTACACCATGGAAAGCCAAGCCAGTTCTAGAAGAGGATCCAGAGTGATGAAAGTCCCTATTTATCACCCGTGCTTGAGACTTTATCTATAATAATAGCTTTCTTATTCCTATTGATTGCCCATTTCTCTACCTTTCTTGCCTCCTTGACCTTTAGGTCTTCTTTCCTAAGTTCAACTTGGTCTTGTGGAATGAGATCTTCATTTATAAAGATTCATATTCCTTTTAGGCTTGGGGAATTCCTTAGTATATCTAATTTATGTTCATGACAATTGATCTTGACACAGATGAGTCTGTGTTTATGCTTAAGTATCTTTCTGACCCTTATTGCTTCCATGAGATAAGTTGTTTCAATTTGAGATTTTATGTTTAATTGCTCTTTAACTATTTATAATGTGTTTTCATTATTTGTTCTTCTATACTCGCAATTATAAGATTTAAGGCTCGTTTGTGGCACTCATAATCAGGTACAAATAGTTTATTAATTTCCTATTTGATGGGTTTAATATCTAAGTTATTTTTCGTGTTATTCAGGGTTGAATTATTATGTAGTTTTTCTTTTATATTTTCAATCTCACTTTTCAAGGTGTCATTTTCTTCAACCATTACTTATTTACTATGTTCAATTTCTTGAATTTTACCTTTCATTTCTTGGAGTTCAATTTCGAGTGTGATTATTATATTTTCTAAAGATTTGTGGTTGTTGTCAAGCATTGTAGCTAGTTCTAGTTTAAAATGGTTTTCTCTTTCTTCTCTTCATCTTTCTAAAGATTCAATGTACACATAGAGGATCTCTAAGGTAATTTTACTTGGTTTTCCTCAGTTAGAAGGGGGCTTAGAAACATGAAGGGAGGTATTCATAGTGTAATAAAACAAAACTTAACAAGAGGAGGGTAAGAGAGAACATGTGCACCTATAATCTATAACCAATGCGAGGCTGTCACCACACCAAAGTATGTCCAAGACCATAGATGTATATCCATACTGCACCATAGAGAATATAAAACCACATTATAGAGTATATCCAAGACCGCAAATTATATTTACATGCCCTAGTTTTCCAGAATAGACATGCCCGTAGTAAGTATCTGTGTTAGGTTCGAACTTCTCACAATGAAATGAAACTCATACGCGTTTCGAGTGAACCAAAACGAGGGAATACTAAAAGAACTGGGTCGAGGTCACATTATCACCACGAATTCGTGAATATTTACGTGTCGTAGATTTGTAGAATCGACGTTCGCTTCGTATGTATATGTGTTAGGTCTGAACTTCTCACAATGAAATGAAGTTCATACGTGTTACCAGTGAACTTAACCGTGGGTAGAATAAAAGAACTCACCACACATTCGTGAATATTTATGTGCCCTAGTTTTCCAGAATCGACGTGCCCTAATATTATGACCATGAGAGTAAAGGATGGGGGTTGGTAAAGGATGGCTGGGGGATACGAATGAGACTCCATGGGGGGAGAATTAGAGTGACATGTTGATAGGTGAGAGGGACAAGGAAAATTAGAGAAAGGAGAGGGACGAAATTCGGTTAGGGTATGAGGGAAATAATTATGGAGATGGATTCGATGAGTGTTTACCAAATGATGGGATCGGGATGGGATCAAAGTATGTCATGAGAGGGGCAAGATGACCCAGTGGAAAGTGAGGGTAGATTCAATGACACTTAAGGAAAATTAACGTGGAGAGGAGCAAGGGTCAATGAGGTCAAGCTTCTCAGTGAAGAACCATGTAATGATTCCAACCATATCAATGCAAGACCATCCAGAATAGAGGTGTGATTGCTAAAAAAAAAGTGCAATGAATAAAGTGTAGACACAGTGATGTGAGAGCATACTCACATGAGATCATACCAAAAAGTATCATGTTGCCTCAGAATGCTCGTTTTCAAGCCCTAGGTGGTTTCTGTGTCTCATATAAAACTTCAACACCATAGAGAGATATATGTATATGTCACATACTTCCCAACCTTAGAGAGCTATGTATATTTCAATGTGGTAGACTTCATGATATTTGTATGTCGTAGATGTGTGTATATGTTGTATTTGTTTTTAAATTGACAATCCACCAAAGACCGTAGAGGCAATCCATCGAAAAATAATGAGGTATTTACAATGAATATAGATGCGGGACTTCACCACATACTTCACCGTAGCCCGAGACTTCACCGTAGACTACACCACAGACTTCACCGTGGCCCTAGACTTTACTACAAACTTCGCCACAGACTTCACCGCAGAATTTTTCTTGAAAATTACAGACTTTGGCCAAAAATCGTAGGGATCCAACAACTGCTAATTTTCCAGCCATCATAGTCTCAATTCAAATTTCTTGGCCTCCTTTCAATCTCTATAGTCTCCCTAAACTTAGTGGGTCCTCACATGTTTGATGTTTATCGCATGTTCCTGAATCCTCTGATTTATTGAGCGACCAGTTTCACCAACATAGGGTGTCCCTCATGAAAAAGGGATTACATAAACACCTTTCATATTTTTTGGTTTTAATTTTTTCATAATATATGGAAATATGTATTTATAAAATATATCTATCTCAACATATTAATAACAATAATTTACTTTAAAGCTCCTACCATCCCTTTTTCCCTTTCTCAAACCTCCCCCTCCCATTTCCTTGAACCTCTCCCATCCCGATCAACCAGGAGCTCCTCAAAAGAGCATGGTGTCAACCAAGAATCTCAAAAAAAAGGACCGGGCAGGAAATTTGGCAAACAGCAAAGGGATGAAAATGCCCAAAAATTTATTGCTATGGGAACTCAAAATCCCATAGAAACTTATATATTGAGTCAAAACATCAAAGAAACAACACACAAGGAGCATGGGGGATGAGCATCTCTCCTAAACACTCACACTCAATGATGAAAGTAATATCATGGAATTGCAGGGGACTGGGGCACCCCTCTTAAACTACTGCCCTGAAAGACCTAATAGATCATGAGAAGCCAGGAATTCTAATGATCCAAGAAACTAAACAAAGATTTCAAGGGATGAAAGGAATTATAGATCAGCTTAGACAGTATGATGGACATATCTGTGAATCAAGAGGAGCTTCCGGTGGAATCACCACTATTTGGAACAAAAATGTTTGGACATGCACATCAAATACAATCAGTCAATTTTGGATCAAAGTCACATTAGAGAAGAAAGCAGAGCACAAAAAAATATTCATCTACAATATTTATTCACCAAACCATTTCAGAGATAAAGAGCGGTGTTGGATCACTCTACAAGAAGACATTGATGCCGAAGATAACAGCAATATCATTTTTGGAGGAGATCTCAATCTTATATTACATTCTAATGAGAAAAGAGGAGGTGTCTTTGCATATGATCCATACAGAGAAAATCTGGAAGACATCATGCAAGAGTACGACTTAGTTGATGTCATTCCAAAAAACCGGAGATACACTTGGAATAATCGCAAGTTGGGCAAAGACAACATAATGGAACGGCTTGATAGAATTCTGATAAATACCGCTCTCCTCTCTAAGTACTCCACAGATTATGCTACAATTCTTCCATATTCGGCATCTGACCACTACCCCACAAGCCTTGTCCCTGAGACACACTGTCCTCTGGGGCCATTGCCTTTTAAATACAGCTCCCTTTGGCGCAGCAATCCAATTGTGGACCAGATTATTAAAGCAGCCTGGTAGCACCACATAGAAGGATCTCCGGGGTTCATTTGGGAAAATAAATTGAAGAATACAAAATATGCCTTGAAGGAATGGGTGAAGCAGCATTACAAAGAACCAGAAAAGGCCAAATATGAAATAAAAAATAAATTGGAATAAAACCATAGAAAAATAGAGGAGAATGGGCTCTCCCAAGAGGATAAAGCTCTAGAAAGCGACTTATATTATCAGCTGTACCATGTTAATAAAGAAGAAGAGCGGAAGTGGAGAATAAAGTCAAGGCAGTTATGGCTCCAAGGAGGGGATAAAAACTTTGCATTCTTCCATAAGCAAGCAACTGTCAGGAAAATCAGAAATAATGTCACCATGATCAATGATGAGGAAGGCCGTCCTCAAAAAACCCAAGAAGCTATCAAACAAACTGCCTCAAACTATTACAATTCTCTCTTAACAGAGATAAAGGAAACAGAGGATCATTCAGATCTCCTACAGCACTTGCCCAAAGGAATTAGTGAGGACAGCAATGCAAATTTAACCAAAGAAATTGATGAAGAAGAAATAAAAAATTCCATTTGGGCGCTTCAGCCAGATAAAGCCCCAGGTCCTGATGGCTTCCCAATATGCTTCTATAGAACATACTGGGGAACAATTAAAAAATATCTTATCAAGATGCTAAGATGGGCTCAGCGCAACTGCAAAATAGGAGGTTTTACTAATGCCACCCATCTTGCCCTCATTCCAAAAGAAAATCGACCTTTGTCCTTCTCTTGTTTCCGACCCATATCTTTGTGCAACACATCTTACAAAATCATGACTAAAATCTTGGCCACTCATCTTAAACCTCTCCTCCCCTCCCTCATTTCAGAAAATCAAGGGGGTTTTTTGGCCAATAGACGAATCTTGGACTCCATCCTTATTTTCCAAGACGCTATTCATTCTAGTCAAGCAAGAAATGAGAAAGGATTCATTTTAAAGTTAGACTCCACCAATGCCTTTGATCGAGTCAGGCACTCCTTCCTTTTTGTTGTTTTAGAAAAAATGGGATTTTCTACTTCCTTCATCGATCTTATTAAAGCCTGCATCACAGTACCTTGGATCTCCCCTCTTATTAACGGTAGACCTGGACCCTCCTTCCAATCAACTCGAGGACTAAGACAAGGTTGTCCGCTTTCACCTTATCTTTTTATTTTGATGGTTGAATCCTTAAGAAGATCTCTGGATTTCAATCATCGTATGGGCCTCATAACCAGAATTAAATTTGATAATGGAATCAAGAACATCAATCACTCTTAGTTTGCTGATGATACTATTTTAATGGGGGGAGCCTCAAATATCATAGCCATCCATTTCAAGACTCTCCTTGACAAATACATGAGCTATTCAGGAGGTTTGATAAATTACCACAAGAGTTGTATTTATGGATGGAACGCCTCTGCTCAAACTCTGCACAGCATTGCCAATACTTTTGGAGTTCAATGCAAGTTGGACTGGGAGCATTTTTCTTATTTTGGCATGCCAATTAGTGCCGGCAATATGAAAACAGCAGCCTGGGAAGTTATTCTTGATAAGATGAAAAGAAAGGTACATCAATGGGGCACCTCTTGGCTTAATCCAGCAGGGTGCCTAATTCTTCTTAAAGCGGGTCTCTCTTCCTTGCCCTTGTACTGCTTTACACTCCTGCAAGCACCTGCCAGCTTTCACAACAAAGTGGATGCTCTCCTTCGTCACTTTCTTTGGCAAGGAGGGAGATCTAAAAAAAATATATATATAATCTCATAAGCTGGAAGCAGGTCATTCAACTGCATGAGAAAGGATGGCTAGGAATCAGATCTTCTAAACTTCTAAACCTTGCATTTGCTGGAAAACTTGTTTGGAGATTCATATCTGGCAAGAATGCTTGGTGGAATACAGTGCTCGAAAATAAATATCTCGGCTTCCCAAGACATCAGCTTTTGGAACATGAGCTCCCTAACAGAGCGTGCTCAAAAATATGGAATATGTGCAAGAAAGCAATACCTTTTCTTGAACAAAATATTTCCAAAGTGCCCAAAGGCGGCAGGAACACTAGAATTGGGGATGACAAAATAAAGGGGCAACAGCCCATAAGCAAATGGCCTGGTACACAACAGATTCTAACTTTTCTTAACAGCACAGGGATTCAAACTTTGGATCAGATATCACAGTGGGATGCCCACTCTCACACTTGGAAAGGTTGGACCTTCCCACGTATTCCTGCTGATATAGAAATCAGCCTCAACAAGCTGCAAGAATCTCTCCATGGTATAGCACCATCAAAACGCTTTGTTGCTGATGAATTTCAATGGGATCCTTCAGGTACTATCTATACTATTAAAGCTGCCTATCATCATATATGCAACATCGACTTTCCCATGTCTGTTTGGGCGCAGTGGAGACTAGTATGGAAGGCGGAGACTCTTCCAAAAATTAATTTTTTTCTATGGATCTTCGTAAGAGGGAAAGTCCTCACCTCTGAGAATCTTAAAAAGCGAGGAATAAATGGCCCATCTCGTTGCCCAAACTGTCAATCAGATGAAGAAACCAGTCAACATCTATTCATATAATGCCCCTTTGCTATAGCTTGCTGGAAGGAAGCTTTTCGAGGACTTAATCTTCCTTGGGCACCTAGCACTAGCATCTCTGAAGCATTGCAAATATGGAAAAAAAGCTATCCTTAGCAAAAAAAAACAAATAACATTGCGCGAAGAGTCTGGAATGCCTTGCCCTGTACTCTTATGTGGAACATTTGGCTGGCAAGAAACCGCATGGTCTTCAAAGATAAAGAAACCAGTGTCAGAATGCTATACAACAAAGCTTGGAGTCTCAATCTGGAAGCTCTATCCATGAAATGTCAAGGGCATTTAAACATGATGGATCTCCATGTTGAAGAAAGAAATTACATTGGGTATCTTCTAGACAGAAACAACATAGCACAAAGCAGAAGTAATATCAGTAGCAGAACCAACTTCAGGTATAGCTGGAAAATCAGGATGAAAGATGAGGAATTTTCACGATGGCTCAGGAACTGCAATACTCATTATCTTTTTTTCGATGGCACCTCCAAGTCCAACCCAGGAATGGCTGGGGCTGGAGGAATCATTTGTAATGGTAATGGTTTTGTTTTAACTGAATATGAATGGGGGTTGGGCAAGTTATCCAATAACAGAGCAGAAGCATTAGCTCTCTATCAAGGTCTAATACAGCTACAGAAACTTGGCATACGCATAGCAGTAGTTATTGGAGATTCGGCCATTGTTATTAGCTTGATGGTCCACAACAGAAAAGCCCCCAACTTGGCTCTACAGCAAATTATAGATCGATGCCAAGCTTTTGATCAGCAGATGAAAGGAAACCTATTCTACCATGTTCTACGCTCCCTCAACAAAGAAGCAGATGAACGGGAAAATAGAGCATGCCTTCATAATGTAGGAAACCTTCGTTGCAACAGCTCTGATCAGCAGTGTTTCTTACCATGAAAAGTTTTATTATCCTTTGCAGGCTCATCATTCAGAGGATCTACATCCTCTCTGTAGCAAACCTTCATAATGCAGCTATAAAACTACGAAAGCCTTTGCTCCTCTCTACATCAAAGCCTCATAATAGAGCTATAAATCCTCTTGAAGTGAATCTCACGAATACAGTTCCAGCAGATTTTAATTCCTACATCCTCTGTGATTCTCACGAATGCATTACATCCTTAATTCCTGCGGCCCTTCCTGTTCTTTTCCTTTCACATAACCCAACCACCGTCCATCAAACAGTCGCTCCTCATCCTCTCGATTTTTTTTTAAACCAAGTGCGCTATGTCTGTCAGTCATTGTTGCGACTCTGTTTGCCCAGACAGGATTGGATTTTCATGCATCAGTGTTATGGTGTCAACATCAGCTTGGTAAAAGCATATAACATTGGAACGGATGGAAATTCTAAATTTCTCAACGGGCGGCAAACTCATCACATACATAAAGAAAAAATATGAATTGCAAATTCTGTTTTCTTTTATTCCAATTTGTAAGAATTTACACCTTTTCTTCCTTTCTCACAGTGAAGAAAGCTGGATGTAATAGGGAAATAAGCACAAATAGTTACTGACCCACCTCTTGCCAGCATTACCATGTAAATCTGGAGCTTCGCCTCCTTTACCTCTTTTTTTGAATACTAATCAAGAATCTAATTTAGAAAGAAATTAAAACATGTAGGGATGGTATTCTATCTAAACAAAATGGAAATAAGAATTTTTATTAAATGCTAGCACTCAAAGGGGAGGCGTGCATAAATTAAATATAATCTCATAAAAAATAGGATAAAGGTTATTCATTAGAATCCATCAATATGAAAGAAGCATAGAATTGGAATCTATAACCAAAATATGAAATTGAGAAAACAAATGGGAGGTTAGAGAAATAAATCTGACACCTAATCATTAATTCAAGTTAAAGAATGACATGAGCACCAAAATAGTGGAATTTGAAAAGGGATCAAGGGATATCTTGATGAGAGATCGGTGGGTTGATGTATTAGGGTAATTTATCTTAGCATGGTAATTATTTGTGAATTTTTTGGATTATTATTTTATTTAATGTGTTCTTTTCATCAAACAATTACCGTAAAACATAATTAAGAATATCACAAGACACAAGATATAGGCTCTAAGCCAGGGAAAAAACCCTCCAAGGGGAAAATCCATAAAATATCTTCTTCTTATATAATCAAATCAAAGTAAGAAATCCCAGACCCAAAACCATCCTCCAAGAAGTAAAGTCAAGCCCTCCATATTTATCATCTTAATCACAGGAAGCATCATCAGTTTCAGTCACAACATCATACATTAATTTCAGCTCATATAGCCCAAGAAGCTTGTTCTTGTCTTTTGTCTTCTATCACACATAGTTCACATTATTTTCAGATCATCATCCACAAGGAGCTCGTATTATCAAAAAATAAAATTATGTCACAAAAAATCTTGTATTATCTCAGATATTTGATCTAGGAAAATCACATTCTATATAATAATATGTCCTCTGAATTTCACATTTTCCTTGCCTTAGAACGCATCATAGAGATCACCGAATTTTCTCTTTCCATTTGAGTGGAGGAATTATGTCAATATATAGTTGTTCTAACATATTGGGTGAGTCGACTTCTCATCCAGGAGGGCCGACTTGGATGCTTGAGGTGATTTTATCCAAATTACATTTTCAAAATTCCTTTTTCCTTTTTATTTACATGGAGTCCAAATAAGACTTTGACCCTTTGACTCAACAAATCCCAGAAACGTGAAGAATATGCTTAAAAAATGTAACAAAATTTTTATTTTTCTCTTTTTTGTTTTTTATTTTGATTAAGCATTATTCTTTTCTTTTAGTAAAGCATATTATTTTCAAATTATGAAAATCGGGCCTACTTACACCTTTTTCAACATATCTAAGAAAAAATTTAGCAAACGTGTTTTGGGGGAAGGGAAAATAGCCTTTTAAAGAAAATAAGAAATGAAAATGCATCAAATCCTTGACAAAATTATGACACATTGGTAGGTGGGTAATAGGAATATTCGACATTAAGAAATTGATAATTTTACATGGTAATACAAATGGAAACTATGAAAACTACTATAAAATCAAGACCAAAATATAAGAAGGGGATCTTTATGCACTCTAAGGATGAATGGTTTTCCTATTGCAAAATTTTATTTGAGTGGCTAAGTTGAGCTTTGTTGTGAGTTTGGTGTATGTGGATATTGTGTAGAGTGAGAACCTTTTGGGCTTGTGAAGGTCTTCTACATATTGTTACAGTATTTATTCCTTCTATAACCCTGTTGTGGCTTAGGGGTATGCAAGGAAGGAGAGTACCCAGGGAGCGGGAAAGGAGGTTCACTAGTGATTTGAAAACATTAGATTAGAAGGAAGACATTTCAAACTTCCTACATAGTAGTGGAAAACGAGATTGTGAATTTTATGTCATGTAATAACTTGTATAGTAATTGTAATTAAATATAAATTTAAATATTATTGAATTTTTGTTGGAATTTTGATGAGTATGAAACAAAACAAAAATATTCAAAACTTTTAAGGTACCTTGTTATTATCTATCGTGTGACAACTTGTATAATACTTCTAATTAGACATGCATGTTGGTATATTTGAATTTTTTGAGTTTCTTATGGGTATGTAAAAAGAAAAAAATATAGTAAGATACCTTGTAATTCAATTGTGTAAAACTTGTATGGTAGTTATTATTATACTTGTTAGTGAAATTATTGTGAGTTGAAACAAAACACACACACAGAGACACAATTCGTAAAGTACCTTTTAATTAGATTGAATATTCATTTTGATTATCAATGATATCAATCAGTTTTGAAAATCCACATTAATATCAGTAGCATCAATCTAGTACTCTTTCCAAAGGAATTCCAATTTCCTCAAACCAATTCAATAGCATAAGCAATCATTTTCTAAATTCTATTGGCAATGAATAGAATTGCTTCCATCAAATGTATCACAATTTATTGTTACCCCGCATTAATTTAAATATAGGTTTATCGAGTTCAATTGTTTATTATAGCGAATTTTCGGTCATTGTAATATACTTCTATGGTATGTTGATAACTATATTAAAGAAAAATTTAGGGCTTGAGTAGTCTATTATGACTTAAATCCCTGAAGCATTAAGTTGAAATTTTCCTTATAGTCAAGATAACGAACATTATGGTGATCTTGTATATTAATAACACCACTTAATGAATTGACCTATAGGCTTAATTGAAGTACTGGTTGATTTATCTCTCCTTTCTTAAAGAACTATGGACACAATAGATATCTCTTCACGATAACATAGAGGATAAAAATGTAATTATGAAATGTAATATGTACATTGCGCATCTGGAATGTATAAGCATTTAACAAAGAATGGCAAAGTGTGTAAACCTTATGGTACCAGTAATGAACAATGGTGATTATTAGCGGTAACTATGAATCTACTTCTCAAATCCATTGTCCAACCAATGTTGGGGTATTGATAAATTGGGTATGAAATTTGAAAATATTGAGTTGGATCTCAAACTAAACTAAGGGAGCAGAACAACAACTCAATTTAATAATGATTGGTGATAATTATTTATATCACTTAATGCCTATGTAACTACCTTCATGCTCCATCTAGTAGTTAGATTCAAATCCGTCGTGAGTCAAACAATTTGATGCTCTAGTTAATCTCAACATGAAATTAACCACTCGTTACATGGGCAATGTTAAGAAAAATATTATGGAGAACATAACTATGTGCTTTTCTTTGAGATTTACGCCACAAAACTAAAATTGAAAATGGATATGTTTCAACTAAAGGGAATTGCACTATTTTTGTGGAATACACTCCTATAATAGTTGGGTATGGACATCTTAGAAATAAAATGGAAATTCTTTGAATATAAGTTCAAAGAATGATATTTATCTAAGGAATTTATTGAGAGGAAATTGAATAAGTTGAATGCTTTAAGATAAAGAGTTTAGTCCATCCTAGAACATGAGGCACAATTGATAGTGTTACTCAAATATGCTCCACATTTGAACTCGAAAAAATTAAGAGATAATGAATTTATGTATGGCTTGAACTTCAACATCCAAAGTAGAGTAAGAAGTCTCAATGCCTTGCACTTTGCATGAGGCAGTCCAATGATCCATTATTGTTGAGGAAGAGGTTACGAGTAATGGCTAGATTAAGTGATAAAATCCTACTAGTTTATGGGAACTTAGAACCATAACAAATTTGATAACTAGTGGGACTAGCACATATCACAAGAGACATCAAAAGGGACTAGTATTTAGCAATGAAAGATGGTTATTAGGGAACCAAAGGATAGCATATCATCCATTGGTACAAAAATAATGATTTTTAGTACAATAGTCACATCAGACACAATAGCAGCACCCTGCACAACAGTTTCGCATCACACCTCTGTATCATTCAACAAAATAATTTGGTTTGTACTAATAGAGTTATGGACTAGATTTTAGTTTAGTTGGTAGTGGGAGCCAATATCCTCAAGTGGTGTTGGCCTTATGGAGGTTCACATTACGAGAGATATTTCCCTCAACTACAAGGGAGATCTAACCAATCACATTAGTAGACTATAATGTGGGATTTAGGTAAGGCCGATCAGATATATGTAGTGGTGATCAACCACCAGGCTACGTATCAATCCATTATTCTAGAGACGATAAAATTGATGGTGAAGTTTTGTGATTTTAGTAAATCCTACTGTTATTGATTTGTTTATTTCACATATCGCATTAACAAAAATTAAAAGGAAAGAAATAGAACAACATGATTTTAGGCATGTAGAAATGGAATTTGGAATTATTCGGAACATGGGAAATTTAGTAAGTATTGTGAGAATGATTTGAGTATTTGTAGGACAAAGGTTTCTTTGTAACGATCCTAGGACCCTATGACATTTTCATTGGAATGGGATTGTTAGAGCAATATGAGGCAGTTCTAGACTACAAGGACGAAGCATTACACTTCATTGATAATGACAGTCAAAAGAAATTGTTAGCAGGTAGGAATAGAGGAATGACATTGAGATTAATCTTTTTGATGTAATTGAAAAGGATGTATGAAAAACGGGTGTTAGTTGTATGCTATTATGTCACTGAATGACAAATAATATTCAAAGGACTTGGAAAAGTATCCAATACCCTCTAAATTTAAAGTTGTGTTCATGGAGGAATTACCTAGAATACCTCCAAAAAGGGAGATAGAATTTACTATCGAACTTAAAACTAGCACATAACCTATTACTAAAAATACATATCATATGTCAACTCCTGAATTAAACAATTTGCAAATCCAATTGAACGAGTTGTTAGATTTGGGACTCATATGAGCCAGTGTAGCACCATGGGGAGTGTAAGTGTTTTTTGTTAAAAAGATGAATGAATCTTGGAGGTTATGTATAGATTATTATTAGTTGAACAAGAAGAGGATAAAAATTCAATACCCTCTACCAAGGATAGATGTTTTATTTGATTAAATGAAAGAATCAACTATTTTTTAAAGAAAGACTTGAGATTTGGGTATCATTAGTTAAGAACTAAAGAAGATGATATCCCAAATACATACTTTAAAACAATATTTGTGGATTATGAATTCATAATATTAACATTTGGACTAACTAATTCCCTAGGTGTTTTCATGAGTTTTATGAATGTAGTATTTTGAGAGTATTTAAACAAGTTCATAGAAGTATTTATGGATGAAATTTTGATATATTCATGAAATTTGAAGGATTATAATAAACATTTAAGACTAATCTTGCAATGCCTTCAATCAAATAAGTTATACAGGAAATTGTCCAAGTGTTCATTTTATCAGTCAAAGATTCATTATCTAGG
Source organism: Pinus albicaulis (assembly GCA_034641835.2). Lineage (NCBI taxonomy): Eukaryota > Viridiplantae > Streptophyta > Pinopsida > Pinales > Pinaceae > Pinus > Pinus albicaulis. The sequence goes on from CM076577.1 coordinate 1,472,707,671, forward strand.
AGACATCATTTCTAGAGATGGTATTGTAGTTATTCCTGCAAAGACAGTGAGGCCGTTATGGATTGGACAACACTAACCAAAGTTCATGAATTTTGTATTTTTATGGGGATGGCAGGATACTATCATAGATTCGTTGATGGATTCCTAAAGATTGCAAACCCCATTACTGAACTTCAAAGGAAGAAAAAGAAGTTTGTTTTGATGGAGAAGTGTGAAGAGGCTTTTAGGAAACTAAAGTAAGTATTAGAAATTATACTAATTTGGAATTACCCAAAATTGAAAAGGGCTTTTTGGTATGTATCAATGCCTCAAAAGAAGGTTTAGGATGTTTAATTATGCAAAATTAGAGAGTGATAACGTATGTGTCAATAAATATTTGATCGCATGAGGAGAATTATGCGATGCACAATTTAGAAATGGAAATTATTGTTCAAAAATTGAAAATTTGGAGACTTTACTTGCTTTGAAGAAAATTTGAACTAAAATTTGATCATTATGGGGTTACAAACATTTTCATGCAAGGAAAATTAAATACAAGTTAAAGAAGGTGGTCAGAATTAATTAGTGATAATGACTTTGATATTAAATATATAAAGGGAAAATGAGTAGAGTGGTGGAAGACTTAAGCTAAAGGCCACATATATTCTTTATTATTCCTTTAAAGACAAATTTAAGAGAGTGGAACATCCTAGTGTCAAAAATATGATTGTGGGATTGAAATTGCTAGTATTTTGGAGAAGAATGAAGAAATTCATCGTAGATTTCATGGCAAGGTGTTTAGATTTTAAAAAGGAAGAGGAAGAACATAGACATTTGGCAATATTACTACAACCTCAAACAATATAGGAGTTAAAATGGGAATATGACATACCCTGGTTAATATTCCTTCATTGCAAATAAATTGTAATCAATTAAAGAGCTGAGAGAAAGGGAAACAAATTACAGTTGCTTGAGGAGGGAGATTGCTTAAGGAATGGATTATTTTAAATAAGAGTCTTGGTTGGCTGAGTGGATTTGAATGGGTTGACTGTGAAATAAATTTAACTGAAAAGAAGAGGATAGGTACAGGTGTCCTCTAAGCCCCAACAACAAGCAAGAAGAGGAAAAAAATATTGAATACCACATGTGTTTACTTGTCCAAGGAAGTTGACATGTGTATGCCTAGCAAAAAGATAAACGGTTGGTATGTTGGGGATGACACAAAAACGAGTTTACAAGGGTGGAGGAGGATAAACACATGTGCATTGGAAAGAAACAGTGCCGAGTACTAGGATAAATTCCTCTAAGGGTCAGAGGTGCAAAGAAAGAAGAATGATCAAGATCATGGGGGATCAATTTCTGGAAAAGGGATCCAACTGAGGAAACTCCAAGAGGCTTACTAGGTGAATTTTTATAGAGTTTTGGCTTGCATAAAGGATAAAGAAACCACTATGGATCTTTTGGATTGATGAAACATTGGTTAAGGAAGAGAAACTCAAGTATTTGTGAGGGTTTATGAACCACCAGACGTTTTTGTGTGGCCAAAGCATTGGTGTTTGAATCACTGATGAATTACATAGAAAGGTGATCTATTTACCCCAAACAGTGGCTTATCTAACTCATGAAACTTCCCTTGTAAGTGGAATATATTATCCTGATAGTGAGTTGAGACTCTCTGTGCAGTAGTATCCCAACATGGATGTTATCATGTTTGAAAGGACCAAGTGAAAATGTGTATAGCTGATGAATCAAGGCAGTGTGGTCTAGTAGCATCCTGTTTCAATTGTAACATTGGTGAAGTTCTACTTGGAAGCATTGGAATATGGCCTAAGGGTGGAAGCTACAAGTAATTGTGGTTGTATCTTACCTATGGTTTAGTGGAGAGTTTAAATCCCAATCTCAGTTGCCTAGCTCAATCTATCAAACCAAAGTTTCTGCTTATGACTCTTATGTTTTGAACACTTTATGTTTTCTTAACTTACTGATTTATTATGGCTTGTAATGTTGAGGAATGAATCATTCATGTTTGGATGAACATGGTTGTTTTAAAAGTATGGATACAAGATTATTTATATTATTGTGTTTAAATTGACCATAATACTTGTCTATATGGCTTTTCCACCAGGAATTTTTAAGTCTCACGAGTTCTTGATTCATAAGTATGGTATGTGTGCCTGAATATCGAAGAGATGGGTGAAACTTTGTGTTAAATTTTCAGATTGTTCTATGTTATATCAATTAATTTAGCCCAAATTATTTCTTCATAAACAATGCATCCAATTATACGCAGTGTAATTAATCATTAACTGTAACTGAAGATAGAACAATACAAGCAGTGATAAAGAAGACAACAAAAAAACCATAAGGGACAACAAATTGGTCCAAGAATAGGGAAAAAAAACCACAAAGGGGAAAACCTTTCAAATCTTCTTCTTCACTAGATCGTCATAAAATATTTTCAGCAGAGAGTACAATGAGGCCAATACATATGAAACGGAAACAAATAGATAAAATCTAAAGATTTGTGTATCTACAACAATAAGAAACCCATATACAATAGATCACTAAAGTAATGTGATATCAACTGCCAAATCATAAATATGAATCCAGATGCTCTCAAAGATAGATCACAAACATATATGAATGAGCGACTGAAGTCTGGAATCACTGCGCAAACAACTGAAGATGACCTAACCTGTATCTACTCAAAAAAACCCTTGGTCGCGACCTCAACACGATGTGCCTGTGGCTAAAGCTCCCTTGACCGCTGGCAGGACACACTGTGATCACCACTCTACTCCAAATCAGCATGATCTATGTCCCTGAACCCTAGTTGCAACCTTGTCACGCTTTACCCACGGCTATAGTAGCTTGGCTGCTACCTTGACACGTTGTGCCCGTGGCTCTAGACCGGTTTCACTAGTTCTATGTTTGCGGCTATGGCCCAAAAGCCCTAGTTCATAGCAAGTCTCTCACCTGCGAATCTGAACCATGCGCGAGCTTCTTCCGTCGAACCTATGCGAATGAAAACATAAAATACAATCCAATACAAAGAGTTAAAGAAGAAAATATCATGAAAGAATTTCTGAGAATGGGCTTGAGGTCACTTCTATTTATAGCTTTTGTGAGGGACCACTTGGGGCTTTGACCAAATCCACATCTGTTGAGGCCAACCCTTTCCATTTTATTAATAAATAAAATAATTCATAATTTAACTTCTACTTAACCGATTGGGGCGATCTGTAGGTCGATTTTGGTCCTCTAGAAAAGAGGAATCTAATGAAATTATAATCTCGACCATCTGAGTTGTCAAAGTGTAATTTGACTCTAGTTGAAAAAATTAACACTCCCTCTCAACTAGGAAGAATTCCACTTGATGACCTCCTCCTGTAGATCTTTACATAATGGTGTCATTACGGCTCAACTCCATCTGCTGAAAATTTCTCGGAATCTAGAAGAAGAAGAATCAGGGAGAAATAGCTTCCACCCATACTGAGCAACAAATTATTCATCATACAGGGGAACAAATCTTCGACTCCGGAATCTCATTGGGGAGCCCATTCTCAACGTGAAATTATAAAAGGGGATAAAATCTAAACCCAATCATGTTGCCTACCGATCTTCCCATCAATGACTCTCAATAGTCATGTGGTAGAACACTTGCATCATAATCGACTTGGGTTTTACACCCCAAGTAGACTCTCAACTCGTTGGCCAAACGAGGAGTGGTATTCCCAACAAGCCTTGCTTGAGGGTATGATGCCAACTGGGGTATACTTTGTATAGACCAAATAGGGGAGCAACATCTCCGACCTTATGAAGATAAGGGAGTAGCATCTCAACCCTGGGTAACAGATAGGGAAGTTCCCTATTGTCCAGGAATCCCTCAACCCAAGATCCCTCTATCTCAATTTCTCACCGCGAGAGCTCAAGCAGGGTAGGAATAGTTTTCTTAGTGTCCTTGATTAGTGTTTCCCCTTTTCCATAGGGGCTACATCCATCAGTCCAACTTGTTCTTTGAAGACCAAAAACTTTCCTTTCGGTAGTGCCTTTGTGAGAATCTCTACTATATGCTCGTCAGTCGATATGTGGTCGATTCAAACAATTCCTCTCTGCACCATGTCATGACTAAAGTGATATCGAATCTCTATTTGCTTGGACTTGTCATGAAACACGGGATTCTTTGCTAAATGGATCCCCCTCTTGTTGTGACAATATATCACTGTGGTATCTAAGACTCGACCAAATATCTCACCAAAGAGCTTCCTTAACCAAGCTACTTCGCAACTAGCCATGCTAGCAACAATGTATTATGCTTTCGCTATGCTTAATGCTATCGACTTTTTCTTCCTGCTCATCTAGGATATCATGGCAGAACCAAGACTAAAACAACTCCCAGATGTAATCTTTGTGTCAGACACATTTCCTACCCAATCAACATCACTGTATCCATGAAGTTGAATAACTTCAGTAGAATATTTCAAACCAAGTGTGATCAATCCATGTAAGTATCTCAATACATTTTTGGTCGCAATCCAATGCTCATGAAGGAGCTCGATAATGAATTGACTCAATGTGTTAACTACATAACGAATATATGGATGAGTGTTCACAAGGAACATCAGAGCTCCAATTAGTTGTCTATACTCATATGGATTTTCCAGATCAGGTCTAGCTTCCTTTCCACACAACTTCCTAAAATTCATCTCGATCGGAGTAGTCATGGATTTGCATTCGGTCATACCAAACCTTTCCAGAGTCTTTACTACATACTTTCCATGTGAAAGAAAGATATCACTAGGCCTTTGCCACACCTTAAGGCCCAAAAAGTAGTGCATAATACCAAGGTCTTTCATCTCGAATTCAAAGGCTATCTTCCTCTTACATTCAATCATCAGAATTTCACTTCCTATTAAGAATATATCATCAACATTGCTTCTTGTGAAACCCAGTTTCATTAGATAGTTGTCAATGTGTGCATACCAAGCTCGGGAGCTTGCTTCAAACCATACAATGCTTTCTTCAACCTACAAATGTGTTCTGCAATCTTCCACTTCAAATCCCTGTGTTTGTTCAATGTATACTTCTTCTTGTAACATCCCATGAAGGAAAGTGTTATTTACATCCATCTGATGAAGGATCCATCCTTGACTAGCAGCAACAGAAACTATCGAACAAATAGTTGTGTATCGATACATAAGATAAAATATGTCATCATAATCTTCTCCCTCTTTCTGAGAGAAAACTTGAGCTACGAACCTTGCTTTGTATTTATCAATGTTGCCATTGATTCCATGTTTGATCTTGAATAACCACTTTGAAGTCACAAAAAACTTCCCATGTAGTCTCGGCACAACATCCCATGCATCATTTTTTACAATAGATTAGTATTTCTCAGCCATAGAATCCTTCCAAACTTGTTCTTTGACTGCTACTTCGAATGAGGATGGTTCAACTTGAATCATAGTGCTCATAGCAGCTACATATCCTTTAAACCTATATGGTTATTTCCTTTCTTTGAAGGATCTAAAGGCCTAATCCAACAGGACTAAAGGAAGAAAATTTATGATCCTGGCAGAGAAAGGGCACAGCGAAAGCTTACCCCAACCACACTCTCCGATCCTTCAGTAGCCCCACGCCTCAGCACATAGGGGTCCAATTAATTTTTCTATGATAAATTTATCATATTTTTCATTTCCTAACATGTGTAGATATATATACATATGGCTGATTTAAATTTGCTTATTTGCAGGTTATATGAGAAGATGCTGGAGCAGCTATGTCTACCCAAATTGAAAAACTACTAGCTCTCTCCGAAGGATGCAGATCTGGGTTTCAGATCAAACTCAAAACCTCGTGTTATGTGAATACTCAGTATCTTGCTCGAAACAGAAACCATTCTACCCACTTATCATCACCTGCAAAGTCCCTTAGCATGGAAGTGACACCACCAGCAAATAGCAGTTGTTGTTTGATGACGAGGGCTAAGGCTAGCCTAAAGAGAACAAGGTCATGAGATCTCTGAAAGAAAAGGCAAAAGGAACTCACTGATCTACCCAAGGTCGCAGGTCGCACATCTTTGATTTTTTCACCTTTGCGACCCCGCGACCCAGCGATCTAGCCGCAAGGTCGCAAGGTCGCACATCTTCGAACTTGCTACCCCCGCTGAGCCCGCGACCCGGCGGCCTGGTCGCAAGGTGCCGGTGCGCACATCTTCGATTTTTCGCCTTTAGGCCGCGACCCGGCGACCTGGGCGCCGAGGTCGCCGAGAGTCGCCATCTTCCCCGATTTTTCGCTGGAGGCCCGCGACCCGGCGACCTGGTGTGGTCGCTGATCGCCACATCTTCAGACATTTGTTGGCACAGGCCCGGGCTTGACTTCCTAGTACTTGGAGTCAAAAGTGCGCCTACATTTCTTCGGTTTTCCTCCCTTTTAGGCCGCCGAACACGGCGAGCCTAGTCGCGAGTCGTAGTCGCCATGTCTTCGATTTTCCACCTTTGTGACCCCATTTGTTGTTGACACAGTGTAGTCTTGTGGTCTTGTTCTTGATTTCCAGCTAGGCCTGTGACCCCGCAACCCAATGACCTGATCGCGGTCGCATGTCTGCTGAATGAACCCGCGACCCGACGACCTGGTCACGAGTCCTGGTCGCACCGGTTGTTCCTTGCAAGGCCACCGACCCGCGGCCCCGGTCGGAGTCGCGGTACTTAACTGTGACTCGGTCGCGGTCACAGAAAAAGGCGGGTCGCAAAGGCCCCGAGTCGAGAAGGACTGGCTCGGCCCAAGGGCAGGTTTTGCATTATAAATATCACCAGGGCTTGTCGCATGGATCTTTGGTTGGGGACTCGGGTTGAATATATTCCTTGTTGGAAAGTTACTTTGAAACATGAATATGAAATTTTCAAAAACTCCCTATGAATGTGATATGTTCTTTGTGCAAAGACAACACCTTGTGTATTCATGCTGTTTCGAAACATCCTATGATTAATGAAAACTGCACTCTTAATAGCATCATTTATGCATCGCAGCTACTCATGCTTGTGTTTAATGATGTCCGATTTCACATCACTTTCCTAATGGATGTTAATACTTTGTCTGCAACATTTCGTTTTGTCTTTAGAAGTAAAGGGGATCTGCTTGTAAAGAACTATTTCTTTGTGGTCATATACCTCTCGCCCTGCTTGAAAACGTGTTGTAACGACACCTCCTTAGGCGTATATATTTTATTTATTGTCTCGCTACGCATAGTGTTATATACGTGTTTAATGCATCAGACTCTTCTTTTAATTTCTTAGGTATGTATATCGTTTGTATATTTTGAGAGTTTAGCGAGACCCAAAGCAAACTAGAAAATCGGTACGTGGCCGGACCCACAGGAGCGGGATCCTATTCAAACGGTTTCAAGGTCTAATTGGGACCTTTTTTACGGAAGATCCTATTTCGACCCAGGCAAAGTGATTATAAAATCAGCAATTGGCGCTGAAAGGAGGCCTTGAACACTCCGACCTTGTGGTTAACAAAATGAAGAAACGGACTAGTGAGCCCTTAAGCCTGGGTTAATCTCATATCTCGCAAACGCCGTTCCCAAATCATTCTCCGAGATGTTTGTTTGGATTTTTATGGCTTTGTATGCTATATCAAGTGAACTTATGTGTCAACATCCCCGATTTAAAATTTGATGGTGAAAATGGGGTGTCTGTATGTGTCGATTTTTGTGACTTTGATGAGTGCTATGAAATTGATGATGGGGTTTGATTTGTTTTTCTTTGTTCACTCAACTCTCAAAATTAAGTGCTAGCAGTGGTAGCACATTTAAGGCTTCATCCATTCGCTTGAACAACTGTTATAAATTACAACAATATTTTCAAGGTACCAGTCCTCATAACATTGTAATAAAAGTTACATGACATGAAATGGAACCTCGGGGAATCTTTAGTTGGTTCTTTATGGACTAGCTCATTATTGTTTTGGGTTCACAGAGGGATGTTGATTAGAAATGTTTAGGTGAAGCAGTTCAAGTATGTAATTTCCCTTGGGCAATTTAGTTGATCTTAATGTTCCTATGCATTTGTTCGGACTTTGTCCCACTAATGCTTCTGTCCATCTCCCAGTCAGACCACATTCGAGGCCTCCGGGAAATGCCCATTGTTTGTGATATTCTAGCCTCCTCTGCAGGTTGTTGAGGTGGGTTGTGACTTTGGAAGTCTGACGTGATAGACAACAGCGAGGGATGAAAGCTTGTTACTACCTTTTCATCCCTACACCATGCTCAATCCAATTTGAAAATACAGTGGCTCATTCTCTCTCTCGGTCATAAAATTATAAAACCCACTGCGATATATCGGACAGTCTCGTCAGTTCATCGGATGATGAATACGGATTCACATTCGAAGATGATGAATCTAGTTCATTCGATTGTAGGCTGGTTCACATTCGGATTATGAATTTGGTTCACATTCGGATTATGAATACGGTTTCACATTCGGATGATGAATACGGTTCCCCCATTCGGATTGTGAATACGGTTCATTGGGATTAATCATTTGGGTAATATGTCTCTCTCGGTTCATGAAACCTACCTCGACTTTTCGGTGTCTCCTGGTTTCAACTTCTAGTCTGGTGTTTTTATCTTGATTATGGTCAACTACATCATTCAGGTGAAGTTGATTCCTGCAAACTGTAGGATGTCTTTCATTTTCTCTTGGATAACAGAGATGTACGTTGAAACCTCGTATGGTTAGCACAAACTCAATCTGTTCATTGTTCACTGATTTGGTTCTGGATACACTTACGATAAAAAAATTTCTTCAAGACATTATTAATTTCCTTATCTTTGGTATTTAAGAAGCAATCATAAGCATACGAATGTTCCACAATCTGGAATCAAAATCGATGAATTTTTAGATCTAATCTTTCTCACTCGGAATCTTTAAACGATAATAGGAGCGATTGTCATTGGCGCTGGGCTCATATGTAGTCCATCCCGATTGGTAACTCTCAGGGCTTTGACATGCCGGTGCCCAACTCGACCACATCGATGGTTGTGGCGATCACTCCTTAATAAGAAAACATGTTCAATCATGCTACAGAACTCACTCATAGGATCTCTTGGCTGACCCCTATGAAGACACACAGATTTGATGATTAGCTTTACGGTTCAGTACCCACCGAGCGTCGGCTTGGCTTCGACTCGTGGTAGTTTCTCAAATGACGTCCCAAGTGCCATGCTCACTCACACGCAACCGCATCGAATTCACCCCACTGCAGATCTAGAATGCGATGCTTTGGGTTGTCAATACGTGATGCATAAACATTTGACCAAACTAATACGAAACCCATTTGCTGACATGGAAATCATGGTCCCCTTTGTCACTTAGCCGCAACATTGTGCCATGCTGTGGACATCAAATTATCCCCACCACCACAATGAAGTTGTTGATTTATAAACCAACCCTATTCGGTGGATGTTCCTGAAACAGTGACATGAACTCATTATCAGTACCCATCGAATGAGATTGTGCACGCAGATGAATATGATTTTCATTTTATAAATGTTGAGTTTAAAGAACATATTGTTGTGTGTCAAGATAGTGAGATTGACCTACAGCTCTTTATTCGGCATGTTCTTTGGTAAGTTTCTATGATTATCTTGCGTTACTGCTCCTCGGAGTAAGTTTTATTCTTTGTTGCCTTTTTTGGATCTTATTCTGATCACAGTGTTGTTGTTCTTGCGAGTCGGGAACTAGTAAATGCATTTATGTTTAAACTGATTCTACATATTTGAAGCCATATGTTTGATGGCTTAGGGTTTGAATAATAAAATAGCTAGGACACATGACAAAAAAAATTTAGTTTCAAGTTGATTAAGTTTACTTGCCAGAATTTTTACTTCATGGTTTAAAAGTGTGTTTGTTGTTTTTGTTTTACGATTAATATCTTAGCGACATCATGTTACAAGTATTTTTCTTTTGTTTTCCTTTTAGGTTGCTTGTTGTGCATAAATAATTATTGTGTATTTGCGCCTCTTTGCCACCTACAATGGTTGATGGTTTTCTTACTTTGTGGCATTTTGCATTTGCATCACCATTTCTTTTTTACATTTTTACATCATACTCTCTCTTCTCCGCATCATTTTCTGTCGTATTTCTTGTATACCTTTGAGCCCTCATTTAACCTAACACCTTATGGGTCTTGTTTTGCCCGATTCTTTGAGCAGGTAACTCTCCCATTGTTTTGGCGTGAAGTGGTGGTGGCTATCTCTGACTTTCTCTTAGGACGAGTCATTGAAATCGCATTCTCAACAAGATGCATGTAAGTCTAAACTTGTTTAGCTAGGGAGGACGGTGGTTGCTTGTATGGGAGACCTAATGAGTTCGAATGACCCATACTGTAGCCTAAGCCTTGTGCCCGACATAGTCTTGGGCTCTTAAACAGATACGTTTGCACGCTTCACCTAGTGGTAGATGGGATGGGAAGGTTCGGCCAAGGGCAGTGACCACAAATACGGAGATGTCTTTAGGTTTTACGTAACCACGAAAACAACTTCTCTTGCTCGTAAAATAAGTCGGGATCCCTCATCCTTGTGAAAAAATAAGAGCCAACAGGCATATGAAAATAAGCTATAAAACGAAAACCCAGTGCACGTAAGCACATGAAACAAACAGGCGAGGATGAAAAAGGCTTCCTGTGGAGGGTCATGCAACGATTCCGCCGAAATGCGGCAGGCTGTTGGCGGCGATAACGTTTGTGATTTCTTGAAGTGACTCACGGCAGTGCTATCCGAACCCTGCTGAAGTGGAACAACACAGAAACTTACTTTAAAAAAATCGGCAATAATAAGCCTTCTTGCTTGCCCTTCACATCGCCAATGAAGCTACGGCATGTGAGCTTTCTCTTTGATGTTGCGATTAGCGGGACTTGGTTGAGGCACGGATTGAGCATACTGTAAGGGTGAGTAACACAAAGGGACAAGTTGTTCAATATTCCCTTGTTTGTCACTATCTTGACTCGGTTTGTTGTGATGTGTAGCAGAATGTTGGGTTCTTCATCTAATGGTTCGCCATTTGTTGTGGCCGCTAAAAACACCACCAAAATTTTGGGTATATTTAAAATTTCGGGTTCCCCTACTAACAAGCAAGGCGTTGAAGTGCTCGACACCGCAATCAACTACATCCCCCGACCTATCCCCGCCCTCATGAGTTGTCTGCTTATGGATCGGATGTCTTTGTTGCAATCCTAACCATATGTGGGAAGGATCATCTGGCATGCGCTAGAAAGTTCTTCGCAGGTCACGTATGTCAATGAGATCGCCACACATACGTTTGAATGGAAAAGCTTTTGTGTATTGATGAATAAAAGCCTTCCCGATGTAGGTCATTAAGCATGTTGTTCGAATACTTCTCTTAAACTTGTTAGTTTCATATGTTTTATCTTGGTCACCATTGTCAAAGAATAATTATGATGTCGTAATGTTCCCGCGAATTAAACCCCGAGTGACAAACTCCTCGATTACGTGTCCAGAAGCATCAAGGGTAATAAATTGGGCTCATGACGAGGCCAAAGAAGATTGTAGAAACGAGGGTGTGAAGGCAAGTGGTCAGTCTTATTAAAGAAGGATAGTGTGATACATGGTGATCGGAGAGAACCTTCTGTATCATGATGCGAAAAAGATTTCTTCACTAGTGCACCGGATATGCAGCGCTCCATTGGAGGCATGGATCTTGCATAATACCATCTCAGTATTCGATGAGGCGCCGTAAATGGACGACCTGTTCGCCACTTCGATGAGTCTAGTATAGCCCGGTGAACAAAGCGAATCATAATTTTGCTAGATAAGCAGCCATCTCTGGTCAGGCGTTCCCACGTGCCGGAGTGGCAGTGCGGCTTGCACACATATTTGAGTGTGAGAGCCCAAGCGGAGGATTTTCAAATATGTGGCGCATCTTTCAGGAAGCAACATTTTTATGAATCCTAAGCTACATTGGTGTGAGGGTGTTTGTCTTTGTAAAGGTGGTAAACAAGGAAATAGCATTAAAACCTAGTCTCCTTGCTCTTTCATATCCATAAAGTTTGTGCATGCGGGACCATAAGGGATGGGGGCACTAATTAAACCTAAGAGGTGATGTTTAAACGCATGCACTTTTGAGAAGCATTGGGCGCATTGATGCATATGAAAATAGTCTCTAAATTTCACAAAGAAGAAAGGCTCAACATTAAAAAGACTGTGATGGCTTGGTAACACTGACTCTCGATCTTCTAAACAAAAAGCCTTGGTAACAAGGTAAAAAAAGGCCAGTCTAAATTAAAACAAGGCTCGAAAGCATATGGTTTCAAAAACCATAAGATATCTTGGAGAAAAAACTAAGAGATAACATTATAAAGCCTTGCTCAATGAATGAACGACATTGTATGTTTAATGCCCAAAGCGCAACGCAATTTAGTTTGCAAACCATATAATGGTGGATTAATCATATGAAAACCTCCATATTTGTTGTGCTCAAATAATTTTAGGCGGGATTTTGATCTATGACCAAAAACGTGTTGAGCAGGTATTCTAATGGTCAAAGTTTGTTGTAAAAACGTGGAACGGGCGCAAAAAGGTTCAAACAAACGTTGGTCAGCTTTTATGTTGAAACCCGGTGTGAGAATAACACGAAGACAGGTGCAGGTTATACATTGACATGTGACTGGCATAAGACCTGAATATTGGGTATAAAAAATTTTCTATGCCGAAGTCTAGTATTGGGGAAGAGAGCATATATGGTGATGCGACGTTAAAATGCAAAAGACAGGCAGATATATATTTGGTCAACGGGGACGAGAGGAGCGGTCGAACAACTCACGTTCGAAACACACGGGTTCCCGAACATATAAAATGGTGAGATGTTGGGTGAGCTCGATGGACATGATTAGAAGAAGAGATAAAGAATAACTTATCTCAAATTATCATCATCGTGGCCTCCAATCGGAGTTATGTCAATTTTTTTTGTGGTTCTTTGTTTCGTAGAATCTTGGGCACACCTTCCAAAGACGAATCAAATTTTCAAACTTATTACGGACAGCAAGCATCTGAGGAGTTATTTTTATAAGTAGAGTGTCCATTGTGTGGTAAGAGTACAAGATATGATGGTCGTTTAATGTTCCTTTGGATACAACGTCGTTCAGCATTCCGTGCGTAGACGGATATATGTTTTATGGTCCAACGTTCAAAATCATTTGTGGAACCAAGCGTGAAATATTCAAACTGGACAGGCTAAATTATTTAGTGACTCCGTGTCTCGTCTTGAGTTAAATCGCAATGAACATTTGCTTTAATGTTAAGTTACGATTCGTGATGAATATATAAGTAAATAGTGCATTTCAATAGTAGCATTGAACGTTACACATATAATAGCATACATATAATGGCCAACGTGGTGTATACATATAATGGTGAATATGTGTGAACGTTGGTGCCTCTTGTCCATACACTTTTCCATATCTTTTTCACTCACTAAACCTCCAAAATTGTCAATATCATGTGCGAGTATCTGCTGTGGTTTTTAATTATGTTTGTGTGTTTTCTGTTTGATTTAGATTTTGTTCATCTTTGTTCTGGAAACTTGTCCTTTCACATTGTTACTAAGACTAAAAATGATAAGGTGTCTACGAAGAAACAGCCACATGGCGCGACTGAAACAGCAAGGACATGGTTGTTCCTATTAGTTAAATAAATTGTCAAAAAACGCGGTCAAAAGCCATCCGTGAAGTCAACTATGGAGTTATGTCGGGGCGAGACTCTTTGTTCATGTTAAGCATCTGGCGTTTCCAAGCTTGCCGGAGGTTAATTGACATACGCCGGATGGAACAATTCAGCGCCCACCTTCCATAGATCCGTTTTCCAACATATCCCCATGTAGTAGCCTTAATCGGTCTCACAATCTTTGACTGTCTTGGAACAGAGCAGGGATGGGTTTGTTACTTCTTGACGTTTGCATATTGTGGGGTGAATTGAACATTGATTGACTCATGTTTGTTGAGGTTGTTCTCAATTTCCTTTGTTGTTGACGGACCAGTAACATATTTAAGCATGTCTACACAGTCATAATAGGCCCGAATTTTTAATGAAAAAACTGTTTAAACAGGCATGTTGAGGATCATTACATAAAAAATGCTTGTCAAAGACTTTGCTAAGCAGGGATTACGTATGTTAATGTATATATTTTTCATTTCTGTTGCATAACAGTCATTGTATCATAACACTTCACATATACATTTCATAGTTGTGTTCATTCATTGTCGTTTCATACATTTCTTATGCTGTGTTTTTATAAGTTGTTAAATCAATCGTTCTTGTCACGAGGACGCGAACGAAGCAGTAGAACATTTTCATGAAGTATTTTAGCTATTAATGTAATGGCATTAATATACACTAGTTTTTCTTTCGCTTTTACTTGATCTTGTTTTAACTTTTAATTTCGGTTTGTATGAACGATGAATTAAATTTTAAATATATTCAAGCTATATGGTGCTATTGCGATATCGAAAAACCACCAATTGGTGATGGTGAGGGCTGCTGATGAAATATTAACAGTTTAATGTTCATTCTTTGCCGGAAATTAGATATATTGACTGCTCATAAGCGATGTTGATTACTCAAGAAAACCACAGGCGGACTAAACGAAGCGCGATGAAGATATTGGTTTAATATTAGTTCATATACAAACAATTATTAAATCATGTATGACATCTTGATTGCCACCAAGCTGCAATTGGGCGATGGGGACAATTATGTGTATGGTTGGTATGGTTTATTATGAAACAATAATGGAATTATGAAGTTGTTTATGAATGCTATGAAGTCATGGTGAATTAATGATGAAGAAATTGACAATTGATGTAATCTGATTTAGTTGTTCATTGCGATTTTTGAATTGCAGCGTGTTCATGACAGGTTGACAAGAATAATTTAATTTCTATATTATTCATTCTTGTTTTTGATTCATTAGATTAGCAGACTTTTCATTGTGATTTATTAACGTATTGTAATTTGTTGCTTTTAAAGACATTTTAGATTGATGATATCGACCACAAGAGATCCTACTTTATGCTGAATAATATTCAACTTGCTTTTCACTTTAGAAATTTCCATTTTATAGCACTGAAAGACCCTGACGATAAAAAGTTGAAGAAAGAGGTTATCTTGCATATGATGCGCATATGATTGCGATTCCGGGATTGACGGATAAATAAGCTCAATTTGGTTACTAAATTGACCAAAACATTTAGTATTGATTGTGCAGTGTTGTTTAGTGTCATTATGAAAAAACACTAAAATAATCATAAAAAAAGAAGAAAAAAGCCAGTAACTTCTTGAAGTATGCTCTCCTCTTGCCTAGTGTATAATAAGGATCAGAAAAAGAGTTATTGGTTTATTAATTTTATTGAATATATACTCTTCACACTAATGACATTTTAAGAAGGAATCAGAAAGAAGATGTCATTTAACTTTTAAAATAAAAATAGCACTTTCAACCTTTTGTAGGCAAGGGAATTCACAGAAGGAAGACATAATGGCCAGGGATTGGACTATGTCACATCTTCTTCAGGCTGGACAGGTTACCACCATACCCTGCTTTTAAGGTGTGCAGGTGTCAAAAAACAGATGAATTAGAGGACTACTCCTATGTCTAAACATAACAAAAAAACAAAAAAACTTTCTCTCATCATGTAGTGAAAGGAGCAGAAATTCTCGTGGACTAAAAAAACTCTGTGGGGAAGGAGATAATAAACGGTGGAGGTAGAGAGGAGGAGAGAGATAGTGAAGATAACAATGATGAAGAAATAACGGTGAAAATAGGGACAATTTTTCTTGGACCCTGGACAGTGGCTCCCTTTGGCTAGCATGTCTACACATTTCTCCTAACTTTTATGGATTACGAGTGAGGATCACTGAAAACATTTCATTTGGACAGAAATGGCTGCACAGGCTATGACTATATGGAAGATTCTCCAAAAACTCAGCTGAACACACTAACAATAAAGGATGTGCAAAATGGACTGTGGGATTAGCCACTCAATCTGGGGACTTGGTGGTATGAAACAAACATTTGAATGTGATACTTGGTTATTGTATGCCCATAATCTGATTGAAATTATTCAAAAATATTCAAAGATGAAAATTGAAGACAGATGAAAAGATTTAAATACAACTTAAAAGAAACAAAAGATAGGCAACAGATAAATGAAACCTTGAAAATATATATTAAAAATGACCCTTTAAAGATGAATGGATAGACATTTTAAACATGATGGGAAAGGACATTCCTAATAAGACTGGATAACGAACTATATGTCAATTCTCAAGGGAAGATCTAAAGCGGGAAAAGGGCACAGGGATTCTTCTCTTATTGAGGTTATAAAATCTCTGCATTACTGGGATGGATAATGAGGCAGAGATTGGCATGCTGTGATGAGTTTAATGATAAAGGAGAATATGGTGAACAACTGGCTTCATAAAATCCGCTGAACGACGACAGATGCTGCTTTAACCATCTTTTGTCCAGAAATGTAGAAAAAAACATGCTTTAAGGGAATGTCCATGGATACAAAAGTTGTGTGAAAACATGTATAGTTGTCGAGAGATAACGAGATCAAGGATTGTACTTCATTCATAGAACAAAAAACAACGCTAAAGAAGAATCCGTTCTAAGCTGGAATCCTAAGCACATGTGAGAAACCTTGAAGGTGTGATAAGGTTTCATGCTTATATGAATCTCAACCACAAATTAGACCCTTAGCAACAATCTTGGCCCAGGCATAAGAACCTGTCAGCGCAAGTTCTGGGGATACGAAAAATGCTGTACGGAATTTGTCAATTTTATCCGTATCCATCTTGAAATATTAAGCTCTACAATTTAAAACAAAATACATAGAACAAACACATGGCTACATATGCTTTCAACAAAATAGGTATATCAATAACTACATACCAACGAGAAGACACAATCAACCCCGTCGACATTGCCAAATCATATGGCAGGTGCTCAAACTAACATATGGTGAAAGGACATTCTTCTGGGTGGCTGCTCTAACGATGTACAACTCGGATACGGTAAGTTTTAAACAGCCCATAGACATTGAAACAAAACCACCACAGGAGGACTCTCTTCAAGTCAATAAGGTTAAGGAAGAATCTCTTCAAGAACAGAAACCAAAAAAAGAAAAAGAAAGGCTAACATCACAACTCACTATGGTTGAACGACCTATATCTTCATCTGCATCATGGAAGGACTTGGATGGTAAGGAAATTTGGAAAAATACAAATCTTATTTGCTTGTAAACTTTAAGATGAATTACAGAAATTATTTGTATCAAGGACTACAATATACAATATTAAGAAATTATATTGTGAAAACCATAAAGGAGTTGAGTTTAAAAGACCGGAAAAGCTAAGACACAAAGAAGAATCCACGATAGGAAAGATTGGACATTATGATGGTGGGCGTGCCATGTAAAACCATAGATAAGTCAGTTACTTGAGAGCACATATAAACGAGATGGAAGAACCGAACACATTGATTGACTTGGTACTGTCAACATTATAGTGGAAGCAGACTATGAAACCAGTTAAAACACCCTAACCTTCACACCTCACCATAACTTACAGCACGGATGAACAGTTATTAAACCAGAACAATTGTGTTAAAGTATTTGGTGCCTCATAGATTCTTGGGAATATGGTGGAGCTTTAACAGTTTGACCAAAAGTAATCTGGGAGAACGTCAATTATTATAGGAAGACCTTGGTACATTACAATTGATGCTTTAATATGGTTGTAGATGGAGACATCTGCACATTTCTAATGGTAATTAGGCAAGGAAACAATTTTATATCACCTGAAGCAATTAAAATGGGGGGCAGTAGATGAATAGATGATATGAACACTATACAACTTTGTCTTTATGGCTTTTAGCAAGATGGTGAAGGATATGGAATAATCTGAACACATTAGAAAAGGACTTGAGATAACTTGGAATATGAGCCCACACAATTTCGATTCAGGATACGACATAGAATATTTATCATAGAGCAATGCTCCCTATTTTACTCTATGAAGGTTTGGTAATTAGCTTTTCAGATTTTTCTGAAAGAACATTGAATATTAACAAACATACGGAAGTACTGTGAAAGGCATAACAATCTGCAAAAACAATCTTGCGTTTAGCAGGGTATCTGACTTTTAGAAAAGGTGTGAAGTCCACCAGACACTACGCTCTGTCTATATTGAGAAAACGATGAGTAATCGAGACAACATCAAAGAAGGATGAAATCAAAATCTTGGGGGAGATAGTGAAAGAAGAAACTCCAGCTAAAGTAAACTTCATTTGTCAATTTGAGATAACATGATGGTTTCTCCTTTAAGTTTATAAATGCCTAAAAAAAATGAACGATAGGTAAATAGAATAGGGAAATTAATTAAGCAACTTTGAAGATCACTTTTACTGCCTTTTTATTGATGAATATTAGATACATTAACAAATTAAAAAATTATTTTTCATTTTTGGATAGTTTTATTTATTATAATCAGAATTCGAGCAACACTGAGGTGAAAATAAGACTACATTTGCCTGTGGAACTTTCACCTCTACGGTGCTTCCTTTTGGGATTTATAACAATGCACCGTCAACATTTCAAAAAGCGATACTAAGGGTATAATTAATCAAGTTGTATGAGGTTTATATGGATGGTTTCTGAGTTTATAAATACATTCATTTTGAAAGGCATTCCAAAGTACCCAGAAGGACCTATGGAACAAAAAACAATATAAACAAACATGGTATTTTATAATTATTTCAAAGGATCATTTTAAGACCTATGTTGAGAATGGAGATTAAGGTTGATAGATCAAGACAAAGTCATCTCAGAATTACTATTCAAATTATCAAAATGTATTTAGAAGAGATTTTTAGGTTCTCTTGGTACTATGAAAGGTTATATTTATAGCTGTATCTCCATATTCAATTTAACCCCAGATTGCAGAATTTAAATGAATGAGTTATTAAATAGCATGAAACTTTTAAAATACAAAGAATGTAAAACTATCTTGGAAGGACTATAGGTGGAAACTTTGCTTTGCTGTTCTCAGATGCTTCGAATCTGACTCATGGTATGTTCACAGGTCAGAATTTAATTCCTTATGCCATTATTTTGGTGGGTGAAATACAGAACACAGTTCTCACCTTATTTGAAAGGGACTGTAGGCTGTTTCATTCATACGATTAACAAGTTTAAGACAGCCACTGTGAGGCTATGAAACTTTTATTCACATCTGACAGATGCAATTAGTGTTTAATGAACAATGACTTTATTACTAATGGGAGTGACAAAGGTATTTTTAAAGTTAGAGTATTCTTTGGCCCAGATGAACAGGCAATCTGATAGCTGATTTCTTGTCTAGAATTGAAATGTTAAAGAAGGTTATTATATGAAATTAATTTCCTGATGAATATTTGTTTGGAGGTAACTATTAAGACCCCTTGGTGTACGAGATATTGCTAACTATTTGGTTATAGGCTTTAACTGCATTTATTTTCAAAAGCAGTATTCAGGAAGTTCAAGATATTCATGTGGTTCATGAAATTGTTGCATCAGGCCGGATCCATGATGGAAGAAGATGTGATAGTGCAGTATTCTTCAGGCACTCTTGTGATGAACCATCTGCATGGATGCTAAGGACAAAGGGCAGCCTATAAAATCCTTTCCTTCACGGATATTATTACTTCTCTGCACAAAGATACCAAAACATGTCAAAAAATTAAATGTGGCACAAAAGTGAGAGAAACCTGTATAAATGAAATACTTCATGAAATTATAAATAATTTGCTGAAAAATGAAACATGATTTCATTAGATTAATGTTCTATCGAAGCAAAAGAGTATATGTTGGTTTATACATGGGTTATGTATTTTAAATGGATGAAAGCTAAAACGTGTACCCTCTTGAAAATTTTAAGTTGTTCATTTTCTTTGCAGGATATTTTTACTCGCTTTTACATTTAATTATGACAGACAGGGGAATAATTACATATCAGAATTTGGTGGAAGTTGGTGAAGGAAGAATACAAAGTCAGGCAGAAAAATCTACCTCATACACGCTACGACAATGAACAGAGTGGACTCCACAGGCAAGTTCTTGGAAAGTATGTTCAAGCCATCTAACGAAGATTGGGCGGAAAACAGAACGCCCATTGAGCCTACGAACATTCATGGAAGAACTGTGGACCTTCTCCCTGAACTTGCTTATGGGAAAGAAAGTCTGCATTTCCCATTGAAATTCTGATGTCAAGACTTTCAGAATACTTGATTCGTTGAGAATGGACTTGTAGAAGCCCAAAAACATAGGAATGGAGGCAATTGGACAAATAGATAGGATAGAACAGAAGCAGTTCTGAACGATCTAGTTCAATATCAAAACTAAGTGGCACCAATAAATATATCAAAGAAGAAGAAGTTTAAAGAAGGTGTTGGGCATTGTTGACTCCAAAGTTTAAAGTTGCCTCAAAGGAAATTTCAGGCCTGTTGGCTTGGAAGCACTGTAAGTTAAACAGAATCCTTTAATATTGACATTTGTAAGTCAAGATATTGATATGAGTTTTCAAACTCCTCTTTTTGCCACCATTGAATGGCCATAGGTTAAAAGGATTATTAACAGCCACTCTCTAAAAGTTTTTTGTCAAGTTTGTTTCACGAAAGTTAGTAATTTTGGTACGGAAAAATCCTTTTTCTCTACCAAACTTAACATTGTTTTTCAGGTTAAAATGGTATAACATGAAAATAAATGTTGATTTGGCAGGTCTTATCAAATATAGGGTGAAATAGGACACACAGCACTCTATATTTTCCATCATTTTTGTTTTATTTCATCTCTACCCTTATCATTGTTCCAACATGTTGTTTATTTCATAAATACACTTTATTCCATAATATCCATTATCAATAAAAATCTTTTTATGACCATTTCACGAATCATTGTTTAACATTATTCATTCTATTTTAAACCAAGTGATATTTATGTCGATTCATAATTTGACATACAACTACATGGTGACTACGTTCCATGACGAAGCAGTTTAAGGCTACTACTACTACCATTTTCCAAAAAAAGATATACGATTCATAATTATTCTTTATAAATCATGGAATAAAATACGAGAGATCAATGGGACATTAGGAAGCACTAATAAAGTCAATGGGTTGAACCAAACCAAAAGCAAGGATTCCAAAGAGTATGAATAAAGTTTATTTAAATAGTATGAAAAAACACATTTTGCATATTAATTTTAAACTATAGGCTCTATTACCATGGCAATGATTGCTTCAAAAGCGATTAGCTGCTTTAGAATCTGTATTTATATCTTTGTTTTATTCTGGCGGTTTCTGTTCTTCAAAATTCAAACTCTCCATCATGGCTAATTATACATGAATATTGATACGTATTTGAGTTGACAAAGGACTCTTACGAAGCCGCATAACTTCCGTGTTGATTGAACGTGTTCATATTTATGACACGACCACCAAAAAATTCAAAAATGGTAGGATAAACATGCATGTCAGCTCTTTCTTTCTACTGTCGTGTTTACAAAACCCATATGTTCTCATCTCTGTTTCC
The DNA here is from genome assembly GCA_034641835.2 of Pinus albicaulis. Lineage (NCBI taxonomy): Eukaryota > Viridiplantae > Streptophyta > Pinopsida > Pinales > Pinaceae > Pinus > Pinus albicaulis. The sequence goes on from CM076577.1 coordinate 1,472,729,298, forward strand.
ATTTCCATTCCGTTCATGCACTCATATCATTCCGTATATCCACCACGGTCTTATTCCATTATTTTGTTTATGGTGCTCATTTCTAGTTTTTGTGATAACATGCAGGTAAGTGTGCTATACTCTTATGTATTCCATAGTTCGCTGTAAACCTCAGGAGGCAGGCACCGCGACACGAGAGAAAAAATGGAAAATTGTTGAGCGAACGGAAGGACGAGAAATTTATAGAGGGATTTCCCGCAAACAAAAAGAGATGTTGAAAGCTAAATGGGCGCATTTTATTAGGAAATTCGGGGAGACTGGAAGAGATTATAGCGTTTGCACAAGATCATTTGATGGCTCGGAAGCCAGTGAGAACATAGGTTTTTAGTCAATGAAGCATCAATAGCAGCGGCCACACAGGCTTCTTCGGGGGAAGAAGAAAGACATTCAAAAACAAAAATATAGGTGATGAACGCAGAAGGCAATCTGGGGCTAAAGGTATGGTTATCCTTTGTTTTAAAGAAGAATCACAACATGCAATAAAAGATGAATGGGCCTTTATTACTCATTGTTCAGAAATTTATTACACATGTGAAAGGCCAAGTTTTGGCTCTATGTACATGTGTCATACTGGGATATTGATGAATTTTCTTTGAAAAAACCAAACTCTCCAGTCTTGTATTTTTCTATTCAACAAGCTTGAAGAAAATGGTTGTCCTTTGTGCAAAAACACCTGGGAGATGTAGACTCACCCCATGTCATCATGGGTTTATAAAAATTCTGATTGAAAAAGGAGCTAAAAGAAAAGAAAAGATACATGGGAACAATTCCTAGTTAGAAACTTCTTTGAAGAACCTCGGGAAATTCACAGAAGGTAATCCCAATTAGAAGGAGTAAGAAAGAAAAGAAAATGGATGTTGAAACCCAAGTGCTCACTACACGGGAAGTTCCACATGACATTTGTAAAAAAGGCGAAAACAGGTAGATGAAATCCAAGATGCTTCTTCTACAAGAAGAAAAATGACAAAGAGGAAGAAAGTTGGTAAAAAGGAAGAAGAAATCAAAAAACTAGAAGCCAATAATATCAAAAGGAAAAAATTATTGAAGGTAAATACTTAAAACTTCTTCGAAGAAGAAAGATCACCAAATTAATACACGAAAAGATTAATTTTTCTTCAAAAAACGATATTCTCCAGAAAGCCTGGCAGAAAAACAAGAACAAAAAGGTAGGTGTGCACGACGTAACGAGGAGAAACGAGCGAGGGCTTGAGAAAACTGAAAAACACAGAGCTCGAGGTCCTCATTTCATTGGTTGGGTGAGGAGACATACGAACGGTCTCCAGGCGGCAATAGTCCATTTCGATCGGTTAGTGAACGTGCTGTCCCAATGTAGACAATGGTGTGTCCATCTTCATTCAATGAAAATATTGATGAAAGTTCTCCTCGGCCAAATTTTGAACATAATTCTCCCTTGCGACATTTTGAGGACAGGTCAATAGAAAAAAGACAAGGGCTGAACTTTAAGCAATGGAAGGTCTGTGACTATACGGAATCTGTGGAAAAGCGATAGGGTGAAAGTACACTATTCTGTGATATCATACAGTACAAGGATGACTTGGATTTCGATCCTTCAAAGCAGGAGATTTTTGAGCTTGGAGAGCTTTTGAGCAAGCATATCAAAAAATGAAAAGAAATGAAGCTTACTCAAAAAACAAAGACAAGGCATGCAAGACGAAGACCTGCATGACAATACTATTTACATTTGGGTGTTTGGCAAAAAAGAATAGAAATAAAAAAAATGCCAAAAATTGAGCGAACACTTGTGAATATCAGAATTAGAATTGCCTCATGAAAAAGAAAACCCAGGTAATGCTTGATGCAAAGAAAGAAGAAGGAAAAACTTAGATGTCTTTGGTGCAATGTCAAAGAGCACATGAATTGAACAAGGAGAATAAATTTTGATTTGAGGACATAACACCTTCAGTGGGGGTATGTTAAGTCCGAATTTTGCCTCTTGTCCATACACTTTTCCTTATCTTTTTCCTCACCTAAACCTCCAGGTATCGATATCTGTGTGCAAAAGGCTATTAACATGGTTTTTAATTGTGTTTGTGTGTTTCTATTTGATTTGGAATTTTGTTTTCATACAATTTCTTGTTTGTCCTTTCATAATTTATTTCTTTCTCACGTATTTTGTGGAAATACGATGTTACGGTGAGTGTCTCTGAAGAACGAGCACATGGACGAGCTACGAACATTAACCGAAGACATGGTTAGGCGCCCTGTTAGTTCCGTAGGTCTGGCTAAAAAAGCATGATAAAGCCATCATGCCGTAAATCGCTATGAGTTCTATTCTGTGGACTGTTTCGTGGCATTAAACATCCATACGGCCGTTTCCAAGCTTAGGAGGTTAGTGTGTTGAAGTTAAGGTCGAATTCAACGCCCACCTTCCATGAATCGTTTTCCAACATGGCCATACTCATATCATGCTTCCTTGGTAAGGTAAATCTTCATTTGCTATCTTAACAGAAGCAGTCTGGTTGTTATTACTTTATATAGAAAGCGTTTACACTGTTCGTAAAGATGAATAGTAGTTCTTAATTGATCACTGCATTGCATTACAGTTGATGTCGTTCTCTTATTGTATATAGTGATTACGCTGTAAAATAGCATTCTACAGTCATAATGAGCACTTTTTAATGTGAAAAACTATTGTTTTCAACTTAATTTGTGTTGAGGATAATTACCATTGCGTAGAAAGGCTTGTCGACCTTGAGGTTAATGTATTAATGTATATATTTTTCATTTCATTTCTTTACTTGATCATTGTATCACCAACCATTACATGTTCATATTTTAGTTGCTTCATTTAAATTTCATTAATTTCCATTTGCATTCTTATCACTGTATTTTTATGATTGTTAATCCTTGATCGATTTCTTGTACGAGTTTTTTAGGTAAAACTGACCCATTTTTCATAGTATTTGCAGCTATTGATATGGAAAGCGTGACATTATTATGCTGCTAGTTTTCTTTCCACAACTTTTGTTTAACTTAGGGTATTGTTTGTACATTTAAGTTTTGTATACGCAATTCGATAGTTAAATTTAAATATATTCGCTATATGGTGTCTTGATTGCTATCCAGACCACAGACATTTTGATGGTGTGTTTTGTGAAGTGAAATATGTAGTTTAGTATTAGTTTTCCTTTACGCGGGGTAGATATATTAAGGCTGTCATAAACGTCTTGATTTATCAAAAGCCACCATTTGGTGATGGTGAGAAATTTGCATGATGAAATATTAGTTTAGTATTAGTTCTTTTCTGCATAATTTAGATATATTAAATCATGTATGACATCTTCGATTGCCTCTACAACCCACAGTGGAGCGATGGTGAGGATTGGTGTGTGTATGGTTTAGTATTAGTTTCTTTTCTTTTCAAATTAAAATAATGGGTTACACAAATTCTGTTGTGAATTGCTTAACAAGTCATAGCTGGTCTAATGATGGTGGAAAATGAATTGATGTAATCTGATTTCGTTTATTCATTGCAATTTTGAATTTCCATAACGTAGTTTCTTTTTTGTATAGGATTCAGCAGCAAAGAATAGTTTAGTTTTGTATTGCTAGTTTCTTGTTTTGATTCATTAGATTAACGACACTTTTCATTTTCGACGATTTGCTTTCTTTGTCATTGCTGTAATTTCTGTTTGTGCAAGTTTCAAGATTGGTAAATCATTATAAGAGATACTTCAGCTTTAATAAATAAATATAACCAAGCTTGCTTTTCACTTTAAATTTCCATTTTACCTTAGAAGACCACAAACGACAAAAGTTAGAAAAGGATTGTCTGCATATAGTGCGCCGCACTTCATCGATTTAAATTCCCGGATTGACAATTAAATGTAGTAATTTAGGACACACTAAATTGACCTTGATAACGTGAAACAAGAACCCTATACGAAACCAACGACGGCATGATATAACAATCATTGTACGGATATAATCAAAGGGAGATATCGAATTCTATGAAGCACCAGCGCGAGTTTAAACTCTACGGATGAACGCTTGGAGAAAGTCAAAAGATTTCGTGTTTAATGACAAAAAATACTTTATTAAACATGACGACAACGGCAATCGCATGAATAGTTGACGGTCAAAACTGCCGCAAATTGAGTTTCCATGTTGCTATCTCCAATCTGTGGCCGCATCACAAAAAGAATCGCTCTTTTCAAGTAAGTGGGTAAAGATACCAATATGCTAAAAACAAAGCGAATATATTATGAAACATAGCTGGCTTGGGTGCTATTTGGAAAGGTTATTTCAAAGGAGCGGATAACGGTGGAGAAGCAAACCAGGCGAGCGATGTTGCGGGAGGAAAACGCTCTTTGAAATTGCTATACATTTTGGTCACATTCGATGTGGGTCACAGCTCACTGGATGAGTGTTTCGGTGGAGGGCGGCGGTGTTTGCCATTACCCGGTGTGGATTGAGTTGCGACGACGTGAAGGAACGCCTGTGTTCATCTGCGTTGTTTCTGGATCATGTTATCGGTTTGTATATGGGTAAAGATACGAGTCTGAGGAGGAGCGAAAACGTTCCCATGAACCAACACGACGAATGGATGTAGAGTATTGTTTCCCGGAGAAGTAGATCCTGCATTCACACGGTGAATTTTCCATTACGGGATAAAAGCTTGGTTTTGAAGGTATGTATCAAAATTGTAGGCTAGAAGGCACAAGGACGGTGTTAAATCATTGTTATCCTATCGACTTTGTTACGATGTTTTTTGTTTGAATATCTTGTATTTCCTTCTTCCTCCAGCAGATGGCACATCTACTGCTAATCATGCGATGGCAGAGCCCTCTGGTGCAATTGGTACTCTTCACGGCATTTCTACCACTTGTATTCACGAACAATGTCCTCCTCTTTCTCCACTTCTTTTGAATATGCATTTTTTAACCTTTCGACACACACATCATCCTGTTTGTTCTCTCTTGCTACTTAGTTGCTTATTCATACTTTCTGCTGAGCATGCATCATCGCCCAGGCCATCGCAGGTGTTCTTCTTTCTTCCGCCTACGATTGCTTTAATTTCTTTCTTGCTGCGTGCTTCTAATTAGGTCACTGATTCAACTTTTGTCTGCCTTGTGTAACTTATCGTTTGATTTTTAAATCATAGAGCCATTAGTTTTGAAGCCGCAGTGAACGTTTTGTTGACATGAATGACTTATGCTTCTGTCTTCTTGCCAAAGAAGGACGTGAAATGAATAGCATAAATCTCCATTAAAAGTATGACGGAGTCGACGTTATTAGTTTCCTTTGGAAAAGCTGGTTTTGCTAACATCGTGTGAATATAGCATGAAATAAGCTTGTACCTATGTAAATGATTCCATTCGAGACTTATTGCATGGAAAAGGGTATGATCTGCAGCGAGAGAAAGACACCTTGGTAAGCTTACCCCATCCTCTCCGATCATTTTAGTAGCCCCACGCCTTACCACACGGTCCAATTAATTTTTCTGTTGATTACTCGTATTTTTTTCATTCCCTAACATGTGTGAGTATGTATACATATGGTGCAATTTAATTAAACATTTGCAAGTTATGTGAGAAAGATATTTGGAGCAAATGTCTACCCAAATAAACACTAGCTCTCTCAAGAGATGCGGATACGGGTTTCGGATCAAACTCAAAACCTCGTGTTGAATGCTACGATGCTAACAAAATAGAAACATTCTGCCCTTATCATCTGCTGCCAAGAAGTCCGCCAGCACGGACGGCAACACCGACAAATAGCATTTGTCGTTTCTTGACGAGAGCTAAGGCTAACCTCAAAGGAAACAAGGTCGCGGTTCACGAAAGAAAAAGGCAAAAAAGAACTCAGCAGTATTTAGGGTCGCCGGGTCGCATCTTGATTTTTACGCACAGGCCGCGCCGACCCGGTGACCTGGTACGCCCAAGAGTGCATGGTCATACATCTTTGATTTTTAAACGCTGAGCGCGACCGGCGGCTGGCGCGGTGCGCATCTTCGACCACACGCGCGGGCCCCGCGACCCGGCGGGCGTGTGAGTCGCGGTCGCCACATCTTCGATTTTCGCCTTTTAAAACCCCGCGACCAGGGACCTAGTCGCAAGGTCGCGAAGTCGCATTCTTCTCGGTTTCTGCCTTTGTGACCCCGCGACCCGGCCCGACCTAGTCGCGGTGTTTGTAGTCTTGTATCTTCGGTTCCACCTTTTTTTAGGCACGTACGACAACAGTCGCCAATCATCGAGTCCTGACTAACCGATTTTATTCATTATCGACCGCGACGGCGCGACCTAGTCGCAAGGTCGCATGTGCATACGGCACTGCGATCGCGACCCCCGCGACCCGACCTAAGTCGCGAGGTCAAAGGTCACACAGGCTACCTGGTGAGCACGACCCGGTCGGTCACAGTGCTGTTTATGACTCGAGAGTATGGATGCCAACGAGAAAAAGAAGCCCCAGAGGTATAAAGGGAGCCCAACGATCGAAAGATGAAAAAGGTCAAGAAGCCCAAGGCCGGGTTTTGCAATATAAATATCGCGGGAGCTTGTAAATGGATCTTTGGTTGAGGACTCGGGTTGAATCTGTTGTATTACCGGAAAGTTACACTTTGAAACATGAATACAAGCATTTTTGAAAAACTCCCTGGATGGTATGTTTTATGTTCATGAAAAACCTTTTGTGTGTATTCCTTTTTCTGGGTTCGAGAACGTCTTATGATTAGTAAGCCCCCGCTATCATCGCATCATTTATGCCATCATGGCTATACGGCCTTGTGTTAATGATGTCCGGTTTTTCATCGCTTTCCTAATGGATATTAATATACTGTCTATTAACATTTTTTCTTCGGGAGGCAAGAGGGATCTGCTTCGCAAAACCTTTATTTCTTTGTGGTAGGACATAAGCATAACCCCAAGAAAACGTGTTGTAAGCACCTCCTTAGCGTATATGTTTTATTTTATTGTCTAGCATAAACGATGTTATGTCATGTTCGACGTCAATCATATGTCTTGTATCAATTGCTTAAATTGTATCCCGCGCTGTTTTACGAAGTTTTAGCGAGACCCAAAGCAAATGAAAAAATCGATGGTAGTCGGACCCACCCAGGGCAGGATCCCTATTCCAAGCAGTTTCAAGGTCTGGTGGGCCTTTTAGAATCCTGTTGTTGGCCGGACGTGAATTTCTAAATCAGGGTGTGGCGCTAGAAAGGAAGCAGATTATCGACCTTGTGAATTAAAGAGGAGCCGGATAATGATGAAACATGTAGAGCAAGTTAATCATGTCATGTGACAAATATTCTAAATCATTCCGAGATGTTTGTCGGGTTTTATGAGCATATACTACATCTCAAGTGAACTTATAGCCATCATGTCCCAGTTAAGTTTGATGATGAAAATACAGTCCATAACCCAACACTGATGAGATTTTTGTGACTTTGAAAATATATTAGAGTGTTGATGAGGTTTGATTTATTTGCTTTTTCTTTGCCTCACTCTGAAGGATGGTAACTAAACAATGGTGCCGCATTTGCTGAGCTTCCATCCATTTGTTTGGTAGCACAAGCATAAATTACACAACAAGATTTTCTGGTCGTAGTTCTCATAACGTTGTAATAAAGTTACATGACATCGGTGGAACCTCGGGGAATCTTTAGGTGAGTTTTTATCGATTCATTCATTATTGTTTTGAGGTTCTGGGAAGGATGTTGATTTAGAGGAAATGTTTTAGGTGAACAGTTCCAAGTATGTGATTTCCTTGAGCAAATTTCGGTTAGACCCTAGTGTTCCCTATCTTGGGATTGTTCGGACTTTGTCCCTAATGATTTCTTGTCCATGTCAAGGTCAGGACCACCAGTATCAGGAAGTGTTGTTATTTGTGATATTCTTGCCCTCCTCCTGGGTGACCGGGAGTGGAGTTGTGACTTTGAAGTCACGAGCAAGGATGAACCTTTTAGCGAGAGATAAAGCTATTCTGTGATTTTTCACGCACCATGTAGAATCAATTTAGAACCCGTTATTCATTCTCTCTCTCGGTCCATGAAACACCACCTCGGGGCCCACTCGATGCTCACCAGACTTAGTCCTAGAAATACGGGTTCACATTCGAATAGTGAATACGAGCTGCGTGGACGATGAATACGGTTCCACGTCGGATTATGGTGGTTCATTCGGATTGAGAACACAGTTCATTCATATTGTATGAATAAAGTTAGGTCGAATAGTGAATACGGATTTCACATTCGGATTATGAATACGGATTTCACATTTGAATTGTGAATACGAAACACCCGGTGGCTCATTATCTCTCTCGGTTCATGAAACCTGCCTGGAAACCACTGGTGTCACGGGAACAAGCCTAAATACGACGTTCTTGTCATGATTGTAGATAAACTCCTACATAGGATGAAGGTTGATTTGCACCTTACAAGGCACACTGCCGGATCATCGTTTTCTCTTAACCCAACAGCAGGATACGTACGTTTTGGAAAAGCCTGCGTATGGTTAACGCCCCTACGACTCAATATGTTCGTTCATTATTGGTTGGTTTCCCGATCACTTTTTGGTGGGCGTTTCTTCAAGACCTTTCAAAATTTCCTTATACGGTATTAGCGACAATCATAAACACGCGAATGGTATTTCACAATCACGGATCAAAAATACGATGAATCTTTTGATCTAATCTTTCTCTTTCGGAATCTGTGGCTTGACCATAGGGCTTGGAACACTCTGATTGGGACACCTCCAGATGTCCTCTTTGTTGATCCATCCCAGTTGGTAACTCTCGGGGGCTGTGTGGGTGCCCAACTAAACCTTTCGATGGTTGTAGCGATCACTCATATCTGAAAACATGTTCAATCATACCCACCGAAAATTGTCACTGGATCTCTTGAACGACCCTGAGGACTGCCTAAATTAAGTCGATTAAACACGAGGTTCAGGCACACACGAGAAAAGTAAAACCTTCATCTTCTGTAAGTTTCTCAAATGACGGTCACCAAGTACCATATGTCACTCCTTGGCAACAGCATCGAATTCACCCCACCATGGAAAATCTAGAATTTGAACCTTTGGATTGTCAATCTGTCGATCGCAAACATTTGACAATGATACGGAAAGCCCATGACATTTTTCAATCCACCACAATCCCATGATCTTGTTCACTGGCCTGCTTGTTGCTTCCATGCTGTGAAATCAATGCTCCCCACCACCACAATGGTTGTTGATTTGCTCGACCAACCCTATTGGACAGATGTGCCTACAAACAAAGCAATAGCTCATCAAAGCACCCATCGGAAGCTGAGATTGTGCATGAATGAATGGTATCATTTATAAATGTTGAGTTTCAAAGAACATGTGTTTTGTATATCGAAATTGAGCAGGGATTCATCCTACCTGATGACTGCAACATTCTTTGGTAAGTATCTATGATTATCTTATGATTGCTATCCTGGTGATTTGCCATTCTGCACTTTTTGGGATACTGGCTACGATCTGCAAATCGTTGTTATTCTTATAAGTCGGGGAACTAATCTGGTCATTTATAACCTTGAACTGATTTTACATAACATTGCTCCTTGGTTAAACTAAGGTTTTAGGTGTGGGCTAGCTAGGACATATGATAAAAAATTTTAGTTTCAGTTGATTAGGTTTCCAAATTTTGCTTATGGTTCCAAAGCTCTGTTTGTTGTTTTTGACTTTTATAATTAATATCTTAAACCAACATCATGTTACAAGTATTTTCTTTCATTTCCTTGTTAGTGCTTGTTGTTGCATAAATAATCATTGTGTGTTACCATGTCTTTTCTACATGGTTGAGCGTTCTGTACACGCATTGCATTGCATCTTGAGCCTCGCCTTTTACATTAAATGGTACTCTCTCTTCCTCACCATCTTGTTTCTGTCATATTTTGTACCCACTTGCTACAGAGCCCTCATTACAACCCTAACACCTTACGGTCTTGTTTTGGAATTCTTTGACAGTAACTCCACATTTTTTGCATGAAGGTGGTGTTAGCTATCTCAAGAGGCAACTCTCTCTTAGGACGGATACGTGAAGTAGCATTTCTCCAACAAGATACTTGTAAGTCTAAACTCATTTGGCTAGGGAGATACGAGGGCGGTGTGCTTGTGGGAGACCTAATGATTGAATGACCCATACACGTGGCTAAGCCTTCGCGCCTTGTTGTTCTTGGACATCTTAATGATACGTTTGCACGTACACCTATTGTGGTGAATGGGATGGGAAGGTTCGGCACAAGGAGCAGGCAAATCGAGGATGTCTTTCGATTTAAGCAACACGGCGCTCTCTTGCTCGTAAAATAGGCCAGGGGATCCTCATCGCCCACAGAAAAATAAATACTAACGACACATGAAAATAAGTGCCAGAAGCACATGAAAATAAGTGTTGTAAGCATGAAACAAATAAGGGTAAGGGGATTGAGAAAGGCTTCCTGCGCAAAAGGGTCATGCCAACGACTCCACGGAGTACTAACCGGGCTAATAGCAGTGAGCAACGTTTGTGGTGTGAAGTGACTACGTAGGATGCGTGGGGCTTTCTTTGGCGATTAGGAACAACATGACTTGCTAGTAAGTAATAAGCCCATGCCTTTCCCTTCACATCCTTGACAAGCCTAATACTGTGTTTTCTCTTTTGTTACGATTAGCGGGACTTAGTTGAGCACAAGGATTGGGCATGCAGCAAGGCAAGGTAACACAAAGGACCAAAATTTGTTCAATATTCCCTGCATACTATCTTGACTCGGACTTTTTGTTGTGATATTGTGAGATATTTGGATTCTACAGTTTAATTTTTTGTAGCCGCTACAACACCACCAAAATTTTGGGTATATTTAAAATTCGGGTTCCCCTACTCGCCCAGCGTTGAAGTCTTTCACCGGGTCTTTCCAATCAACTCATCCCGACCTATACGACCCCCTCATGGTTGTCTGCTTGTTACGCCGTCAGATGTAGTTGTTGCCAATCTATGTGGGAAGGATCATCTAGCGTGCGCTGAACATTCTTACCGCGATGCCGCGCCATATGTAATAGGTATGTACATACGTTTGAATAGAAACCTTTTGTGTATTGATGAATAAAAGCCTTCCAGGATGTGGGTCATTAAGCATGTTGTTCGAGATAATTCTGTAAACTTGTTGGTTTCATAAGTTTTCTCTGTGGTCACCATTATCAAAAAATAATTATGATGTCGTAATGTTCCACGAGGTCGACCCCGAGTGACAAACTCCTCCGGTCGTGTCCACCGCCTCGGGGGCCAATAAGTTCGGGCATCGCGGCCGAGGCCAAAGTTGTGGGACGGGGAGGATCGAGGGCAAGTGATGTTAAGTCTTTGTTAAAAAAGGATGATGTGATACATGGTGATCGGAGAGAACCTTCTATGTCACTGATGCAAAAAAGCTTTCTTCACTAATGCTTTTGATTCTTCGCGCTCCATTGAAGTGTCGAGATCATATAATACCATCTCAATGTCGATGGTAGCACGCAAATAAATGTATTTACCGCCATCTTGATGAGTCTAGTATAGCCTTGATGAACAAAACGGACTCATAATTTTTTTCTCTAGATATTGTCTCATTAAAGGCGTTTTCCCGTACGGGTAGCCGATGCGAAAACACCTGGGTGGTGTAGCGAGCCGACGAGTTTTTTAAATATGTGAGCGCATCTTTCGGAAAGCAACATTTATAGTTACGCTACATTGATGTGCAGTATTTATCTTAAAGAGTACAACGTGGAAAGCAAGAAATAGCTAAAACACCAAATGTCTTTCATATCACATAAAGTTTGTCTATAAGGACCATAAGGGATGAAGAACTTAAATTGAACAGAAGGTGATGTTCGCCCTTTTGTTGTGGGTGATGATGCATATTAATAGTCTCTAGAACTACTAAAGAAGAAAGCTCCAACATTAAAGAATACATCGATATGACTTGAAATAGCCTTTCGACTCTCGTGTTTCAAAACAAGAAGCCTTCGTGTTATGAAATGCAGCAAGTGATCAAATTAAAAACAAGGCTAAAAGCATATGGTTTTAAAACACGGATATCTTGGAAAAAAACCGAAGATAACATTATAAGCACGCACTCAATGGACCAAGGTGATGTTGTTATGTTTAATACCAAAAGCATAGCGCAATTTAGTTTGCAAACTGCTATAATATGGCGGATACGCCATATGAAAACTCATGACCATTGAGCAAATAATTCTGTCGTGGGTTTTGATCTATGTTAAAAATGTGTTGAACGAATATCTAATGGTCAAAAAGTTTATTTGTAAAAATATTAGAACGGGCGCAAAAGTTCAATAAAATGTTCGGTCGACTGGTAAACGATGCCAGAATGACCACGGGAGCAAAGCACGTGGAATTCATACATTCGACATACACGTGGCATGGAAACCAAAAGAACTTATACCCTTGGGCATAAAAATTTTCTATGCAGAAGTCTAGTATTGGGCGACATACATGGTGATCCGTTAAAACACAATTGAACGAGATATATGTTGTGTGGTCAAACGAGGACGGAGACGGTCGAACAACTCACGTTGAAACACACGGGTTCCCAAACATGTCAAACTGGTGAATGTTGGGTGAAACTCGATGGACATGATTAGAAGAAAACTAAAGAATAACTTATCTCAAATTATCATCATCATGGCCTCCATTAGGGTTATGTCCAATTTTAATTTGTAGTTCAACCTTTGTTTTACGTAGAATCTTGGGAACACCTTCAAAGGAATGAGATCGCATTTTCAAACTTATTAGGATAACGATCGAAAGAGGGAGTTATTTTTATAGGTACGAAATGCCATTGTGGTAAAAAATTACAAAATATGATGGTGGTGAAATTACAATGCATGGGAGTCCACGTCGTTGGCATGTAAATGGAGTAGATATGTGTTTTGTGGTTCAACGTTCAAAATTGTTGCATGGAACCGACGAAATATTTACGTTGCATGGGCGTAAATTATTTACATTGGCTAAATGTCTCGTCTAACGATTTAATCACTTATTGAACATTTGCTTTCATATTAAAGTTAAATTAGTGATGAATATAAGTGGTCCAAAGTGCGTTTCAATAGCCCAGCATTGAAGTGATTACATATAATAGCATATATTAGCCAATATGGAGTGTATACTATAATGGCCTGAATATTATGTATTCATGACATTAAACAAGAACCCTATACGAAACCAACGACGACATGATATAACAATCATTGGCTAGGATATAATCGAAGAATAACGAATTCTATGCCAAGCTGCTTGTGATTTTTAAACCTACGAATGAACGTGGAGAAGTCCCAAAAGACATTGCAAAAGAAAACAAAATTCTTCATGCAACACCCAGCGACAACGTGATAACCATGGTCACGGTGTGCTTGATCAAACGCAATTTGAGTTTCCACGTTGCTATCTCACGAAATCTACACGTGACATACCAGGCATCTACTGGGCAAGTGAGCAGAATACCAATGCTACAAAGGAAGCGAATATATTTATCGTTACTGTTGAGCGGCTGTAAAGCATCACTAAAAGCCTTTGAAGAGTTATTTCAAAGGGCAGGATAACGGATGAAACATGAGCACGGCAGCGTGCAGAGAGAAACGGCTCTTTGAACTGTGCCTTGTTGGTCACATTAAATGTGAGTCCATTGTCTTTGTGAATGGGTGTTTCGGTGGAGCGGCGATGTTTGCCATTACCCGGCGTGGATTGGTGCGACGAGGGGCGTGGAAAGGGGCATACGATTCCATCCCGAATGCATGCACATGCATTCATACGCGCATCGGTTTGTCACTCAATTAAGGTGCGATACACCGAGGAGGGACGAAAACGTTCCATGTCAGACAACGGGGATGGATGTAGAGAGTATTGTTTCCGGATACGACGAATCCTCATTAAGGTGAATGTTCCATTACGGAGATGAAAGCTCCGTTTCGAAGTTATATCAAGTTGTGGCTAGAGAACATTTCGCGTTAGAGGTGTTAAATCATTTTGTGCTCCTCATTGTTCGTGTTTGGAACTGACCATCCACTTATTTCAGCGCTTATATTAGATGGCATCTACTATAATCAGCGCAATGGGCTGAGAGCCCCTCTCATTGCACCAATTGGTACTCTGCAGCACGTTTTCTCCACCACTTGTATTCCCAGACAAGCATGTCCTCCTCTTTCTTCCCACTTGCTGAATATGCATTTTAACCTTTCGACCCCACCTCCAATCTCTGTTTATTCTACGCTACTTTGAATTTATTATTCGCTTCCTCTGTTGAAACATGCCTCATCACTTCAGTTCTTCATGGGTGTTCTTCTTTCTTCCATGGAATTCGCCCCCATTTTCTCGCCGTGCTTCTGGATTAGGTCCACAGTTCAACTTTTGACGTACGCATACCCTTTGAATTGTCATTTGATTTTTCAAATCATAGAATAAATTAGTTGGAAAAAGGCACGTGATTCGAAAAACGGTTCGTTGGCTTTTGACACGAAAGCTTATGCTTCATATATTAACGCCAAAGAGGACGTGAAATGAATAACTCCCAATCTTTCAATGCGTGCTGATCGGATTATTGAATTTTCATGCAGAGGGCGGGTTTTACGCATCGGTGTCGACCTGTGGCAATAAGCCCATGCCTATAAGTTCAATCCCAAGAAGGGCTTTGTTAGCAAGACACGGGTATGATCCTGGCCGGAGAAAGGAGCACGGTAGCCCATTGCTCACGGTCATTCGGTGGCCCCATGCCCCGACTGCCACGGGGGTCCAGTTATTTTCTACTCATCGTTGGGGTACTTCAGTATTTTTTAGGTCTAACATGTGTAGATATATATACATATGGCGTTTAAATTCTCTTATTTGCGGTATATGTGAAAGATGTTGGACGGTGTCACCCAAATGAAAAAGCGCAGCTCTCTCAGGAGACACGGATACGGGTTTCGGATCAAACTCAAAAACCTCGTGTTGTGAATATAGAGTATCTTGCTAAAACGAGAAACCATTCTACCCACACTTATCATCACCAAAGTCCCTTGACATGGAAGTGACCTGCCACGGCCAAATAGCATTTGTCATTTCATGATGAAACAAACTGGCCCTCAAGAAAACCGGTCATGAGATCTGAAAAAGAAAAAGGCAAAAAGAACTCAACGACGGTACGCGAGGTCGCCGAGGTCGCATCTTCAATTTTTTCCACCTTTCGACCCCGCGACACGATGCAGCCTAGTCGCAAGAGGTCGCAAGGTTGCACATCGATTTTTCGCCTTTGCGACCCTGGGCGGCGGCCCTGGTCGCAAGGTGTGAGTCCACACATGCGATTTTTTGCCTTTCGACCCCACAAGCCGGCGGCCTGGTCGCGGTCCTGAGTCGCCGCCCCGATTTTCGCCTTTCGCGACCCGGCGGTCAGCGCGGGAACGCGGTGCGCCTTTGTTCTTCCCGGTTTTCCTCCCTTTGAAGCCCGGCGGCTAGTCGCGGATCGCACAAGATCGCCTTCTTCGGTTTTTCACACCTTTTGCAACCCGCACGACCGGCGGCACGGTCGCAAAATCACGGACGCATTTCTTCGATTTGTTCATTGTGCGACCCGCGACCCGTGACCTGGTCGCAAGGTCGCAAGAGTCGCATGTGCATCTTTGCCGCCACGATCGCGACCCGGCGACCTGATCGCCGAGTCGCAGGTACGCCTTGGACATTTTCTTACAAGGCGCGACCACTGCCGACCCCAGGTACGGTCGCGGTCGCCTGTGACTCGAGGTCGCCGGTCGCGAGAAAAAGGTGGGTGTAAAAAGAACCCAATAATCGAAACATGAAAAATACGAGCCCAAAGAGCGAGGTTTTGCAGTATAAATACTCCTTCGGGAGCTTGTAAATGGATTTTTAGTTTTGAGAGCTTGAGTTGAATACCGTGGGATTACACTTTAGAAATATGAATACAAGAATTTTCAAAAAACTCCCTATGGATATGATGTGTTTTATTTGAGAACACATGTGTATTCCTTGTACGGTTTCGAACATCCTGGGTCGACAGGCACACTCTTATTAGCATCATTTGTACATCATGACTATATATCGTAATATCGTTCATCTCTTTCCTAATGGATATTAATATCTTTGTCTATTAGCATTTCGTTTTATCTTTCGGTAGGGATCTCGGGCCGAAACTGTTCTTTGTGGTCATATACCTTCGCTTTGTTAAAGACGTGTTCTTAACGACACACTCATCGGCGCACATATGTTTGTTGTTGTTGTCTGCTAGCACTGTTATATCGTGTTTAATACATCTAATCATATGTCTTGTATCGTTGCTTGGGTGTGTATCCTTGTTTCGGTTTAATAAGAACCTTACGGCGACCGAAAATCTGTGGTGGCGGGACCCCACACCACGGGCCGAGGATCCCTATTCCAAATGGTTCAAGGTCTAATTGGGACCTTTTACCGGGGAGATCCCCTGCTGTTGGCTGGACAGATTTTCCCGTCAACAGAATTGGCGCTAGAAGGAGGGCCTGAACCTCTGACCATATGGTTAACGAGAAGGGGGGGGCAGATGATAAGCTGAGCCCTTAGAGCCTGCAGTTAATCTCATATCTGTAATGGCTCGTTCCCAAATCATTCTCCCGAGATGTTTGTTAGAGTTTTATGAGCCTAGATACTACATCTCCGATGAACTTATGTATCACTTGTCCCAGTTAAAATTTGATGGTGAAAATGGGGTGTCCATAACCCAACACTGTTCAGATTTTTGCGACTTTGGTGAGTGCTATGAAATTGACGATGAGGGTTTGATGTGTTTTCTTTTCTTCCTCACTCTCGAAGGTCGCGCTAAGCAATGGTGCCGCACATTTCCAGAAGCTTCCATCCATTCGTTTGAACAACTTGCCCATAAATTACAACAAGCTTTTCACAGTTATGATCCTCATGACGTTGTAATAAAGTTACATCTCATCAGAATAGAACCTCAGGAATATTTAGGTGAGTTCTTTATCAGATTTTTTCATTATTGTTTTGAGTTCCCTGAGAGGGATGTTGATTGGAAATATTTAGGTGAACAGTTCAAGTATGTGATTTCCCTTGAGCAATTTCAGTTAGATCCTAGTGTTCCCTATGATGACCCGCAAGTTACCGGCTGTTTGGACTTTTTCCCTAATGCTTCCTTGTCCATCTCCCCGAGTCCAGACCACATTCAGGCCTCCAAGGAGAGTGTTGCTATTTGTGATATTCTCGCCCCTCTTCCTGAGTTGTATAGGAGTGGAGTTGTGACCTTGGAAGTCCTAAGTAAGGATAGACACTGGCAAGAGGATAAAGCCTATTGCATTACCTTTGAATCTTTCATGCACCATGTCGAATCTGAATTTGATGACCACAGTGGCTCATTCTCTCTCTCGGTTCATGAAACCTACCTCGAGCTCACTCGATGTCTCCCTAGACTTAGTCCTAAATCTGGTTCACATTCAAATTATGAATCTGGTTCACATTCGGATGATGAATCTGGTTCACATTTGGATTATGAATCTGGTTCATATTCGGATTATGAATCTGGTTCACATTCGGATGATGAATCTGGTTCACATTCGGATGATGAATCTGGTTCACATTCGGATTATGAATCTGGTTCACATTCGGATTATGAATCGACTCCTATCCCGCATAAAGTTGATTCCCTTGCAAGGCCTACCAGATCATCATTTTCTCTGATTGACACAGATGCGCGTGTTGAAAAGCCTCGTATGGTTAACGCCCTTGTGACTCAATCTATTCGTTCATTATTCCCCAGTTGGTTTCCCAATCCCACCACACCAATAATTTCTTCGAGACATTCAAAATTTCCTTATACTGGTATTGGCGACAATCATAAGCATGCAGATGGTGTTTCACAATCACAGTTCAAAATCGATGAATCTTTCAGATCTGATCTTTCTCACTCGGAGTCTTTAGACAGTCATAGGAGCGATTGTCTATCTGGGAAACCTCAAGATGTCCTCTTTATTGATCCATCCCAGTCGGTAGCTCTTGGGGAGCCTGACATGCCAGGTACCCAAATCGACCACATCGATGGTTGTAGCGATCACTCCTTATCTGAAAGCATATTC
The DNA here is from genome assembly GCA_034641835.2 of Pinus albicaulis. Classification (NCBI taxonomy): domain Eukaryota; kingdom Viridiplantae; phylum Streptophyta; class Pinopsida; order Pinales; family Pinaceae; genus Pinus; species Pinus albicaulis. Next base: position 1,472,747,396 of record CM076577.1, read on the forward strand.
AATCATACCATTGAGGATTGTCACTCACATCTCGTTTCGGACCATGTGGAGAGACCAGCATTCGATGATTCACTGTGGGAAGTTTCAAGTACCCATCAGAAATTTGAAGCGCT